>QJPP01000001.1:0-1200000 GCA_003996215.1 Jaltomata sinuosa | reverse complement strand
ATCTACAAGAACTAGTTTGCCTTTTCTCAACATAGGTGGCTTATAATTGGTTGCCAAGTGAGAGGAGTGATCTGTTTCAGCAGAAAAATCAGCTTCTCTTCCAGGAACTGACCTCTTAATTTGTACCTACAACAATATTAAAAACACAAATTCCAAATGAAACATGCTTATACTGATATCTTTTATACAGATTTATAGTTTTTTCTGAGGACTGTATTGATAAACAATGTATTTAACTGGAAAGATGAAATATAGAATTCCTGATTTACCAAGAGAATAGCATGACTTCGGGAAGATTCAGTATTCAGCTTTGTGTTAGCAGCATATCTATGAGCCTCCCCGACCCGTAGCAGTTCAAGAAAACTTTGCTGATCCCGGACCTCCACTACAGTTGCCCCTGGTAAAGACACATCACCAGTTTTTTGGTCTTCAACTATGGGGATGTTGTCATTAGCAGGATCTAGGAGATCCTGAATTGTTTCCATATAAAGCTGCACACAAACCAGGATATTTAGATAAAACTTGGCAATTTTTTTGGTTGCAAAGTAATTGCGGTCAGGAGAGCAATAGTCTGCAAGCAAGCCAAAGATGCACAATGACAATGTATTTACTGATAGTTTAAGAAGCACATCCCGACCTGTAAGTACGAGACTGAAACTGAGTCGGTCTCTAAGCAAATATTTGCTAAAATGCCTTCCATTGAACGAACCATGATACCACGAGCAGAGACATCTTCATCGCCTAGTCGTCCAAGGGTATAAGTCTTCCCTGTCCCAGTCTGACCATAAGCCATCACCGTTCCATTGTAACCCTCCAAGACACTCTAGTAAAATGGGCAAAAAGATAAGAAAGAGCGTTCAGAAGACATTATCTCAAAAAGATATAGCATAGGAATACCATAAAATTTACATTCTCAAGGTGTCCTTAACGACTCCGTCCAACCGTTTGTAGGTAACAAATCATTTTAATTATATCAATGAATACATCAATACTTGCTCTGACTATTTCTGACATGTATGAATTTTCACATCTTTCATTTTTATTTTTATTTTTGAAACTTTTCACATCTTTCATTTAAAAATTTATGTAACATAACATGTATTACTGATCACCACAATCATCATCATTGTCATACAATTAAACAATATGTTGCATTTAATGTGAAGAATGTACCCTACAGTGTTGATGAATAGCTGCAGGAACAAGAAGTTATTGTGTCAAGTCCACCTAATGCCTTGCAGTTTAGGATCGAAACATAGTTTGTCAAAGATGGAATAAACGGATACTGAAAGGGTCAAATGATGTCTTCTAATCGGGGTACCCATTGATGCATCAATGGTTTCTTCCCTAGGTGTAAATAGTCCCAAACTGGTCAAGGTAACTAAACAATACAAAATAAAGCAGCAAACCTCAACAACAGGTTTTGCAACAACTTCATAAACACGCTTTTGGGATGCAAACTCGGTGAACACCTCATCAAACTCGTATGTATCTGAATCCCAATTGTTTTTCCTAAGCTTCAATCTTTTGAGCTGGCAGGACAAAGAAATAAAATTGCATCAAACACAAGTTAAATTTCCAAAAATAGCTTCTCATGAAAATTTTAAAGGTAAAACTTGGCAACCTCCGGCTGCAGCTCTACACAATCAGCAAAGTCTGCATCTGCTGCCAATTCCTCGGCATTTCGAGGACGTAATCTGACAGCAACTCGAACTCTTCCATACACTATTTAGACCAATCACAAGAAATAGTTCATATTCACATATATCAAAGCAAGAGAACAACAAAGAATCTGAGCTGTGCAGCTTAAGGCAGCAGAAAGGATGACCAAAGCATAGAATCACTAAAAAGCACCATATATTGCATATATTTTGATGTGATATCATTCAAATAAACATGCCAGATCTGTATACTTGTTTATTATGTAAAATATGTCTTGACTGTTTTTAAAGTTCAAACAAAACAAACCTTATTTTCTTATTCTTTTTATTATGGATGATTAATTTAGTAGAGAAACATTCCAAGCAGTATGCAACCCAGCCCATACACAATTGAGCATACAAAGACCAATGTTTTCTCTGTGCTAGTTAACCAGATTTTATAAGAATAAATTATCTTCCGTTTACACCAGTACTTCCTATATCACAATACTTCCAATTCTCACCCTACCTAAATTTACAAACATGTTCCTTAGAATACATTATCAAAAAAAGAAATGAACTTTTTTTCATCCAAAAGAAAAAAAAAAATCAACTTCTTCCTTAAGTGGAAGATCATGCCCCAATTGGTCTAATTACAAATTATATACAACCCTCTTAACATGCACAATCATTAACCCCCAAGCCCACGCTCAACTGCCTAGCCGTTAGTTGATATTATTCTATATATAAAATAAAACATGTTTTACCACACATTATGATTATGCTTCATTAACTATACCTCGTGTCCTCTGAAAACATTTACTAAAAAAATTGTTAGATGCTCTAATAAAGGGAAAATACTTGAAAATGTAAGAAATAATTGGTGTCGGGGGAGGTTCCCAACCCCATTCCCCATTTTAAGTTGACTCTACAGTCACACTAGTTAACATCACTTCTCTTCAAATTATTAGCATCAAAGCCATAATCATTGGAGTTTCTATAACCCTTAAAGTATGAGCTAATCTACCATACTATACATTCCTAGGCATACAACAACAACATACCTAACGCGTACATTCCTAGGCATGTCTAGTGAAAATACATAACAAATCTAAGATAACTTGGACATTGATTAGGTGCACAGGAAAGTTTGGAGGCTTGAAGTACCTGAACACCTAATTGGTAATATTTGGGAAGAAAAAAAAAGTTCACCTGTTTAACTTTCAAATTAACCATTTAAATCAAGCTCCGGTATCAACTAACTAAACAAGTACATAACATCACATTGTCCAATTAACAAAAACCTAAACAACTAAAAAAACACAATCTCTCGCACATTAATAGCAGAATTAACTCCATATGTTCCATAACTCAAAAATCCAATTCGAAAAATAAACTCAATCCTCAACCAGATACCTAGTACAATCATGGCAACCCGTTTTTAAATAAGAGAAACTTCACCTAGCATCAATACAGGAGTTATATAAATATGTGCACAGTTAGACATTGATTATGTGGATGTAAAAGTTTGAAGACTTGAAGCACCTATTACCTAATTGGCAATATTCAGAAAACAAAATATGTCACTTCCAAAATTCACAACGACAGACAAAAAATACCAATGCAGCATTTAAATCAAGCGCAAACTAGCAAAATTCATCCACAACATCACATCGTCCAATTAACACTAACCTAAACCACTAAAAAGCACAATGTCTAAAACACACACAGCGGGATCAATTTAGCAAATTCGACAAGTTGAAAACTTAATTAGCGAAATAAACTCGATCCATAACCAGAAAGCAACTAAGGTGATGGAAACTTCGATTCGAAACTCACCGGCGTCAATAGTACTACTGCGGCGGCCGTTGGAAGAAGCCGACGGAGGAAGCTTCGATTTGAATGAAGATGAAGTACGGAGACTCGGCGCCTTCTGAGTACCGTTTCTGTAACCACCACCAGTAGCCATCACTCTCTCACTCTCTCTGGAAATGGAGGTGTTTGTTTGTAGAGAGAGAAAAACAGCAACGATGAACAATCTTTTTTTTTTAGTCTTTTTGGGTTCAAAATGAAGAAAACATAGAGAGAGAGAGAAAGATGGTGTGTGGGGTCCAGTTGCGGTGAATACTTAAGTGGGAGAGTGAGAGCTACAGAGACTTAAATTTTTAAAAAACATAAAAAAGAAAAGACAGAGACTTGTCGGACTGACCGCAGAGTGAAAACTGAACTAAAAAAAGATAAAAAGAAAGGCAAGAACTGAGAAGCAGGTGTATATAAATCGGGTTGGTTCGGATTTATTAAAAATCAAATCAAATTATTACTATCGGGTCTTTAAATTTATAAATCAAATTAAATTAATAAAATTCGAATTTTTTAACCTCGATTTTTTTTGGGTTATTTTGGTTTTCTCAGATTTTTGGGGGTTTTTCGATTTTTTTCGGTTAAAGTCTTTATACAAACATATAATTAACTTGTGCTTCAAATAATTTTTTAGTCCTATCAAGATACAACTATCTAAGGTATTTCTTAAAAAAACAACACAAAATATAAATGAGTGATGACAATAATATATTCAACCAAAAAACAATAATGAAATCGCATAGAATAAATATTACATATTAATAAGTCATAATAAAAATAATCATAATTTAACAGTATTAAGTCACGCTAAAATAAGTACAATAAGTATTAACTACATGATTAAATATTAAACAGAAAAATAAAATTAGCTTATCTATTTATCAAAATTAAAAAATAGATATCAAATATAATTGTCATTCCTAGTGTTGAATTGAATAATTTTTTGTTAGCATTAGTATTGATTTGAGCTACTAATATTTATGTATTATAAAAACTTATTGGATCATTTAAAAATTCTAAGTTTAAACTTGAAACAATATGTTGAAAGATAAAAACTATGAAAAAGTTTAAGAAATATTTATAAATTATATCACAATAAATATTTTTATTTGAATTTCATTAGTAATAAGGATTCACAATATCACACGTTGATTAATCAAAGTGAGAAGGATAAAATTGAAAGAATATTAATAATGTCTTCTTGATTATCTAAAACACCATTTATTTAAAAATAAAATGAAAAGTCTAAAACACCACTTATTAAGAAACAGATGAAGTATCACTTTAACAAAAAATGTGTCCATTAAGAAATCAATAAATACAATATATAGTTTACTAAGACATTTTTATTTAATAAATATTTTTTGAGAATTAAATATTATTAAAAAGATGAAATATAAAGATATAGTTAAAAATATATATATAAATTTTTATCTTGAAGTTTTAGATAATATTTATTTTGAGACAATTTTTATTTGCTAAAAGTAACACTTATTTGGAATGCAATCGTAAGTTAGAACTTAGAAGGTATTATAAGTCGTAACTTCTTATAACTAGAAAAAGAATTACCGCAAATCATAAGGAAAAAATATTTTGAAAGTCCTTATTGATTATGAACAGAAAGAGTATGATTAAATAAGTTAAATTATTATTTTATTACTATACTTTAAATATTAATATATGGTAGATACTCTAAAAATAAAATATTTTTCTCCACGCCTGAATTTTAAATTTTTTTGGACGAAAAAAAATAAAAATTCAGCATTGTTTCCTCTAACGAACCGGCCTCGTGGGCGTGACTTTGAATTGCGCCGACCGGTCGAGCATGTGTGAAATTACAAAATTGGGCTTCTGTCTTAAAAGTCAAGTGGGGTTCGGTCGTGTACTTGTGCGGGCCATAAGTGTCGAGCCCACTGACTATATATTTTCAGAAAAGTGCTGGGTCTGATTAGATAGGTAGACATTAATAGGCCCAGATTGAGAAAAAGCCCAATATATCAAGGCCCTTGAAAAGACACTGAGCTTGAAGTGGAAACTTTACAAACCCATTTTTATATGGGACTTATACCTAAAATGCAAAATAAGGCAAAGCGTATAAATACCCGTTTTTGGGGTCGTTATTTATTTTTTATTTGAAGTTATATTTTTTTTTTTTGATAAGTTTACCTGTTTCGAGCACATTTTCAGACACTCGCTTTTGAAGTTTAGCAGCTTCAAATATTTTTGTATGAAATGTGGCATTGAGAAGGCCAAGCATCAAATGTTTTAACCTGAAGTTTTGGTATGCCTTGTCAAGGCAAACTTCCAACATTTTTTATTGCAGTTATGTACGTGACAAGATCTAATTTTAAACTTTTTTTTTATTGAAATTGTGAATTTGGCAAGGCTTCAGATGTATAATGACTTATTAAAGTAAACTTCAGACATTTTTTACTAAAGTTGTGACATTAGCAAAGTCTAACTTCAAATATTTTTTTACTCAAATTATGCAAATCTGTAAATTATGACTATGCTCAGTGTATTTCAAATTCTAGTACTTAAGCCCTCAATATGTAAGGGTTTAATTAATTGACTTGATACTCAAATATAAGGGATTAACCATAACATGTGTATTGAATTTTTATAATGATTCGACAAGAACATCAGTCCTTTCTCATCTATTCAGATGGAACGACATACTTTCATGACTGGGCTTCGGTAGTTTCACATATTTTCGTCTGACATTAGGATATATATATTTGGCTGAATTTTAGATATTTTCACATGAAGTTTGAGAACTGAATAAAATTTTCTTCAAATTTTAACAACTAATCGCATGATTCAACACTCAAATTTATTTCGAATAAGTTCAAATTTAAAATATAAATTTTATATATCATAAAGAACGTACTCCTATCATAAATGTAGCAAAATAATAAGTAACAAATCTAATAAACTCATTTTTATAATTCCAGAAGACTGTCAACTTGCTTCTCCACTCCCTTTTCCAATGTCACAAACTGAAACGGATCCTCGAAGCCAAATTAAACAAACCTTCACATCTTCATTTTAAATCATTATTCCACCACGTGATAAGAAATTGAATACAAGATGAAAAAAATAAAATACAAATAACCAATCGATAACAATGAAGAGGGTCGTAATAATAACTTGATATAGGTATTACGTGTATAATATTCTAGCTAAATAGTGCTTTAATTAATTAGCTCTATCATCACACGATGCTAACTTTATAAGTCATTAATTAGTACCAATTAATTGTGATTATTGAGGGGTTGAGAAACTTGTTGAATAATTTGAGAGAACAAGGCTTTGTTTTCTTGATGAAGAAGAAGAGCTTTCTTTCGCAACTTTTCATTCTCTTCAATAATGGTTTTGTTTTCCTTGTAGAGCTTCAAGTTCTTCATAATCATTATTTTCTTCATTTTCCTAAATTTTGCCCTTTCCTTTGCTTCGTTTGACAATCTCTCACCATTCCTACACATTACAAATCAATTGATGATCAAACGTCAAAATAATTCTATTAATGCAATTTATAACTAGTAATACTCTATTAACATATCATGTAATCTGAAGATATAAGAAATCTATATATATACTATTGCAGAACTTAATTAATTTCTAGCATGTTATTAATTAGAGTACTTATTTTAGCACATCATACTTGCAATGAAAAGTTTCAACTTATTGTAAGTCAACTTAATTACTTTGTACTATAACCGGTTAAAACAGGTTACAACTCTATTTTAATTAACATATCATGCTTGGTATGAAGGATTATAAACCAATTTAATGTGGTGAGGCAAAAAAATCTATATACTGTCAATGCAGAATAATTAAAACACATGAGACAAACAAACTAATCCTATCCCATGATAAATAATCTCAAAACTAATTAATATCTCTAATCAAATGCAGATTAAAATATGTTTCATTCTATCTCGAAATTACTATCTCTTTATCTTCCATACCAAAAGATCCCTTAGTTACTAACCTTCTTCTTAGCCTGAGCATATGTATCTTGATTGTTTTAGATGTCTGTGGCCTGTGGACTAGATCATTGTAGCATGACTTTTGAAATGACTCTAAATCTGATGCTGCATGGCACATTTTGATCTTTCACTAAGAGAATTAAAATGGGAGACAAATAGATTGGAAAAATTAAGGAGAAGGTCTTAAAATTAGATTATACTAATCAAGATTGAGCTTAGGAAAAAGGTGCAAGAGGATGGATAACTTATAGTCATGAGGGGAAAGGACTTAAATTACTGAGGAAGAAGAGAGGAAGAGGGAGAGTAGTACATATTTTTCCACAGCAATGATGACACAAGGTCCTCATCATTACAAAAGGCCAACAAAGTAGCCAAATTAAACCACATCTCAAGAAGAAAGAAGAAAAGAGAGGAAGAGCAATACAAGTAGAATTACTTGATTCAAATGTTGCTTTGGACTTTTCCATAACTATCTCAATACAAGAGGAAAAGAGTCGGAGAATCTTAGTAGTTTAGTTGATTGACTATCATTTTTATTTTATTGGTGGGAGTTTAATTTCCACCTTATAATCCCCTCCCCTATTTTCTCTTTTCCCACCCCCAACTTGTATGAAGAAAAACTAAAGAGGAAAAGAGTTCCAAGACCAAATGTTAATTGTATCACTAGTCTGATATGAGGATTGAGATTTTTCTATTTTTAATTAAAAGATTTTTATTAGAGTAAAAAATTTGAAAAAAAGAATCATTTTATCTTTTTTCGTAGACCTATCTAGCATAAATTAAAATTAGTCGGATCAGTGAAACTTAGAGAGAAAAATGACAAAAAATGATCTCTTATGTTTGAGAACATTCAAAGTAGTCCCTTAAATATACTCTTGAAAATTTTTAATCCTTTAAATTCGTCAAAAATAAACATTTTTAGTTTCCATCAAATACTAACAAATCTATCCGTCAGATTTTAGGGAAAATGTGAATAGAAAATTAATCAGAAACACCAAGAAAGTCTCATCAAATTCTAAAAATCACAACATAAAAAAATCACTACTCTACAAAATATACTAAAAATAGTAGAAACTGCAAAAACTGCACCAAATATAAGTTCCTGCTAAAAAATATTTTCTTTGCTCATGATTTCCATCAAAATCTAGTAGACAAAATTTGTTAAATATTTGACGAAAATTAAAAATACTTATTTTTAACAAATTTAAAAGACCAAAATCTCACAAAAGTATACGTATGGGACTACTTTATATCTATTTCAAACCTAACTAACCATTTTTATTATTTTATCGAAACTTAGATATCATCAAATTGTGAAACAGA
Organism: Jaltomata sinuosa; assembly: GCA_003996215.1. Lineage (NCBI taxonomy): Eukaryota > Viridiplantae > Streptophyta > Magnoliopsida > Solanales > Solanaceae > Jaltomata > Jaltomata sinuosa. The sequence goes on along the minus strand of QJPP01000001.1, from coordinate 1,191,185 downwards.
AAAAGAAAAGAAAAATGCATTATTATTACTAGCTACAACTTGGTGGTCACCCTTTTGAATTTTAGTTCATTTCTCCTTTTGATATCATGATTACACTCCTTTATCTAGTCTCCTTCAATAAGTAGACCGTGGAAAAAGCTGAAGAATTGCATAATTTTCATCTTTTAACTTACCCCCCCTCCCCCCCACCCATATAAAAGAAGTTTGATATAAATAGTCGTTCATCAAATAATAACAATAAATTTATATTTTGGTGCTTGTATTAGAGTTCTAATTAATTCGTATTTTTCACTGCATCTGGATCTCGATCGAACTCAAGATCTCTGATTAAGGGTGGAACAACCTCACCACTGCATCATAACTCAGGTTGGTTATTATATATATATTTAATAATAAACAATATATATTTAGTTAGCAAATGTAATTATTTTTAATCAACATCAAACGCGTAAAATACCAAAAAGAGGAATGAGGATGGAGTATGGTGGAATTTAACGAATTGATGTAACATTAGATCGAGGCAAAGGCTAGTTGTTTATTTAGTCGAGGCATTCAAAGTCCAAAAGGAAGAAAGAAAATTAAAGTTACATTGGGTTTGTGGAAGTCATTGCAGATTAGTGATTGATTACAAAGGAAAAAATATTAAATTGAAGAATACAGGGGAGAAGGGGTCCCAAAATACAACACTTTTTTAAGATAATGCCAAATAAATTCCCTTGATTAAAGTTGGGTTTCAGGTGTTAAATAATGCCTTTTGAATTTAATTACATTTACTAGTCAAAGATGTAATTTGACTAATGTTTATTAAGACAAATAAGTTAAATTTATATTTGTAATCAGACAAGAAATTGTTACTGATTTTATGTTGTTCTTAAGGTTACCAAGCAATTTCACCATGTTTTTTCAAAGTTTTGAACTTTTAAACTCAAATTTAGACGCAAGATATTTTTTCACACCTAGGACTCAAACTCGAGACCTTTGATTAAGGGGGGAGAAATCTCAACCATCCCACCACTAACCCATATTGGTTCGGGATAGTCATCTACTCATTCAGTATAATTAATTTAGTCAAAAAGAAAGGTTTATATCATGAAGTACATGGAACTTTTTATCTTTGTGTGTTGTGTGTGGGGTGGATGTGGTGGTTCTTTCTTTCTTTCCTTTTTTTCTTTTTTCACATATCGTCTGTTTTTTGCTTTATAGAGTCTCAACTGCAATTAAATGGCTACCTTTTTATTGGAGAATCAGCTAGAAACTGGGTGATACATTAATTTTGGACAACATAAAACTTAAAACGGATGATTTTTTTTAAAAGAAAACTAGTGATAAATAAATAAATTAAAGCCCTGGAATTGTATTTCTGTTGTCTAAAAAAGGACACGTGAAGCAAGTTCCAAGTGCATGTGAATGAGGGGGGTGTAGAGTCAAAAGGAGCCAAAATTGGGGCTCTATCTACTTCTCCATTACCATCATTAACCCCCCTATCTTTTTTCTTTCTCTTGGAGTCTTGTTCATGATTATGGGGGGAAGAAGAAGATTGTGGACTTGTGGTGTTTATCCAATTACTACATGTGGACAATTCAAATGGTCCCTTAATTCAACAGTATCAACTTACCTGTTGCTGCTCAACAACAATAACATACTCAGAGTATTCCACAAGCGGGGTTTGAAGAAGGTGGTGTGTACGCAACTTTACTCCTATCTTGTGAAGATAAAGAGATTGTTTCCGATAGATCCTCGGCTCAAGTAAAATATATCAAAATCAAGTATGAAAAGAAAATATAGTAGTGAAGCAAGTCATGCTAACAATAATGTAGACACTGCCAACTCTTTCATATAGAAATTTTATTCTTGAGTTGCGTAATTTGAATGTTGACCCAAGAAATAAAATGAGAAGGCCATATGAACTTTGAAGACAATGATGAACCGTCATGAAAAAATAGTTAGGCAACAATTTAGGCATGGGAAAAGACATTTTAAGAGTTTGAAGTAATTCATGAACATATTGTGATTGTTATACCAACAGGATTTGTGCCAATTGCCAAATGTACCAGTTCATAGATTATTCAAGGCATTGCTTAAGACTCGAACTAGATCAAGCTGAATTTACTCAAATTGACCAGCTCCATAAAAAAATAAATTGATACTGACCAAGTTTTGGTTAAAAGTTTAACTTGCTTATTTAAAATGATATTTAACAAGTTGAGACAAAGTCAATACCATGTTTCTTCAACTGTTTGTTTGTTCTGCATTATTTAAATGAAACAGTTTTTAAATCATTTCTTCACATATACTTGCAACAATGTTCCAGTATGCGTTCAAGTAATGCCCTTTCTGCCACCTCTGGAAGAAACTAAAATGCAGATTGTGAATAAATAACCAAGTCCTTCTGTACTTTGGAGAAAACATAACTACAAAAAATAATGAAACGGTCTGCACACCTGATAATTTACTTGAGAGGTGCCAAGCAAACAATCAGCACCTAATGCACATTGACCTAGCCTAACCAAGATTTCTAGTTCTAGGCAGTTCTCTGAAAATATACACATAAAGCTGGTTACAAACTGCTAAAGCAAATTGAAATTTAAAGAAAATTTAGACATACACTGCTAGGCTACCTTCTGTACATGATCCACGCTGTCCAAAATGCTAAGTTTAAATCTGATATCAGAGCATGAGCCTCCCTTCCTCCTGTTTACGAATGCGTGGGGTGTGGCTTCATGACCCATGGTCACATTTGCACTTCTAAATCCTGAACCTAACCTAAAAAAATCAGAGATAACACCAAATTCAATCCACAAGTATGCCTGCTATCCAACAGAATCTTCTTGGGTGGCTTCATCATCTTCGTCCATCACATCCTCATTCACTTTCTCGCCGTCAACTGTCTCTGCATCAGATGCAGCTTCAGTATTCATTATGTTATCCTCATCATCAGTGCAACCTTCTGTATCAGAATCAGAAGCGTCTCCCTCATTTCCTCCTTGATCACCGTCACTACCAACTGCATGACTGAATTGCTCCTTCAAATCAGGAGCAACAATTCCAATCATCTCACTTAGTGCTTTACGATCATGATCCCATCTAGAAGAAGCTTTGGAAGTAGATGTAGCGCACTGGCTTTCACCCACTTGAGCACCTGAATCTTGTAAAGCTGCAGGACATGCATCATTGTCTTTACTCTTAGGAGTATCATTCTCACCATGGACAGAAGGAGCCGTACTGCACGCCCAACTCCCAGCAACCTCTGAAGCCAATAGATCAGCTGTCCTAATGGTTCCTTCAGCTTCAGTATCTTCAATCACATTATCTTCAATCGTATTATCACCCTCAGCAAGATTATTTGCTGGGGAAGGAGGCACACTCTCATGACAAATTGCATGGTTCTGCACCTGATCGTCTTTCCCAGGAGTTCCATTATCCAGCTGCATTGTGTTCGCAGCAAAAGCACAGAACTTGTTTAAATCTATATTCCTTTCACCATTGATTCCCAAACTCTCAGTCTCTTGCACGTGTTCTGTTCCAACAAGGTCATCCTCCATATTGGCTGCTACACCAGCAGTATCACTTTCAGGGATTAGCTCAGTTCCCACAGCATCTCCCTCCAGGGGTGCTGTCCCAATACCATCAACTTCAGAACCAAATCCACCCTTCACACATTCAGCACCAGCAAATTCTACCTCCTGTGTGTCTTGTCCCCCTTCTTCACTTCTGTTATTGCAATCATGCTTCTCTGTAGCACTTGCGTCATCACTTGATAATTCAAATAATTCCCTGACACGCCTCTGGTTGGAAGCACTGCAGCCAGCCCTAATCACATTGTGGCTTCCATCTCCTACTTCTTTCTCTCTTAATAGGGATTCATTCACGTTCCCATTGTATGGATTAAGGTCAATATCCACAGAGGTATTCTCATAATTTTCCTCATCTTTTAATGTCCTCTGCATTGCCTTCAATTGCTCCTGCTGCTTTGCAAACAAAACTGAGATCTCCTCAGTAGTAGAATAGAAAGCCCGAAGCTGTGTTTCTCTGCATTGCAAACACATAATATAAACCACCATTATAAGGCAACTCGAGAGAGGCAAATGCCAGAAGATTAAAGCCAGTAAGCAAACACTAGCATCTCTGACGACATATAAAGAGGATTATAAAAGCTCAGCACATTACTGTGTAAATCATATGTACATGCGCTCTCAGTGAAATGATACATGTAATGTCTTGTATGGGTATCAATAATTCTGTTTGGTTATTGACTTATTTTTTAAGTAAAAACACCATCCCCTTCTTAGATACTCAAGATCTTAAAAGGATTGTTCTTAACACAAATAGTAATGATAAAAATAAGAAATCTATAAAACACATGTCAACAGACTAGGCTGACATAACAAAATCTCAAAAATCAATTGAGGTTTGTCTAATTATGAGGAAAAACCATTACATAAAAATCAACTCAAGTTGAACTCTACTTTTAGCATTTATACTGCTTATAAGAAAAGAAAAGATGGATCATGTCAGATCCAGAAGCAATAAATTTTCAATGACATTTCTTCAATCCAGTAAACCTAATTGACATTAGTACCAGACATACATGTCTACTTCTTACCGTAGCATTATTCTTTCTCTAGCACCTTTCAGTCTGCGCCTCTCAAAATCAAGATCCCGCATTGCAGCACTGATCTCTAGTTCAAGAGCAGAAACCTTGGCCCACGCCTCTTCTCGAGCTGCCTGCTACCGACAGCAAAAGAGTTGATAGAGAGAACAAAAGAAAAGAAAGAAAAGATCAGAATTCATATTTTGACATTCTTTCCTGCACATTTAATTTTTATTAAAACATGTAATAATTTTTAAAACAAATACAGATCCACTTCCAGCGAGGCACAAGTAAGCATTTGTTTCTTCCCATTATCAAACATAACAAAAATCTCACACAGAAAGAAAAGCATGCTATCCTATCTTTCCTTCCACATCCAAGGGGCTCATCAAGCAGCGAACAAAGGGGAATATCCAAGGATCCATATTTCAATAATTAATGCCAGAAATTCATATGGGGCATCCTACCTTTTCACTCTCAAGCTCTTTGCTCAACATGTTCCTCTCATGCTCAAGTTCCTCAATTCTCTATAACAAAAAAAATAGAAATGCAAGATGTCAGCATCTCAAGCAAGGAACTGACAAAGGAAGCAATTGACATCTTGACAGCAGATACTTACTTTTTTCCTACATGCAGAAGATAATTGCTCCTCACGAAGTTGAGCCTCAAGCTGACGAACTTTGTTGTCAGAAACAACCAATTTCTGCCTGGTGTCTTCCTGTTACAAGCTAATGAATTAGATCTGGAATGGCTTGCAGTAAGTGAAAGGTAGGTTAGGCAATATTACCAACTTGGATCTCAAGGTCTCCACCAGCGAACATCTTTCCTTCTCATCTTCCTGCCATTATGAGCTGAATGAGAAAGAGACATGACACGTTTTACTATATCCGTGAATAGTACAAGTTATTATCTACCTGAAGCTTATTAATAATTTCTTGCTTCTCTTTTTCTCGTCTGATAGCAGATTCTGAGAGCCGTCTTATTTCCTCCTGGGCTTCGGCCTGCACTCTCTGTGTAGAGGTTTTCAAATCCAAAGCAGCCTTTTCACGTTCTTCTTTCCTCTGTTCACGCTCCTCATCTAGCAAAGCTTTCAGTTCTGAAATTGATGCTTTCTGGCTGAAAAAGCAGACATCACTTCAAATCTTTAACTCTTTTCCTTAAACTTATCATAAGTTTCTCAGAAAACAGTGTGTTCCCAAAGAATAAAAATCAGGATAAAATACATGACAGAGAGACTAGTATAAGCCATGCGAGGACAAGGAGATAAATATAATGAACTGAGACTTTTGTGCTTATCTAATAAAGGGACAAGCTAGAGGAAGTGGACAAGATAAATGCAATAATGCATACTGTCATTCATGTTTCGTCTATACTGATTCCCTATTTAATCAATGGTATCAGCCGTTACCTGCTTATTATTTCATTGGCTTCAACACATGATTGCTCAGATGCACTAAGTCTTTCATTAAGGTCTTCCAACGCATGTTTCTGCTCTGCAGATATTCTACTCAAGTCAACTAACTCCTTCCCCTTGGCTTCCAATAACTGCTGTACTTCTTTGAGTTGTTCAAGGTATGATTTAGAAACTGACTCCTTCAGTTCTTTCAATTCCTGCAAGACAAAGGAAAGCTCACTGAGACAGGTAGACGGATGGGAGCTGTCAACCTATAAGTAATGGAGAAAGTAGCATATGACCATACAAGAAACTGGAGTCAATCAAGAAAGAGTGATCAATTTCCTTTTACTCACAAAAACAGATTGAGCACCCTCTCAAGATTTACTACAGAATTCTCACTACAGCTTCCACATACCTCTAGCATCTCTATATATTTTTTTCTTTTGAGAAGGTAACATTTTGTATTATAAACCAGTATTTAGGTAGTACTGGAAACCCCTTTACAAAAAATAAAATAAAATATAACACCCAAGTACAAAACAGCAAGCCTAACAGGATTCTAAAACTTCTAGGATTTGCTTCTGCATCTATAGGGGAGCTTCCACATACCTCTAGCATCTTTAATCATCAGAACTGGCTGTACAGCTCATATACTTACATGAATGTAACATGAAAAAAACGCATGGAATGTAATATACGGAATATTCTCCATTCTCTTTTTCTCTGACAAGAAACAACTGTCATTCTCTATTTCTTTTGATATATTAACGCTTCCCATAATCCTATCTAGACCAAAAGAGAACTGTTCCATGTTTTTCCTCTTTAACCCCTCGTACTCGTATCGAATTAGAAATTAGAGAAAGCAAAATTGTCTCAACTTAACTGTATATTAACTGACCAACCAATATGATAACACACTTATTAAATAAGCTATAATAATGCAAAAAAAAAGCATATTAAACCACACTGGACTCCAATACTATTCAAATTATCAAAAGTTCAGACACCACACTTCTCTCCAGAATGAATAGCTAGTAGCAAAGCTCTTCTGTAGGTTACACTGTTCTTTCAAAATTAGACAATCTGAGAAAGACTAAATTTTGTCTGGTCGTACTTCTACTCTCTCTGATCTCTGATGACCATTTCAGCCTATCAAAGAAACCTTTATAAAAGATGGAGGGATTTGGAAACAGAAATGGTATTTGCAATCAAAAGTTGCATGACTTTAAAAACAAAAATGTTAGCATGGCGTGTTAGGAGTGATCCTGGTTTTTCATCTTATGATGCTATTGGCATTAGCAAAGAAACAAAACTTTAGGAAGCTTTTCAGTTTAAAGTGTTAACACAGTTGAAGGTGTTGAATCAACTAGCATTGGCGTAACACTTGGTCTTCTACCCATCTGTCTCAACATTTTTAATAGTACCACTAATTACATTCAGAATTAAGCAATTTCACAGCGGTTGTTTATTCTGAAATCGCACAAGTAAACATACCATCTCATGATGGTCCACAGCAGCACGATTTTCAGTTCGCAAGGAATCAATAGTTGCAACATGACTTTCAAGTTGCTTCCTCAGTTCCTGCAAGGGTAACAGAACTGAAATCATAGGAAGGTTGTATAGGAATGAAACCAAGTGACCTTGACAGACTGTGCATGAAAGCTATTTATTTGTATTTTTGATAAATGGGAATGGCACACTACCGTATTTGACCGCTGCATGCTACGGAAGTCATCCAGAGAAATGGGACCTTCAGAAGTGCCAATTCCAATACCCTTGAGTCTTTTGCTTTCTGAACCAAACTCCTCTAAAACAGAAAACACACAAACATATTAGTAAAGTTAGCTTTACCCAGCCTATTAATATTAGAAAACATAGCATAGTAACTAATGTAAAAGTAAGACATTAAACATCTCATTTAACTTTACAATTGCCTGATATAGAAACGACAATAATCATTAGGTAAGGGTATCAACCCATTGGTACTTATATTTAAAAATATAAAAATAAAAAACGTCAAATATGATAATCGATCAGTAAAATTTCAGCCCAAGAAAAAGTTTAGGAAGAAATTGGCAAGACTAAACACATTAAAAAGAAAACTGTGACCTCTACAATACTCAACTGAAGTACCAAAATTCTTCAGGAAGGATTCAAAGATCAAGTTTGAACCAGGAAAAATGGGCACCCTACTGTGTATCTAAAAGGTGCAAAAAGCTTCTTTTTTTTTCCTTCAGCTAGATCAATATCCATAGAGTCCAAAAGTAGTGTTGTCAAAGGCAAAAACAAAAGAGAAGAAACACGCCAAGTATCGTAGGGCTTTAATCGCAAAGCAAACTTGAAGCACATGCTTCAGATATTTTTTTTGACAATGAAGCACATGCTTCAGATTAGAAAGGTGCATATGAAGAAAACATTAAACTACAATTAAGTGCAAGCAAAAAGGACTATAAAGACAAACAACAATTATATGCTAATATGAGCAAAGGAATTTAAGAAAAGTAATTACGTGAAATATATAAAATAAAACCATGTCAATCAAGTTCAAAAACCATAAATTTCTGATATTGATGCAAAATAGTTATTATGGATTTCGAATTTGGGTTTAGTGATTAGTTTTCTTGTACTATATTTCAAATTTCATACTTCTAATCACAAAACATATAAATTTTCTCACCATTAATATATATGTTTATCATAGTTATTTATTGTCTATCATTGTCCTTTTCAATAGGGAGCTCATGTGTGCATTGGTACATATCGTAGTGTTTTGATGCCTGCGCAGAAGCATTGCCCAAGTGAGGGGAAGCCTAGCTTACGCCTATACCTAACTTCAGGGCTTAAGCACCTCAAGTGTGACATTTAACAAAATTCTCAAAGAACCATTCCAAGACAAAATCCATGAAGATAAAGTAATGAACCAGTAAGCAGTGTAACTGAAATCATACCACTAAGAGATTACAGATTTAGATAAAATGTTCCAGAATGATGATAATGATGAAGGCACAGTCATTGAGAAAATCTACCTGCTTTTCTCTTTAGAACAGCAGCATCAACTGAAGAAGCGGATATGAGAACTTCTCGAAACACAAAGGCAAATGCAAGTTCTGCAAATATTACAACTAAAAGTATTTTCAAAGGTCCAGTCATATTTATGTAAAAAATATCATGCTGTGAGAAACAGACAAGACTTCAGCAAGCCATCATGGCACAGGGAAATTTCTATTATTCAAAAGTTAAATTATGTTTAATTTATACAAAATAAAGAAAGTTGGGTTCCTAATTTAAATACATAACAAGAGATAATATTTTTCTTTTCCAATTCATTTTCAGGGGAGTGGTGGGGATTGGAGTTATGATGCTAAATCCTGGTAGAGCATTTCAACCTGAAGATACAATGCCAACGAGGAGGGGGGGAGATGGAAGGAGTTATCAATAGACGATATAACTAAAGCAAAGGCTGTAGTAGGATTATCCCAACCGGTGGAGGAGGAGGGGCCAATTTTCTGCCAAAGAAGCACTTGGATATACTACCCACAAAATCTTATTTATCTCACAGACAGATAACAGACGAAATTTAATGTGCCCATATACCACTCTCAAACTCAGATTTAATACAATGCACACTTGTCACTCACCGACAAAATAATTAGGGACATTTGAAGGGCCAGAAGAATTCATCACCTCAAGCAAAACTGTATTTTTATGATAATGGTGTTCAGGCTCGACTAGTCCACCGAACAGACCCCAAAATGCAAATGTCAAGTAATCTTGCTCACCAAGGTTGGAGTAGATTGGGTCGCACTAAATATTGTAACTGATATCCAAACCAGGAATCTCTAAAATGTTACTCCTGCCTCAACCACTCACCTTCCCCCTTGGGGACGCAAATAAATTTGTAGTAGTAAAGTACATTCAACACAATCTTGGTCTATCTAAAATAAAGTAGAATGCAAACAGTGCAAATGCAATAGGGAAAAATCTAGTCTAGAACAAGACGTGTGGGATATAATCAGTGTTGTCAAAGGCGCGCTTAAGCCCTGAAGCGAGGCTCAAAACGCGTTGAGCGCTTCGCGTCACTTAATGTGCGCTTCAGTCTCGTAATCGAGGTTCTAAGGCATACTTTTTCTTGCCCAAGAGGTTCTAAACAATTGATATTTCACTTTATTGTATTATTCTTTTTTCAATTTCTTTATTCATATATTTGTCATTCATGCTTATTATTATTAGTCTTGAACTAAATGTATATATGTTTTTTCTCCCTTTGCACCTTTATTCATTAAAGCCCACGCTTTATTTGCGCTTTGCGCTCAAAGACCCAATGGACTTTAGAGCTTTTTGCGCTTGATAACACTGGATGTAATGGAGATTTTCCTTTACTAAACCTAAAAAAATAGAACAAGTATAACCAAGTACAGACAATATTGAATTTTCTGACTTAATTAAAGTAGGATGCAAGTCACGCTGCCCCCTAACCTCAATCATGTTACTTCCAGAGTACACTTCTGGAGCCTATTATCATCAGCTCCTAAGGAGATCATAGGGCTAACAGTCCATAAAAAAATTGGCCAATCCTTGACAGAAGTATAAGATCTTGCTTAAAGTTGAGATGATTAGAAGACAAAACACTATACAAAAAGAAAAGAGACAGATATTGATGCACAATCCACTTACTCCTTTTCAGTAATGTAAAATTTTATTAACTGCAACCAACACTAAGTGCTGCAATATTCACAGCAAAGCACAAAAACAAAACATGTTCTTTTCTATCTTAGAGCCTAGTTTCAGCCTCATCTACAAATACCATTCTACAACAAAAGGAACAAAAAGTATAAAATCTAACTTGACTTCAAGGTGGAATCGGTACTATCTTCAAAGCATCACTTGTATTGTTATCTTGCAGCATAGTTCCCCTGTTTCGTTTCTATATAGACAGTAAGGGTTATCTCTTCTTTTTTCATTTAAAAAATACAGTTTAACATCAATTTTATTTTTAAAAAATAAAAGTAAAAGAACATTCAAATAATGAGGAGATCTATGTCCAATCTAGTCTAGAGATCGATAGATAGACCCAATCAATGAAGTAAGACGATCAAATTGCAATGGAAGAAGCATTAATTTCTGAGGCTCTTTACAGAGGAATTCAAACGCAAAATTGTTGTATTGCATCAGGAATTTTAGTGTGTCACAAATCATGGTTTTGTAATTCTTGTGTTTTCTTTACCTAGAGAATAAAAACCTAAGAGATAAGGATTTTGACAGTACGACCATCTGAAGTATCCATTAAACAGACTGCATGTTTTATGGACCTTTCCTTTGCGCTCATCGGAGTCTTGCATAAATCTTTTTCTGATATAGACGTAAACCAAGTCTTGCATAAGTGTTTAAAACTAAATCAGAACTTTCAGGCATTTGAATACACAAATATAAAACAAAAACCCCAATGTAAGCCAATCAAACGGGAACTCTTAATCATCTTTTGCTAGAACACGTGCATGTATGAAGAAGCAAGCAGAAATGTTACAAATAGGTACTCTACCATGTTGTGGAGCAAACGCAATAGAGATAATATCACCATGACGAAGTCTGGCTTCTGGGCTACTTTTGTTCAACTTTTCCCAATTCAGATATGTCCCATTTGTACTGCAGAAGATCCAAAATAGATTAGTAAACTCGTGTCAAGTTGCACCAGAAAAGGTCTACAAAAGACGGTCAACCTTGAATCTTTCAGAAAGACTGCAGAGCAACAGTTGGTGGGATGCTCCACATCTTCGCTGACAACCTTTTTCCTGTAGATCTTGCAATGATGTGCACTAACAGCTGGAGACAAAATCTGGAAACGGGTATTATCTACCATCCGACCAATGCAGTGTTCTTCAGATGTGAGAAGCATGTTTATCCCCTATTTAACGAAGGTCATCAAGAAAAAAAAAACCGTTTACAAGGAATGCTTCAATAATGTAAAGCATGATATGCTGCATTACATACTAAATGCCATACTTAAAAGTGACGAACTGTCCTCTTTTTCTTTTTCTTTTTCTGCTTTAGTAACTGTTACTTCACCGACTGCAATCTGCAATCAGAACTAAGGGTGGCATGACCCACCACGAGCATGCACAAACAAAGAGTATATCCTTGTATATTCAATCTACTACTTGTGGTGGTAAGGAAAACCAATCGGTGAAATCTCTAATCCAAATTGAATTTTTCAATTCCATTATATCTTCTAATAGATCTCCAGATAACTCATATGTGATAGTTTCAAACCCTCGTCTTCGAGCATATTAAACCATTGTAAGGTCTCGATCCATTCTTAGCAGAAGCAGACTATTCACATTGTATCAATTCAATGGTGACTCATTATTTTGATGAACTTTTTTTTCGAGAAGGGTGGATCATTTCTTTGGTTGGAAGAAGATTAGGTCCACACTTTCTCGAGATCTCACTTATTAGATTCCACTATGGAAAACAACTATTTTCTGAAGAATTTACCAAGATATACCTGATCCATGTATAATATCATGAAAAATGAATGCTAATTTTTGACAGCTACATACTAATGGTGGTCTGAAAAAGTATCGGAAACATCAAATTTAGATATTTGTATCCTGTCGAAGTAAAGAACCATGCAACTTATGTACATAAAACTAATCCAAATTGGGGATCTACGTCAAATTCTACTGAGTCTAACACATAATGATAATTTATCAAAGAATTACTTTGGTTATCAAAAGTTGAAAAAGTTCAATCCATCCCATTCCAATTTAGGTGGAAGATCCACTAATTCTTAGATTCTAGTTAGTAATAAAGGTTATACCCTGGAAGCTAAAAAGGTTATCAGTCCTACTAGTTAATAAAGACACCTCCATAGCTAACAAATTCAACATGAGGTCAGAATATACTCCCTCTGTCCATCTTTACTTGTCCACTATACTAAAAATAGATGTCCACTTTTACTTGTCCAATTTATAAAATCAAGAGATAATTTAACACTTAGTTCCTAATTTACCCTTATCTTTAACTATAGTCATTTCCCCCAATGCATTTTTCAAGACACAATATTTATTATATTCAAAGGGTGATATGGTAAGATTGCTCTTCTATTCATAGAAGTGCCAAGTCAATAGTCGACAAGTAAAGTTGGACGGAGGGAGTAGCATTTTGGTCCACCCTAGAATTACCTCCACAAAACTCATTTTTCCTACTCTATAAACTTCTGCCACTGAGAGCTTCTAATAATAGCAAGTCCAAACCTAAATAAAGGATATGGATTTTGGTAATTTGACAAATAGAGTAAAACTGATCATTCAACTAGCCAATAATAACTTGTGGTTCTCTAACAAGTAAAAATTCTCAACATTTATACTGAGGTATAAATCTCTAAAGGGACTAAAGTTCCCTAGAAGAAAGACACATAGTGAGTGCATTGTGGGGTTACTGAAGAAGAATAGAGACCTGAAGACGCTTCCGGGCTTTATCGGAGATAGCAGTTAACACTCCCCAAACATCAGGATCAGAATACTGCAAAGGCTGAGACGCAATTTTCAAAGCCACTGATAATATAAAATCTTCAGGGCTTTGCGGATTTCTCTGCAACGGTGAATTATCAATGCCATTTGCATCGGTAATTTTGCCATTGCAATTGGTAGGGGGAAGGGAAGAACATGACTCTGAGAGAACTGGAGACTGGTCTTTACTAGGGTTTGAGTTCGGTTTGGCAACCAATGGCGTCGTGGGATTATCGTCTTCGTTCGCCATTCATTCAGTGTATGTATGGGGTTTGTGAAAAAAGGCGGGGATTTTGAGAACCCTAATTGAACCGGGTTTTGTTCTTGTCTAGCTTCCCGGAGAAGCTGGCTGGATTTTGTTTGTTTTCTCGTTTTGGCCCATGAAGTTTGCTCTAATGCTCAATTCGTCCCCGTCAAATTATGAAGAAAGCTAAAAACTAACAATGGGGCAGGACGGGGCGGGGGGAGACGGGTTTGTTCTTGTACCTTAAACACACAAGTTATTTCGTGTTTTTAAAAATTACTGATATTTTATTGTATAGTACTTAGAAAATTTTTATTTTTATTTTAGTTTGGCTTATTTTCATTAAGATAAGAAAAATGTTAATATTATTTAAACAATAACGACAATTAAAATATTATTTCAACGGGATAATGTAATATGGTATAGAACATACATTATGAAATGATGCAAACAATAAACTAAAGACGATGTAAAAGGTAAATTTAAGGTAACAATCTCAAATGACTTGAAAAATCACAAACATATCAATGAAAACAGCGGAGGAATTAACATGCGTGGAACTTCGAAATTGTAACTTAAAAAGGACTTGAAACTTATAAAGTAAACTCGAGGAGTTCCTCATCGCACTCAAATGCAGCCATTTGTTGTTTTTGCAACATCACAAAAACCTCCATGCCTAGTCCAGTTTGGTAATCACACAAGAAGAACATCTTCTTGAAGGGACCATTTGGTGCACCTATTCTCTCAGGTTTTCCCCATCCAAAATCTACACTGTAGTATGGGAATTTGCAAACATTGCTACAAAAATACATATCACATTCATCCGTCGTTTCAAAGGGTAATTTATCATTTTTCATTGATTCAACTATTTCTAAGACCAATTCATTTTGTTTGACTTGGTCTTTCTTGGAAGCTACTTCAACTTCCTTTCTTACATTACGAATCAACCTTGGTAATTCAGTCTCTTTCTCGTTAGTTGCTTCTACAGAGAACACGGACAACAGATTTCCTATGGCACTCGTGGCAGACGAGGTTTGATCATAGTTCGTACATTTAAGTAGTGAATCAACTTAGATGGCCGCATTGAACGGCCAGAACTTAGTTTTGATGCTGCTTTTGTTGCACATTTGAAAAGAAGGGCACTTACAATTTCAGCTCGTGTTGGATTTTGCACTCCTGATTCAGCTATTATCTTAGCTCGAAGTGCGTCTAACTTGGTGCTAGGGAAAATGAATATTTTTTGTATGCATTCATTAACATCGGACTCAAATCGTGGAGCAACCAAAGGACCACTTTGTGGAGAGATAAAGATTGAATCTCCTACAAATCTAGGAGCAGAGGGAACTAGATCGGTCGCATTATGATCACGAGTGGCTCTAGCCCAATCTGTAAGAAAATTAAGCACAGAGCAACCATCACCAATCTTGTGTGATAGGCATGCACTAACAGCGATTCCCCCACAATTAAACTGACTGACTTGAGCCACAAGTAAATTACCACCCTCATGGACGTTATTCTTCCAAGGCAATCCCTTGGGGAAAACTACACCTTCTATATTAGGATAACCAGGATGGTTAAGGATTTCAGACATGGGACATTTTATTTGGACACTCAAGAACTCAACTCCCATGTCGTTACAATCAATAATAGCATTGTTTCTCAACCTTCCCGCATAAGGATAGTAAGAGGTTAGAGTTTGAGACAAAGATCTCTGCAGTAAATGAGCTATATCAGATAATTCAGAATTCTTCATTGACATTATTGCATCATCAGTTTGTTTTTTGGGGTAAAAGAATGCAAGAGGAATATACATATTACTGAGGGATTGATCAACAAGAGACAACTTGTGGTATTTGAGTGTAGAAGGGGTGAGAGAGGAAGGTTTGATTATGGATTTGTCACAAATGGAAACAAGTGATGATGGTAGTGATGCTAATGGAAGTATTTGAGCCATGATTGAAAAAATGACTTTTCTGTAGCTCGTACAATTAATGCTCTGGTTGATTAGTATTTGCTTCTACCTTTATATATATAGAGTAGTATGTATGACCAAGTATGCACAGAATATACATTAACAATCAAAATAAGGAGTAATAAAAAAAGTGTATCATATGCATCAGCATTTGTGATGGGAATAATTTACATCCACTTTGCTTCCACTTTATATATGTCAAAGTATTCTACTTAGTAAAGTATGTACAGAATATACACTAACAATCAAAACAAGGAGTAATAAAAAAAGTGTATCATATGTACATCAATATTTGTGATGGGAATAGTTTGCATCTACTTTGCTTCCACTTCACTTTATATATGTCAAAGTATTATACTTAGTTGTTATATGTTATATATAATTCACATAATATATATATTGGGATCCCCAAATTAAATACTATTTATTCAATGCATATTTAAATTATTTTTTGTCCTATTAATTATTCCTTGAAGAGGGTTGACAAATGACATGCTCTTTTTTGGACGTGTGAAGTTGATGAAAAATCGACAAAATCAGCTTTCAAGTGGAGAATTAATATTTTCAATCGTTAATTGCCACATAATTAATCATATAATAAAATAATTTATTTATTTCAACTGTATATTTTTTTGGCCAATTAATAGAAATGGCTTGACTGAAACTCCATTCTTTTTAGTTAGATTAAAAAGCTTTAGCTAAAGTAATGAAGTTCCAAATATATTCTTTCAGTTTTCTTTTTTAGATGCCATTGATATTTATTCTAATTGTGTAGATTATTTCTTTTTCGAGCAAAATATGTATAGAGCCTCGCTACTTTTAAAAAAATAAAAAGGTTTTAGCCAAAATGATGGAGTTCAATTTTCTTTTAAATTTTTGTAGATGCAATAACTATTTCTTTTAGATGCAAAAATATTGTAAATAAACGTTCTGGAGATAATAAATGAGAGTTAGAGATTTTTCTCAATGATTTTTTTTATAGATAATGCAAAATATAAGTCATTTATATATTGTATAATTTGTGTTTAATTGTTGTATAATATGTATATAATCAATGTGTGTATATATATTTGATTATACACTAATTTATACATTTATTATGCGCATATGTCATTCAACCTATCGCTATTATTGATTATACACTACAACAATATATATATATATATATATATATATATATAGCTAGTCCAGTTCAAACGGTAACTGGTAAAGACAAATCAAATCCGTTAATGGCTGGCACTTTGCCAAAAAGTGTAAGAATTTTACCAGACAACTTTAATATAGCCGGAACTTCCTCGACAAAGACTGAATCAAAAAATGAGACTAGTACACTACAACAATATATATATATATATATATATAGTCAACCTATCGCTATTATTGATTATACACTACAACAATATATATATATATGTATATATATATATATATTTGATTATACACTAATTTATACATTTATTATGCGCATATAACATTCAACCTATCGCTATTATTGATTATACACTACGACATTGAACCTATCACTATTATTGATTATACACTACAACATTCAACCTATCGCTATTATTGATTATACACTACAACATTCAACCTATCGCTATTACTCTTCTACCTTAATCCTCGATCGACTTCTAAACCTTTCTATTTAGGATCATTTCTCAAGTAAGCTAAAAATATGTTATGTCCTGCCAAATCATTTTCTCTCAATTTTTCTCCGACCTACTTCTACTTCTCCTAAGAACTGCCAGCCTCTCACAAAAGATCTCCATGATAAACCCACATAATAAATCCATCAGTAAATGGAATGAGAAAAATTCACCAAAGCCCATGCAAAAATTAATAACAAGAAATATACTTAGGAATATGTTATATTTTCTGTCAGTGCAGATTGGCAAATAAAGAAAGAAAGAAATTCCCAATTTTTATTATGTTAAAGAACTTATTAAAGTTGAAATCAATTCTAACTGGGATATCATGATTATTTTATTTGTGTTTACTTGTTTTTTTGATAGCAGAAAAAGAAAAAAAAGGAGAGGGGTGGGGGGTGGGTGGGTTAGTTTTCTTTAATCTGTGAATCATGTTGACCAAAATCCGTTAACATTACATAATTTCTGTTAAAGAATACCAAAAGTGCTCTAATTTTGTAAACATAAAGGACCCCATTTGTATTTTGTGCACTATGATAAATATAAGGAACTATTTTAAGTCCATCCTCATAGTCATAGATAAGGGACAATTTTGACACCTTTTCTTAATTTTGCTCAAAAAGTTAGTCACATATTAATCTTGTTGGACAATTTTATATTAGATTCTTACGAGATGTATGATTTTTTTATATGGTCTAGGTAATTCTTACCGCTTGATCTAATTGTTGAGATTGAATTAAATTCACTATAGTCAAGAGTTGACAATTACCAAATACGTAAGTGCTATTAATAATAGCGAATTAATTTAGACAAAATAATAGCAGAAAGCATCAACATTACTCCACTATTTTTGATTCCTCATGTGCTAGTAATTTGGTAACCTTCTGCGTATTTGACTATTCGATAGCTTTCATTCTGAACGACCTTAATTAGCTCAAGGAAAAGAAGTATGATACACTCGTTGTCATGTGAATATTTTTTTTTAGTAAATGTGATATGTTTAATACATAATTTAAATGGATCTAGACGAAAGAGATCAAAAGAAGTGATTCCAATCGTGAAATAACTAATAACAAATTAAATAATCCTAGGAATAATTGAAAAATAAAATATATAGATCTTTAAATAGGCGTTTGACCGTAGAATTCGAGGCTCAAAAGTTGAGATTTTGACTTGAAATCGGCGTTTGTTTATGAAATATGAACAAAACTTTAATTTCAATTTCAAATTCAAATTATGAAAGAACTGAAAAATAAAATATATAGAAATCAATGTTTGTTTATGAAATGCAAACAGAACTTTGACTTCAATTTCAATTCTCCATTTTTTTTTTAAAATAGAATTTTAAATTTCAAGTTGTGATTTTAATTTTTTAAATATAAAATTTGACCCATAAGTTTATATTTTGCAAAAAGCTCATAAATTCAAATTTTGCAAGAAAAAGACGCATGTTCGATATGATAAAATTGTGTGTACCATGTGAGAGAATTAAAATAGCTAATAACTATTAAAATAGCTAATACACGCTATCTATTATAAGCTTAAGGAACCAAAATAGAAAATGGTGAAGTTCTTCTGGTTTTTCCTCTAAGCATTCCAGTTCTTGTATTTTTTTTGGAAGCATGTGTTCTGCTTTTGGTTATAAATTGTCTAGTTATAGGAGTTCACTGAAACTGAATGGTTCTTTCATATTTATCTGAGTTGGAGGGATACCTTTCAGTACATGGTGTAAATTAACTTTTTTAATGATTAAGTGTCCATGTTCTCTCTGCTAGCGCCCTTGTCTTGTTTAACTTGGTTGACTCTGTAAATAGGCAAGTTTGTTTGACAACAATATGTTGGCTGAATATTATTCTGCAAATGATAGGCAATTCTATAATTATTTGATCGAATATTCGATAGAATGGTCATCATGCTAGTCTGTCAAGTATGTCTTCTCCTTTTATTTGGATTTACAAATGCTTATCGGGAGACTATTGATAGCATATAAAATATGTAATTTGATGTATGACTAGGTGAAAGTATTTTAAGGCTTTGAACTGATGCTAAGATGTTCAATATCTACTTTCAGAACTCATTTTTATAATCAGAGAAGAATAAATACTTTTTTATTAAAAAGAGGTGGACCGGTTAGATATTTGTGCTAGGTTTGATTTATTGGTTATTGGTTTCTAAATGCACTAATCCACTAGCCAACCGTTAAGATACTGATTGATTCGGTGTTGGTTTAATGGTTATCCGTTGGTTATCGGTTGATTTATCAGTTAAATCAACTCCAAGGTAAAAGTTACGTCTGGATTGATAACGCTCAAACTACACCTCAATTTACGAAGCATACGCGATCGTTGTCAAATATATAACCCAACAAGGTTGGGGTCGAATCCCACAGAGAATATGGTGATGATTAAGACTTTAGTGAATTAGTTGACTATTCGTCAATCGTTTCCAGTAAATAAAGGGGGGGTTTGTGTAACAAATCGTAAACAAAATAAACAATTAACTTATGGAAAAATCAGTAGGAGAGAATGAACTAGGGGTGTGTTCACCATGGCGTTGTAACAATGTCGATTTTAGGCTTAATTGGGTTCTTCCTATATGCTTGTCACGATGTGATTGCGTCAATTGTATCGTCTAAACGTCTCTCGACCAAATAAACAAATTTCCTTTTCTATTCTTTCGACCTCGAAAAGATGTGCTTTTTAGCTTAGCAATCCTAACATCAAGTAGAGTAATCCAGTTACGGCATTATTCTTTAAGACGAGAGTTTGTAGTCTCGAATCCTTGTTGTTAATCAAGTTTTCCCGGTTTAAATCTCTTTACTCAAGCAAACTAAACCTAGGCATGTTCTAATGTTTGCAACCACTAGAAAACGTGACATAAAGTATGATTAACAACGTGACAATACATATATCGAACCCAACGCTACCCGGAATCTATATTGCTACGTTTGCCGCCATGGCTCCCACAACCCTAGTTGCGGGAGTTTTAGTTACTCATGCTATAAAGAAAAGAGAAGAGAATTGAATTCATAATAAGGAGAAGAAGTTCTTACAATATAATGAAAACCACTCTTCAATCTCCAAGAACAAGAGAAACCAAGAACTCAAGAACGAACAAGAACACAATTGTTAATTCAAGAAACGTGTTCTTGCTCTCGAAAACTAACTAAAAACGTGTTTGAAATAATGGGAGAGTAATAATTAACATAACCCTAACATAGGGTATTTATAGGAGTAGTAGAAACCAATTCCAAAACGGGCTAGGAATCCCCAAAAACGCGGGTCGCCGCCTGAGTCACTGCCTAAGCGTGACGGTCAGGCTGACGGACCGTCAAGGCAGTGACGGACCGTCGCCTGGACCGTCACTGCTAGGCAGTGGTGCCGCCTCACTGCCTTGGTGTGACGGTCCCAGTGACGGACCGTCACATGTGTGACGGCCCGTCACTCAGGCCGTCACTCTTAGGCAGAACTTCGTTTTTTCTCGTATTTTCTTCCGTTTTCGTGTTTGCTTCCATTTCCTACAAATACAACATAAAAACATCAAAAACAACAATGGTTGCTTGAAAACGTACGATTGTTCTTAGTAAAAAGGAGTCGAAAGTGGCGTAAATTAGCGTCACATCAACACCCTCAACTTAAAACGTTCGCTTGTCCTCAAGCAACATAACATAAAACAATAATACGACTCTACTAAGAACACAAACTCATGTCTATAGCAACTCATGTTCATTCAAACTTATTCAATTAAATCATGCTCCCTTGTAACACACGAATGTATGAAACACTAACTTGCAAGGATCCAAACATGTCATTCCGATATGATAGAACATTATGCATACACACGCGTAGCTATCCTAACAATCAATAGACAATATAGACATCTTGGTGCCCTCACCACAAAGAAATCCCACACACAAGTTTTGGGACTAGGTAAGCGCTCACACTCACAAACGATTTCAAACAATGCACATGCGATACCATAGGCTTGCCCTTACTATTCTATTTCAGTTCTTCAGAAAGCTACTTAGGATCACTACAGGACTTGTATTTGCTTGTAATGAGGCTTCGGGTGCAGGTAGGATGCATTTAGGGGTTAGTGACTAAGCCCTCCTTGGAACCATTTACATCTTATCACCACATAACTTCACTTTATCCATCCTTATTTACCTTTTTATTTCCTTGATTCTAGATACAAGTGCGGCCTCTTTATTGACAATTCTTTTTGTTTCTTTTTCGATCTTTTTCATCTTTCTTTATTTTTCTTTTCTTTTCTTAGGCGCACACCCGGATTTTCATTCTATTCAACAACAATCATCTCCATCCTCTTTTTCTTCTCCTTTACCACTGTAGTAGCCACCCTCAACTTAGGCTGATTGCCTACGTCAAGGTGCACAATGTCCATTGGTAGGACCAGGGCCAAAACATGGTTTACCTCTATAGTAGCCACCCTCAACTTAGATTGATTGCCTACGTTGAGGTGCACGATGTCCAAGGAAGGACCAGGGCCAAGATAGGGATTCAAAGTTAAACAGGAATGGTGACAGGTTATTGAAAGAATAAGGTCAATTACGGCTCAAACAGGGATCAAAAGGGATTATTTGTATTTGGACGGTCATATAGGCTAAGTGGACTGCATCAAAAAGGGCCTGTGATCCTTTCCTAAGCAACCAAATTTCAACTTAACAAAATAGACCGGGCAAGTTCTAGATGCATGCACAGAGTAAGAATTTATGACAATAAATCTCACACACTCTTAGCACCAAGAAACTATATCGCTACCAACTATCAAACAACCGCCCGGCTTAAGCATACTCATTCTAATCATATTCACACAATGACATTCAAGGATCCAGACAGTCAATTGTTTCAACATAAGCTCAAAACCAGAAAATTTTTCAAGGGGCCTCGTTTTTAGACAAGAACAACGCATGCTTGCTATAGACACTAAAAAAAAAAAATTAAAACAACAACCTAAACATGCCGGTTCTACTAGATAGCACACCGGAGGGAAAAGAAATCGGCAACAAAAACCCTCGGTGGTGACTCAACAATTTATGGGTTGCCTCCCATACAGCGCCTGATTTAACGTCGCGGCACGACGCGGGTGTCTTGATTACTCAGACTTCATCAAGACACCCCAGACTTAATAAACAACCGTATGCACAACTATATACCCTATAATAAACAAAAACAACAACAAATAAAAGTAAAAGCAGGAAAGTATGACTAAGAGTCAAATAAACACACTAGACTTAATCAAAAAACCGTATTCCTCGGCAACGGCGCCATTTTTTATAACGCTCAAACTACACCTCAATTTAAGAAGCGTAAGCGATCGTTGTCAAATATATAACCCAACAAGGTTGGGGTCGAATCCCACAGAGAATATGGTGATGATTAAGACTTTAGTGAATTAGTTGACTATTCGTCAATCGTTTCCAGTAAATAAAGGGGGGTTTGTGTAACAAATCGTAAACAAAATAAACAATTAACTTATGGAAAAATCAGTAGGAGAGAATGAACTAGGGGTGTGTTCACCATGGCGTTGTAACAATGTCGATTGTAGGCTTAATTGGGTTCTTCCTATATGCTTGTCACGATGTGATTGCGTCAATTGTATCGTCTAAACGTCTCTCGACCAAATAAACAAATTTCCTTTTCTATTCTCTCGACCTCGAAAAGATGTGCTTTTTAGCTTTCAATCCTAACATCAAGTAGCTTAATCCAGTTACGGCATTAATCATTAGACGAGAGTTAGTAGTCTCGAATCCTTATTGTTAATCAAGTTTTCCCGGTTTTAATCTCTTTACTCAAGCAAATTAAACCTAGGCATGTTCTAATGTTTGCAACCACTAGAAAACGTGACATAAAGTATGATTAACAACGTGACAATACATATATCGAACCCAACGCTACCCGGAATCTATATTGCTACGTTTGCCGCCATGGCTCCCACAACCCTAGTTGCTGGAGTTTTAGTTACTCATGCTATAAAGAAAAGAGAAGAGAATTGAATTCATAATAAGGAGAAGAAGTTCTTACAATATAATGAAAACCACTCTTCAATCTCCAAGAACAAGAGAAACCAAGAACTCAAGAACGAATCAAGAACACAATTGTTAATTCAAGAAACGTGTTCTTGCTCTCGAAAACTAACTAAAAACGTGTTTGAAATAATGGGAGAGTAATAATTAACATAACCCTAACATAGGGTATTTATAGGAGTAGTAGAAACCAATTCCAAAACGGGCTAGGAATCCCCAAAAACGCGGGTCGCCGCCTGAGTCACTGCCTAAGCGTGACGGTCAGGCTGACGGACCGTCAAGGCAGTGACGGACCGTCGCCTGGACCGTCACTGCTAGGCAGTGGTGCCGCCTGAGATTCTGCCTTGGTGTGACGGTCCCAGTGACGGACCGTCACATGTGTGACGGCCCGTCACATGTGTGACGGCCCGTCACTCAGGCCGTCACTCTTAGGCAGAACTTCGTTTTTCTCGTATTTTCTTCCGTTTTCGTGTTTGCTTCCATTTCCTACAAATACAACATAAAAACATCAAAAACAACAATGGTTGCTTGAAAACGTACGATTGTTCTTAGTAAAAAGGAGTCGAAAGTGGCGTAAATTAGCGTCACATCATGGATCAAATTGAAAAATCAAAACATTACTACCCAGCCTGGAGTCTTAATTTTGCATATACAATAGTGAATGTAATGAAGTAGTCCTCAGAGGACTCAACAACTATTACCTGCACAAAAGTTCTCTACAGATGTTGAGTACTAAAAGTATGTCGAGTAACACATTACCAGTACAAGCGAAACTCTTCAATATAAATTGAAAATAAGTCATGTTGTTAGCTTAAGAGCCTTCAAATTTCAACATGTTTTAGCAAATTTCTTGTTCAAATATATACAGATGCAGCCAAACAGCTTACCAATGGAACAGTAAAAATAGTTTTCACTGTTCATTCCCAGAGTTAGCTAAGTTGGTTACCGGCTACTGTTATTACTGTTCTTAGTGGTTAACTAAGTCTGTTTTTCTGTTAGTTGAGGGTATGAGCTGGCACAAAGTTAGTTAGGCGGTTGGAGATATTTTCCATGTAAAGATTCCCTAGTTGTTAGCCTATAAATATCATAGCATAGCTCGCATTGTAAATACATTTTTTTTCTGAATCTCAATAATAAAATTTTCTCCCTTTCTTCTTCCTCTGTTCTCTTACTCAATTGCCTTCAGCTCCTTGAGCTTAACAATGGAGGTTCTGAGCTTCTAAGCTTACATTTTATCATGGTATCAGAGCAGTCGATACTGGCTGAATAGATAGGGTCAACAGACGAGTTTAGATCTCTTTTGTTTGATAAATTTTTGTGTTGTTTACACGAATGGCAACTCTTAAGATAGATCAAAATGATCCACTATACATCAATCCATCAGACACTTCAGGAGCAGTTTTAATTCCTATCAAATGACTGGATCTGAAAATTATGTTATATGGAGTAGATCGATGAGGATTGCGTTGCTTGAAAAAGGAAATATGGTTTTGTAACATGAGCCTGTACTAGAGGATTGTATAGAGAAGAGCTACATGAACAATCGGAGACCTGTAATGCAATTGTGTTATCGTGGTTGATGAACACAGTTAGTGAAGAACTTCTAAGTGGAGTTGTGTATGCTACGAGTGCATTCTGTGTTTGGGCAGATCTGAAGGAGAGGTTTGACAAGGTGAACAGGATGCGGATCTATCAATTGCACAAAGAGATTACCACTCTTTCACAAGGAACAGACTCTGTATCACATTATTTCACCAAGTGGAAGACACTCTGGGGTGAATATGATGCACTTGTACCATCTCCTAGCTGTGCTTGTCCACAATCGAAGGACTACATAGAACATATGTCTCAGATGAGGTTAATTCAATTTCTAAGTGGTTTAATGAATCATATGATCAAGCTAGAAGACAGATCTTGTTGAAGGGAGTTACTCCATCTATAAATCAAGCTTATGCTATGATAATTGAGGATGATATCCAACACTCAACATGTATAGCTAATGTAGTTAAGAAATCAGATCCAATAGTGATGAACATCAATAGAGGTCAAGGGAAAGAATACTACAAAGGAAAAAAATGTGAGTACTATCACTTTACTGGACGCACGAAAGATAATTGTTACAAGTTAATTGGCTATCCTACTGACTGGAAACAAAGGAAGAAAGTTGGTTATGGAGGAGGAAATGGTCAAAGATCTGGAACAGGTTACAGACATTCCTCTGGCCATATAGGTCAGGGTCAAGGAGGAGCAAGTGGATATGGTAATCAAGGATATGGACATGCAAACCATGGTGGATATGGAGGTCAACACATAGCAAACAACACTACTGGAAGCCACTCAGATCACACACAAGCAGCCTCAACTAGTCACACAACAAATAATGCTTTCCTGGCAAAGGGACAAGCTTTTACTGAAGAGGAATATAAGCAAATTCTGAATTTGTTGAACAAAGATGTGCAAGAGGCTAAGTCAGGTATCACTACTTATTTAATGGCTAATGTTCCATCACAGGAATGGATTGTAGATTCATGTGCTTCTCATCATATAACCTCCAACAAAGAACTGTTAAAAAGGGATCAGATTAAAACAGAATTAGATCATGTGCATTTACCTACAGGAGCCAAGGTGGAGATCAATCATACTGGTGTTGCATCTATATTTGAAGATAAAGTTATGAGAGATGTCCTTTATGTGCCAGATTTTAAGTTCAACTTACTATCAGTCTCCAAACTCACAAAGGAACTATCATGCTTTGTGTCTTTCTATCTTGATTTTTGTGTCTTTTCGGACCTCTTCAGTGGCAGAGTGAGGGGGATTGGTAGAGAGACTGGTGATCTGTACATATTCAAAGGTGAAGTTGGAATAAATAGGCTGAGAGAAACACAAAGAAATTAGAAGGTGGTAGCTGCAGAGGTGACAACGCAGGACATCAGCTTATGGCACAAGAGGCTAGACCATCCTTCCTCTCAAACCTTGAAACATCTAGATCTAATATGCAATAATAGCAGTAGTGAATTGCTTAATAATTGTCAAATTTGTCCATTGGCAAAGCAAACTAGGTTATCATTTCCTGTTAGTACTTCTAGAGCAACTGTGAGATTTGAGGTAGTTCACATGGATCTATGGGGACCATATAAGACTCCTATTGTTGATAACAAGTATTACTTTCTGATAATAGTAGATGATTATAGTAGATTTGTATGGATTCAATTGTTGCAGTTGAAATCTAAAACTATTGTTGCTATTAAAACCTTCTTGTCCATGGTCAAAACACAGTATGATTCTCATGTTAAGGTCATAAGGTCTGATAATGGTACTGAGTTCTTTAATTCTCAATGTACAGAGTTATTTCATCACCTAGGTATTATACATCAGAGTAGTTGTCCTCACACACCCCAGCAGAATGGGGTGGTGAAGAGAAAACACAGACATATCCTGAATGTGGCTAGAGCTATCAGGTTTCAGTCACATATGCCTATTAGATTTTGGGGTTTCTGTATCAAGGCTGTAATTTATTTGACCAATAGATTGCCTTCTTCAGCTCTTGCAAATAAAAGTCCTTATGAAATGCTACTCTAGGCAACCAATGTTGTCTCACTTGAGAGTTATAGGATGTCTTTGCTATGCTTCAGCATTACCAAAGGGTGATAAGTTTTCTCCAAGAGCAGTTCCTGATGTCTTGATGGGCTACTCAGAGGTGCAGAAGGGTTATGTTCTCTTGGATCTTCAGTTCAAGAGATTCTTTGTTAATAGAGATGTTGTTTTCAGGGAATAGAGCTTTCCTTTTGCTCAGAATGGGACAAATCTTCACTCATCACATGTTCTTTTAGGATCCCCTTTGGATGTAGCTGATGAACTTATTCAAGGTAATGAACCACCTGCTGGTGAGGCTAGTACATGTGACAACATTGTTGATAACAGTTATGCTGTTGAAGCTGGTACATGTGATACTATTGTTGATCACAGTTCTGCTGAAAGTTTGCCTCAAAACACATTATCAGAAAACCTGTCTGAAAACTTGCCTGTTGAAAGTCCTGAAAACACTACATCATATCCACCCTTGGTACCAGCACCAGTAGTAGAAGAGGTTACTATCAGGAAGACTACAAGACACACAAAGGTGCCTGTTTGGATGAAAGACTATGCTGATACTGGAAAGAAATAAAGCAGTACTAGACATCCTCTAGTCAACTCCTTATCTTATGATAAGGTCAGTCCCTACTACCAAAGCTATCTTACAAGGTTTTCTAACCTTCAGGAGCCTAAGTCCTTCAAAGAGGCAGCTAAAGATAAGAGATGGATTTAGGCCATGAAGTTAGAGATCCAAGCTTTTGAAGACAACAAGACCTGGTTAGTAGTGGATCTGCCACTAGGGAAAAATGCAGTAGGCTCAAAATGGGTGTACAAAAATCAAGTACCAAGCAAATGGTGAGGTAGAAAGGTTCAAGGTTAGGTTGGTGGCAAAAGGCTATAGTCAACAAGAGGGATTGGACTATCATGACACTTTTTCACCTGTGGCAAAGATGGTGACAGTGAGGTGTGTCATCTCTCTTGGTGTCTCCAAAGGATGGAATTTGTATCAAATGGATGTCTATAATGCTTTTTTACAAGGTGATCTAGATGAAGAAGTATATATGGAGATGCCAGAGGGGTTCAAAAAGGCAGGGGATACCAAAGTGTGTAGGTTGCTCAAATCCCTATATGGTCTAAAGCAGTCATCTAGGCAATGGAATATAAAACTTACTATTGCTTTACTAGCTGCAGGATTCAATCAGAGTGCACATGATTACTCCTTATTTACTCAAAGGAAGAATGAAGACATGGTAATTGTACTAGTGTATGTTGATGATTTGCCCATCACTGGGAGCAGTGCAGAGTTGATTAATGAAGCAAAGCAGGTCCTGCACCAACAATTCAAGTTAAAGGATCTTGGTGAGCTCAAATATTTTTTGGGGATTGAGGTGTTAAGATCACCAAGAGGTGTCATCTTGAATAAAAGTAAATATGTTTTGGAGCTTATTATTGATGTAGGACTCAGTGGTGCTAAGCCTGCATCCACTTCCATGGAGTCTAATCTAAGACTGACTTCAGTAGAGTATGATCAAATGATTGGCCTTGTTGGAGATGCTAGACTGCATGACACTACTTCCTATCAAAGACTGATTGGTAAACTCCTATATGCCACCATCACAAGACCTGACATCAATTATGCAATTCAGACCCTCAGCCAATTCATCCAAGCTCCCAAGGAGTCACACTGGGAAGCAACTACAAGGGTGGTAAGGTACCTAAGGGCACAATTGGTCAAGGAATATGGTTGCAAGCTAAGCCAGCCACCTTGTTAACATGTTGGTGTGATACAGATTGGGCTGCTTTCCCAAACACTAGAAGATCCATCATAGGGTACATAGTCAAGTTTGGAGATTCCTTAGTATCTTGGAAGTCAAAGAAACAACAAATTGTTTCAAGAAGTTCAACAGAGGCTGAGTATAGAAGTATGGCATCAGCTGTGGCTGAAGTTACTTGGTTGCTAGATTTGTTCAGGGAGTTGGGAGTGCAGATTCAGACACATGTACTGATCCTCAGTGACATCAAATCAGCCATTCAATTAGCTGCTAATCCGGTCTTCCATGAGAGGACTAAGCATATTGAAATAGACTGTCACTTCATTAGGGATAAAATCAAAGCAGGAATTGTTGGTACTGAGTATATACACACACAACAACAAGTTGCAGATCTTTTAACTAAAGGACTAGGACACACTCAACATTTGCATCTTCTTGGCAAGCTTGGTGTGCTGAACATCTTGCACCCTTCAGCTTGAGGGGGCATGTTCAAATATATACAGATGCAGCCAAACAGCTTACCAATGGAACAGTAAAAATAGTTTTCACTGTTCATTCCCAGAGTTAGTTAAGTTGGTTAACAACTACTGTTATTACTGTTCTTAGTGGTTAACTAA
Organism: Jaltomata sinuosa; assembly: GCA_003996215.1. Lineage (NCBI taxonomy): Eukaryota > Viridiplantae > Streptophyta > Magnoliopsida > Solanales > Solanaceae > Jaltomata > Jaltomata sinuosa. Next base: position 1,161,823 of record QJPP01000001.1, on the reverse strand, counting down.
GTCTGGTTTTCTGTTAGTTGAGAGTATGAGCTGGCACAAAATTAGTTAGGCAATTGGAGATATTTTCCATGTAAAGATTCCCTAGTTGTTAGCCTATAAATATCATAGCATAGCTCACATTGTAAATACACTTTTTTCTGAATCTCAATAACAAAATTTTCTCCCTTTCTTCTTCCTATGTTCTCTTACTCAATTGCCTTCAGCTCCTTGAGCTTAACAATGGAGGTTCTGAGCTTCTAAGCTCACATTTTATCATTTCTCTTCAATTTAGCCTTAGTAATTAAAACTAAGAGCTTGATACACCATAGAAGGGAGTTTCCATTTGTCTAGTTGAATTGAAACATTTAACCTCTCTAGGGAGTTGTTGATGAGAGGTAAAAATGATTTCATTTTCATTAGTCGAAGCCATCTTAGCTAAGTGATCTGCCACAGAATTGGTTTCTCTAAAGCAATGAACTATGTTAAAAGTAGTATCCCTAATGTAGAAGAAATATCATAAACAATCTTCTTAAGATAAAGAGTGTCAGTTGTTTTCCTGTTAAGCATATTGACAACTACCAAAGAGTCCATCTCAAGAGAAACTGTCAAAACCATTGTCTCTACCCCCACTGTCTTGCAAATTTAGCAGCATGAGCCTCTGCTTGGTTATTGCTAGTACACTGAATCGGTTTGGATAAGTCCAAGATATAATCCCCATTGTTGTCTAATAATGCCACAAATTCCAACAGCACCATTACCTTTGATATAGCTTCCATCTATGTTTATTTTGATATGGCCTCTCTCCGGTTTCAACCAAGTAACTAGCTTTACATTCACCATTGCTTTCAGCCTCTCAATAGTGTTACATTTAGTTTGTCAGTTACCAGAAATCATATAAGAGGGGTATACAGTTTAAAGGGAAGCCTGAATATTCCATAAGACATGATACTCCATTTTGTTAATAAAACTTTCTTTGGTTTCCATAATTACAAGCTATCCACTATTTCCCTATCTCCCAACATATGAACACTGGAGCAATTTGAAAGATAAGCTTCTGAACATCATTTTTGGCTTTCATATCCCACCAGCACTTGATAATTCTTCTAATAGGGCCAGCATTGTGAGAAATCCCCAAGGGAGCACCAATGTACTTCCAAATGTGACTTTCTGCTTCACCTTCATTGAGGGTGTGCTTCATAGAGTTGGTAACAACAGCACTACAATACAAACAACCAATATTAGATTGAGTACCAAATCTGACCATAAGTTCCAAGTTAAAAATATCATTTTAAAAGGAATAGACTTGTGCCATAGATTACTCAAGAACTCGTTTTAATTCCTAGTTTGTCTGATCATTTTCCAAGCTGATATGTTGGTATAATATCCATCCTCAGCGTTCAGCCAAACAGGACCATCATTCTGATCCTTCTTGGTTCTGGGATATTTTGTGTAGCATATTATTAAGCATATACTAATATTCCTCCCCATTTTGTCTGTGATCTTTCTATACTTCCTTCCTTCTAAAAAGAACGCTACTATTTTCTTATTTTTTCATTCTAAACAAGTGTTGTTTTTATCTTTTCTATTTGGTTCCAAATATATTTATCTAGAACTGCCATTTTTATTTGTTACTTCTTTACTAAAATATTTTTCGTTGTTACAGTAACTTATTTATTGACTGTGAGCAATCATTTTTGTTTGAGCTATGTAATTACCTACTAATAGGATGCATCAATTTATACGTTTGCTCTAAATAGTTGTTTTTAAACGATTAGCTACATCAAGTTTACAAAGACTTATATGCATCAATTTATCTTGAACTACAAGCCATTGCAACAAAGACTTGTATTTGTTGGGATTGAAATCGAGAGGGCGTCATGCGGAAGCTAATATTTGCAAACCTTGAAGGCGATAAATCAGATGACAAAGAAAAAACTATAAAAAAGGCTTTATGATATGATATGGGTTTGGTCAATTGACCTACATATGAAAAACTAATGTTATGAAAGAAAAAGCATAAAAACTATCGAGAGAAAATCTCCCCCTAAACAAAACTCTTTGATGACTACATTGTGGATGATATTGTGTTCGATTTGAGAAGAGGGATCTTCAATTTATAGAAGTCCAAACTTCTCCTCCAAGAAACGATTAACCAATTATGGAAGAGTTATTTTCCTACTAGGAAACCTTTTCCACCAAGAAAACCTTTTCAAGGTAAAACACAGTTATGGTATAATTCAGTAAAGTAGGAAATTCAGGGCAAACCCTAACAAATCTCCCCTTGGCCTGAATTTTCTGGCAAAATAATCTTCATCATCTTCTTCTTCTTCTTCACATCATCTTCATCACTGCTGCTTTCCATGGTTAAAAATAAGATTTAAAATATTGTGGTTGAAAATGGTTTAAAAAATATTTTATTTTTATTTTTAAAGATGCAGCAACAAGTATGTTGAAAATATGGTTGAAACTTGAAACTCCTTCTCCACATGTAGTACTGGACAAAAATCTTCATTATCATCAAATTGGTTGTAACTTGATTTGAAACCGCCTTAAACCTGTCTTCAACCTCATTCAACCATCGGCTCATTGAACCCATTGAATCGTTGGATCGTTGGATCGTTGAACCCATTAGATTGTCAGGCTCTGATACCACTTGTTGGGATCGAAATCGAGAGGGCGTCATGCGGAAGCTAATAATTGCAAACCTTAAGGCGATAAATCAGATGACAAAGAAAAACATACTAAAAACACAATATTATTATATGATTTGGCCAATTGGCCTACATATTAAAAACTAAAACTAAAAAGCATAAAGACTTATTGGGAGAATAATCTCCCCCTAAACGAAACTCTCTAAACGACTACATTGTGGATGCTATTGTGTTTGATTTGAGAAGAGAGATCTTCAATTTATAGAAGTCTAAACTTCTCCTCCAAGAAACGGTTAACCAATTATGGAAGAGTTATTTTCCTACTAGGAAACCTTTTCCACCAAGAAAACCTTTTCAAGGTAAAACACAGTTATGGTATAATTCAGTAAAGTAGGAAATTCAGGGCAAACCCTAACAGTATTTTTTGGCATTTAACTTACACTTTTATTAATCACCAGTATGAATAATTACATAGCCAGAGCCAATCAAGCCTGGTTTCTCATATAACCGTAGCCAAAAGTTCCTACACAATTAAGCTATAAAGACATAATATGAGTAAACAACTTCACATTTCTCCTGACTCGTATGCACAAGGTTGTCTTCAATTCATGTGTCAATGCTTCCATACTTCTGCTCTTCATGTTGAGGATTCTGGAGCTTCCTTCCCCCATAATCCATGTACCACAGCTTTAAAACTTTCCTTGAGCAGAGCCCTTCTTGGTGTTCTTGATCTGCAAGTTTGTTTGATCCAGTAGAATTCCTATTCCCACAATAGTATGGTCCTTTGCCAGTGCATCTAGTGTAGTATGTCATTCCAAACCTCATTGGTGTAAACACAATAAAAAAATAGATGAGGCGAGGTCTCAGGATGACACCCACATAAAACAGAATCTCAAATAATTGGCATACCCTGTTTGAGTAGGATATCCTTGGTTCTCAGTCTTCCATGAAGTGCTAGCCATAAGGTAAAGACCTGTTTGGGGCAGACAGCTAAGTGACATACCAGATTTCTCCACTCTACATTAGTAACATCTTTCCTGATCTATTTGTATGCCACTGAAATATGGAATTTGCGATTCCTGGTCACATCTTGTTGTTGTCTAATGAGTGGCCAATTTTCCTCATTCAAAATCTTTCTTACCATATATAAAGATTTGTATTTTAAAATAAAATTATTGAAGCCTGCACCTAATTCTAATACGGGCTCTAATATTACAGATATAGGCTACTTCTTTGGCAACGATCCCCAACTTCTACTTGTGTGCTCAAACATTGTGTGAACAAGGCTTTAGGCCTGACACTATTGTTGAAGATCATATGAGTCAATTGTACTCTAGGTAGATTACCAAGAAGCTTTAAATATGTACTCTGTTCTGATTAGGCTCCAATGGAATATGATCTAGACGAGCTCTAGCTTCAAGTAACTTCCGAACCATCCAACAAGCTTGTCGATTCTTTCAAAGTGATAGAAGAATCCACCTCAATAGTCCTATTCCAGAACCAAAAGAAAAACCACCACCAGTTAAAATTAATCAAGAATCAAGTATGCATAAGTTTGAGTATATAGTAGAGTTTAACCTGCACAAGCTACTAAAGAAAGCAGGAATAGGAAGGCCACTGGAAGGACTGCTGCTGTTATGGATTTTCTCTTATGAACTCAAAATATGCTATCTTTATTACAAAGAGAACTTGATAATCCTAATAAGCATATCTTCTAAACAAAATGTGATTATCTTCTAAAGAAAATGTTTCAGCAAGCATCTAGAATAATAGTATAGTAATCAATCACTAAGCTTGATCAAATAACTCTTATAAACTCAAAGGATGATATTTTCGTTGCAAAGACAATATGATAATCCTAATAAGATCTTCTAAGCTAACAAAATGTTTGAGCAAGCTATTAGAATAATAATTTAGTAATTACTCAATAAGTTTCTGGAAGAGCTCATCATAATATTCTACCTTTTTTTTCTAAGTCAAGCATTTTATTGATACATAAAGGGTACAAAGTCCGTAAGTACAAACCAAGAAATACATAAAATTACACTAGGTTCTAGAGCATAAGGCCCTAACTTTATTTATATACTAAGTGCTGAAGTTAAAAAAGAGGGTGAGGATACATAAGTCCTGATCTATCAGCTGCCATGCTCTTTCCATCCTTAGCCATAACATCTGCCACACCGTTTGCTGAACGATGTTTGTGGAAAATGGCCATTGCAGCCAGTTCACAGTTCTCTTTTTGAATACTTTGTACAATCTGGTCTTGTTATAAATAAAAGCTTTTATGGTCTGTAATTCAAGATAAGCAGATGCATATAAATCTTTGTAAACTTGATCATTTTGAAGCAGGTGTTCAGAACAAGCTTAATAATATGGACAAGAACACTTAAATCCTTGTTATAAGTTGATTTTACTGCCGCATTACACTAAATGAGAGCAATCTAGGGAGTGGTCATAATCTGCACTTGCATAATTGAATTATCAGTGCCAAATATTCTATCTCGTCTGATTCTTTTTGTAATATGTTCCATTGTTGATGTTGTATTTGCTACCCGATACAGATTTGTACATAGGCGTAGCCCATTGATTCATCTTGTTTGGTCATCTTAGTTAAATGAACTGTCAAGAAGAAAAAAATAAGCTCGAAAGTCCAGTACCTAATTGAATACATAGTGGCATGCCCACCTCCTTTGTTCCTGAATGCATTATTTTTATTATTGTAAGTTTCTTCTTAGCTCCAAAAGCATTTTCCTCTGTAATTCCAAAAGCAAAGCTTCACTTTTAACTACCTTTTACTTTCTTCTTAACTCCAAATAAAAGCATATTTTATGCTTAGATATTGACTATTGCCATATACTTTTGGAATGTTGCAGCAAATTATTTGATTCTTCATGAAGTCAAAAAACAACAACTTCTTTATTAAAAGTAAAACATTAACATAACTATCATAAAAAGATAGGCTAGGTTTCAATTAGATGTAGCTTGTAAACTGTTCTTTTCTTTGTGGTCACTGCTCACTATCAGCGGTGTTCCTTTCTCTTCATATGCCATAAACATCAGTAGTGAAGAAAGCTTTCAGTAGTACATGCCTTTAGCTGTTTTTAGTACCCTTTTACATTCCTCTTCCCATGTCCCAACTGTTCTGCTCCACCTCTTCCAAACTAGCAAGTGCTGCTATACATATTTAGCGTAGTTGCACTCAAATAATAAGTTCTCCTGAGTTTCTGGACAGATTGTGCAGAGAACACATACTTCATCCACATCAATATCCCAGCTTATTAGTTTATCCTGAGTTCTGAGCCTTCCTAATAGAGCCAACCAAAGTATGAACACATGTCTAGGACTAGCAGCAAAATGGCTCACAAGACCACTCCAAGGTACTTTCGAGACAGAACCTCTTTGAGCTTTATAAGCCTCATGAATGAGGTATTTTCCTTGCTGCACCAGCTTAGGACATGCCACCATAGTCTGTCAATATCTTCTTATATTCATGATCTTCCTCACCATCCATGAAGCCTTACTTGGGTTAGTTTGGTTTTGAATTGCTTATTATTATCTAGTGGCTTTTTTCTACTTCTCAAAATAATTTGCCTCTTGTGATCCCAATCAGTTGCGATAGGAAGTACTTGAGGTCATTGTGACTAGTATTGATGATATTTATTGTAATATTTATATGACCTAACTCGTGATATTTTTATCCATTATATTTTATCTTTGACACATTTATTTTATTATTTCAGGTCATACGGTTTGATGTTCGAAAAATTTACTTATGGAATATTTCAATATGATGAACAATTATGAAATTTATTTGAAGACATTATTCGATAGGATTGGTTATATAATGATATTAGTTATTTTGTTCAAATAATATGTTTATTTTTAAGTTGTGACACTATATTTGGGATTAGTACTTCCTTTTGTTTGTTCAAATTTAATGAGATATATTATATTTTATGAATTTATCTTATGTCTTTTAGAATTTGGCAAACTTTGTTGCCTCTAAGAGGCTCTCTTCTAATAACAATTTTGCTGGATTTACTAGTTATATACTTTTCATTAGAAGTGCAAACTAGATAATTTTCTGAATGGATGTATTAAGTAATAATGGTGGCTAAGCAATTGATCGTTAAAGCTTGTGACTTTTAGCGTCAAATTAAGTGATTTTGCTGGCCATAAAATTTGGACGCTAAAGGGGGGAATTAAGACGTGTTTGCAAGGGATATTCTAGCCTTTATAATTGCCACCAAACTATTGTTGGTAAAGATATGAATTTTAGCGGCAATTTTATTGAATTTACTGGCTATAGAAATGGACGCTACATGAGCATAGCCATTTCAGATTGGATTTAACAACCATCTTAATATAGTTTTAGTGGCACTTTAATTAGATTTACCGGCTATAATAATGAATGCTACATGAACATAACTAGTCGTTTTTGATTGGATTTAGCAGACATCTTAATTGCTGCAAATAATCGCCGCTAAAACTAATGAATTTTAGCGGCAATAGATCTTAGCTTTACCGGCACTTGTCAGAAACACCGCAAAAGCCTTTTCCGACCCCCGATACAACGGCCAAAGTCCAGTGGCTGGTAAAGGGTATAGTGACCATTGTTATGGCTGCTAATACCATTTTTAATTGCCGCCAAATCTCCATTTTGTTGTAGTGAAAAAATCATGAAGTTGTGGCTTAAGAAACTATTTAACAAGAAGTTGTTGATAAACTATTATTTGCCATGAAGTTGGTTATTTTTACATTTAGGAACAACTTTTGAGTGTTGCTAATTGCACAATTTCTATTTTCTTTTAAAGTATTCAATGAATTTCCACAAAAGTCATAAATGTTAAATGAAAACAATTCTAAATGTAAAGAAATTAACATATTAAATACATGTAAAGATCAATACATGGAGTTTTACACACTTTCAAGTCTGATTTCCACAAGTATATGTTGTTGCTTGCAAAAAGAAGTAAGATCTTAAAATCCTAATCTATTATGTTTAAGTAACCAAAATAGATTTCTTCCATTTTGTTCATTGTTGTACCACATTGCATTTGCACATATCCATCCTACAAAATAAGGATATGTATAATTAGGAGATCAAATAGTGTTATTTAAAGTTCTAAACCACTAATAAATGTACATCCTTCTATCACATAACACTTTGTAGTATTTCTTCATTTTAACCCTTCGATTTTAATTTTACGAGTAACATCTCAATTATCAGTAATAGAATTAAAACCGAGTGATTGAAATGGAAAAGTGTTACCAGGGTGTTATCTAAGAAAATGATGTGTATCAAAGTAAAAGATAAGTTCTACATAAAAGTAATAAGACAAACAATGTTATATGGTAGTGAATGTTAGGCCGCTAAAGTGTAATATATCCGCAAGATGAGTATTGCAGAAATGTGATGCTAAGATGATATGCGGACATACAAAATTAGATAAAGATTAAAGACGATCACATTCGCCTGAAGGTTCTAGTAGCACACATTAACGATAATTCAAGAGAAGGTCACTTGAGATAGTACGATCATTGTCTTATGTTCCATAGATGTGATATTATATGATCATTATTGTCCTAGCAGATCCCAAGACCTCGATTTCTTGGGATCAGTGTAGACTTAACTAGTGATAAGGCACAACGGAAGAAAAAGCTCCATATAAGTGATATATGCCAGGGAAAAATAATATTGAGTCTAGTTAGAGTACTTTTAATTTTATTATATATTTAACTTATTTTTACGTTTACTTTTATTTGATATGATAATGACAAGAGTCGAACCTAAACAGAGAAGTGAGGATTCACATAATCAATCACAACTTGTTTGGGATTGAGATGTAGTTATTATTGGATAACCAAGAATTGCTACTCCAGTTTCAAAATTCGGTGGATATTTATGTAAATACTTATACATAGTGCCGCACAACAAGAAAAACATATCTTTAAGTATATCTTTTATCTTAAAAATTTACGTTATTTTTCTTAAAGTTTTGTACTTAATGTGCCTACTTATGCACACTCAAAATTGGATGGCATAAATACCAAGTTAAATGACATGTTTACCTTTAGAATTTGATGAGAGTTTCTTGTTAGTTATGGTCAAATAGTTTTATTCCACCGTTTCTATCAAATCTAACGAACAAAATTCAATAAATACTTTACGAAAACTAATTTAAGGAATCAAAACTATTTTGTACATACTTAAGAGACTATTTTGAATCTACCCTCAAATAAAATGACTTTCTCGGTTGTTTCTATTGTTTCTATCAAATCTAACCGACAAAATTCAATACTCCCTCTGTCCACTTTTAGTCCTCACTGTTTTGCTTCTCAAGGTTAAACTGCATGAACTTTGATCGATATTTTAAGATATATTTTTTCATCATTTTAGTATGAGTAAGATTGCGACTTATAATATTTTTCGCATAGTTTTTGACCATCTTAATTTTAAATTTTAAATATTAAATTAATCTACTTTAATTTAATTTTGAAGTTAGTTAAATTGACTTTCATAACTCGAAATGTGACAAGTAAGAATGGACGGAGGGAGTAAATATTTTACGAAAACTAATTTAAGTAATCAAAATGTTGTAAAACTATTTTGTGCATACTTAAGGGCAATTTTAAATGTATCCTCAAATAAAAAGGACATCTTTTGGTCATGTACTCGAAATTATACAAAACAATAGGGACATTTATGTAAATATACATACACAGTGCCGCACAGCAAGCCCTAGCTGTTATGCTTTTTCACCACTATAAAATGTCCCCTTCATAGCTCACATGAAAGCCTAGTTCTGGTTTGCGTTGTTATTCTCTATACGCGGCCACTCTCTCGCATTTTCCGTTTTCTAAAAGGTTAGCTCTATTGCATTTTCTCTTAGTTTTGTTACATTTTTCCTTCAGATTGTATGATTTAGATGTGAAAATTTGGTAATAGATTTGTTTTTTGTTAGTCATATGTGAAAATTACTCTGTTTCTCTAGATGATTTGTCTATCCTGTGATTTTTATGAACTTTCAGTTTAATTTGTTACAAATTAATCTGTCATTTGTCTATCTTATGTTGAAGATATATGATTTGAATTTTCAGCTAAAGTTGTGACAAAATCTGGCGATAGATTTGTGTTTTGTCAGTGATATGTCAAAATTAGCCTGTTTTTCTTTGAGATTTGTTTATATGCTACTGAAATCAGGTTGCTAATTCATTAATTCTTCATTAGCAGCAAATTATAAAGGCAATAAATCAGATCGGCTCCAATTATAATTGCAATTAGCTTGATTTATGACTCGTAGCATCTACTCAATCCACCAAAGAAAATTATTTCTCGCTAGTCACTCTCACAACTAAACTACCATTTATTCATAAGTGACATGGTTGACTTGCACGCATGATGCTATCATCGTTACTCCCAATTAGGTGTGGCAAAATGGTTAAAATTTGTGGTTGTCCGCCCGACCCAATGGGTTTAATGTTTTGTGTATCACAAAAACACTTACTTCCTCATGTGAACAGCATATCGAGAGTCTAGAGTAATACCTAATCAGTAACTTAGTCTGTGTTTCTCTATGATTTTTGTCTATCTTTTGTTGAAGATATATGATTTGAATATTCAGTTTAAGTTATAACTTAATCTGGTGATAGCTAAATAAAGATTGGGATAGGATGTTTAGCATTGGCAACATGATATTAATTTGTTGGACAAGTGTTGATGCTGTATTCTTGTACAATTGCAGAAAGGCACAATGGCTGTTGCATTCCACAACCTCAACTCTGATTCTGGCCTCAAGAAACTTGATGAGTACCTCTTGACCCGCAGTTACATCACTGGGTGAGTTACTCTAGTGACTCCCATAACTGAGATATCTTCCATCTGATGGTGTTTTAATTCAAATGCAAATGTTTGCTGTTTAATCCATGTCTTTCAGGTACCAAGCCTCCAAGGATGATATCACTGTGTATTCATATCTAGCAAAAGCCCCATCAGCTGCATATGTTAATGCATCTAGGTGGTATAAGCACATTGATGCACTTTTGAGAATCTCGTAAGTTGAAGAGCTTATTGACTTTGTATTTTCCGTTTGACTATATTATTGGTTTTTTTAGCTTCTTCGACTTGCAATTGGGGAATTGTTTAGTTATCCTTCCTTGGCAAACTGATCTAACTGAATATCATATTCCTGCAGTGGTGTATGTGGTGAAGGCGCTGGTGTTATTGTAGAGGGGTCTGCACCTATCACTGAGGCTGTGGCGACTCCCCCTGCTGCTGACAGTAAGGTGTGACATTTATCCGTTCTGAATTGATATTCAGCTTATGTTGCCTTCTCATTCTTTTTGCTGCTGTTTTGGATTGCATCACAGTGAATTTTATTTTTTTCATCATCAGTCCCTTTATAGCTGAGTACAGCAATGACATGTGGAACTGTAAATTGACTATTGCAAGTTAAATAATCTTCTCTTTGATTAACTGGTCTCTAGGCTTCAGCTGCTGAAGAAGATGACGATGACGATGACGTTGACCTATTTGGTGAGGAAACTGAAGAGGAAAAGAAGGCTGCTGAAGAACGTGCTGCAGCAGTCAAGGCTTCAGGCAAGAAGAAAGAATGTAAGTTTGTACTGCAATATCATGACTCAAATTTTCAATATTAGTTTTGATTTAGGACTTCTTTACCTTCTCATAACTAACCAAGTCTAACGTTAAGAGGAGTAACTTGTGGAAACTTTGTAGTTCATATTGAGCATAGTGTGACATTTGCTTATGATCTCATTTGACTTCAGCTGGCAAGTCCTCAGTTCTCATGGATGTCAAGCCATGGGATGATGAGACTGATATGAAAAAACTTGAAGAAGCTGTTCGAAGTGTTCAGATGGAAGGATTGAATTTTGGAGCATGTGAGTTTCTGTTCTTTGTTTCTATTGAGTTGAATTTTATTTGAGACAATTGCTTTTTCATCATTCCAATACCTTTAGCGTTACTTTCTTGAATGCTCATGACCTATTTTTATCAGTCCACCGATTTGTCTTGACAAGCATAAATGTGGTTTCATTTCCAGCTAAACTTGTACCTGTTGGATATGGTATAAAGAAGCTGCAAATTATGCTTACCGTTGTGGACGACTTGGTCTCTGTGGATGATCTCATTGAGAATTATCTGACGGTTGAGCCTATCAGCGAGTATGTTCAGAGCTGTGATATTGTTGCTTTCAACAAAATATGTAAGTAACTGCCCTTTTTTTTGGAATTTTTGAGTATTAAGTTCCATTTCATATATCATACATGTCATGTTATTTTTGGCTCGTGTTGATCATCTGATCTGCTTGTGACAGGAGGAATTCTGTTACTCTGGAAGTTTTGATGGAAATGGGTGGCTATCAGTAGTTCTCTGTTTGCGTCTCCTCGTGTTACTTTTTTGCTCTTGTCAAAAGGGATAATGCATCTGTTTTGCTCCTTGTTTGGAAGAATATTTTTACTGAAGAAGTATCGGTTTTGCTGTCGCTGGCTCCCTTCATTGACGTAACAGTTTTATATTTACTTATTGCATGCACCACCACAATGTTACATGGCGTTCATTGCATAATTAACATTCTTTGTTTCAATTTATTTGGCCTAGCCGATCTTTCCCTTCATTCCTACGACTAAGTTAGACCAAGGTGACTATTTCGGGGTATAATGCTGACTCGTAAACAGCCATTGGCAAGAAACTTGCTTATCAAATGATACTTAACAAGTTGAGACAAAGTCAATGCCATGTTTCTTCAAGTGTGTTTGTTTTGCATTATTTAAATGAAACAGTTTTTAAATCATTTCTTCACATTTACGTGCAACAATATTCCAGTATGCGTTCAAGTAATGCCCTTTGGTTTCACATGTTTAGTTTCCACAGAAGATGGTCAATTCAGGCACTCAAACTCTTTATGCCACCTCAGGAAGAAACTAAAAATGCTTAGCAGAGAAGTTTAACTATCACAACAATTGTGAATAAATAATCACCAAGTCCTTGGGTACTTTGGAGAACATAACTACAAAAAAGAATGAGACGGTCTACACTCCTGATAATTTACTTGAGAGGTGCCAAGCAAACAATCAGCACCTAATGCATTAACGTATCCTAACCATGATTTCTAGTTCTAGGCAGTTCTCTGAAAATATACACATAAAGTTGGTTACAAACTGCTAAAGAAAATTGAAATTTAAAGAAAATTTAGACATACACTGCTAGGCTACCTTCTGTACATGATCCACGCTGTCCAAAATGCTAAGTTTAAATCTGATATCAGAGCATGAGCCTCCCTTCCTCCTGTTTACGAAAGCGTGGGGTGTGGTTTCATGACCCATGGTCACATTTGCACTTCTAAATCCTGAACCTTAACCTAAACAAATCAGAGATAACACCAAATTCAATCCACAAGTATGCCTGCTATCCAACATCATCTTCGTCCATCACATCCTCATTCACTTTCTCGCCGTCAACTGTCTCTGCATCAGATGCAGCTTCAGTATTCATTATGTTATCCTCATCATCAGTGCAACCTTCTGTATCAGAATCAGAAGCGTCTCCCTCATTTCCTCCTTGATCACCGTCACTACCAACTGCATGACTGAATTGCTCCTTCAAATCAGGAGCAACAATTCCAATCATCTCACTTAGTGCTTTACGATCATGATCCCATCTAGAAGAAGCTTTGGAAGTAGATGTAGCGCACTGGCTTTCACCCACTTGAGCACCTGAATCTTGTAAAGCTGCAGGACATGCATCATTGTCTTTACTCTTAGGAGTATCATTCTCACCATGGACAGAAGGAGCCGTACTGCACGCCCAACTCCCAGCAACCTCTGAAGCCAATAGATCAGCTGTCCTAATGGTTCCTTCAGCTTCAGTATCTTCAATCACATTATCTTCAATCGTATTATCACCCTCAGCAAGATTATTTGCTGGGGAAGGAGGCACACTCTCATGACAAATTGCATGGTTCTGCACCTGATCGTCTTTCCCAGGAGTTCCATTATCCAGCTGCATTGTGTTCGCAGCAAAAGCACAGAACTTGTTTAAATCTATATTCCTTTCACCATTGATTCCCAAACTCTCAGTCTCTTGCACGTGTTCTGTTCCAACAAGGTCATCCTCCATATTGGCTGCTACACCAGCAGTATCACTTTCAGGGATTAGCTCAGTTCCCACAGCATCTCCCTCCAGGGGTGCTGTCCCAATACCATCAACTTCAGAACCAAATCCACCCTTCACACATTCAGCCTATTAATATTAGTAAAGTTAGCTTTACCCAGCCTATTAATATTAGAAAACATAGCATAGTAACTAATGTAAAAGTAAGACATTAAACATCTCATTTAACTTTACAATTGCCTGATATAGAAACGACAATAATCATTAGGTAAGGGTATCAACCCATTGGTACTTATATTTAAAAATATAAAAATAAAAAACGTCAAATATGATAATCGATCAGTAAAATTTCAGCCCAAGAAAAAGTTTAGGAAGAAATTGGCAAGACTAAACACATTAAAAAGAAAACTGTGACCTCTACAATACTCAACTGAAGTACCAAAATTCTTCAGGGAGGATTCAAAGATCAAGTTTGAACCAGGAAAAATGGGCACCCTACTGTGTATCTAAAAGGTGCAAAAAGCTTCTTTTTTTTTCCTTCAGCTAGATCAATATCCATAGAGTCCAAAAGTAGTGTTATCAAAGGCAAAAACAAAAGAGAAGAAACACACCAAGTATCGTAGGGCTTTAATCGCAAAGCAAACTTGAAGCACATGCTTCAGATATTTTTTTTGACAATGAAGCACATGCTTCAGATTAGAAAGGTGCATATGAAGAAAACATTAAACTACAATTAAGTGCAAGCAAAAAAGGACTATAAAGACAAACAACAATTATATGCTAATATGAGCAAAGGAATTTAAGAAAAGTAATTACGTGAAATATATAAAATAAAACCATGTCAATCAAGTTCAAAAACCATAAATTTCTGATATTGATGCAAAATAGTTATTATGGATTTCGAATTTGGGTTTAGTGATTAGTTTTCTTGTACTATATTTCAAATTTCATACTTCTAATCACAAAACATATAAATTTTCTCACCATTAATATATATGTTTATCATAGTTATTTATTGTCTATCATTGTCCTTTTCAATAGGGAGCTCATGTGTGCATTGGTACATATCGTAGTGTTTTGATGCCTGCGCAGAAGCATTGCCCAAGTGAGGGGAAGCCTAGCTTACGCCTATACCTAACTTCAGGGCTTAAGCACCTCAAGTGTGACATTTAACAAAATTCTCAAAGAACCATTCCAAGACAAAATCCATGAAGATAAAGTAATGAACCAGTAAGCAGTGTAACTGAAATCATACCACTAAGAGATTACAGATTTAGATAAAATGTTCCAGAATGATGATAATGATGAAGGCACAGTCATTGAGAAAATCTACCTGCTTTTCTCTTTAGAACAGCAGCATCAACTGAAGAAGCGGATATGAGAACTTCTCGAAACACAAAGGCAAATGCAAGTTCTGCAAATATTACAACTAAAAAACTCAGCTCCCATGTCATTACAATCAACAATAGCATTCCCGCGTAAGGATAGTAAGAGATTAGAATTTGTGACAAAGATCTCTGCAGCAAATGAGCTATATCAGATAATTCATCATACTTCATTGACATTATATCAGTTTGTTTTTTGGGGTAAAAAAAGGCAACAGGAATATACATATTACTGAGGGATTGATCAACAAGAGACAACTTGTGGTATTTGAGTGTAGAAGGGATGAGAGAGGAAGGTTTGATTATGGATTTGTCACAAATGGAAACAAGTGATGTTAATGGGAGCACATCCATGACTGAAAAAATTAACTTTTCTATAGCTCGTAAAATTAATACTCTTGAATTGATTAGTATTTGCCTCGACCACCTTCATATATATAGTGTAGTATATGCACATTGAGTAGTATATAAGTACATAATATACATTAACTAGCCAATCAAAATAAGGAATATGACAAATTTGAAGTCGTTGTTCTATAAAGAAAGAGTGTATCATATGCATCTGCATTTGTGAAGGCAATAGTTTGCATATCTTAGTTGCTATGGTCAAATTTGCATATCTACTTTCATTTATTACTCAATTTTGTTCTCCGTTATACTATCTAGCTATTTATACCTCTTGTTATTAAATTTAATAAATATATTCATAATTCGACGATTTCTCCCTAATCAACTTCAATTGTCCAATTCCACTTGTAAGTTGTTAATAATTGTGATTTATAATACTTTTTACATAAATTTCAAATAATACATATTACTCTCTCCCTCTCAATTATTTTAAGTTGTTAATTATTGCATTTTATAGTACTTTCTACGTAATTTTTAAATAATATATGTTATTCACTCTGTCCCAATTTATGTGGCATTGCAAAAAATTTGAGAGTCTTTTTATATATTTTTAAATATTTTAAGTTGTTAATTATTGTGATTTATAATACCTTTTACGTTATTTTCAAATATATATGTTACTTCCTCTGCCCCTAATTTATGTGGTACAGATAAAATTTCGATAGTCAATTAAATATTCTTGTAAATATTTTTAAGTTATTAATTATTGTAATTTATAATACTTTTTATGTAATTTTTAAATACATAACAGAGTAAAAAAAAAAATAGATAAATTAAAATGAATAAAACACAAAAATCAAATAACACCAAAAACACCTTTTGCCTATCAAACACACATCAATAATAAGGTGTGCGCTTCTGCGCTCTTCTATATAACAATATTATATTTTTGTATCTACGTTAAGATCACAACTGTTAGCTTTTCACCAATATTTTCATGTAAGATGTGTGGATGACTGTATTAACTTTATTGAAAAAAAACAATTACAAAAGTTACAAAAGCATGTACTTCCACTTGAAAGGTCAAGTTTAAGATAAGATGACATACTTACGGCCTAAGGCCAAAAAAAAATAAAAAAAATAGAGTTGTTCCCACTGAATCGAATTCTTCATATATCAGGTCAAATCATGCAACACAATATTGGGCGACTCTATTTGAATGTTTTGTAGAAAAATGATATATCAAAGAACTACAGCTAGATTGGATATTTGTAGACGGCATTATTAAGTTTGTAGATTCAAATATTGAACCTAAATTTGTTGATGGATTTGGTCTTATAGAACAGGTCCAAGTCCAACTTTTAGCTTCGTATACAAAAGCCTACTAATCAAGCTAAATTGGTTAGTGATGGAAGTAATTCCCGAAATTGAGTGCTTTTAGCTAAAGAAGGATGGAGCTTAGTGAATAACAACATATACTCATTGGAAGAACTCTGAGGCCTCATTTGTTTGACTTTAGGTCATTAAGTGCATTTGTTTTCATTAAGATTTGTGCACTTAATTGGTTTGAATTTGTCTTAATTATTAAGATCTTGAATAGAGTCTCAATATCATTAAGAGATATTTTTGTGTGAATAATTTTTACAATTACTCTATCCACAATTACTAGCCACCACCACTAACCATATTTACCATCATAACCACTACCATATTGTCACCAATCACCTCCGTCATCACAACTACCATAGGCAACTATCACTACTGTCAATCACTAATGTTATCACACCTACCACCTCTATCATTACATATAATTATATATATGGTCATCACCATGCTGCCACCTCCACCATAACTATCAACCACTATCAACACTTCATTCAATCACTATTACTAACCACCTCCACCAACTATCACCAACACATTGCCAACAACCAGACATTCTACAGCCGTTGCCGCCACCATCACTATCAATCACTACCAATCACCTCCACGATCACAATTAGCATTGCAACCAACTACCACCAACACATCGTCAATCACCACACATTCTTCAGCCACCACCATCAACACCGTCAACTACTAACATCTACCAACTTCACCATCACAATCATGAATCAACATAGCCACTACCAACAACCACCATCATGTCTGTCACTACATCACCAACCATTTCCACCATCATAACTATCATCATCACCATTACAACCACTAACACCGACCATTACCATCACCACCTCCTACAAATCATCTTCACCATTACTAACGAATATAAATATTTTATTTTTAAATTTATATTTATTAAAATTGATTACTTTTTTATTTGAGTTATATATTTATTATATTTATAAGCAAATAAATTATGTATATTCGATCACATGTTAAAAAACAAATAATCTTAATTATTCCGTATTTAAATCTAGAGACATCATCTTAATCCTTCACAAGAAGAGCTTTCAATGACGAATTTAAAGATATTTCTTATGTTATGCGTAATTATCTGCAAATAAATAAAACAATTCTTATTTGGAACATATTTCTGGTTTAAAATTTGAAACTTGAAGTTCTTATTCCAATTTCCAATTTAGTCTCGGACTTTCAAAACTCAAAATGATCATCTGATGGTGTATAAATTTTGAAGTTATATTTTCACGTTTTCTTGTCCAATACTATAGTTTTTATATTTACACAACAAAAACAAAAAAAATCAAAAGGAAAACATCATAAAATTGCACATTTTTCCCTTTAAATGAATTGGTTTTAATTTTTACTCTTTAACAATCAAACTTATGCCTAGTAAGACATAAATTCTTTAGAAACTAAAGTCATAACTCGACATAACTTTTGAGATATTATATTTCAAAAATATTAACTATACCCCGCAAAAAAATTATTTGTTATGAGGAGCAAAAATTAAAGATCAATACAAGATATGGGCAAAAGTGCAAATGACCCGGAAAACATTGGTCCGTCAAACATATAACTTTTTTAGCAAGCTTATAAAATCAGTTTATTTGAAAAAGTACTTTTCAAATACTTTTAAACAACAATTAGCATTTGCCAAGCTTTTTAAAAGTATTTTTAAGTGTATTTTTCTCAAAAGTGCTTTTCAAAAAAAAAAAAACTTCAAGGAATAAGCTACATTTTTTAGCTTTTGAAAAACAATTTTTGTTACTCCACAGAAGCATTTATTTCTCCCAAAAGCTTGGGCAAACACCTTATTTTTAAAATTAATCACTATAAAAAATAAGCACATTTGAAAAAAAAATAAGCTTAGATAAACATGCTATCAGTTTGAGCCCGACGGGACCCTGCCCAACCCATTAGGTAAGGCCGACCTAGTCCCACGCCTTCTCAAAATGTAACCAGCCCGTGACTGGCCCATTAAGAGTTGGCCAATGCCTGAACCAACGGCCCACCGACTCATCCCTTAATGGGTCGGGTTGGTCCGAACCCCTCCACCAAACGTGCATAGTGACGGCCAATGGCCTTCAAGATTTGGTTCTTGATTATGATTACCAGGAGTATTAGTTTTCTCACTTCAATATCATAATAATAACATGGATGTTGCGGTTGTTTCTTCTGAGGTGATTGCCGGCCTCTGCACCCTGTAATATGGGTAGTCGACGGTATAGATGGAGCTAGGGGTGTGCAAAAATCGATTTAACCGATAAACCAAACCGATAAAAATATTATTGGTTTATTGGTATTGGGTTATTGGATTAACGGTTTTTAAACGGTTTTGTAATTTTTTTTATTGGGCTATCAGTTCGGTATCGATTTTAAGGTTTTAGTTAATGGTTAAACCGATAACCCAATAAGATTATATTTAGATTATATTTTTATTCATAATTTTATAATAGTGGCTTTAGATTTTAAATATATACCCTATTGTTTTTTGCATTTTATAGTTGTTGTCTTAGTGTTGTTGTTTTCTTTCTAAAGTCATTGGTTTGATACATTCTACCTATCAGTGTTGCTTTTCTTTTTGAGAAATTGCTACCGTTGCTACTGTATTCAAGTTTTCTACTTAAGAAGAAAGAAAATAAGTTTATTTTAGCAATAACGTATTTGAATTTTCTTATGCTTGTAATTTGTATAGATGTTTATGCATGAAAGTAGTCTATATATGAAGAAGAAAATAAGAGAAATCAAAAATATTATAGGAGCATTTTTCTTATTGGTTAAACCGATAACCGAACCGTTAAGGACCAAAAACCGATTAAACCGAAAACCGATAACGAATATCTTATTGGTTTGGTGATCGGTTTTGCATGTTTACAAATCGATAATCGATAAACCAAACCGATAATATACAAAACCGAACCGAACCGACCGATGCACACCCCTAGATGGAGCTCGGTTATGAACAACTTCAACATAGAAATTTCCCTTATCCCTCCTCAAGGATCTCTTTATGCACGTGCATGCATGCACTGCTGCAATACTTGTAATTATATCTGTGAAACGGAACCTTGCCAGCCAATGATCCGTTACAGCAAGAACATAGAATGTCGGTTCCTGAGCCATCCAGAGCAGAAAGTAAGCCGGTGCCTTGAGCTTTGAGGGCTGCAGCAGCAACTAATCTTCTCTCAGCTGCAGCTGCTCTTTTTTCCCTTTCATCATCATGAGCCCTTTTCAATTCCTCCTGATTGGCAAAGAGAAAAACGTATCAGACACCATAAAAGAGATTAGAAACTAGGGACAAGAAGCTCCGTCTGCAGCACAATTATCAGCATGAACATTGAGCAGCACTTCTGAACAAATTCCAATTCGAGCAGTGATAGGTATAAGTGCATAGAAAAGATACAGCAGTAATATGGTCTGTGACCTCTTTTGATATTTTTGCTGAAAGACTAGATTGTGATTTTCCTTTAAGAGCTGAAGCAGCAACCGTTCCTCTCTCAGATTTAGATGGAGCAGTCTGGACTTGAGCAGCCTCAGCCTGCAAAAAAGATGTCACAACGTTGAGAGAGAGAGAGAGAACAAAAGGATAAGCAAATTAGCCCATGTTGGGGGCGTTTAAGAGGCAAATGAACTTCTAAGCTGTACTCTTTCTTTTTCTCATCAGAGGAAGAAAAAAACAAGGAAAATGCAAACTTGATGATTGATTGAAGGTGAAGTTTCTGAAAACCAAAAAAAAAAAAAAAGTAATATCCGGGCTCAAGCAAGAAGATGAACCAACAACTATTTTTGCAAGACAACGCTAAGACAGGATACGGAAAAAAAAAAATCAGAATCATAAACTGATCAGAAAATAAATTAATATGCACCTGAGCTTTTTTCTGCCTTGCTTTCCGCAATTTTTTCAACTCTTTTGCCCTAGCTTTCTTCTTGGCGTCTTTCTCTGCCTGGGGAGAGAAATACAATTGTACATATCAGATAGCTACATAATGCAGCATAAAACACATTTTCACTGGTTGGATTAATTAAAAAACATATTTAACGGTTGAAAAATGAGAAATAACACATGCCAAAGGTATATTAACTCTCATATATCTTATCTTTCCAAAAAATTATACTCCACATCCAAAGTATAGGAACCTCGGCAGAAAATTAATAAATTATACCGTCAATATGACACCCCCTAAAATAATCAAGAAGTTACCTGTTTAGCAGCTTGTGTTTCCTCCATTTCTTTAGTCAATGCGCTAGGCACCTTAGAAGCATGCCAATCCCACTTGTCAAGGTTTGATGCCATGAAGCGCCTAAATGCATTTCTCACTTCTTTTTCAGTTGCAACCATATATGGAGTTCTCCCTCTCTCGTCTTTGAGGCAAGGATCCATACCTTGTTCTAGAAGTTCAAAAACCTTTTCAGAATCCCCACACTTTGCTGCTTCATGTAAAGGAGTGGATGTACCAACAGTGTCATTATCACTATCACTCTCACTTGATATGATTGCACTGGGAGATGGCATAACACTAGAAGATGCTTCTGCGATTTCCTTAGTCTCCAAATTTTCCTTCAAAGCCTCCATGGACTCATTACACTTGCTGCTCAAACCACTTGCACTTAATAGTGACGCCTCTTCACAATCAGGTGCAATTTCCTCATTTACTTCAAAGGATACTTGAGTCAATAAGCCATATATTCGTCGAGCTTCCTTGTAGGTAGGTCTTCGAACAGTCAAAGGAATATTTCTAATAACATTAAGCTGACATACAAAATATGGTCGATCTCCGTCAAAAAACAGTTGCCTGTTGTTAGAGGGAGCATGTATGAAGATACAGGATGAAACAGCAAAGTAAGGCTTCCATGCTGTGAGCAAATCTTGGATTTCCTGGTTAACAAACAGCAAAAATTAGAAATATGCTCCACAGTGCCTCTGCTCTCTTGCAATATGACAGCCAAACAATCCCCTCCCTTATTTTTCTTTTTCAAATCAGAGAGAGCCACTTCAAGTAGTAAGATCAATAAGGCAGAAGCAATCCAGTCTCATAATTGTCCCCACTTATATTCTTCCTTATCATGAGACAATGTGTCAGAGATGGGAATTTAAGTATCATACTATCAGTGAATAAAATATGAAGGAACTCCCAATGAAAATCATCAGAAACATGAAATAAAACTAAAAATAAAAAGTTAAAAAACGAAACAAATACATAGAAAGCAGAAACCACAGCACGGATATCGCACCAACTTTTAAGCCCGATTAGACTGATTTATTAAAGTGTCTAACAAGTGTTTATCAAAAAGCACCCCATCGCCACCAGCAGGAAAAAAGGAGGAAAAGAAGGGAAAATTTTCATGATGAGCATGCAAAAATGCAAGAAAATATGTTGGTCCATCTGCTTGAATGGGATGCTCTTGTTAAAATTAAGAAATAAACATAATTTTACAAGTCACACTGAATAGGATACTGATCATGCAACAGAATCTCTCATATGTAAACTTCAATTCCTTTACCTTTTTAAGAGCAAGTTCATTATGCCGACGAATTGATGCTCCAGCAGAGTGCGCCATCTTGCCACTTGCATCTTTTGATGATTGTTTCTTACCAGCCTTAGCCCGTATAACATATCTAAAAGAAAGGTCAAGTAATAAAAATTAGCCACTTTCTCTCAGCAGAGGCAGAGCTAGGTTTTTTAGTTTATGGGTTCTGGATTACAATGTTTTTTGTTTACTGGGTTCTAGATAAATTGTTTATATGTATTGGGTAAATTTCTTACTACAAATACAGGATTTGAGTCAAAGCTATGTGTGACTCCGCCCCTGTGTCTCTCAGAAAAGGTGCCGGAATGGTAGCTATGACTTTACCATTAAAGAAGCATGGTAAGCGCCAGGGTAAAAACCATATCGAGCATGTACTTTTGCCGAGAATCCAAGCAGTATCT
Source organism: Jaltomata sinuosa (assembly GCA_003996215.1). Taxonomy (NCBI): domain Eukaryota; kingdom Viridiplantae; phylum Streptophyta; class Magnoliopsida; order Solanales; family Solanaceae; genus Jaltomata; species Jaltomata sinuosa. Next base: position 1,138,995 of record QJPP01000001.1, on the reverse strand, counting down.
GACAGTGGCTACTGTCAAGGAAACATGGAAAAAGAAAAAGAAAAAGAAATAACCTAACTCTTTAAGCCAAGTTAGGAATTAGGAAATGATGACAGCAGCACTGAAATACGTAATAAAACAAATTCAGAATGCAAGCCACGAGAAAGGACACTAGTTCCAGGGATCGCGAATACTACATTTCGGAAGTCTGAAGGAAGCAGAGAGGACCTTTAAAAGAGGACCCCTCCCAGTAAGAGAGAGATCTCGCTACATGCTACAAAGTGAACAACTATATAGAGAACCAAATGAGGAAACAGCTTAGTCTGTTCCTGTCAATAGAATTTTGTAGGAATCTTTTCAATATAAAACTCAAAAGTTTAACAAAGATGCGCTAAAGATTTATTAATAAATGACACTAAGTACATGCAGGAAGAAGGAAATAGACACAACCCATGACCTTCAAAGAAAAATAAGGAAGGTTCTATCCACACTCTGATACTTCCGATTATAGGAATAGGGTAAGGATCAATCAATATAACCCTCATACCCCATTAAGTGACATTCATTCTCATTGTGGATTGATGCTAAAAGTTATGGTTTGTAATTTGGCTTTCTACCTGCCAATTTAGCAATTCGTTGAGGATTGTATTTGGCGCACGGTTACACAAATTGACATGTTTTATCTATTTAATTTTTTGTGTGAGATTTTTCATTGCAGGCAATATTTTGATTATTTCTTTACCCTCGGAATCTGGATGATAAACATCTTTTATGAAACAGTCAAAAGAATTAGGTGTCAATAACTGCGGATACCCTTATTTATGCACGGAGCATGAATTTTTCAAAACTCTAACTTGATGCACTACGCACTGATATGAAGGGATCAAACGGTTAAATAGAAACTATACTAGAAAGGATTCAAAATTTCTGTAATCAACTATTTATAGTAAGCTATCAACACTTTCTCCCAAGATAAAAGCAAAACTTGATCAGCGCAGTAGAAATAAAGTTCATTGCAACATCTTGTAAACAATGTTCTTTGAATTATTTGTTTTGGTACGAAGATTATGGCATAAAATAAGCATTGCACTTTTTCTTAAAACAAAGACACTAACCTGTGGAATGTCTTATGTGCCACAGCTGTGGTACCATCAAAAACACAGCCTGCAAAATGCCCACCTCTTGCAAGCAACACAATCCTCAAACGGGTATTATCCCTTGGTTCATGGATCAGATATTTTAACTTCTTAGTCACTTCATTTTCTGTCAAATAAATCCTATTCCGGATATCATCTGCAGCAAGCGTCTTCTTATTCTCAAACAAAATGCTCTCTGACTCATTCAGGAGTAAACCCTTCCATAGTGAAAGGATCTCCCCATTATGCAATTTTAAAAATATTTTGTTCTTACTATCTCCAACTATTCTTCGCTGCATATCATTGGACTGACCAGATTCTTTGTCATCTTCATCATCTGATCCAGAAATACTTGATAAATCATAATCCTTACATAGGAAATCAGAGGCCATCTCATCAAAGTCTTCTTCCTTTATAGTGTCTCTCCCAGAAATGCTTAGCTTTATCTGATATCAGTACTGACAAGAAATTACTATAACTACTATATGAACAGCCAGTATAATGGGATCAGCACCTTCAGGAACAAAGATATTAACAGAAAACTAGAAAAGATATTTTCTTTTCTTGGGGCAGGGTGGAGAGGGAGGGGCTGCAGATTGACAACTTAAAAGGTCAGAGTAACCAAGTGATAATTTTCAGAAACACGGGCTAATTTGAAGTGCTTCTATAGCAATGATGAATAGCCTTTGCTTGTAAGGTTCTAGCAGAGCTATCTGTTTCAATTGCCACTCTGATGGAACGAAAGTATTCATTTTCTAAAACTTTATAAGCAACGTCATGAAGAAGAATCTAAAGTTGTTCACTAGAGATGATTTCAGATAGCAATGTCCTGCAACTTTCAAAATATTATATTAGATGAAATATTATCAAGACAAAATATTCTTTTGCTGAACAAATTGAACCAATTCCCATAACCCCAACTCCTAAATTCTACTAGTGATACGTCATTAGCCTATAATAACTCATTTCAAAAGCTAAAAGGGACAAATATTGGGATATTATGTAAAAATTGCTAGTTCCAAAGGGCTAACCTCACCCATATGAATACTCATTTAACTGAACTACTAAACGAAAATACCATAAAAATGGTTCTGTTACAAAGTCATTAGCTTGTGGTTTGTTGAGGATAAGCATTTCTATCTTGGAATACATCTCTAAATTTCTTTCTTTATATATCACTTACTAATGTCTTTGGATATCAGAAAAGCATAAAATAAAAAACTTAATTTGGTTATCAGAAAAAGAATAAAGCAAATAAATTTGAAGATAAAAGGAAAAAACAAGTATTGACTACCAGCAATAAGTTGTGCTTAACCCTATCAAAAAAAAAAAAGATCTTTGAGTCCAGTTATAAAGATAAAAATCATAGATTTCCCAACTTCAAGAACAATACACGAAAAAGTAATACTATAACTTTTTATTTTATTATTTCGCTTACAAAATCCTCATCCTCAATAGTGTTACCCTAAGAAGAATGATTAAAAATCAAAAAGTTATGCCTCAATCCTAAATCAGTTGGAATCAGCTAATTGAAAACTCTTATATCTATTCTGCTCTGTGCAGGTCCATTTCGTTCCAGCATGAATATAGTTAAAATTTTGCCAAAAAACTGAGAGGGGAGAAAAATAGTACATTTAGTCGATGAATATCGGATTTGAAGTGAGAACGCTGTTCATAGAGAGACTCGAACTCGGCCTTACAAGTATTACAAGACCACCTTTGTTTCACGTTACTCCTACTACTCGAACTCTCCGTGTTCTCCGCTTCCTTTTTGGATTCGTCACCAATGTCTTCTACGTCGTCTAGGGTTTTGACTGAGAGACTTTCAAGTGGTTCGACTACGGAGAGTGACGACGCTGACGGAGATTGGAGGAGGCGGCAGGAATCAAAGAAGTCCGCTGGTAGCTCGAAGATCGAACGGTGCTTTCTCTCGTCGGAGATTTGTTGCTTCAATTGGTGGCGGCGGCTGTGGGAGGCGGCGGTTGTGGTAGAAGGAGGAGCATCCATCTCCATCCTGTTGTCAACGTTGATTAATCTGACGGTTCTAATTGAACAAGCAGTGATAATGGTTGCTGTATGAAAATTGGGGGTTAATAGCTCCCTGAGGATTTAGATAACTACACATAACCTCTTTGAAAATTAACAGGTTTTCATCTTACTCCTTTAATTAACCTCTTGGAATTTATCAATTTCCCGCTTAGAATTAGGAGTGTAAATGGTACGGTTCAAACAGTTATTTTATAAAATTTGTATTATATTAATTTTTTGGTTATTTTTTTTATATAATTAAAATTAGACTTTTTAAAACCGTTCCATCACCTCAGTTTTTCTTCGATATCAGTATGATTCGGTTAATTTTCGGTATTTTTTAAAAAAAATATAAAAATTAAAACACTCTATCATGTATACTTGTGTATGGCTTTGGCAAAAACTCTTAATATTTTTATTCTATAAAATATGATGAATCAAGAAAGCATGAAAAGAAAACAAGAATAGAAATTCATCCCATTATTTTACGGTAGTGTAAAATAATATTAAGCATAGATAAAAAAAATATATATAAATTACACGATCGAAAAGAAATCAATGAAGATGAAACTCAAGAATTGAGTCGTACTCAAATTAATTATCGAATAAAAGAAATTTAAATCATAAAAAAAGAAAAAATATCTATTAACATGTAGCTTGTTATTCAATATCATTGGAATATTTTGTAACTTACTAGTTATTACTCGAAAGTCAAAATTTTAGCACTAATTTAATTTTGATTGGAGTAGTATAATAAGTTTCAAAATTAGGACTTTGAGTGTTAATTATGTTGCCGCTTTCCATCACCCTGGATCCTAAGCAAAAAATTTAATATTTTATTATTTTTAAACTGAATATATATAATATATTTACACATGTATTATTCGGTATGGTTCAATATTTTTCGGTTAATTTTTATAAAACAAAAAAAGCTACCCAATTATTCGGTATGGTTATAAACTTATATAAAAATCTTTGGTTTTATTAAAGAAACCTAAAAATCAATTCGATCGGTTACGTCGGTTCTTCTAAAACCATTGACACCCTTACTTAGAATTAAAGGCTTTCATCGTTTGATACGCGTGATAAAGACAAAATATTATATTTAAATTTAAATTTATATCATATTTAATTCTTATTTCAATAATATTATTATTTCAAAGGTAAGAATATGAAATCAAAATTCTATATTTTGTGAAATGAAATAAAAAGGATATAGTAACGTTAGCAACAAGAGTCTTTCTGTCAAGGTGTAGGTAATCCGCATCTTCACAGATATGTCTATTTCACTGAGCCTTTCTCCGAAACAGTATCCAAATATGTTTAAAATGAAAGGTTTTAGATTGTTTGATATGCATAATAAAATAAATTATTATATTAAAATTAAATTTATATTATGTTTGATTGACAATTCGATAAATTTAGATCCTCAATTAAACATAATATAAATTTATTTCAAACATAATTTTGAATATTTTATCTTATTTTATTAAACTAGTTTAATGTAGGTGCAGTGTAGGTGTGCATTATGTCAATGTGAAAATTTGATATTGAGTATGTGTTCAACTCAATATGTGTATTGAGTATGTGTTCAACTAAAAGATTGCATATTATGTGTATTTATTAGATTAAAAAATAACAAAAAAATTTAACTAAAAAAATTACTATCATATTAAAAAATTGATTTTGACTTTCGTGTTAACAAGGTAAAAGTTTTACAATTTTTCATTTTTCAGCTATAAATGTAATACATTATTTTGATAAAAGAAAATTTATAATTATGCGATCTATCTATAAAATTTACCCATTTTATTGTACTCCTACTACAATTTCTTTGCCTACCAATAAGTAGAAAGCCAAAAAAAAATGAAATTCAACAAAAGGAAAAAAATGAATTGAGTCCATTTATACATTTGGTGGTAAAATATTATAAAACACAAGATTAATATTTTTCGATTTTAATTTGTTTAATCAATTTATTGTTTTAAAAATGGTCCTTTCCTTTTAGCAACTCTTTAATTTTCTTTTTTTTAGCAACTAAACATAAAATTCTAATTTTTTATTTTTTTATTAAATTTTGTGTCAAATTAAAACACGTTAAAAACGAAAGAAGCAGTATTTAATAGCTCCACCCACTTCCCCTTCCATCCACAGAATCGAATTCGTAGGGATGTGCACATTAGAGAAGAGAGGCAACATCTTCCTCCTAACTTTAACCGGCACCGATGACCACCGTTTACACCCCAACCTCATCGACTCCATCTCCGCCGCTCTCCGCCGCGTACGATCTGAATCTACTTCCTCTCCTTCCGCTCTTATTACCACTGCCCAAGGTAAATTCTTCTCCAATGGTTACGATCTCAAATGGGGATTAGCAGAAAAGGGTCGCACACAACTCATGTCCAGAAAGCTCCGGTGTCTCGTTTCCGACCTAATCACCTTACCTATGCCAACAATCGCCGCCGTCACCGGACACGCCTCCGCCGCCGGATTCGCATTAGCGCTGTGCCATGATTACATCCTGATGCGCAAGGATCGAGGGTTTCTTTACATGAGCGAGCTTGATATTGGGTATAAGATACCCTATTGGTTTTCGGCTTTGGTGAAGTGCAAAATGGGGTCGCCGGCGGTTCGCCGTGAGGTGGTGTTGAAAGCTGCTAAAGTGACGGCTGAGATGGGAGTACAAATGGGTATCGTCGATTCGGCTCACAGTGGAGTGGAAGAGACTGTGGAGGCAGCAATTAAGCTGGGTGAAGAATTGGTGAGCAGAAATTGGAAAGGGAAAGTGTACGCTGATTGTAGGGAAACTATGTATGTGGAGCTGCTAAATTCGCTTGGTTCTGATGAGACTGTGGGAGATTATGGGGACGGAACGGCTAACAAGACTACTCTATCCAAGCTCTGAGTAGTCTGTGATATATCGTGTTGTTTGAATTTTTCAAAAATGTAACTGCACTCGTGTTGAATCTTTGAATTCGACACATACTCATACATATTTTTTAAGAGTTCGAACAACATATTATCAATGAGTTTAAATGTGTAATAGAAAATGTATTAAAATGTCTATCATGTCTATGTTGTTTTGAATAAACCAATTATTAGTATTGTGTTTAAGCGTACAAAGTAATTTCGTAGTGTCATATCGTGTCAAATTTAGAGGTGGCAAAATCAATTCGAACCCACTCAATTCATTCGACGTGTTTGATATTTCTATGGATCGGATCATGACCCGTTTGTTGAGTTGATCAATGGATTAAACGCAAAATGATTCATCAATAATCTGGTCCAATGAATTTGCTACGGTGAGCTTGGATTTTTTTAAAGCTAGCAAGATATTTGTGTCGCTAACTCGAAAATTTACTTTTAAGTATTATTCTTTATTCATTTTTAATGGAAAGTTTATTTTCACTAACAATTAGGCTACAATTTTAATTTTAGCATGCTATGTGGAGTCAAATCTATATATAGTAGACCAGCTTAGTTCTGAATTCTTCTAGATCAACATTTAAGTGAATTCAAGATTACTAGTTATGATTTCTTTTACTACAACATTTAAGTAAATTCAAGGCAAGTTATTGTAAGTCACTTCAAAATTCAAATACAAGAGTTTGTGGGTGGAGCTACCATTGAATGAACAGGCGTGCTATGTGCCCAATACAATATACTCTAGCAAATATTGAATTAATGATTCATTTGCTTAACATACAAATCAGCCATCACGACTAAAGCATGTCCACTTCTTTCTAACTTTGTCCACTACACTAGGATGGTCCCTTCGACGATATTTGATAGAAATAAAAATAAAAAATTACTAAAAATTACGATGCGATCGATGAATGAAATCCTTTCACTTTTAATCAGATTTTATGAGTTCATCTTTTCCCCGAACCCTTGCAGCCGTTGGGGATAGCAACGGCGTTCAGAATATGCCTATAACATTCATTCCAACAATATTACCATTCATATAACCAATCGTAGTCACATTCAGTAAAGGATGATCATTGATCAGTTATATTGAACATCCTTCTTCAATAAAATATATTATGTATATAGAAAATTAATTATATGAAATATATAGATAAAAAAATTACCTTTTATACATATATATTACATTTTGAACTCCTTTAATAAAATTTCTGACTTCATACTCAATAACGTTCCATTTGGTAGGTCAACTGCCCAGTTTATCAACAGCATGCATGTACCGTTGTTTGTTTAATTTTATGTGGATGATGTATAAGCAGATATCAACAAAGACAAATCTCCACATGAAATACATGATATGAACTATCACACAACCACTAGCAACAGATTTTGTGATTCTGTAGAAAGAGTTAAACATAATATATATGCCTTGAACTGAAACCTCTTTTAATTTATATTCTTGTCTATGATAAAGGAATGTTCCACCATGTCTTTAGAAACTCTCTGATCAAAGAAGATAGAGAAAAAGGAAAGAGGATGACATAAAATCATCAATTATATTTATATCCACGGTGAATGGTGTTCAAGGAATTAATTACAAGTGCTATTGGATCAAATATTTAAAGTTTATGGGATATGAATGAACTCGAACCTGATGTACCTAATACTTTTGCTCTTGGTTATATGGGTTAAGTTTCATATTATTATTACCCGATTCGATTTATTAAATTTGACGTTAGATGGTGATTTTACACATTGTGAGGTCAAAACATAATTTTTTTTCTTCAAAATGTGTCGTAATCATGATCAAAATCCAAGTGTTACTATATGAAATTGTTTACTTAAAGATCCTTTCTTTCGTCTTTAATTACTCTAAACTATTGTAATATTTCACATTTTACCCGCAAAAGAATATATTACAAAATTCTTACCAACTTATACGAGTAATGACATTTGACAATGAAAAATGCCAACTAAATGTTGTATCAAGTTATGCCATGATTAGTTTTTCATGTACAATTAATAAAGCTTATTTGAAATTCCATGCCGTTTATTTTTAGTTAAAGCAGTAAACCAATTACTCCTGATATCATAAAACTGAGTGGAATACTCATACTCCCCACATAATGTCATTATGACAAGTTTAATGACTACTCCCTCAATCTCAAAACAAGTGTTAGTATTATTTATTCTTAAAATAAATGTCACCTTATGAATACTACTAATACTTTCTTCTTATAGTACTCAAAATTTAGTCAACCACGCCAAGTCCAACTATATAGTCTAAGCAGTTGTAGTTCCAGAAACCACAACATTTTGTGTAATTAATTAAAGAGTTTAGTTACTGAAAAAAGAATACAAAAATTAAAGAGTTTAGTTTTAGCCAATGAAACAAATGCACTTCACTCACACACTACCGAATCTTTCACCACACAAAGAGGCAAAGCCATCACAAAGTGGGGCCCAGTACAATGCTTAGCTGTCATTCACGTTCTTTCATAACCCCAGCACCGACACTATCCACCAATTACAACGCTGCTTTATTGTGATATGCGTAACAGCTGATAATTTCTCAACAAGTGGAACATTATTAAAGTGTACTGTATATACTAAAAATAAGAAAAAGGATTTAAAATAAAAACAAAAGTACACCAACGAAACAAAACAAGAAAAAACAAAAAACAATGCCCTTTACTCAGCTCAACGGCTCACTCACTATTAAAAAGGACATATAAAATTAAATGAAATTAAATAAAAATCTTCTCTGCAAGCAGTCACAAATAAAAATATGACTCCAAAACCAAAAGAAAATAAATTAAACAAACTGGAAAATGACGATCTATGACAAATAAACGGACACAATTACCGACACTGACACTGTAAGTAGAGCTTTCAGCAATGCCGGAGCATTAACGTTACCGGCGTTCTTCTTCTTCGCCGTACTGTTCTCAGAATCTGCAGCAGGACCGTCCGCCGGAGCGCCAGCCGGAGATGAAGTCGGCGGAGCAGGAGGAGACATCATTGGAGTAGGAGAGCTAGCGTCCGGAGCAGGTCCAGGTGAAGCTACACCAGGTGCAGGTGCCGGAGAAGTCTCCGGAGCTGGTCCCGGTGCCGGAGAAGGAGATTTTCCGTACAACTCCTCGGGGAGAAGCACGCTGTCGACGGTGAAAATGCAGAATGGAGTAGAATCAATGACGGTTGAGGCAATTCGAGACGAGTCAACACCGGTGTCAAGTGTCACCTGGTCACCTTCTGTAGTAGCCTTCAGATCGTACTTACTAGCGCCATTAGTAGCTAAAGTTGAAATCGGATCCTTCTTCGTTTTCAAAGTCCCCATGGGAGTGTAACTCGGAATAGCATGATACTGCAACAGCGAAACAACGTCAGCGCTACTCAGTTTGCTCAGATCTAGATCCTTAGCACCCTTGAACGCCTCATCATTCGGTGCGAAGATAGTCAAACCTTTCTCAATGGCAGTCTGGTACGTCTTGAGAACACCAGATTTGACGAGCAATGAAGCAAATGTTTTACATCCTGCTTTCTCCAATGCACCAGTAATGTTAAAATCACTAGATGGCGCCGGAGCCGCTAAAATACCCGGAGCAATAATTGGAGCACTAACTTCCAACACAGAGATATTATACTGGATTTGTTTCACAGATTTAGTGTACGTAGACGCTAACGGTGAGTTCGGAATAGCTGAACCAAAACCTACTTTACCACCTTTAAGATCGGTGATGTTAACGGAACCTAAGTTACCGTTAGCATTGCCGGTGGTTTGGTAAAGTGTCGTGGAAAGTGTAGTGCCATCTGAGATCTTGTGGAGCTTAGTGCCGTCAAAGTAATCGAGTAAAACATGAAGAGAAAGAATGTTTTTGATGACGGAAAGTGGGTGTTTTCCGACTACAGCAGACATGGCTCCATTAGGCAAAGCTAAGACGGTGATAGTTTCACGGCTGTTAATCTCGTCGGCGAGTTTTGTTTGTGAGAGGTAACTGTTGAACTCACTGTACTCCGGGAACTGGTTCAAGATTTCAGTGATGTTGTGCGCGTTAATGGAAACGGAAACGGAAATGAGAGTGAAGAGGAAAATGTGTAGTGCACCCATGGTGTACGTTAGCAAAAGAGAGAAGTGGAATATTGTGCACTGAAACTTCAAAGGGAGTGGAAGTTGATAAAGAAGTGTGGTCTTAAAGGTGGTGGAGGAGACAGTTGACTATGGTTAAGAAGGGAGAGGGGTTAACTATGGTTAAGTTAACTAGGGTTGAGAGTGAGGAATATATGGATAGCATGTGAGACAGAGGAGTGTGAGGGAATTCCGTTCAACTTTTTTTTGGACTACAGCTGGAGATATCTGATATTGTCGGTATTACTATTATCTTTTAAACTCTTTAAGGTCACAAAATTACAAAAATGTCCTTAATCTTTTGGTTGTTCTGTTTGGCCTTTATATAGGGACATCAAAAATATAGTAAGTAATGCAGGTCAATTATAAGTAAGTTTTAAGTATAATGCGGTTGGTAAAGTCTTTAAGCTGGAGTTCGGAACATATGATTTTTATTTTTTTTGAGATATCAAATTTGGATAAAAATACTCAATTTTATGAGTTAACACTTCTAGGTTGGATGAGTTTTAACTATGATTCATTGTTTAATGCAAATTGACATGATACATTTTGATCCAACTTAATCTTGAATAATGGATTGAGTATAAGAATAATACTCTATTCGTTGTGGTATTATTTGATTGGTTACGAAGTTTAAAAAATAAAGAAAAAATTTGTTGTGTATTTTATCAAATTACCCTTATTAAAGTCATTTTAGTGTTTATACTTAGTTGATTTTTTTTCCCAATAGAGTGTTAAGTGAGATCCAAAAGAGTAAAATGAGAATGGTGCAGTAAAAAGTAGTCAAATAAAGAAATGTGACATTTTTATGGGATAGACTAAAAACTAAAAATGTGTCACATAAATCGGGACAAATGAAATAACATATTCAGTCTAATCTCATAAGTAGAGTTTGGGGAGGATGATGTGCACTCAGGCTTACCCTATCTTGTAAATGTACGGAGATTGTTTCCAATAAACCTTAAAATCAAGTGCAGGAAGGAACTACATTAATGAAGTTGTTATGCTAAAAATAAATGAGAAGAGAACAGTAGAAATAACAAATAATACGACAATCGAAGAGAACGATAGAGATAACGAATAATACAGTAATCGAAGCAAAGAACATAACCGATAATAATAAACTTGAAGAATAAAATAGTAAAAAAGTATTAATAACAATACTAATAAGGAAAACTAGCTAGATGACGCTCGAATACTTATAACCTTGTACCCTATTTCTCGATCTCCATAACCACCTATTTAGGATTATGTCCTCCATAACCTGCAATTGTATCATGCTTCAGTATGCTGTAGTTGAATCATGTATTGTCTAATCATCACTCTCCAATACTTCTTCGGCCTACCTCTACCTCTCCTTATACTCACCGTAGCCAATCTTTCCACCTCCTCATTGGGCATTTGTTCATCTCCTCTTTACATGTTCGAGCCATTTCAATCTCGCCTTTCTTATTCCCCTCTGTCCTAGTAGCTCACACATCCATCTCAACATTTTTATTTTCGTTATTTTTATTTTCTGAATGTGGAAATTCATGACCAACCAACAATCTGACCCCTACAGGCTACAATATAGCTGGTTTTGAATCATAATCTATTTATTAACTTAATCTAAGTTTAATTAGCTCTAACTTGTTCATGTTCTCACACACTTAATAAGTGTCATGTAATGATTAAGCAATGACCGTTTTATCCTGTTTGATAGTTGGAAAAAATTATTTTTCTATCAGATAATTTTGAAGTATTAATTTCACAAAAATATCTACTTCAGATATATGAGCTTGTAACTTACTACGAAATATAATGGATTATTTATTGAAGTAGACAAGATTTACTTGTAAATAACTTTTATTTCCTCATTAATTAATGAGTAAAAGTTTAAATTTTCGCTGCTAAAGTAACTATATTAATCTCTCTTTGCTCTTTGCTAGCAAGAAAAATAGACAATGACTATTTCTCAAGACAATCCGAAAAGTGAGGAGTATTTTTTTTAAGTATCTCAGTTTGGTCGGTTATCTCAATTTTTATCTGGCTGATAATGATTCGACTCTTCACCTTGTAATCTCCTACCCGCATTTCTTTTTTAATCAAAGAGCAATATTTTTACTTACAAAAGGGCCAACATAAATGATCAGCCCACGCCGTTGTGACATTAAAGCCCCAAAAATTCTTGGAATAGCCCAAATGGGGCTTACCCAAATGGACCCTCCTATGAAGCTTTCGTTTACTAACATTTTGTTCAAAAACTTGAGCATAAACTTGGTAAAATAAAGTGAGATGATCAATTTTTGAGCTTGCTATGAATTTTAAGTCACCTTTTAAAAAGTAATGGGAAATAAAATAGTTACATTTTAATATGGAACAAAATTCACACAAAAATATTCTATTTAAGACACAAAAAAAACGTATAAAAGGTTTGAACCTCATAATCATTTTTTATTTATTTTGAACTTGTACAAGTCTGAACTTCATGAATCCTTCCTTAATTTTGAAATTTCGACATATATTTTAACCCAATGAATCATTTCTTGACTTTAAACTTATAAGGATTTGAATCTTATGAATCCTTCCTTATTTTTTAAACTCTAACATATACTTGAACCTCATAAATCATTCCTTAGTTTTGAACTTATAAAAATTTGAACGTCCTTTCTTGGTTTTGAAATCCCACAAATGTTTTTGAACCCTTTGATTGATCTTTCTTGGTTTTGAAGTTCCAACACATCCTTGAATCACATGATTTGTTCCCTGATTTTTAAATTATACTGTAACTGTTTGAACCTCATGAATCCTCTCTTAGTTTTTAAACTCCAGCAAAATTTTGAACCATAAGAATTCTTCATTGATTTCCATTTTGTTGATTCTTCAAATTCCAGTAGCATTTGCTGGAGTTGTTTCGTATTTTAGTTCGAGGTATTTTTGTTCAAAAATTTTCCGTGTCAAAAGAGTGACTAAATATTAAAAAAAATCAAATTAGTGGCTAATAAATGATAGCAAATGCTAAAAGTGGCTATTTACCTAATTCTTCTATAAACTTGTATATGCACATATTTTTTTTATTATAGATAAATGATAAAAGCAATTATCATAAATTTGTGCAGAAAAAAAAATACGGTATGTAGTTGAGAGAAGTATGAAATATTAGGTAAGAATTATCCATTTCAAGGTACTTTTGGCTTTAAATAAGTTTTTGGGGGATTGTTACATACATGTACAATTCAAATAAATACTTAATTTGTATTGAGCATAGCTTAATAAATCTTATATCTACAATAGCTAATAAGTATGTATTTATAATATTGAATTCATGAAATCAAATCTATTTTAATGTTTAATTTTTTAACTTCTTCCCCGAAATATCATAGAACTTTTTTTTCTTCTTCATGTTTTAAAATCTAACATGATATATAGAAATATACATATATTTTTATACACTGTTATACATTATGTATATATACACAAACACATTTATATATTGCATATAAATTATATGTATAATGTATTAATAATATCTCTTTTGTATAATCATATATAAATATTGTATGATTATGTATAAACAATGTATTTATACTATTTTTTGTATGTGAATCCACACTATGTAATCTCTTTTCATCACATAAAATTGAGCTTGAATCATCCGAGTTGGATATATCCGACTTCAAACACGAACTTGTGATTTCTGTATGTGAATTCACACCCTCTTCGAAGTGTTGGGAAAACATTTTAAGGAATAAGAATTTACTAAATAGGAAGAAAATAATGGGAAGTAATAATGGTGTGAAAGTTTTAGCGGTTACGCTAAATATAAATATCTAGCTATTTTTGAGGAGTAGATTCATCGACAACTATGAAAGTATGTCATGATTATCACGCATAAAGTGAATAACATGTACCCTGTTCTCAAAGATGAACATAGCTTTACGAATTTGAGAAGGAACAAAATTAGAGATCTTCAATGTTCTAAATTTATAAAGATGGGGTGAGTTTCAAAGATTTTGGGCTATGAATCTCAACCCTAATATTTTTTAATACTACTAGTCTTGCGACATATACATTGCACGTGTATATGAAGTTATGTAGTACATATGTTTGTTATCACTTTAAATAATAACCTATAGCAAAAAATATTCTTTAATTAATAAAATTTGTAACTTATAAGAGATATTCACTTTCACCGATAATTAATCTCTTGATTTGCATGTTGCGTACGTATTTCATAACAATGGGTACTAAATTTTAAATGTCACATAAATATTAATAAAATATATTTAAACAAAAAATTTTAAAAAAGTATTTAAATATTAAAAATGATGGATTTTATTATGTTAGAGTTTTTAAAACTTAAAGATTATTTTGATCTTTCACCGACATTCGCGCTAAGTGAGGATGATTGGGTAGAAGCTAAAATTCTTGATCTTTCAACACATAAAGGAAATAAAATATAAATATAATGACATTAGATGATTTATAGAAGTTTGCATTTTTTACGTGACATTTGATTTCTCAAAATTTTGGAGAAGGAGGCTTATTATTCTTAAAAAAAATGAACGATTTACGTATTTTTAATCTCAAAATATTTAAAAGTGCACATTTCTAAATATGCATATTCGACCTTGTCTATAGAAATCGAAAAAGATAAATAATCTAAATCATAGCCCAAAATTGAAGAAACTCGACTAGTTTATCTTAGACAGTGTGGCACCCGAAATCTTCAAATCCTGGATTCGCCTCTGCTTCAAACACGGATTTGAGATTTCTGTATATGAATTTACACACTCTTCGAAGTGTTGGAAAGACATTTTAAAGAAGAAAAATTTACAAAATACAAAGAAAATAATGAAAAATAATAATGGTGTGAAAGTTTTAATGGTTACGCTACACATAAATATTTAGCTATTTTTGAGGAGTAGATTCATCAAAAATGATGAAAGTATGTCACGATTATCACACATAAAGTGAATAACACGTATCCTGTTCTCAAAGATGAATATAGCTAGGAAAGAAATTAGAGATCTTCAATGTTCTAAATTTGTAAAGATGGGGTGATTTTCAAAGATTTTGGGCTATGAATTCTAAGCTATTAATCTTGCGACACATATATTGCACGTGTATGTCAAGTCATGTAGTACATATGTTTGTTATCACTTTAAATAACAACCTATAGCAAAAAAAAATTCTTTAATCAATAAAATTTGTAACTTATAAGAGATATTCACTTTCACCAAGAATTAATATCTTGATTCACATGTTGCATACGTATTTCATAACAATGGATACTAAATTTTAAATGTCACATAAATATTAATAAAATATATTTAAATAATTTTTTTTAAAGGTATATAAATTTTAAAAATGATGGATTGTTAAAGCTTTTAAAATTTAAAGATTATTTTGATCTTTCACCGGCGTTCGCGCTAAGTGAGGGTAATTCGGTTGAAGCTAAATTTTTTGATGTTTCAACACATAAAGACAATAAAATATGAATATAACGACACTAGATGATTTATACAAATTTGTATTTTTAACGTGATATTTTTCTTCTCAAAATTTTGGAAAAAAAGGCTAATTATTCTTAAAAAAATGTACGACTTACGTATCTTTAATCTCAGAATATTTAAAAGTGCGCATTTCTAAATATGCATATTCGACCTTGTCTATGAAAATTGAAAAAGATAAATAACCCAAATCGTAATTCAAAATTGAAAAAAGCCGACCCGTTTATCTTAGACAGTGTGGCACCCGGAACCTTCAAATTTTGGATTCGCCTCTGCTTCAAACACGGACTTGAGATTTCTGTATGTGAATTCACACACTCTTTAAAGTGTTGGAAAGACATTTTAAAGAAGAAAAATTTACAAAATAGGAAGAAAATAATGAAAAGTAATAATGGTGTAAAAGGTTTAGCTGTTACACTAAATATAAGTATTTAGTTATTCTCGAGGAGTAGATTCATTGAAAACGATAAAAGTATATCACGATTGTCACACATAAAGTGAATAACACATACCCTATTCTCGTAGATGAATGTAGCTTCACGAATTTGAGAAGAAAAGAAATTAGAGATTTTCAATGTTCTAAATTTGTAAAGATGGGGTGAGTTTCAAAGATTTTGGGCTATAAATTTCAACTCTAATATTTTTTAATATTACTAGTCTTGCGACACGTACGTTGCACGTATATGTCAAGATAGTTTTCCGGTGAATCCACACTATGTAATCTCTTTTCATCACACAAAATTGAACTTGAATCATCTGAGTTGGATATACAAATCCGAACTCGAGAATTCTATATATGAATCTACATGCTCTTTAAAGTGTTGGAAAGATATTTTAAAGAAGAAAAATTCACAAAATAGAAAGAAAATAATGGAAGTAATAATGGTGTGAGAGTTTTAGCGGTTACACTAAATATAAAATATTTAGCTGTTTTTGAGGAGTAGATCCATCGAAAATGACAAAAGTAATTTTCGAGCAGTAGATCCATCGAAAACGACAAAAGCATCCGCGAATGTCACGCATAAAGTGAATTACATGTACTGTGTTTTCGAAAATGAACATAGCTTCACGAATTTGAGAAGGAAAAAAATTATTGATCTCCTATGTTCTAAATTTGTAAAGATGTGGTGAGTTTTAGAGATTTTGAGCTATGAATCTCCATCCCAGTATTTTTTAGAGAAAAGACATCAAATACACCGTGAATTTGTCCCGAAAAGTCATTTTCACACTCAAACTAATTTGATGACCTATTACACACCTATACATATTAAAAATGAATTTAATACCACCCTACGTGCTGATGTGGCACAAAAAATAAAAATAATTAAAAAACAAGCGCGTTTTTCTATCATTTTTCCTTTTTTTCTTTTTTTCTTTACAAAATATTAATTCTTTTAAGATACCCTCCCCCTCCCTTCTTCTTCATGGGAATACCACCTTGACCACCACATATTTTCAATTAATTTAAAAATTAGACTTTAGATCTATTATTTTTATCCCAAATGTTAAAATTCGCAATGATGTTCACAATTAAAAAAGATCACCTTTCAATTGCCAAATGAAAATAAAGTCATGTTATTGCTTAAAAATTTTCAAAGAGAAGATGAAAAATGAGTAATGACATAAAGTAAGAAAATATCTAAAATTCTAAAATAAGGGGACTATGATTGATTTTACACTCACCTCTTATATGAACATATTATAATTTATCTATTTCAATTTTGTTCTTTTTTAAATTTTTTTTTTAAAATAATATAGTAGTGACTTTGCTAGTGGTGGGTGGTGAAGAAGGAGGAATTAAAAGTGGTGAAGAAGAAGAAATCGATAATGATAATGGTGATGAGTGACGAAGAAGAATTGAAGGAGATATGTTGGTGGTGAAGAACAAAGAATTGGTGATGATGGTGGCCGGATATGATTTTTTCGGTAAGATGAGAGATGGACTGGATGGAATTTAGTGATGAAGAAGATATAATTATTGAAATATTTTAATAGTTAATTAGGGATTAATGAGTGTAAATATAATTAACAAAAAAAAAATTAATGAATAAAGAAAAAAAGATTTTTTTAAAAAAATTTATAATTTCTGACATGGCGCTGACGTGGTGCTGACGTGACGGCGAGTGTGAAACACCACATATTGTGAGAGTGGTGTTATATGTCTCAGGGTGGTATTAAATTCACTTTTGATATGTATAGGTGTGTAATAGGTCACCAAATTAGTTTGAGTGTGAAATTGACTTTTCAGGACAAGTTCAGGGTGTATTTGATGTCTTTTCTCTATTTTTTAATACTATTAAGGGTCATTTGGACATGCGATATGAAATTATGATTTAAAATTATAATACGAAATCAAATTGATATGAAGTTGAAGTTTTGTTTGGACATGCAATTTGAATTTCTTAAGTTTTTTTTCCTCATAAATAAAAACTCCATAAGTTGTGAAAACTATCAAAATTTTCTCAATTCTTACTATCAAATGAATAAATTATAGTTCATAAACAAGATATCAGAATACCATAAAACATTGAATTGATAATTAAATATATTAATGTTTCTTTTATAAATAAATATTTGCGATTACAAACTTTTAAGTTTCAAATAAACATAATTACTAGTCAACTAACAGTAATTACTAACTATCTATTCTTTAATATAATTCATTCACATGGCACAAATAATCTCTTCTCACGCCGAGTTAATCTAAAATGATAGGCTAATTTTTTTATTTTTTTTTTACAAAATATAAACTTATGTATCAAGTTTTACATTAAAAAGAGTTAAAATCATAATTTGGAATACCGAATTATTATTTTTTGGAAAAATTGAAATTTTAAATTATTATCCTAAATCACATGTTCAAACGTTGATTTAAAAGCACATGTGCAAACTAAAGTTAAGACTCCAATAAACATAGCACTAGTTATGTGCAAATTAGTTTTCTTATATTGTCAATTGTCAATGAAGAATTATTTTAGTTATGCTATGATTATTTTGCTTAATCACTTCAACAAAATAGCATCTTATTTTATACTAAAAATATTTGATATAATCCCTATCATCACCCCTTCGTACTACTAAAAATTGAGATTCTTACCGAATCTACGATCAAATCAACTTACAAATATCTTTTTTCAATTTCAAGTATAAAACTCAATCTTCATTGTACAAAAATCGTTTAAGTTATACATCACTTGGTTCGTGTGTTTTCTTCTTTTAGTCACATGTATGATTAAAATGCATAAGTTATTTAAGAATATTATAATCTTATATGCGATAACATGTATAATAAAAATATTAATAGTATTGCATATTTGTATTCGTCATATATAGCTTAAACAATTTGAATAACAAGGACACAATCCTAATTTATATCTTGTGTCTCCTCCCAGACAAACTTTTATTTTGTTCATAAAGCAAACACATCAAATAAATCATGTTTGAGATTATTAATATAGGGATTAGTTATATTGAATTTAATTATGCTGATATTTTTTATTATTATTATTTGGCTTAATATATTAAAAATAACATGCATTGACATATAATTTCTAAAAAAGATATTTGTTTACAAAAATATCATCCATATTTATTAACTTTGTATACTTTCAGGAACAATGTCTTTAATCGTGCTTATGCATGTGTTAAAAATCCTTATGTTGCTAACACCATGATTTATTATGTATTAATTATACATAAAATAATAACAAATAAGATGTATAATAAGGTTGAAAATTATACCAAACAAAATAGTAAGCCCAAAACTAATACATATATTATTTTTTCTAATACATCCTAGCAAACGATCCCTTAGAGATAAAAAAGAGCTGTGGTGAGATATATAAAATCTCTTCGACCTTAATTAAAAATCTCAAATTTAAATTTTGAGCACGATATTTTTATTAGAGAGCATTTTTCTTTTAAACAATCATATACGACATGAATTTGAATTAATCAGACTTAATTCAAATATGGTTGCAAAAAAAGGCCCCTAAACTCTAAAATACTCCAGAGTCAATAGGTAGTGAATCAGTGTTATACAAGGGGCAAAGCCAGTGGGTTAACCATAGAGCAAAGACATAAAAAACTGGGTAACTGATGAAGAGCTTGTAGTAGTACTATTGTTGGTAGTAGATACTCATGAATCATGATCACGAAATTCTTCTGAAGATGTATTTGTCTGATGGAGTCTGTGTTATTTGCATTTAAAGGCTGATAATAATGTCAGAAAAAATTCTGACAACTCACTTTAATTACATGACATGTTCACATTCACAGACAAAAGCTAGTAAAATGGCAGCTGACACTTCCATGCCAGTAATGTAATGAGTGACCCCCTGACCTCACTTCTTTTGTTTTCTTCATTGCTTAAGTGCCGTGTTCTTCTTCAAATTTTATTCTGTCTTTTTATTACTACTATCTCTAAATTACCTATTCTTTCTTTTTGCTATATTAGTAATTTTAAACATTCTGATTATTCCTACCACATTTTTGTTGCTACATTATTAATAAAGAGAATGTTTTGATAGACTTATTTTAGTTTAAAAATAAGTGTTCTTTTATTATGTTGACGTGAGAAGAATGACAACAGTATTTTTCGTATAATCTTGAATATTTAATCAAATTAATTCTCGATAAACGATAAATATCATATAGATTAAATTTGAACAGAGGAAGTAATTCTTTTTGTTAATCTAATTTTGAATTACTCCTATTTAACAAATTATATACTGGTATATAATATAGAACTTAACTTAATGAAAGGGAAGAAAGGACATTTCTTTATTGTTTTTTTCTCTCCTACTGTGCTCATCAGTTTTTGCTTTGATGCAAGTGTCAGCAATATCAGCTGTAGTCTCAGAAGCTGAACCACTCTCTACTTTCTGGATAGTAAATTTTGGGTTGGCTTAGTTGCAGGTTTTTGCTTTTGCCTTCCAAGAAAATAATTCTATGTAAAGTCAAGAAATGCAGCTTCATCTGTTCTCTGCCACCCCTCTTTCTCTCTCTGGTCTTTCCCTTTCCCTTCCTCTCTCTCTCTGTTTTTTTCTTTATATGTGAAAAAAGATTGGATTTTTTCTATGTGGGGTTTGTGATACTGATGAAATTATGCTTGTTTTGATGAAGGAAAAGGAAAAGAAGATGAAATAAAGAAGAAAGAAGGGTCACCACCTTGCATAGAGCTTTCTTTAGGCTATGGAAGTTCAAGCCATGTGGTTGAGGAAGAAGAAAAAGATGTTAAAGCCAAGTCTGCGTTTACAGCAGCTCAGTTACATGAACTCCAACTGCAAGCTGTGATTTTTAAGTATATAGTCTCTGGTCTTCCAGTTCCTTTTCATCTGTTTTTCATCATTTGGAATAGTGTTTCCAGCTCCTTGGGTGACGGTGGAATCTACAAACTGTATCCTACCTGTAAAGTTCCTCTCTTCTTTGGCTCTAGTTTTGTCCTTTTTAATTTTGTGATTGTTGAATTCCATCGAGAACAATTGCATAGTTACTTGTACTTCTTCCCTTAATGTGATTTCTTTTCGTTCTACTCCCTTCTTTGGTTTTGACTTGCACAGAGTTTAAAGAAAGTTATAGACTTTTAAATTTTGTGATCTTAAACTGAAGATATGTCAAACATAGAAAATTGGAATCAACGAGTTGCCCAAAAAGAAAGAAACAATTTTCTTTAGATACGGACTAAAAAGGAAATAGAACAAATAAATTGAAATGGAGGCGGTATTAATTTTATGAGCCAAATTGGTGCTGTCTATTCAAGAATGTGTTTTTTGAATGAACTGTCGAAAAATTGTTGGATGATTCTCCTTTTGTTTTCAGTAGGTCCGTCTAATAGGGGGAACTGTGGTGTTTGTTTCTGGATAATTGTACTTTCCTTTATTTATTTATTTTGAATAACAGAGTTGAAAAGCCTATTGATAATAATTTGAGATCCAAAGAACATTGAACCGTCTTTACGCTATTGGAAATGAATTTTTTGGTTTCTGAAACTTGGTACCTTGGATGAAGTTCAGCTGCTGGAAAAGACTTGCTTATGTTTTTCTTTGAGATGATTCTGACACTGCAATGCTTTTTGATTCTGTTCCTTTTTCGAGTTTTGGCTCTTTTCGTTTTGTATTAGTTTTATTTTTTTTCCTTTGCCTTGATATTCTAAAGTTTGCAATGCTTTTTGATTCTCCTATTAGATTTGCTCTACTGTTTTATTGCCTACACTGTGAGATGCATCCTTGTGGTGGTCATTATGCATTAAACTGTTATTTTATGATAAGCACTTGCCCTGTATTTGATAAGATTGATCCTTGGTAAATTCTGTTCATTCGTTCCGCCATCTTTCCTCCCAACATTATTAGGGGAAAGCGTTGTTTGTTACGTCATTCCTGTTATATGAGCTCTAAATTTTAGAAACTCAATAGCTTATAGGGTTACTTGTGCTTTTATTATCTAGAAGTCTTTACGTCATACTTAGCTTGATGTGGGGAATGAATATCTGGTGCGGAATATTCTTTGATAGGTAAGGGCTAGAGTAAATGTTTCTTCATGTTAGATTCGTTTGCACGATGAAGAGCTTGGCTATGTGGATATTTAGGATCTTTGAAGCCTGTTGTAATGCTTTAATGTTTTTTATTATGGCTTCTGGTTGCAGTGGGACGATTTGATTATACGAGCATGATGGATCCTGAACCAGGGAGGTGTAGAAGAACTGATGGGAAGAAATGGAGGTGCAAAAGGGATGTGATTCCAGGTCAGAAGTACTGTGGGCAGCACGTGCATCGGGGTCGACGTTCAAGAAAGTCTGTGGAAGCTTGTGAATACGTTGTGAGATCAAATGATGCAAGTATCACTTCCAAGAGAACTAAACTGTATGCTTGTTCTGATGACCTTGGCAGCAAATGTGCTCCTGCAAGTAGTAAAACTTCCTGTTTGTCTTCTACTAGCAGAAATAACCAAAATAATAGCATCGAGGACTCATCTTCTAAACCAAGATTCATCAATTCCGGCAACAGCAGTGAGAAGCAAGACAACCACGTGACTTGCAATAGAAATGACACCACAATTTGCCTAAGAACCCCATCTTTCACTGCTGGTGACAATGCTGATAGCAAGAACATTGATTTCAATCTTTTTAGTCCCAGCCAAACCAACAAAAAACAGAATTTTGGAGATGCTAGGAACGATGGTGCTTTGGTTCCAATTTTTGGTATATCTGCAAAGAGTGATCTGCAAACCACTACAGGTAAAGCATAGAATCCAATATGTTATCATCGAGGAACTTCTTTCCCTCTTCATTTTACCTTCTCTTTCATCGGTATAAGAACTGTAAAAGTAGCATGCCTGGTCTTAACGAAATCCACCATAGCAGGCTCTGTTTCCTCTTCATGTGTGGGGGCAGGGGCCAATTCACTGGTTACCTTTCATTAGTTTGCTTGGGTTTGTGCAATACTACTCTGGGTATCTACAGTTTCTTGCTTCATATTTGATTGTAATAGTAGACGTTTTTTATTTTAGTCTTCTGCATTGGCTAGATTTTGTTAGGTAGGTTTTTAACAATCTAACTCTGGAATTGGAGAGATTATTCAAGTAGTTCTTCTGGCGTATCATGTCATTATAAAACCATTTATAACAATCTGAGTGATCTGACCTGGAGTTGGAGAAAGTTTTCATGTAATTCTTTTTGGCATATCATGTTAATATAGAACAATTAGTTGTAACTATCTATACAAACCATAAATTGGTGATGACAAGTAACCTGCTAAAACCGGTTAAATAACATAACAGTGTACATCCTTTTTACACCGTTAATCTACATTTTCAAATTGGTGATGACAAGGAATGGTCTTGTTTCAAGTTGTTATTTTCCATTTTTCTATGTGGATGTAATGCTGATGTTTCATATCACCATTCAAATAACAAGTTGAGCTATTGGCTACTGGAGTTGTTTGACTTGAGGAACTCATCCTAGCAATATAGACACTCAAATTGCTACTTCAACTTCATCTAAGATTCCAGATTACCCCACCCTCCATGTCTTTTATTAACTTTTTGTGTTTCCTTTTCTATCGACGTCAGTTCTCTTCTGAGTTTCAGGACCTTGAGAATAGCTCATCAAGGCTTATCTTGGTTTTAGTATTCTCAGAATGTTGCTAATTAAATGAGTTATGTTAGCTTCTTCCTGCCTGGTAACAGGCATCACTAACTTGAGTTTTGATTGTAACACATGCTCAGAAACTGATGAACGACAGAGGTGCAGAAGATCGGATGGTAAGAAATGGAGATGCAGCAGGAGTGTTGTTCCGCAACAGAAGTACTGTGAGATTCACATGCACAGGGGAGCCAAAAGAAAAAGGGTAGCCTCTGACTCGGTTGCTGTACCGCCTTCTAAACCTTCCTCGTACAGGTTTTGCCAATCCGAAAATGATGGTACTGGAAGACACTTGAACACCAGTCTCTCCATTTACACAATCCCAGGCCCTCGAAACATTACAGATGGTGATTCTAACAGTAACAGTACTAGTGATGCCACCACTATCACCGATGAAATACCAGCATTTGTGTCGCGTTAGTTGAAAATCGCGGAGAGTACTGCGATGTTGGTGTTATTTTTTGGCAAGATGTGTGAACTTGGAGAGTTGAGAAGTGTCCATCAAGGTGGTTTAGTGATCATGTACAAGTTCCTAGCTAGTTTTGTATATCTTTTAGGATTGAAAATTCCGTTTTGTAATAGGTTTGATGGGATCAGATGGACATGTTTGACTTAAAAATCTAAATTGCATGTTTGAATAAAATTAACATGATTTCAAATTATTATCTGTAATCATGTTCAAACGGGTCCGAAAACAGATCCATTCCATTTCATGGTGGCATAGAACACGAGATATTAGCAATTAATGGAGCTCTTTAGATAAAATAGAAAACAATCATAGCATTTATTTCACAATGCCAACAGAGGTGTCGTGGTGTAGTTGGTTATCACGTCAGTCTAACACCGAAGGTCTCGGTTTGAGTCTGGGCGACGCCATTTTTTTTTTCTTTTTCCCCTGAACTTTCACAATGTTCAACTAATGAAAATGTTAGCAGTGATAATATCTAAAGTCGACAAAAAAAAAGGAAATTTAAATAGTATCTTCAAACAAAACTTCAACTTCATATCATGATTTCATATTGCACATGTCCAACTGGGCCCTTACTATTGGGTTCATTAGTTACTTTTCTTAAGCTTAAAATGGGATAGACTAGTTTTCTATGTTTCAAAGTTGATGCCGGAACTGGCTAATAGGTGCATAGTTTACTAGTACAGTACAATGTTGTAAAAGGCAGTTTTGGGACTCGTCCCGGGGCAGGGCACTGGCAAAACGCCTCGGGGTTCAAGTATGGGACTTAGTTCCGTGAGACTTACGCCTCAAGCGCCCAAATATACGCCTTAAACAGGTCCAACGCTCAACGCTCGGAGCTCGCCCCATGATACGTAAAACGCCTTGCCTCACGCCCCCTCCTTGTAAAACACTGGTACAATATTTCTTAATAACCTATCCCTTTGTTTCAATTTGTGATTTGACTCGAGACGAAGTTTAAAAAGTAATGAGGACTTTTAAAATTTATATTTTTAAATATGTCATAATATTTATCTTTTAAGTATTGTTATAATATTTGTGTTGGTATAAAAACATTTATATATTATTTTTTTCTGAACAGACTAATAAGAAAATATTGTTTGATCCTCATCCCTTCTGTTAATTGGTTCAAGGTGAATTGGCAGAGTAGAAAACCAATTGCTGTCACCAACCCCTCAATTAGAGGGGCAACTTCTATTTCTTATTAGAAATATAAAAGACTAAAGAAGGATTTGTTATTCAAGTTTGACTTCATAATTCTACATATTTGCATTTGATTAGAAGCTAAAGAGAAGGAAAATGGCATATCCTTATGACAAAGATCCTTTGAAATGCATAGAGAAGGTACACCAGGAGTGGCCAGACTGGAAATATGACACACGACCTTAGGTTTTTCATAGCAGCTGCTAAATGGTGCAAAGATGATAATGGTGAATCATTCAGTTATCTCCTCGATTACCTTCAAGATTTGATCAGAAACGCGAGAACTGAGTTTCACTCTCGTGTTTGTGATAATCATTGTTTTTGGGATGTCCTTGCATTTGACTATCTTGATAAGATCAGATCCATCAAGTCCTTCAGAATTTCGTCTCATCCAAGTTTAAGTCTTCTTTGAACTGTGAATTTGTGGAGGAGCACCTTAAACTTGTCATTGAGAATTTTGGTGATGTGCTACAATTACAGAAGGCTTTGACTTCTTCCCAAAAGGAAGAAATTAAATTTGTTCAAGAAAAGCTCGAGTTTTTCAAGAATTTCCTCTTCTTCGTAAGGAAGTGGAGCGTTGAGCAAGAGAAATTGCAAGGTGTGCTGAATCATATAGAACTTGTGGCTGATATAGCAACAACTTATCTCTCTTTCCCTTGTTTGGGCAACACATCTGATAAAGACATGACTAGTGATGTGTTATTTGATCTGCTGATTCAGAGCATGAAGCCCAATAAGCCAGAGATCACAAAGGCCTATGTTCATCTGTTGAAAGTTTTGGTACCACCAGGATCATACAGTTATATAATGCATGAATTTATTGGTTTCTTTGTTGATTTTCTCCTTCAGGATCTCAATGAGATGCTTGAATCTGAGTCAACAACTTTTGTGGTTCCAGCGAAGGATCGCTTTGAAACACTTCACAAAGAGCTCAGATTCATCCTGACTTTTCTCATTTCTCCACCAGAGCAGCCAACAATAATTGTGGGAAAATTAGATGATATCTCAGCAATGATTGAATATACAGTAATGGAGGCAGGGTCTATCGTTCGTCGTTTTCATAAAAGAGAAATGAATGAAAACTCTGCCAAAGAACTGGAACTTGAGGTCATTGGTTTGTTACAAAAGGTCGGAACCATAAAGCCAAACTCTGGAGAGATTTTTCTCAACATTCAAAAACTGCCAACAGAATCAATCTTCCCACAGATTGATGTGTTGGGGTTCATAAATTCTCTGTTTGAGAATGTGCAACAGCTTATGCAATCCAGAATTGATTCAATTGCTCTTGTGAAACTTCAATTGCAGACCGTATTGCAGGAACTTTAGTGTTTCAAATCATTTCTCAAAGATGTTGCAGATCATGACCATCTAGATGAGGATGATGAGTTGAATGTCCTTAGAACATATATTATACGTTTGGCCTACAGGATCGAGTACATTATCGACTCTCTTCTTGTAAGGCCTTCCTCTTTATGGCATCGTCTGTTAGACGATGTCATACTGGAGACTACATTTTTTAAGACACAAATCTTGGAGAGCCTTGATGAGAAGACGAGTGCTTTGAGAGACCATGAGTCTCCAAGTGATTTTGCTCGAGTGCCATCAGAAGGGAACTCTTCCTTTTTTGATGCAGAATTAGTTGGTTTTGAGGATGAGGGACAAACCATAGTTGCGAAGCTAATTAAGGGACCAACAGAACTCGACATCATTTCCATTGTTGGTATGCCTGGTCTTGCCAGGAAAGTGTTCAGTGATGAAAGTGTTTCTCAACGCTTCCAGGTACGAGCCTGGTGCTGTGTATCTCAATTGTATCAAAAGAAAGAGCTGCTACTAGAAATATTGTGTCGATTTGTTGAGGACACTTGCAAGATCAGCAAAATGGATTAGCAGGAAGTAGCTCATGAACTGAAAAGAAGATTACAGAGAAGGAGGTACCTCATTGTTACAGACGACATGTGGAAGACTGATGTGTGGGATGATTTGAAGATGTGTTTTCCAGATGACAACAATGGAAGCAGAATTATCATGACAACCCGGCTCTACGAAGTTGCTCTGTATGCTAAACAATGCAGTGAACCCCACTGTCTTCGTTTTCTTAATGAACAAGAAAGTTGGAATTTACTGCAAAGGAAGCTATTTCATGCGGAAGGTTGCCCTACTGAACTACTGAAAATTGGAAAACAAATTTCAGATAGGTGTCAGGAACTGCGTCTCTATATCGTTTTGGTAGCAGGAATTCTTGGCAAGATGGAGGTTAAACCAAACAATAGGATAGAGGATAAAGCAAACAGCTGGAAACGTGTGGCAGACGGTTTAAGTTCTAAGTTGGTTAGTGATGAAGAGGATAACTGGATGGACATACTAGAACTGAGTTACAAGCATTTGCCTCATCACTTGAAATCTTGCTTCTTGTATTTTGGAGCATTTTTGGAGGATCAAGAGATTCCAGTCTCAAAATTGATTATGTTGTGGATTTCTGAGGGGTTTGTACAAAAAGCTAAGTCAAAGAAACAAGAAGATATTACAGAAGAATACTTGATGAATCTGATAAGTAGGAGCCTAGTAATGGTTGCCAAAAGAAGATCCATAGATGGGGTGAAATCATGTCGTGTTCATGATTTGTTACACAAGTTTTGCTTGGAAAAGGCAGAAGAAGGAAGTCTGTTACAGGTAACAAGAAGTAACTTTGAAGAACAGGTTCCTCTCCATTCCCATAGTTACAATTATGGTATTGATACCCATGATATTGGTCCTCCAAAGACTCCAATAATACATGAGCAACGCCGGCTGAGAGTTATTTGTGACAGGAGACAATTCGTACTATCAAGGCCTAGCGGTCCAACTGTGCTCTCTCTGCTATTCCATGCTACAAGACGTGCCTTTCGAGGTGAAGCATTCAACATATCATTTGTTTGCCACAACTTTAAGCTTCTGAGAGTGTTGGATTTAGAGTGCATTAACATGGGTGACCGTTTTGCTGAGGAAATATCGTTACTAGTCCATTTAAGGTTCTTGACAGCTCGAGGTGGAATGCAATCAATTCCATCATTAATTGTCAAGCTTCGGAACCTTGAAGCATTGTCAATAAAAGGAGAAAAAGGTGAGGTTTCAGTGCCACATACTATATTTCAAATGAAGAGGTTAATGCATGTGCACATAAATGATCACGCCATTTTTGGAGTGACAGTCTGTCGATTATATCATTGGATAACCTTCGCCACACCATCTCTCTCGTTTTTTGGTGACAAAATGAGAAGCTTTCCTGCACTTCGTAAGCTGAGATGCATATTTTTGGAATCATGGGGCTATTGTATGGAGCTGAGGAAGAGCTGCAACAAGTTCCCGGTTCTAGACTTCCTCAATCAGCTTGAATCTCTCAAAGTGTTATACCATGGCAGAATTCTGAATCCTTGTAAGTTTAGCTTCCCGTCAAATCTTAAGAAACTGACACTATCCAAATTCCGCCTCCCCTGGAGTGAAATTTCTGCAATTAGTGCATTGGAAAATCTTGAGGTTCTTAAGTTAGTGTTCAGGGCATTTGAGGGGGGTCAATGGGATGTGAATAATAGACTTTCTGAACATTGCACGATGGAATATTTCAGATGACGCGTTCCCAAGCCTCGATTGTCTGTTGCTGCAAAAATGTAAGCGGCTTGAGGAAATCCCGACTGGTTTTGGTTACAACACTTCATTACAGATGATTCAGGTGCAGTGGTGTAGCTCATATGCTGCTAAATCAGCCACTGAAATCAAAGACATACAAGTTGATGAGATGGGAAATTACAACTTCAGGACTTGTATTCAACAACCGGACTGGGATTCCTCTGCTTAACTATTAGTACTTGTCCATTCTTGAATTTTAGACAAACATTAACTCTAGTGGATTTATGTTTCCATTTGTTGAGGTTGTCTGATTTAGAGGACAATTTTTTCTATAATCGATTCATTTATCTGTGATTGTGAATTTACTGGGAACAAACCTTCCTTTTTCCCAAGCAGCCAAAAACATGCAGTGAAGAGTAGATCTAGTTGAGTTTAATTACAACGAAGTTAGCAACTTAATATCTAGAACTAAATATCAGAGCACTCAAACGTACATATTTTATCTACAAAAACAAATCTGGCTGTGGGAAAGAAAAACTTTTCTGAATGAAAAGTCTCATAGAAAATCTTGCCTATAAGCTTTCTATGTGATTTCAACATCTTTCCTCGGTGACTCGAACTCACAACCTTAGAGTTGGAGTTGATAGTAGCAAAATCTGTTCATTTCCTTTTTGGAATTGATAAAAAGGGATAGAAAATAATAGAGAGAATAAACTAAAATAAAAGATTACGCCAGTTAGGCCACGGACTAAAATAACACATTTGAATTGAAAATTAAATATTTTAAGTCAAACATATGTATATGGTAATGTAATATCTCAGGGAATATGACACATGGGAACTTTTTGCATTGTTAAATCAAAAAGTCACTTGTAGAAAGACAGTAAACTATTTATGATAAGAAAATCTTTAAAATATATGATTTCTTTCCTTTCCGATATTTAAACACCAGTTTACATATAAGGTAGCCTTATTTGTTTACTTTTTTTTTGTGTGTGTATGCAAGCAATACAATAGTAATTTAGATAACCAAGTAGTTAAAAATTCACATCGTCATTGATACAAAGTGAAAATAAAGTATTCAAATTTTCCACTACTCTGAACAACGTAACACTGCAGATCTTCATCAATGCCACTAAAATTTATTAGAATTCAACAAATTAAAAAGGCCACAAAATACATGCCTTAGAAAAAAAGTTTAAGGCATGACAATTGACATGGTCCTAATTAGCACTATGATGATAAAAATACTTTAATTAGCCTAAATTGATCCTATCATCCTCCACAGTCACCGCCACCGCCACAGCCACCGCCTCCGCAACCACCGCCATTATTATAGCCTGTCCTATTTTGTGTTCTAGTACCTTTTGCGGTTGATGGATAAACATATTTCTTCTGAGCTTTCTCTACGTTGACCTTGTTATTTTTGGGGGGAGACTTTTTGCTAAGACATGATCCCATGACAATTGTACAATGAATAGAAGAAGGAACAAAAGGGGACGATGATATTACTAATATATATAGTTTGAACTTATGTTTCTTTGTGTAGACAAAGGTAGGTATATAATACAAGTGGGGAATAGAGATGAGGTTGGCAACACATCCTCCTCCAATGGAAATATAGTTATGTTACTCTCTTCGTCCTATATTAATTGATCACTTTTTTAAAAAAATCATAAATAAAAGATAATTTTACTAATTCATCACTCAAAAAAAACTTCTTTGAAATTTTACAAAAAGTGTGAACACTTTCAAAGAGAATTGATTGCAAGGGTGATATAAAAAAAAATTAATTGATGTTTTCTTAATTTAGTAAGGTGAATAACTAATGTGGGACGGGCTAGGATTTTACATGCGTGATCCACTCCCTATTATTACAGTATCTCTTTTCTTGTGTAATTCGGACGTTTCAAATTCTTTAATGAAATTTTTCAAGACGGTGTGTTAGGCGTTAGGCTTTATTCTTTTACCATATATTTGGCTGGTTATCCCTTTATGAAAAGGCAATATGAGTATTTATTATGATTGATTTCTTTTACATTGTAAAATAGATAGTACTTAATAATAAAGATAAAATAGATATATAATGGTAAATTTTCTTTATATATTACATGGTGAGATTGATTATTTTTCAAAGTTGAGGAGGGAGTTTGATTTTTAAAGCAAAGTTGGAGGGTGTAAATGATTTTCACCTTTTAAAAAAAAGGTAAAATTGAAAGAACATAATTAATATCTTTTTGATTATCTAAAACACAACTTATTTATGAACAAAATAAAAAAATACTAAATAAGCACTTATTTAGAAATGAAGGGATCAAAGAAATTTTTTTTGTCTTCCAAATAGTAAATAACTTTTTACTTTATTCGTGATTCGTCTAATATAAATGAAAAAGACAATAAATCGAAGCTCAAAATAGATTGAGTGCCCGAACATGCATCAAAATATTTGCCATTAGTGATAGATTCATCTTAAAAATAGTGCCATCAAATTTTGGGTCCACCTCTAATAAATATAGTCGACTTTAACCTACTGTCAAAGTTTCAGTCAGGCCCACAACTGTTGTCGCCTTCCCAACCACCATCACAATTGCTACCACGGTAAGAGCACATAAAGCAAAATATAATACTAGCAGCATCTTTTAATTGTTGGGTTCTATGAAAAGAAATGAAAGAGAAATGGAGGCTGAAAGGGTATAACTTTTAAGTTGAAGAGTTGCACCTTTCCAAACTATTGTGACCTTTCCGTATCAATGCATCTCTTCTGAAGAGTTGCATCCTTTCTGAACCATTGCTTCTCTTCATGAAGCAACGCTTTGTTGGCTATAAATACCCTTTGATCCTTCAGATATTTCTTACGATTTTTTTGATCTTCTAATCTTCTTTTTCTTGCACTTCATAAAATTCTTATGTGGTTTACTGCTGTCGAGTGAGTTCGATGTCACCAGCGTTTGAGGTACCGCTACTCTGGTGAGTAAATCGTTCTATCCTGGGAGGATATATTCCAACACCTTAGATAAATAGAGGGGAATTATTTCCTTAAGGACACACTGTGAATACATCGGGCTAGATTTAAATTCCTCATTATTATTTTTTGAATTTTTCTGTAAATTATTTTGCTTACTGTTTTGTTGTTTAGCATACTATTTTACTATTTTACTTTCTCTTTTATTGTTTGAATACAGAGGGGATAACATTAATTCCCTTTTTGAAATTGATAAAAAGGGGTAGAAAATAGAGAAAACTATGTGGCATGACATACCTAAGCCCTTAATTAGAATCCATAACAACACTTTCAAAAAATTACTATTCACAATAAAATAGCAATATTTTAAATAAGCCCAGCCATAACTCCAAATACATTTAGAACAGTTGACTCTCGTTCCTAAATTAACGCCCCAAATAAGTATCCACTTCCCTTTTCAATGAAACCTCTCTCCCACAATCCCCATAGTTTTTGCATTACACCCAAAACCTACTTCTTCACGATTTGAATTTATTTCATACCAAATTCAAGTACCTTCCACAATTATAGGTAACCTCCATTATCAGTTATTACAAGTATTTCTTTCATAAACACATTTTGAAGTAGTTGTATTCTAATCGATTTCAATTGTTTTTTCTCAATTTTTCATTATTTTACTAGATTTACAGTTGTTTTTAACATTGGAGATATGCTTTAATGGAGAAACATACACCAACTAAACGATTTAACAGAGGTATGCTTTTAATGGCTGACTATGCACCATTTTTCAATTTGGATATTTCTCAAGCGAATACCAATGCAGGATCTGCTGCTAATGCCGATCAAGTTGAAAAGCCTATACAAGAATTTTGATCCAAGCATAGAAATGATCCAGTAAAAATGACTGAAATATTGAAGCAAGCAGGAACAGAAAAAGATGATAAAAATCTCTCACCAACTTCCACTAAAGGCAACAAAAAAGTAAAAAAAAGAAAAGTCAAAGATATTGCATCTGCTAGCAAGAATTTGGGGATTTTTTTTGGAAAAGCTTATGAATCTGAATCTGGTGGAGAAGATGGTGGAGAAGATGTTGATGAAGAAGGAGAGGTAAATGTATTTTTAAAATTATATATGTATTTGAACAACAATCTGTTGTATTTGTATTTACCGACTCAAACAGAAATACATGTTGTTCTACATTCTCTAGACAAATTCAAATAAAAGTTTCTTCTTACTGCCCTTGCATATGTATTGAATCAAATGTATTTGTATTTTTGGCTGGATCTCTAGTATAAGTACTTAACATTTAAGTACAACAGAAATACATGTTGTTCTATATCTATTTGCATTCAAATACAAATATAAATTCTTTTTTTTTACTGTTCTGACAGATATATTTTTTGTTGAACTCAAATATATTTGTATGTGTTGGTTGGGTCTCTGGTACAAGTACCAAACATATAATGATATGAAATGTATTTGAACTAGAATACAAATACAAATACATTTTTCATATATTGTTCTGGCATATAGATACAAATACAAATTACTTAACATACAAGTACAACAGAAATACATGTTGTTTTATATCTATTTGCATTCAAATACAAGTAGAAATACTTTTTTTTGGCTGTTCTGGCAGATACATTTTTTGTTGAACTCAAATGTATTTGTATATGTTGGTTGGGTCTCTGGTATAAGAACTAAACATACAATGATATGAAATGTATTTGAACTAGAATACAAATACAAATACAATACAAATGTTCATATGAAATGTATTTTTGATATGTGTTTGGCTGATCTGCTATTTTATTAAACTTAAATTTGAATTTTTTGATGCTGTTGTCAATCGCGAGATAGAGATAGAGAATTTTTTGATGCTATTAAATTTTTCATGTATTTTTGAATTTTTTATTGGACATGATGCTGTTGTCGATCGCGAGATAGAGAAATTGGTTGAGCTACCTTGAGAATACTGACTTTTACACTAAGAAGGGTATGATCAATATTTAAAATATAAAGATCATGAAAAAACAGACTTCTTTGATATATCTTACGTGGAGGATTTACCACAGCAACCAACTGGAAGCCTGTAAGTATATGATATTTGAAATTTTCTATTTTTTTTAAAAAAAATACATTTATTTGTAATCTAAGTCACTTTGTTTGTTATTGACAAAGATTGTAGTCTATTTCTAGTGACATATACAAAGTATTTGAGTTACGATCACGGTGTTTCATCAGTTGAATTCAACCCAACTTTGCTTCGTAAAAGATATGCAGCACTAATATGAAATTATGGGGGTGCGCAAACTACTCAATGATGCTGAAAGCGACAACGAGGCACCAATGATGCCAGCCAGACCAGCTTACAATATTAATAGCACTGATCAGATTGTTCTTGAATAGACTACCGATAGGATATAACGATACCTTTTGGTTGAATTTTTTATCCTTTTTGAAAACTCTCTTGAAACTATATTCAGGTTAATGTAAATTTTCAGTTTGAACTGCATATGTTAAATGATGAAAGAAGGTCTATTTTAGCTATTCGTACTTGTAATTTATATATGTTGCTAGTTTTTCAGTTAAAATCTGATCTTATCTTCATGAGCCAAAATACGTTAGCAAGATGCACAAAAAATTATAAGTTTTTTTATAAAAATATAAGTACACTTTAATGTTTTGTTTTACTATATGAATTAGTTTGAATTAACCACAATTCGTTTACTTACTATAGTTATGCAAATACATATACATTAAATTAGTCTAGAATTATAAATACAAATATATTTATTTAGTTTAGAACTATAAATACAAATACATTTTTCATTTTTACATTTTTCATTGATCTTAAATGTAAATACAAATACATTCTATTTAGTCTATCATTGTAGTTGTATTTGAACTCAAAATCAACTACAAATGCAAATACATTTATTTAGTATAGAACTATAAATACAAATACATTTTTCATTTTACGTTTTTCATTGATCATAAATGTAAATACAACTATAAATACAAATACATTTTATTTAGTCTATCATTATAGTTGTATTTGAACTCAAAATCAACTATAAATATAAATACATTTATTTAGTATAGAACTATAAATACAAATACATTTTTTATTTTACATTTTTCCATTTATCTTAAATGTAAATACAAATACATTCTATTTAGTCTATCATTATAGTTGCATTTGAACTCAAAATCAAATACAAATATATTATAGTGTATATTCTTCCATCACCGTCTTTAATTTTTTTTTTGCTCTTGTAGACTTGATCTTTCACAACTTCTTTGTGACTAGGATATGAAATAATGAACCGATTCGTCGTTGAATGAACTAGAGCTACATGATCCACATCATCTGCAATTATCATGTCTCTATAACCAGATGTATTTATTCCTTCCAAGCAATTCAATTCAGAATTTTCACCATTTATAGACGATGAATTTGTTAAACTGATTTCATTATTTTCTTCGAACAAACTAACACACAGTGACATGTCTCTCATCTTCTTAAATTTCTTCTTTTGCATAATATATACCTTCACCCCCATGTCATTGTGTATTTCAACAGGATTTGGATCACCAACGATTTTGTATTCGATTTTCAACGTTTGACTCTCAAATCAACCCCAATTTGAGTTATAACTAGATCACATAGCTCACTATATGATGCGTAGGTGCTTAAAGCAATTGCATCAACAGTATATCCATCATATAAGTTCTCATCAATCCACCTATCAGAATGCTTGACAAAAATAAGAATGCTAGCCATTTCTATATCCGGACAAAAACACTATCACTTATACAAAAATACAAAAATAATAAATTGAATTCAAAATAAATAAATAAATAAATAATTGAACAAAATATTAGGCATTAATCCATTTGTATTGATAGAGTAATACACATACAAAATATAATTTATATATACATATGTATTCATATCTCCGTATATACACATATGAATTCAAGGACCAATATATATTCGAATTGAAGTACACAAACTACATATACAAACCACAAATATATTCATATCTCCATATATACATATATACAATTTTTTTCCCCTAAATCATACATGTATTTAACAGTTTAATCGTCAACAACTTAAAATTGAGATTACACAGTACACAACATATGTATTTCAAAATAAATGTATTTTGAATCTAACAAAGAGTTTTACTTTCGATTGTATTTTTTTCAATCAGAAATATATTTGATATTTCCATAACCACAAAAATACCTATAACAGTTCAATTGACAAATACCAGATCAGACTATATATTTTTCACAGCTAAATACATATGTATTAGGAGATACTAAGTGTGATTCGTATTTATTCATTTGTTTTACTATTCCACTATTGTCAATCAATTTTAAGTTTTTTAAGCTACATACCTGATTCAGTTGAATGACAACGATACAAACTTGAAGGAGTGAAAAAATGCCATAATATATATTGAAAGTATTTCTTGATTTTGTATTTCAATGATGAAGCTCGAAATCTATAATTTGATGGAGGATTTCGAAATTCAGATTCAAATTGAGCAATTTGTTGAATTGTTGAATTGTTTTCCTTCAATTTCCCTTTAAGAATGAAATCTACAGAATGCAGTACATGCCCATCATTTATGAAATTGGTTAAAATCAGTGAAGATTTTTTTCTTTTTAAATGGTAACAGTCACCTAAAATAATAACTCTTCCACCTTAATATGTATTTGTATTTGGCTAATTAATTTCTAAATTAAATACAATAAAAATAGCAATATTTTGTCATTTAAATTGTTGTCTCCTATAATTTCAAAAGGGCTGCTATGTCCTCCTTAATTATGGGCTCAAGTTT
Organism: Jaltomata sinuosa; assembly: GCA_003996215.1. Lineage (NCBI taxonomy): Eukaryota > Viridiplantae > Streptophyta > Magnoliopsida > Solanales > Solanaceae > Jaltomata > Jaltomata sinuosa. The sequence continues at coordinate 1,102,070 of QJPP01000001.1, read as the reverse complement.
GCTATTTATAAAATTTTCTCTAGAAAATAATAGAGAGAATAAACTAAAATAAAAGATTACGCCAGTTAGATCCCTGAATAAAATAACACATAATTAAAAATTAAATATTTTAAACCAAAAATATGCTAATTAGTACTGCAATAATATAATATCTCATGGAATATATATGACACATGGGAATTAAACTAGTATATGACAAGAAAAACTTTAAAATATATGATTTCTTTCCTTTTAGTTATTTAAACACCGGTTTACTTTAATACAAGGTAGCCATATTTATTTAGAGCCTGTTTGGTCTAGCGGTTGAAAAATTGATTATTTTAAGAAGCATTTTTATAAAATAGTTTTTCATAAAAGTGCTTTAAAAAAACAGTTTGTGTTTGGCTAATTCATTTAAAAAGTGTTTTTGATAAATAGATTTTGTTTGGCTAATTTTTTTTTAAAAGTGCTTTTGAGAAATAAATTACGAAAATGGCAGGTATCAATGGACTTTTACTATTAAGATTATTTTATTTATTTTTGGGTGCAATATTTTAGCCTATCTTTTCTCTCTACAATCCTTATGCACCGGAAGATATAGGAATTTGTTATTTACACTATTTTGTCATGTGCATTTTAAGTTATAATGATATTATTTTTTTAAAATTTAAAATCTTGATCTTATTGAGTTGCAATTGAATTATAATATTATGAAATGTAAGTATAACAAAACTAAGAGAATCATATTAATTGCTTGTTTGTGTTAATAATATAGGAATAAGTAATTTTTTAACACATACACTTTCACTTGTAAGATAATACAATATTTTGTTAGTTGCATAAATAATCTAATAATATCTAATTTAAAATATTGAATAATATTGATGTTTGTTATTTTTTTATTTTGTTATTATCCTTATTTACAAAAGTAAAACTTTCACAATTACTAAAATTTATATGTAAAATAATATAAATAAATAAGATTTTTCTTTTTACCTTTTTTCTGAGTTCACTAGCATATTCAATGCTTACCTAATAGAAACATAAAATAATATATATATATATATATATATATATATATATATATATAATATAAAATAATAATATATAATACGTAAAGTAAAATAAAGAATTTATGGTATAAGAATGAAGAATAAATTTTTAAAATATAACTTAATCAAATTTATGAAATATGATAATTAAATAACGAGGGATATATTGGTAAATATGTATAAATGATAGGGATATTTTTGTCTTGAAAAAAATAATTTTCTGCTTCTGCTTTTAAATTTTCTGCTTCTTCCCAACAACAGAAAAAATACTTCTGCTTCTGCTTAAAAACACTTTTGGTAGTTAGCCAAACACCTTGTTTTGATAAAAAAAATTACTTTTTTTAAAAAAAGTACTTTTTTATCTTTCAATCGCTAAGCCAAACAGGCTCTTAGTATAGTACTTTTTTGTGTCTGCAAGCAATACAATAGTAATTTAGATAACCAAGCAGTTAAAAATTCAAATCTTCATTGATAAAAAAGGAAAATAAAGTATTTTAGTTTTTTACTATTAACAACGTAACACTGTAAATCTTATCAATGCCACTAAAATTTATTAGAATTCAACAAATTAAAAAGGAAACAAAATACATGCTTTAGAAAAAAAGTTTAAGGCATGACAATTGACATGGTCCTAATTAGCACTATGATGATAAAAATACTATTAGTACTATTTCCTAAATCCAATATCCTCGCAATAAATATTTACAAGAGAAATTAATTAACCTAAATTGATCCTATCATCCTCAACAGCCACCGCCTCCGCCGCAACCACCACTGCCACAACCACCGCCTCCGCCGCAACCACCGCCAGTACTATTTATTGTTCCTACATAAAATAGACCTCCTGCATTATAGCCTGTGCTATTTCGAGATTTAATGCCTTTTGCAGTTGATGAATAAACGTATTTCTTCTCCGCTTTCTCCACTTTGACCTTATTATTTTTAGTGAGAGACTTTTTGCTAACACACAATCCCATGACGATTGTAATTGAAGAAGGAACAAAAGGGGATGATGATATTAATATTTTTAACTTTGTTTTACTCAAATAATTATCTTACATAATATTGACTGAACATCCCTATTTATAATACTACACAAACAAAATTAACTTAAGACTACAAATTCTATTCTAATATAAATTAGGAGAAATAAATTATCCTAACTAGATATGAATTAGACAAATATCAAGCTCTAAATAATTTATTTTCCTACTACAACTTTCAATTATTATTTCAATATAAAACTATATAAAAACCTTATAGGGAATGGACAAAGCCATATATACAAGTGGGGAATAGAGATCCTCCTCCGACCTCCAATGGAAATATAGTTATGTTAGGATTTATATGCGTCATCCACTCCCTATTATTATCTGTTTTTTTTTTTTGGTTGTTGTTCTTGTGTAATTCGAATGTTTCAAATTCTTTTAAATATTATGCATGATTTTTTTAAATTTTTTTTCGATTTTTTTTTCAGTTTATTTGAAACTCACCGTTTGATCATGAAAATTCTAAATGCAACTTCAATTTATATTTAAAATTAAAATTGTATTTGAAATTTGAAAAACAGCCAAAATCCTGTTTTCAACTTTTTTTAAAAATTTATTTTTTAAAAGAAATTCTAACTTTTTTTTCTTCATAAAATAATCCCGTTTAAATCATATTTCATATATTTTTTGACAATATATTTTAATTCTATACTTTTTTTGCAAAAAGTATCGCCAAACATAATTCTTACTCCAACTCTAACTTTGAAAAATTCAAATAAAATACTTTTTTTAATTTTCATGGCCAAATGTCCACTATATTAATGAAAATATAATAATGAATGAATACTCTATTTAATTATACGAGGAGCTTTTTCAAAGCATAGACAGCGTGTTAGGCGTTTGGTCTTATTCTTTTACCATATTTGGCTGCTTAATCCTTTATGAAAAGCAATATAAGTATTTATTATGATTGATTTCTTTTACATTATAAAATGGATAGTACTTAATAATAACAACAGTAAAATAGATATAAATTATCTAATAAGTATATATTACATGGTGAGATTCAAAGTATGAGAGTTAGAATATTTGATGTGAATCTAGATATATTCTCCAAATTTTTAGAAATAAATTCATATACTAGTATTTAAAAACTACTTTAGAGAAATGGTAGTCAAATAAGTTCTTTTGTCTTCCAAATAGTAAATATTTTTTTCGTAATTAATTCGTACAAGTATAAATGAAAAAGATAATAAATCGAATAGATCTAGTTGTCACACCCATCACCACAACTATTGCCGCCATCACAATCATCATAATCGCCACCACGGTAAGGGAGGTTGATATAGCTAGAGATATCATCATAGACCACATAACGTTTTGTATCACGGCGTTTGACATTTGTAGGAGCAGCAAGTTTGGGCTTATTATTGGTTTTCCTTATTTTTATTGCCACCTCTTTTATCCTTGATAGACGTGATCCCATACCTTGTTATATATGAACAAAATTAAAGAATATTAGAGTATTAAACACTACAAGAAAGAAGAGTATTGATTCTTATGATATTTTTCATCTTTTTTATTTGCTGTAGATATAATTACTGAAAATCTTGTAGAACAAGAAAAACTTTTCATAAAATTACAACGAAGATATACATGGACTATGGTCATCCGAATCTTGTGGTGCTACGACTCTATATTAAATTACCTTAAATACCTATCGAGTTTTTTAAAACTTTTTTAAAGAAAAATAGTTGTAAAAGCTTCTTTGCATGATCTTTTACTTTTGGTAATTATTTTGATTTAAAAAAAAGTGTTTAAAAGTTTTTTTATCTTTACTGGAACACTATAAAAAGTACAACTGTTAATATGGCCTGATTCAGCCCATTTGGGTTAGACCACACGGGCTTTGGAATTGACGGGTTAGGCCGGGCTGACCCATTAAAATGATGGACCAGAAAATAGCAAGTTCAACCCATTATTTTGTGGGCTGGGGGCCTAGACGGAAGGAATTGCTTGTTTGACCAAATATCTAAAATCAACTTTTGAAAAGTGTTTTTCGAAAAAAAAAAAACACTTCTTTGACCAATAAATTCAAAAAGTACTTTTGATTTGCAACTAGTGTTTGGCTAAATTTTTTCTTTTGGAACCCCCAAAGAAACCCACAACCTCTGCCAGAGCTTCTGTCCTTCGGGTGAGCACTTTGTGGTAACCTGTTCACTGTGCAATAGCTCACAAACCACACAGGAGATGTAAACCGCACTAGGCAAGCCACATGCGACGAGCTCATGGCTGAGCGACAGACGGAGGTTGGATTCGATCCCAAATCTCCCACATGAGAGACCCACCTCCCAACCATTCAATCATGCCCTTACGGGCTAGCAAAACTTTTTTAAAGTGCTTTCAAATATATTTTTCTCAAAAGTGCTTTTATGAAAAATCTAACTCTTTTGCTTTTGAAAAAACATCTTTTTGTACTCTCAAAAAACATTTATTCTCTCAAAAGCTTGGTCAACATCCCACTTTTTAAAAATAAGTATTTTTGGGAGAAAAAAAAACTTGGCGAAACATGCTATAAATTTTTTTTTTGAAATAATTCTAGAGACCTCACTTTAAATTTGACTTTATTGGACTAATTAGTATTAGTTTACTTCTCTTATTTTGATTTTTTATAAAAATTCTTTTAAGTTATTTATCCTTAATACAAAAAATATAAATAACTAATTTACCCTTACTTTTAAGACATAGAAATTTTAAATTTTCGGAAAAAGTCCCAAATCCGAAATTCAATACAAAAGTTTTGAAAATAAAATTTGAAATCCCAACCAAAAATTCAAGAAAATCTAGATTTCGATTTTGTCCAAAGTTTGGTCACCCTAATTGTTATGGATTGAAGATCCTATTAGCCTTTGGACTAAAATCGATCAACTTAGCAAATTTAAAGGGCTATCGATGCCCATGGTTCTACTTCCACCGTTCTATATAATTATCCATTTTTTTCCTTTACACGCTTTATAAAAAATGTAAATAAATATTAAATCTTGATTTTATAAATTAATAAGAAATCTATATTTAAAGGACTATATTGGTGTTCTTCTCACATAAAAGATTGCTCCACCAAGTACTATTATTGATCCAGTTTACCCAAAAAAAAAGTACTATTATTGATAGTACCAGAAAACAAAGAAATGGGTGAAGAAAATCGCTCAGTCCCAACTCTTTTAGATAGCAAAAACACTGTCATCTCCGAAAAATTGTCTGCAGAATATATTTCTAAGGTCAATAGATTCCTCAAAGGCTTGGGGGTCTTCAACCTTACCTTTCCTGACCAGTATGACACTAAGGACTCTTTCTCTGAACTCACCCGTGGTTTCATCAAGGTCCAACACATCCACCCTGGCAAGATTTCTTGTATTATCTCTGTCAAACCTCCTATCATGGTAAACAATTCAGTTTTTTTTACTATTGGGTCTTTATTATATGTGTTATTTGGTTCAAAAGATTGAGTCTTTCTTGAATTTTGTTTGGTTCACATTCTCTTGGAATATGCCAGCTGTTTGTGTTATATTCATACCACTGATTTCAACTAGTTTTGGATTGAGGCCTAGTTGATTGATTGATGATAAAGTTTCCTGCTTTAAGAAAATTTCTTGGTTCTTTAATTTCTGAATATTACTATCAAATCATAAGTTTGTCGAAAGATCCCCAAAGTATGGAACTTAGGGATTGAGGTGTAGTTGATTGATTGACTGATTGATTTAAGCGTTGAAAATAACCATTGATAGAACTAAAAATTCTATTTTGTGGTGGTTGGGCAGCAGCACCTGTTAAATGCTGACACTACTATGCCAGTGTCCTGATTCAGAAGGTTAGTTATCGAATAGGATTGAGAAAGATGATTAAGTGGCATGTCCTGATTCAGAAGGTTAGTTATCGAATAGGATTGAGAAAGATGATTAAGTGGCATGTCCTGATTCAGAAGGTTAGTTATCGAATAGGATTGAGAAAGATGATAAAGTTAATGAGATCCCAGTTTCCTCAGAAGGTTGTAATAGAACACCAGGTCCTTCCAGAAGCTTGAGCAACTCAGAGAAGTCACTGGCTACATGGACAAGTTGGTTTCTATTCGATGGCTTGAAAAAGCTAATCCATTCTGCATATCTAAGCATCTGGGCTCGTTCTGTTTCCCTTTTTAGTGGATGGTTGGAGGCGTAAAGGGAGTGGTTAGGGGACAAATATCATTTTGAGGGATATTTAAGTGAGACTGAAGGAGATGGTTGAAGTTGAGATTCTCAGGACTTGGATTTTTAGATGTCAGATGACATCTGCATTTATTTAGCAGGGCTTGGTATTGCTATGAATTGAGGTATTCCCCAATTGTGAAACTTCTAATTGATCTATTCCATCAAACGCGGACTTTTACACATTTACCGTGGTATTGAAACAACTGATTCCACTCAATGGGCTGAGCATTGCCAGCCAAAAAATAAAGGAAAAGGTTGGTTTGGGGGGGGGGGGGGGATTCAAGCTGAAAAAGAAGTGAGTCAAACCACTTCTATTGTTTATTATTGACATCTCTATCTGACCTCCTTCACTATCCATGTGTGCGCTTTCTACCTCGTGCAACGCAGCAGATTTTTGCGGATACTATCAACTTCCAAGTTGCATTGTATTCAATTGCATCAAGTGTATACTATGTTCTCTTTGTTTTTTAGCTGTGTTGGAACTCATCATTTTACTTATTTCCTTGCAGAATATCTATGGTTCACTGCACGGAGGAGCGGTTGGAGCTTTAGCAGAAAGGGTAGCAATTGCCTGTGCCCGAACTATTGTGGGAAAGGATAAGGAGCTCTTTCTTGGAGAATTAAGCATATCTTATCTCTCTGGTGCTCTTCAAAATGTGAGTCGTTAAGGCATTTGTTTTGTCCTCTCAGCATTCGCTGTGTTAATGCACTGCTTACAGCTTAAGCATCAAGTTAGAGCATGTCAAGATTTGGATGGTCTTCTTTTTTCTTTTCACCTGCTACAGTGCTGACTGTGTGTGAATCTTCTTACAGTTTTGTAAATACTGCACAGTTGTTTTTTGTTTAACAGCAGACATGGCGAATCCATATGGAATTATAAGATGAAAATGTCACAGAACTGGCATAGACCTACAAAGTAGGAACACAGCTCTTCTTTAAAAAAATGTAGGAACACAACTGTCATGTTGAATTGTCTTGTTTTAACCATGCTATTTGTTTACTGAGGTATAACAATATATTTGTCACCACGATAAGTTAGCTATTTGTCTGCAGTATTTATGTTTTGAGGTACAATGCCTTTTCACTAATTTATTTCTCTTTTTGGATTGTGGGTACTCACAGGCTGAAGTAATAGTTAATGCATCCATTATTCGAAGTGGAAGAAACCTTACTGTAGTTGCACTTGATTTTAGACTAAAGGACTCTGATAAACTGATTTACATCTCTCGTGCAACATTCTATCACATGCCTGTTGCAAGTTTATGAACTGGACCTGGTTCAACACATTAAGCTAAAGACATCCTGCTGGTATGTATATCAGTTCTTCAATATGTACCCTGAAAACTTCTGTGGCCTCTCTCTGTGTGCATGTTGCCTCATATTTGAGTTCATCTGGTTATAGTAACCGCTTTCCAGGAATCTGATAAGGCGTCCAATTTCTTCTCGTTGACGAGGTTTGGACCTAAACAACATTACTTAGAAATTTAAAATGTTTATTGAAGTACTTTTTGAGGAGCTTTGTCAAATTTAAATCATACTACATTTCTCAGCTACTCCGATAAACTTCTTCAGTCAGCTTGGTTCACGATGTATTGACTTGTATCAGTTTCAAAACTTACGTTCCCTTTGCAATTGTTTACATGTTACTGATTGTATTCTGGTGTTCAACTATCCCCTTTCAACACCTTAAAATCATGCAATATTGTGTAATTGACAAAAGTAATGTCATGAGTCATGTCTAAATTAACATTTTGCACTCGCATGTACTTTTAAATAAAAATAACTAAGCAAAATCTCTGTCTGACAAACAGGTTGAAAGACCAGATAGGTCACAATGTTGGAGGGCTTCCAGAGTTTCACAACTTTATCAGAATCGGGAAAGGTTCAGCTGTGTTGCTGGAGCAAAGATTTTCTGTTTCCCTATCAGCGGTGCTTAGAAACATTTGTGTGTGAATAAACTGTCTTCCTTTCTGCCAAAATATTGATTGTTTGTGTCCTATTACAAACTCAGTAATGCAATAACTCCTGTTTAGAAATGAGGATGAAAAGCAAACCAATTAGTCCAAGATAATTTCAGTAAACATCATGTACTTGTTGATGCCTTTACTTTAGAAAATATAATTCATGGAGATGTCTTCTCTGTTTCATTATGCTGGCGTTTTTCTTCGTTTCCAACTCCGCAGTCTCCATCGCCAGATCATTTGTACTTTTATCTCTATTTTTTGTTGGTTTTTAATTTTTGCCTTTCAAGGCAAATAACTTTTTTGTGAGGCATTAGTCTATCTTTTCGCATCATAATATCTCATAAGTCATTCCCTGCGCCCTTAAAGAACTTTTGTTGCGCAAGACATAAATTCAATTAATTAGGACAAAAATTAAAAACCAGTTCAATTGAAAGACAAAACATCAACACAGGGTAAACCATGCAATTAAATGTCGTCCACCTCTTAACCAATGAATACCATTACTACAAAGCCCAAGCGTGAGAACATATGGCATTTAATTGAAAACTAAGGAGTCGTTTGGTACGCAGACTGAATTATTTTGGGAATAATCCCAGGACTAATTTATTCCATATGGAAGGTGGAATAAAATAATCCATGTCGGATGGGATAAGGTGGGATATCTCAAGACTAAGTTTGACATTAAATTATATCATGTTTGATTGATGGTATAAATTAATTATAGAGGTATAAATTGTGTACCAAACGACGCCGAAAAAGTTAGCTGAACGGTCATAACTAACTTCTAGGGATGAATTGCAAAACAAAATGAAATAGGGACTAAAACAGAAATAGGAACTCTACAGTCTACTGTTCCATTGCTGGAGAGTACAAGTAAGTCCAGCTCGTATCATATAGGTACATTATATTCTCTGTATCAGGCAGAGACATAGGAGGCTGATACTGAATGAGACAAGATAGAATATGGGGGAAGAGAATTCAGAACCCAAGAGATCATCATACAGCAAAGACACAATCATCTCCGAAGAATTATCTGATGAGGTGGTTTCTTTAGTGGATCTTCTCTTCCTTGAGGTCCAACTCAACAGGGGCAATGTCTTTCCACCTCAATATGATGCTAAAGACTCCTTCTCTCAACTCACTCGAGGCTGCCTCAAGGTCCATAGCATCAACCCTGGCAAAGTGTCCTGCATTCTAACTGTCAAACCTGCAATCTTGGTAATTCATCCATACATTTCCCTGAACTCCAACTTTTGTGGATCTTTCTGTTTTTGGGTAAAGTTTTAGGAAACCCTTTTTAAATTCTAGCTTCCCAGTTTCGTGGAGTAAAGGATTTCGCTAATCATTTGAAGGTTTTGTTTCCACCTTTACCCTTAGTCATAAATATGGAGAGATATTAATATAGAGCAAAAGAGAGAAGTATTAAATAGAGAGGAGTAATAAATAAGGATAGTTTAGTCAAATTACACTAGTTAATACTTTTTTTAAGGGGCATGTAAACCAAAAATATGACAAGTAAAGTGGTCCAGAAGAAGTATGTTGATTGAGGTATGGATTGGTGATGATCAATCTTTCACCTCATGAGTTTGATAAAAAAATTCATTCTTTTTCTCGGTTTATCCAGTATTGACTTCCATGTTATATTGTCCACGTTTTAGATACCAGTTTTGCCTAATATTGAACCTTTCATGTTATATTGTCCATGCTCCATATACTAGATCAGGCGGAGGGTGTCAGCCCCATATTGGATGGTGCTCCAGTGTTCTATTGTCTACGCTCAAGATACAAGTCTTGAGCATGCAGAGGCGTTGGTCCCATATTGCTGTTCTTTCTTATATGGTTGTCTCACCTCTTTAGCTAATTTTTGGAGTTGAATTAGACACAAGGTCCTTAAATCTTAACGCATGAAAATAATGTGTATGGTATAGGTCCATTCTCCTTTTACACCTGTACTAGCCAGGATCATTTCATGTGTAAGCCCTTTGAATTTGCAGACAGAGAGATTCTTTTGGAATATTACATTCCAATATTCTTTTGCAAAACAACAGGACAGCTTTGTTTGATTTCTGCTTTTGTTTTCCAAAGTTGGATGGGCTTGCCATCAGTCCTGAGTCTTGTATTTCCTTCCTTATTTTGCCATCTGATCAGCTCACTTTCACTTGGGGATTAAGAGTAATAAGGATTAATGATGACATTTTTTCTTGGATAAAGATCTGAAGAATGAAAAGAAAGTAAAAATAAACATACAGGGATGACTCAAAAATCATATCCCTTCTATGTGATGCTCTCTCCAATTTCAATCAGATATCATCTCAGTGCTCTCAACACACTTATGGAGTGTCAATTTTTTTGACTACTGACCAAGTGTGCAACCTCGTTATTGTACTATACTGTAGAATGCTTATCGTAGCATGCATGGAGGAGCAGTTGGAGCTGTCGCAGAGAGGGTTTCAATTGCCTGTGCCAGAACTGTTGTTGGAAAGGATAAGGAACTCTTTCTTGGAGAATTGGGAATGTCATATCTTTCTGCTGCTCCAAACAATGTGAGTATTAAAGCTTTCATTTAAGCTCCTCTTACCTCAATGTCACTAGATTTTATTGTAGAACAATTTGACAAGAGCAAAAGCACATTATAGTGTACCCCTCCCCCTTCCCTCAAAACAATAACTATGCCTCAATCCCAAACAATTTTGGGTCAGCATTATGAAGCCTTACTATTCTGTTTAAGCTCAATTCATGTCATCATCACACCAAATAAAAATAAAAGTAAAAATAAGTTCCCCTTCCCTCATCTATATAAATAAGAAATCTCATTTTTCTCTGTCCTTAACTATATTTATTTGTTTTTGTATTTGTGTCCTTTCTAGGCAGAGGTGGTAGTAGACGGGTCTGTCAATCGGAGTGGAAGGAACATAACAGTAGTTGTAGTTGATTTTCGGCTCAAGGACTCGGGGAAATTGATCTACACCTCTAATGCAACATTCTATCACATGCCTGTCGCAAGTTTATGAACTCAAAACTCAACACATTAAGTAGATACATACATCGGCTCCAACTAATGTACAATGGCAAATAATTGATATAGCATCACTAGATGAATTTGAGACTAAAGACTCTTATCTGTATTACTTGACGAAATACACAATTGAACCATGATGATTTATTGAAAGAGAATGAAGTGAAAAATCATGTACATCAATCTTGTATTAGCTGCGTGTCCAATGAAACTCCACTTTAACTGGAGTGCTGTATTACTACTTATACAGTGTACTGCAACAATGACAAGGAGTTGACAAACTTTTTTACTAAAAAACAAGCGATACAACTAATGGCATCCGTTATACTGGACAACTTAAATGTCGCTTCTGATGAACTCAGCCTCAATGGAATAGAGGAGATCTAGACAAATAAAGGAGCATTAGGCACTCCTTTTGTTAAAGACAAAATTGCTAATGTCGCATTACTCCTTTCACTCCAAAATGTCTATCTGCGTCTTGTTAACACCAGAGAGTTCACCTGAGGAGAAAAAAAATGATGACATCAAAGTTAATGCTTATTGTACAATGAGAAAATGATACAGATTTTGGAGAGATTCTTCATCGATCTAGTGGCCGGTGATCACAAAGATGAGCTGACGCCAGGTTTAATGATTAGTGTTAGAATATTTGATTGCTTTTGTTTGGTAATTTACAGACTTGCTTTTTTGGATTTTTATTCCTAGCCAACTGAAATGCATTAAAATATGGATTTACCTTGATCCTATACAGTAAATGCTATATTATGTTTCCACTGCACGTACTATTTATGTAGGAATGATACTACATGGATTGTTATACAGTAAATAATAAACTGATGCATTGATTTGTTATGCGATGAATAAATAAAAAGTACAATGATTGTTATACTACCAAAATCAAGAACTGGCTCAGTCCTCTACTACAAATACATGTATTCTTATCTATCTCGTAAACAACAATACACTGATTCTTGAGTAACTCTACCTACCAAACTTAAGCAAATGGAAAGAAATCACTCATTATTTTTTTGCTTTTAACTGGATTTGAACCTAAATTCTAATGGTCTTCATTCAAGGTTCATCGACCACTAAGCCACACCCTGGATAATCTTGATTCTAAAGTATTCACGTCGATCTAAAGTAAACACAAAGTGAGATTATCTCTAACATAAGTAAATATAAATTCCATATGTACCATACTAGGATTTCAGGCTCTCATAGTTGATATACTAATATGAACTGCACAAATGATAAATGAATGTTTCCAGAATCTTATAGACTGTTATCGATCATATTGATACAGTTGGAATGATGAACATCGTTCCATAATGAAAGTGTTCTGATTTGTCTTGTAGCCATACTAGTTCCTCACCTAACTATCAATTTGAGATGCCAAGAATATCGATTACTTTTGGGATTGACATTTTCTATCACCAAAGAAACTCAAACTAAATATGGATCGGAAGGCCCAACAGTTTTAGTACCATAATATGCCATAATATTTAAAAGAGTTGCGTACTTCTTACAATCTGGGAGAAACTGTCACTGAATCATGCCTCATGGGAAGATAGCATTAACAAATTCCTCAGCATTGAACGGTTGGAGGTCATCTACACCTTCCCCAACACCTACAAACTTTACAGGAATGCCAAGCTCATCAACCACACTGACCTGCAACCCCAAAAGTTCAAGATTGTTCAAGTAGTTGCAGTTTATCAAATTTTTAGCAACAAAATCATAAAAAGAAAAATGAGCTAAGTTTGGAGAATTCAAAGAATACCACACAGCCACCTCGAGCAGAACCATCAAGTTTAGTCAATATTAAGCCAGTGACTCCAACAACCTAGAGAAGAAGACAAATTCATAAAGAACTTTGAACTAACTAAAGTAACATATAGAGGTTCAAAATAATGAGTTGACAAGGGTCATTACCTCGTTAAACTCTCTCGCTTGAGGAAGCATATTTAAACCGGTAGTTCCATCCAGTACAAGCAATATTTCCTGCAAAATTTTGATAAATTGGTTTTATATTCATGACAAGGGTTATCCGTTCTGCAATGTGTGAAGTTTAACTTAGTCTAGAAAGAATTTTAGCAGGGTGAACATAATTAGCAGGAAAATCAGATGTCGATGACAAAGAGAAGCCTCATATGATCTACGAATCCATACGAGGGATTTTTATTCAAATGGTAAATATTATAGATGTCAAACAACCAGCACTAAGTGTTGTGGTTACATCTAAAAGTCAGCAAAAGAAAGGATAAAAAGGAAAAAGAACAATCCTTACTGTCTAATATCTATACAAAAGATTCCAAGAACTGTAACAGGGTTTCACTATCTTCTACCCATTCCTCTTTATACAAAAAGATGTCAACAAAATTCAATCTGACTTGATCTTCAATATTGAGTTCTTTTGTCCTTCAAAGCACCTCCTATTCCTTTCATTCCAAACACATCACCAAATAGCTGCTGGTATAGTATTCGATGGTCTCTCCTTATCGATGTTTTGAAATCCCTTGCATGCTTTGAATCCACACTAGGGATCTTCTAAGAGAACTTATAAATTAATAACAATAACTAAGAGAGCACGCTGATACAATTTGCCACAAAAACTTTATTTGTGAGAATGCTGAATTTTTAGAAGAAAGAGTAGCAAGCTGCTAATCTTAATTCCTGTTCTCTACTGCTCCTTTGCATAAATTGTTGCAATTTTTCACCAATATTAGCATCACAGACCTGCTCTATTCAAGACACTCTTCATAAGTCCAACTTGAGATGCAATTAAAGGTCCCCCACCCACAAGGAAACAGAGAAGAGATAGACACACACATAACAACAGCAAATTGCAATGAACATTATCTATTAAAAATCACGGTGAAGACAGCTTAAACCATTAAGGAATGCTAAATTCAGAATATCTACTGACACTTGCCAGAAGTATTGACAGTCACTGTTAAGGGACAACTGTCACTTAAATGAGATAAGCATATATCACATAAAACAAAACAAAACAATGTAGAGGTGTAAATGAGGATACACTCAACACTTAAATCATTATCTGTAGAAACTGGTTTGCATGCATGTGCATTGCACATGAACAACAATTTGGGAATAAATTATTCAAAATAATAAGCAAAATGTTCTTGAAAGCATTTACCAATGTTAACATAAGAAGGTTGAATGATAATGAAGGAGCTCCGAACTAAGAAATTTGTTCAAATAAGGAAAAGACTAGCGGCAATATAGGAACAAATCTTGCACCAAAGCCCTTTTGGTATTTCATTACATACTATAGGTTCTGTTAAGTACTTTTGTATATATTATAGGTTTAATCAGTTTGAAGCCATTTCAGTGAAGAGGTAATAGGGACTCCTTTGTACACTTAAACACCACAAGTTCTCCAAAAGACGGGACAAGTCATAATGGATGATTGACAGTATAATAAAGAAAGAAGCTGAAGAGTTCAAGTTTAACATACATTAGGTGCACCATTAACAACTTTACTGACAGTTTTCTTGCATGCCACCAATTCCTCCATCAAGCTATAGTTGGTATGCAAACCTGGTCAAAATTGCAATACCACTCAAGAGATACTCTCCAAGAGTAAATAAGAAAACTGTTATCATATTCACAGAACTTACGGCCAGATGTATCGCATAAAACAATATCGAAACCCTCTTCCTTTCCTCTTTTAACAGCCTGTAAAAGAACTACTCAGGAAGAAATTCAAAATCATGTGGTCAAAATATTTTAAAGTTTACACTGTCATTTTTATTTCGGTTAATATCTAACACTGCAATCACTTGTGGATTAAACGTTGTAATTTGGTACCTGATGATGCCTTAGCTTTCTCTTTTTCAGCAACAACAATTTCACAACCAGTCCTTTCAGCCCAAATTTCCAATTGATCACTAGCAGCTGCTCTAAATGTATCACCAGCTGCTAATAATATCTACAAAGTTCACAAGGATGGAAATGTGAGATGCAGGTTCTATCCTATCATGAGTATAAGAAGAAAGATAATCGTCTAGTTTTAATTAAATGACGGAAAAGAAAGTTTGAGCGAGTTCCCTATGATTCATAATGGATATTTTATCCTGAGAACCAATTTCCTTTGTGAATAAATATCAAAGGAAGGTAAAAAGAATGAGAGATTACACAATAAGCATACTTAAAGATGATTGGACTGTAAGACAAACTATTCTGACGCTTCTCCTCAAGGCGGAGGAGAAGGATCATGAAATGTTTCAAGTGGTCAAAGTCTAATAATGGAAAGCTTATCCCAAGATATATTTACTGTGAGAAGTATGAAGGTTTGCAAAAGTTGGAAAGGAGTCATAGGAATGTATTCCTTCTCTTCGACTTAAACAAGATCTTCCTTGACAGAACTACTCAACCTAGTGATAGAGTTGACTGCCCAAACCAACTCAAGAACATAAAAGCTTTCGACAACACAAATTTCTATAGCTTGTTCTCATATTATAAAATGAGGAGTCAATGTACTGGAGTCATCGAGTTTAAGCTTCAGTTTACATGACAAGTTTAACCTTGCCACAAAGATATCTTTAAAGTGCAATACAATTCTTTGATCAATAAGAATATTGGTAATTGTTGTTTTCAAAAGTAAACCTAATGCTTGCTGGAGAAATTTAACTGGAAAAGTTTGTAAGTACGCAGTATTCGTCAATTCAAGTGATAAAGAAAAAGTAGCTAGCACTAGTAGTTCCGCAGCATAGCATACAGAAACGAGATAACGGCCTGCCTCACCTTAGCCCCTCCTCTCTTCAATCTATTCGCCAACTTTCCTGCATTAGGAGAAAAAGGAGAAAAGCTCACAAGTTACTGCCACTTTTTCAATTGGTGACTTGAAGATGGACATCCCAGAAATCTTTGCTCCTTCTACTACTTATTATCACAAATCAAATGTTTCAAGAGGATAAATAAAAAATTAACTAAAAATTACTACTCAAATTTGTAACAAAAATGGATCTTGGAGAAATTACACTGCTGCCACAATGGTATAACAGCTTTTCTTCCTTGCACATGCACTCATTTGCCAACCAGCAATATGAAGTTTTACCATGAAGACAAAAAGTAATTCCTTACCAAGAGATGTCGTCTTCCCACCTCCATTGACACCCACAATCATTATCACAGCTGGTTTCCTAGTACATAAAAGGAAGTACCAAATCTAAGTTCAGTATACTCAAAAACAAGCTTAAAGTAACTGTAAAATTTAAATCAGTGAAGCAGAAACCTGAAGCCCAGAGAGAGTTCTGTTTTAAGTGCCTTACTAGTCAATAGATCCAAGATATTCCTCTTTAGAACACTCTTTATATCAATACCATTGCATTCACAGTATCAATGCATCCATAGACAAGAAAAACAGTAAATTAACATACAATCAGTAAAATAAATGTGTAAAAACAACTACTATTTGTAGAGCATAAGTAGTCCTTAGTTTTCCCCCTGAGAACAAATTAAATCAGATGATTCTATTTCTAGTACATCATATTGCATAGATCAGTGAGTTACGGAAAAAAATGAAAATCTCAGCATAATTACTTTTATCTCACTTCCTGATTTGATTTTCCCCGCATATATATCCTCCCGCAAACTCTCAACAATCTTTATGGTAATCTTCGGGCCAAAATCAGCGACCAACAGAGCCTGAAATCACAGTTGAAGATCATCTCAAACCTCAACACTTGCATGTGCGGAATATAATAACTTAGATAATATACTCACACACAGAAATATTAGACATAAATATACTACGTAATGCAAGACACCAAATAGTGGCACTAATCTCAGCATAAGGATCAGGAACATTCATTTGAGACAGTTTTATTATCGAAGAAGAAGTTTTCTTTCCCCAGAAACTTCATATCTAAAGATGTAAACCTTCCCATTCAACTCTAATTCATCAAATTACACAACAGATTCCACCTTCTACAGCAATTCAAGTACGCCAAAAGGCAGTACTAACCCATGCTGAGAGAGTCCAAAACATTATCTAATTCCTGCTTCAACTAAGGTTGTGAATTGATTCTGCAGCAAATACATAGTAGGCAAAGGTCACGATCATCAGGAATGTACAACAAAAATCATAAAATACCTAAGGAACCACACGGGTTTGGCATGTAGAAGAATTTTTTTTTGCTCAGATAAGCAAAAACAACAAGAACATGAACTCAAAAAGAGTACTCCAATCATCCCAATTCATACAAAATCACTGACACTACTCATTTTTATGCAACTTCCATAATTTCCAAGAATTCAATATCATGAAATCATCCAAATTTCAATTTTTTCTACTCCTACAATGTAACTTCTCAATCACTACTTCAACATTTTCCTCTGCTATAAGTAACATAATACTCCTACATAAAGTAGTAAAACAGTATTTTTTTCAAGATTTCAGTTTTAGCAAGAACCCAAAAGGTGTTTGGAACTAAACCTCTTCAAGCAAAAAGAGTACTCCCATCATCCCAATTCATGCAACATCACTGACACTGCTCATTTTTATGCAACTTCCATAATTTCCAAGAACTCAACATCATGAAATTATTCAAATTTCAATTTTTTTCTACTCCTACAATGCAACTTCTCAATCATTACTTCAAACATTTTCTTCTGCTATAACTAACCATAATACTCCTATATAAAGTAGTAAAACAGCATTTTCAAGATTTCATTTTTATCAAGAACCCAAAAGGGTATTTGGAACTAAACCTCTTCAAGTTCATCAAGAACACGATCAGTATCATTAAGGTTCCAGTAAAGAAGGAGTTCATCAATAACAGCTAAATTGTCTCGAGTTTTTGAGAACCCCGAAAACAGTTTCTCCACATCACTCTTGGCTTTCTCTTTCAGCAAACGACCCAGCTTCGTGAAGAACCCCGTTTGACCCGCCGAGCATTTGAACCGGGATTGGTCGAACCGGGTTTTGGATGTGAAGTGGAGGAGAGTTGAACCGGAGTTAGAAGGTGGGAATACCGGTTTAGTAGAGGGAAGATGTGGGAGACGAGAAGATAACGTTGAAGCCATTTTGTTTCAGCTCAGAAAGCAGCAATGGAGAAGATAATGCAGCTTCACACGACGCCGTTTTATTACTGTTCAACATACTTTTTTTTCTCTCTTTTAGTTTTCATTGTGGGTTAATTTTTATAAATTGACTATGTAAAAAATAATTTTTACACCTCAATTATTACCTAATGAATGTAAAATAAATTTGTTTACGGGAATAAAAAATAATAATCTCGAAATAAATATATTTATTTTAAAATTTTCATATTGATATTAGTAAATTTAAACTTATTTATATTATATTTATACCATATTTAATATATAATAATTTTGGGGGTAATAATAAAATAACAAAAAATGTTCTTCATCAAATCTCTTCTTTCAAAGTCTTTTATTAAAATTTAAAATAAAATTTAACGTAAAACTGAAAACACATTTTATATTATTTTTATATGTCTCATTTTTAATTCAGATAATCAAACGTCTATCAATAAAAATTTATGCAATAAATAATTTTGTATTATTTAATCCCTATTATAATTTTCACATTATAATCCAATAAAGGGGTTGTTTTGTTTGACGACAAATTATGCTTGGATTAGTTATGTCAGAATTAGTTGTCATGATATTATTTTTTATTAATTCTTGATTTGTTACATTAAAAATAACATGTATTGAATAATTTGTAAGAAAAAATTATTTGTTTACAAAAATATTATCATCTTATTTGATAAAAGAAGTGATTAAGGGACCTTAGTGGTGTTTTTGTTATTTTTTTGGGAAGAGGGTCAAAATTATCCCTCTACTTTCATTTATTAGTTATATTTATCATTCTTTATGTTATTGGGCTAAATTTACCCCTGCCGTCACTAAACTTATCACATATGCCTCTCACTTGAATGGAAAACCCCAAACTAAAATAAAATACTCAATTTTATTTATATTACCCAATATCCTTCTTAACTCGACCGATCCACCTAATTAATTAATTTAAACCATTCAAATATATCACCCTACCCCAAAATATAGTCATTGAATCACTGACTGCAAATCCCACATTCATGAATCCTCCATCATCATCTTCAAATGTCTCTTCATATTTACCTAACCTAAAAAAATTTATTTAGCATGTGTTGAAGAATTTCTCATAACAGAGCAAACATGCAGTAGCTTAAAAACAATACAAGGTAGGAGAAAAATAGCCCGTTAATAAATTTTATCGAAAAATTGGACCTTTGCCGGAGAACCGAATTCGCCAGTCAGATTTAACAATAACAAGGGAGAGAGGGAGGTGTGGCATTGCTTCAACGGCGTTGCCGGAGCACCGACTAAAACAGAAATGTCCGATCAAATTTGTGTACTTTCAGGCAAGTATGAAGGTTTTTCGTTAACAGAGGAAAGAGGAAAAGCAGACGGGAGGGTGGCTGGCTGATTAGGGCAGAATTTGGAGAGAAGATTCATGGTGGTGAAGCTAGCAACAGCAAGGAAAGTTTGGGGAGGAGAAGACTTTTGCGAGTAATGACTGCTGCAAGCAACCATGAGAGAGTTTGGAGATGAGCAAGAAGGTAAAATGGTGGAGATGAAGGGAAACGGGTTAGATGATTAGGTGGATCGGGTTGGATTCGGATAATTTAAGTAAAATTGGGTGTTTTATTTTGATTTGAAAGTTTTCATCCAAATTAAGGGTATATGTGATAAGTTTAGTGACGACGGGGTAAATTTAGCCCAATAATATAACGAAGGACAAAATGTAACTAATAAATGAAAGTAGAAGGATAATTTTGACCCTTTTTCCTTAATTTTTTTTTCCAAGAATAACTAAATTGTGGTACTATCCACCATCTAATAAGATTAATTTATTTTAGTACTAATTATTAATTCTAATATAATTTATTTCAAAATTAATAATAAAACAAGGGATAAGATAGTACTAATTCTTTTATCCTACAATTATCTAATTAAGTTTGTCAAGCATGGATAGCTAAACTTATAATATCTGGGGATCGTTTGGTAACTGGATAAGAATCAAATTATCCATGTGTTAAACTATGTGTAACTTATACGGCGTTTGGTAGATGGATAAAAATAAGTTATTCAGGTATACAACTAGTACAGATTTGTAATTTTAAAATCTGCATAACTAATACATGTATAAGTTATGAGAAAATTTGTGTATTATTTATGCAGAGTAGAAAATGAAATAATTAATACAAATATAACTAATACCTGCATAACTAATACCACATTACTAATACATTCATAACTCTAATCAGCTACTTATTGAGTTGCTTTATCTTTCCCAAACGACCCAGTTCACAAACCAAAAGACACCTTGAAGATAAGACATTATAGTGCATTTCTGAGAATATCAGCAACGGAATGACCATTCAAAAAAAAAATTGTCCCATCTTCTTGACTAGAGATTTAACTCCATTTTTAACGAAAGTCGCATAAAATTATTTGAGACTATAGAACAAAAGAATTAATTAGATTGGAAAAAAAAAGTAGTATATTAAAACAAAATGGAATATAATACATGTGTGACATACATATTTGCTTACATAAGAATATGACGTAGGTATGATTTCGAAAGCAATATGACATAGATCCAATTGACTATTTTCCATATATTAAAAAATTGAAAAGCCAGATATAATTCTAAACCATTTAGGAGTCCTTTTGATCAATTTTGGAAAAGGCCTTTTCTTTTTATTCTCCTTTTTTAACCATACAAGATGACTCTCCACTCTCATGAAGTTGTTCCAACAAACCCTGCAACTCTTTTTCTTTGATTTTTGAGTGACAAGCCTAAAAGAACATATATATTATTTGAATGACTAAATAATATCACAAAAAAGTTACACTGATATTGCATGTTATTTATGGGTGGCAATAATGGGACGGATTGGGTTAAATTTGAGCGGATCAAAATAGATCAAGACAATAAACGGGTCAAGACTCAATCCGACCCAAATTTGCTTGGACCAAAAAGGGTTGGGTCAAAATGGGTTAGATAACGGGTTAGTAACGAGTCATAATCCAACCCGCCCATTTTTTATCAAGTTTTAATTGCTTTATTTGTTATTTTATAAGTTTTTAGTACCTAATAAAATTATTTTTTCTTTATTATAACTATATATAACATATAGAATCAAAAAAAGTTTTTTAAAAATATTTTGACAAGATTTCTCAAAAGTCAATTTGGGTTACATATCAACTCAATTTTTAATGAGTTGAAATGAGTTGAGCTAACAAATGGGCGGGTTGGGTTTAATTTTTCCACCCCTAATATTACTTAAATTCCAATATCAATTTAAGCTTCCGAATATACTCATAAACATGCAAATGATATAGTACTACTTGACGAGGCACGTAACGAGACAGACCTTGAATGTTAGCTCAACATTGTCAGTACCAGTCACCTGCATCACCTAAAAAACTTCTTCACCTTATCAAAGAAGTTCTATGGGTCTTCACCAACCTTTGACCCCAAGAACTCCGGCGAATTCATACAGACGAAATCTCTAACTCTGGCAGTAGCTGACCCGCCATTTGAGTTAACAGGTACCTGCTGATTAGCCTGGGCAGTCATATAGCTTGTGTCAATATCTGGATGGCATTTCAAAACTCAGCATTTGTGACTTTGTGGTTCGGAACTAGAGGATTAGCATTCCTTTCATTATTTTTGTGTGGAGGCATTATCTGAAATGTGTAAAGCATAGATTAGAAAGGTAAATAGAGTTAAACTCCATTGCACGAGATTGAATCAGGAAAGAAGTGGAGTTTCCTAAAATATCTCGTAGTCTCACCCTCATGAGTGTAGCGCGCTTCACACCCATGAAAAAGACTTTACTTAACACCTAGTCATGATCTCCAAGAGAGGGAGTTTCAAGTACGTGCCTTGGAGTTATTATCCAAGGTAATGGGAAAATTGATCAATGAGGATGTCATACATAGCATTGGAGCGGGGTGATTGAAATGACGGCTCATCACATCTAGTGTTTTGTGTAATAAAAAAGTGTAACCAAGACTTAAAAGTAAGTTCTACAGAGTAGTGGTGGAAAGTATTGGCCAGTCAAGAACTCTAATGTCCACAAGATGAATTAAAATTTTGAAAATGAAAATGTTGAGATGGATGTGTGGGCTTATTAAAAGAGATATATGTCTTATATCTTAAACTTCGTGCTTGATCACATATAGTCATTATAGAATGAAATGGAAGGAATATATAGTTTTAGTACAATAACTATGCCTTTTGAATTCGAGTCCTGGGTATGGAGAAAATCCTATTGGGAGCGCCACCTCCAGAATGGGTCCTGTAGTGATAAAGATATTCTGAACAAGATGAAAGTGGCCTCTGTGGCGGATAAGATGCAGGAGAAGAGATTGAAATGATTTGGGCATGTCACGACCGAGATGTACAGACACCCCAGTGAGGAGGTGTGAGAGACAAACGCTGGATGATCTGAGAAGAGATATAGTAGGCCAAAGAAGCATTGAGAAGAGGTGATCAGGCATGACATGACAAGTCTCCAACATATCGAGGACATGAGAGGGTGTGGAGGTCGAGGATTAGAATAGAAGGCTAGTAGTAAGTAGTTTTCCGTTTTGCTTTTCCTAACCTAGTATTAGTATTATTTTCGGTATTTTTATAATTTTATTATGTTCGTATTTCTCATTCTTAGTTTTCTATTATTACTTGTTGTCTGCTATGCTTCAATTTTCTTACTATCCTGTTGCCTGTTGGTGTTACTGTTATGTTTCCATAAATGTTGTGTTTATGATTTTTTTGAGCGAAAGATCTATCAAAAATAACTAAAATAGAAATAGAAATTTACGTACATTCTATTCTGTTCGAATTTCACTTATCAGATTATAATATATATATGTTATTGTTGTTGCGTATACTCATAATCATGACAAATCGTGCTTCTATGGTAACCGTGGAGAAAAAGTTGATGTACCCAATTATGGTTTTTTCCCCCTACTTTACCTAATTATGGTTAGGAAGCATTTTCAGAGAAATTTCTCAAGCTTTATTATAAAGGACTCCATAAAATAAATATCATAATCCGAGTGGACTCTATATTTGTACCTATCACGTTGCTTTTTTTCCACAAAAGAAATATAACAGCAATTAAAAAGAAAGTTTTAGTCTTATTTTATCGTTACCTAATTAATTAATGATACTAATCCTACTTCTCCGGCAGAGTTGTTACTAGTTAGTTGTTAAATAGTCATGACCTTATCCGAATCATAATAAGGTTAACTACTTTGGGTGTGTTCAATACGAATTAAAAAAAAACTTTTTTGAAAAATATTTTTGTTCATGTTTGGTTGATCAAATATTTTAGAAAATATTTTCTTCACACCGAACACATCCTTTGTTACTAACAATTACTCCGCGTCTCAAATTATCTATCTTATTTCTTTTTTATACGATTTAAAGAAAAAACATTAATTAAAAGGAGATTTTGACTATTTTAACTTACTTAATTATGTTTTGAAATATAATCTCTATTCGTTGAATATTTACTATCTATACGTGTCATCTTACCATAATTGAGATACTTGTATTCTCCAAGAATCATATACCATTAAGAGTACAATGGGAAAAAATAATTGATTATTATCTTAAAATTTTAAAATAACAAATAATTTAAGATATTTATTTTTAAAAATCACAACACATAATTTGAAAAAATAATTAGTCAACTTTGTAAGTGAAAAAACTAGGTGCTTATTTCACACTTATTTTGCAACGATCAAAGAGCAAAATACAACTGGTTACAACTTACAACACGTCTTATACATCCCATTAAAAGCAAAATACAACTGGTTACAACTTACAACACATGTCTTATACTCTCTCCGTCCACTTTTACTTGTTACTGTTTCAAAACTCGAGGTCAAACTGCGTGAACTTTGACCAACATTTTAAGATATATTATTTCATCATATTAATATGAGAAAGATTGCAACTTAAAGCATTTTCGTATAGTTTTCGACCATCTAAATTAATTTTTATAAAGCGAAATGTGACAAGTAAAAATGGATGGAGGGAGTACATCCCATTACTTTTTTTTTGGGCAAAAGTTATAATCTTGATCCTTGCGATAATATTTGATTAAGTACATTAATCTTCAACTAATAATTTTTTTAACCTCTTTATATGTGAAAAAATATGTTATATTTAGACTATTCTAAAATAATAGTGTACATGCACCACTATTATCACTTTAATAATGTGTTTATATTAGTCAAATAAATGTGAATCAAAACTTGTACTATTTTTCCAATGAAATCGGAGAAACATTTATTATTGACCAAAATTAGAGGAAAATATAAATTCAGTTTTACCCCGTCAAACGAGTACATCAAAATTGAACCGTAACATACTAACAAATTAAATCACTATTCTATTAGAAAATTAGAAGCAACTTCTCTCTTTCTATCTTCCTTCTTTCCTCCTTCCTCCAACTTGTCTATATATACACACATACTTTGATTACATAAATTCATATGCATATTTCTATTATTACAATTACAATACAATGAAGTCGTCATCATTTTCATCGTCATCCTCGTCGCGTTTGTTAGAAGTAACGGTGATATCCGGTGAGAATCTTCTAGAGAACCGTAAGCAACCGGTAAAGAAGAACGCATTCGTAAATATCAAAACAGAATCTTCAACATGCAACGTCGTCGTTCAAACGACTAAGATGGATAAAGAAGGCGGAGGTTGTCCTACGTGGAACGAAAAATTGATCGTTGATTTACCCATGCATGCACGTCATCTAACGGTGGAGGTTCAATGCAAGACTTCTTCGGGGATCAAAACTGTTGGGATAGCTAGGGTTCCGACGTCGGATTTTATTGGAGGGTTTTTGCCGGAAGATTATTTGCATTTTTTGAGTTATAGGCTTAGGGATGAAAGGGGTGAGAAGAATGGGATAATTAATTTTTCCGTTAGGGTTAAGAATGCGCCGCCGCCACCGCCTCAAAGTGCGGGTTGTGCTGCTGCTTATTCGCGGCAGTGGACGGCGGCGGCACCGGTGGATATGGGTTCTTCTGGTGTTGTTACGGGTGTGCCCGTTTATCCTGGGAGTTTAGTAGGTTTACTAGGTAATTCAATGGCGAAAAAATTTTAATTTTTTTTTCTTTTAGTATTTGTTTTAATTGAGAATTTGTATAGACATATTTTGGATGAATTCGATTACCGAGAAAGGATGCAGTTTTTTTTTTTTATATTATTATTAAAATAAAGATATGTTGCTTTTATTGAAAGAAAGATATGTTGCGTTTATTAGTTACTTACTTGCTCCGTTCAATTTTACTAGTCCTTCAATTTTCATCGCGTCTTAAGAAATGATGATTGATATGAGTATTTTAGGATAATATTTATATTAATTGATGTTGAGGGAGTAGTTGATTAGGGATAATTATGGCATGTATGAGTTTACATGAATTGTATATCATAGTGAACAATTTTGTTGGTTTGAATTGCCTTTAATTAATTCTTCAAATCATATCAATATAGATTGAGCTAATTATGAATGGTTGCGATAATCTCAATATTGATCATGTCATATATGCATTTTATACTCCTTGATTTTCTCCGTTTTCAAATATATTAAGGGTGAGGCGCTCTCACCAACTGGTTGGGGTGGGATCCCTCCACAGTCCACCCTAACTAGAGGTATGTTGGGATTGAAATAACAGCGTGTCATTCAGAAATTAACAATTATAAATTTTTAATGGCGATAAGTTAGTTAACAAAGAAAAATTATACTAAAAGAAATATAATATTTGATATGATTTGATCAATTGCCTACACCGACTACATATTATTCTTTAACTGAACACGATAGACATGGAAGAGTCTTTTTCCATCATGAAAATATTTTCGAAGTAAAATACAATTATAGTAGATATAGATAAAGTTAGAAAATTCAGATCAAATCATAATAAGGTTTTGGGTTCGAGTCTCTGGGAGTGAAAACAATCTTATTGAGAGTTTCACTCATTTCTAAAATTCAGATTTAGTCAGATAGACATGTTGACCTCTTGATCGTTAGATAGTAGAAAATGCATGGGAAAGAGTTTTCATAAAACCTTTGGATATGAAAAATCTTCGTGTATTAACTTTTGCTAAGTAGTATGGAAGTATTCATTTTTCTCTGATTGATAACAATATTGTTCTTCTTGTTTTTATGAGTTATGTACTTGTTTATTTGATAATTGGTGCATAACCATATACATCAATTACTCTTTGACTGATGAATTAATATACTACGGTGAATTGTTTGTTAATGTATTAAGTATTAACTTGTTGAAGGTAAAAATGCTAGAACTGTGTATGTTATGGAAAAAAACAAGGCTAGAGTTGTATTATAACACCTTGTTTGGATGGATGGTTGTTACGTATCGTCCAATAATGTATCATATTAAATATATTGTACTATTGTATTTGTACTATATGAGTATATTGTTTTGATGAATACAATGATTAGATAGATTGTATGTTTTGAATCAGTATGTTTTCCATCAGCAATTTGAAAGGATAAACTTACAAGAAAATTAAATATGCTATGGAATAGAACCATTATTAAAATGTAGGATAAAAGATAAAATAGGATTGTTAGAAAATAAGCAAAGACCCAAATGAGAAAAATAAGATAACGACATGATCACACCAAATCATTAGTTAC
The DNA here is from genome assembly GCA_003996215.1 of Jaltomata sinuosa. NCBI lineage: Eukaryota > Viridiplantae > Streptophyta > Magnoliopsida > Solanales > Solanaceae > Jaltomata > Jaltomata sinuosa. The sequence continues at coordinate 1,075,086 of QJPP01000001.1, read as the reverse complement.
ATAAAATAGGACTTTTCGGCGTTACATAATGATGGATTTAATGTTACGATTTAAGTAATAAACATAGTATTTAAACTAACAAAATAATACAATATAATATGTAGGTAACAACCCTCCAAACAAGCTGCAAGCAATTAAGTGGAATCCCACTGTCACATTTTTTATCAGATATTGGAATGGTTACCTTTTTTTAGTTATTGGCAGATAAGAATTCTAGCTATTTCTTAGATTTATGGGTCCAATTCAATTAAGTGGAATCCCACTGTCACATTTTTTTGCACCAAGAACGTTTTTTAAAATTTTTTGACCCCCGAATTTGCAGTATTATACTTTCACGCAATTTACAAGGTTCAACAAGTTATTGATTTTTCACGATCACCGATGTAATAGTCTTTATAGTAATGGTCTTTATATAAACATTTATGACTATAATATAAATAATAGGGGTAGGGAGCACTAACAAGCAAGAATTAACAATCAACGGTCAATCTATGCAGAGTGAATCTGTCCATAAAGAATCCAGTAAAGGACTGTTTCCCTATGGGTACACGAAAAGTGACCAAAGTAGTTTTGATTACAAAACCATGTTCGTTTGTAAAGCGAATTGGATGATCGGGTTGAGGTCTGCCTTATTGCAGGGTGAGTTTGGTAAAGTTACTTGATACATGCAGTGAAACACATAAAGATCTGGTAATATCGTAAGCTTTAATACAAATCAAGAATTGGTCAATGGTAATGGGCTAATGGCAATATAAACACAAATGCACAATTGTAGGCTGACACTAGTGTAAGCTTCCCTAATAGGAGAAAGGAAAAAATTGGGCTGCTTAGTCGTATCAAACATCAAGATGATGAGATTTCATACATATCACTCAGAGTAAAGTAAACATCTACACGTGATATGGAACAAGAAATTAAGTTATACAAACATGTAAGCCCACAAAAATACACACTACAACAAGACAAGAGAAGCGAATGCTAGGATGTGCAAATATAAGCATCTACTAGAGGCTGAATCTGGTACGAACACCCAGAAGTACAACAAGATCTTCATTTTGATGGCTGCATATACAGTATTACACAGGCTTATGCTTCTTCACTGCTGCTCTGATTGCCATTTTTAAGTATATTGAACTTGCAAAGAGGACAAGTCGCATTCATGTACAACCACTTGTCTATGCAAACAGAGTGAAAATGGTGACGACAAGGGAGCTCACGCAGCTCAATTCCATCTTCATACGGACAGAGGCAAATGCAACATTCCTGCAACAGACGAGAATGAATGAAATTAACTCCTAGAAGGATTGGGAAGTTTCTCTAGGCTTTATGGAAATATCTAATCAAAGAAAGAAATTTTTAGAACGCACAGCATCTTCCAGTGGAAGAACATGCTCAATGGGTGTATCAGTGTCACATTCAGTCATTACTCCTCCAAATGATTCTTGAATCTCGCCATTTTGTTTTTCAAATTCACCAAGTCTTCGAAACTTGTATTTAGGTAATCTCTCAACGTCTTCCTTGGTTGCTCCTTCCTATCTCAAGAAGAAAACAATTTGAGAAAGATATTCAGATCGTTGATGCAAAAGGAGAACTTTCAGGATGCAAGAGACACAACCAATAGCATAAGATAGAAAATAAAGGCAGTTACATTCTCTATACAGTTGACTAGTCATGTGATATTTGAAATTTTAATCATTCAAATGTACATCAATCCAAAAGTAGGAACACTATTCATTTAAATCTTCTAGTTCCTTTCCGTGATGGTAGTGAATAACGTAAGCATAAAAATATTTATTTTCATAAAACCCAGCACAAAGAGTGATTTAACAAAAGATAAGGACCTACAATATCAAATTTAAATTTCCAACAGTGTTGAGTATGCCTACCTTCGTTTGCACTTTGAAAAGAAAAGAAAAATAGGACGTAATCCAGACTTACAGAAGGAATATCTTACCATTGCTTACAATCATCAGGCACATCATTTCAAGTTTCAACCATATTAACCAATACTATTTCGCATGTTATAAGCCTTTTTTCAACAAATCACACGACCATAAAGTAACTAAGAATATACACGAACTGAAGCAATTTTACTAACATCTGCGCAATTTACTTCTATTTGGAGAATCAAAGATAGAAGGGAGTTAGGGCAAGCTAGTATTATTGCTAGTGAATTGGGTGTAATGGGTGAAAATGGGTTGGTAAAACATATTCAGACCCCAAAGAGTGCAAATCATACTTGAGTTTTGATGGATGCAGGTTTTATACTCGACTGATGGGAGTAATGAACATAAAAGACAGCCAAATCATGAATATAATATGCATGTTTGTAAGTTCAAGAATGCTCTTCTCCAAACACCTTCTAGAGTAGCCAAGGAGGATACTAAAGGAAAAGTGAGGCCCCAGTTACCAAGTTATACAGGTCTTAGCATAATGTGAAACCAAAGTAGAGTTAGAAATACGTGGATTCAGCAAAGAGTTGTCACTACTAAACCAAAAGGTATCAAGTCCACATAGTTCAGTTCTACATTATTCCCTCTGTTTGATTGGAAGCTGCCTTATTCTAGAAGTAGTGATGTAAACTCCAGCTTTGCAAGCTAAGCAGGATGGACAATAAGGATGATGATACGCGACACAGGACAACTTCTGAATTCTACAGGGGCCTTAAAATTTACTGTATAAAATCTGTTATTGAAGTTTCACTTAAAGTGAATATCATGTTAGAGCTACTGAAAAAAAAGGTAGAGCCAAAAGCAAGTGAGCATTCTTACCTATTGACCAAGAAACCAGACAATTTATGAACCCTCCCCCTCCACCTCTACTACATACAATGGTTTCTTAGTTATAATGACCCAAATCTAAATTCCCATCATGTTGATATGTGCACAGTTTTAGATAATGATAGACGGTTTTAATCCCAATTGCTGGCACTTGCTTCAAAAGACATTGCATTTTAACTAAAATGGGGATTGGAGTATATGGAAGTAGACACTAAAAAGGGGATTTCTCCAAATAACATGCTCCAATCTCACATTTTAAATTTAGGCATATATCCAAGTTTCAGAAACAAGATTCACATCTTATTCAAACTTCAATAGTCATCCCGATGTAGTATTATGATGAAGTTAAAAGAATAATAATGAAAGACATTGAAGGATTAGAGATAGCAAATTGGGTAATCATGTGATAAAAGGAGGAGAGCAAATGGTGTTATAGTCAAAAACCCTTTCCTGACCATACAAAATGGGCGATGAACATGTTGGACATAAATTGGCATTATCAAATCCATTTACTCATCATTGACTGAAAAAAATCTAAATGTTTATACGTGAGGGAAGGTTGGTAGTAAGACATCAACAAATCCATTGGCCCATCATTACCCCTAAAAAGATCTATGCTATTTTTACCATTAAGTAGCTAAAGAAAAAACACAAAAACATAAAAAAGATGAGAAAATTCATATTCTTCCATAATCACCCTTTTTAAGCAACATATCTTTTTACTTTTTTCCTGAATGTTTTGGTAAAAAAATTACATTCTCTTTCTGGAGACCAATTAAAAGGGACCCAATGATGTGAGCTTTTAAATTCATCAAATTTTAATGCTTCTAGTACTCCATACTTCTTTTGGAGGGGGTGGGGGTGTAACAAGGTGCTCTTGTTACTTCAAAATGAAACTTTTGTTCAAATGTTGTCCATATTTTATCTCTTTGTAAAATCTAGAGAATCACCTGATAAGCTACCATTTTCAGTCAAATTTGGTAAGAGAAAATTGTTCTGCCCCTCTTTCCCACTCCCCATCAAACTTTGGAGTAATCACAGATACCTTAAATGCTGCTTTTCTAAGCTAAATTCAACTTTCTCCGTAAAGAAAATGCACCACCTCTTAAAAAAGGAAGTTACCCAACTACCGCATACAAGCAAAGAGATTGGAAAAAAATCACAAACCTAATCAGAACAGGTGTTTGCTTTGAACGATTGGGGTGTCGGGTGGGAAATTTAGTGTTTGTATTGGTATTTGATTTTTAAAAGGAAGGGGGGAATAACTAGTTAAATAGGTTAGTCTGAAAAATAAATTAACTTAGACCAGAAAAAGATTGCAGTAAAGAGCAACATCACAGACCTTCTACATCTTGCATAACATCTCATATTAGCATCAGTAAGATGATAATCTGTGTACTTCATTAACAAGTCATAAAAGGGTTACTTAATAACCCATAGCATCAGTAAGATGATAATCTGTCTACTTCATTAACAAGTCATAAAAGGGTTATGTAATAACCTGAATGACATGACTTGTTGAGACCGCTTGATACAAAAATTCAATCTTTTAGAAGAGAGAAAATGAAAAGGCAAGTGACACTCTCATCGCAGCTCATTTAAAAGGGTAATTTGCTAATTCTGCATATATTTAGCTTACAAGTAAAGTGTCTTTATTAATTTTTTAAACTTCGTGTCCAATCAAACACCTTCACATAAAATGATATGAAGAGAACAATTACTAATATATGGAGCATGTTCTACTCTATTTTTTGGAGAAACCTAGTTAATATAGTATCAAGGAAGCCTATGAAAGCTGAAGTCCACAGAAAGTTAGAAAATCCACTAAAGGAGTTGGTCAATGCTCCCTGCAAGTATTTTTGGAGTGTATGAACATACAGAAACCACAGATGTTTTGATGGGACCTCAATTCCCAACCACTCCCTTAAGGCTAGATGTCTTCTCAAACTTTTTTGCTGGAGTAATTCCACTTTTTTGAATAATATTGATCTTTTTAAAAAAAATTATTAGCTCCAGTGATCTTGATCTAGGCGGTATACATGTATAGGAGCTAATTATTTCTGTACGTACTGCATCTTCTTGATGCGTATCAATGAATCACTTCATTGAAAAAAAGAGGTCTCTACTGTCTACTACAAATGCAAACTACAGAGTCGCAATCGTAATATCTTCTTCTTCTATTTCGAGGGGTGAGGAGGGCATAGGTGACGATAACATTTTCGGGACTTTCTTCTGCAGTTCAACTATCCTGTGAATTTACTAATTTATATTGACATTTCCATCCATGAGAGAAGAATACATGAAGAACGCGCATATAAAAAGAGCATCTACATTATAAGTTCAAAAAGAGGTGCTAATTAGAACCATAATAAAACACAAAGGGATGAAACAAAAGAATAAGACAATCACAGAACATACTTCCTATGTACCATGCGACGTTTAAGGTAAAAAGATTTACGTAACTACCTGGTCTGCCACTGCATATAAAATAGCGATGATACATGGTAGACAGCAACAAACAGCAATTCCAATGAGACATGCCACGGCAACACATATAACAACAAAGAATACATCGAATGCTAGAAATGTGAGACAAAGCCTGCAAAGAACCCAAACAAACATCACACCGAAGTAAACCACAACAAATACAGAGTAAGAGACACGCTTGGGACAAACCAGTAAAGTTGAGGTGCATCATGTGTCAAACTTTCGCCACCAGCAGATATCCAATAGAAACCAATTATCCACCAAATGAAAGAAAACATGGTATTTGCAGATTCCAGATGCTTAGCAACACTGGAATAATAAGTTAAGAATCATTAATTCATTATGAGGCACAACCATATGATTCCACTCCTCTAGAAACAATGAGCTACTGACAGCAAATAACTACCAAGAGAAGAGAATAAGAAGAACTATCTTTCAAACATTTTGACACTCTTTGGCAACAAACTTCTTTTTCTTTCTTTATTTTAATATTTTTCCTTGTAAAATTAAGGACAGGCTTTCGTTATCCACGACAGGCATCAATTTCAATAACCTCAAGCCACATAGTCACATATTCAGCAGCCTAGAGTAACTTTCTACCACCTGACAGACCAGTGCCTATGTCTATCAAATGCACTAGTAACATTTATTGCCAATTCTACACATGATAACTCTGAAAGGAAGAACATTGAGTAAACTAATTCATTTCCAGTAACCTGAGCAACTAATACCTGGACCAAGAAACTATACATACTAGTATTCAACTCAAAATGCTTATTCTAACCTAACAAACAAATCCTTCTCCATTAAATCAATGAATTGACAGCATTAACAACTACTATGCTAACTGTGAATAACAACAAGATTTACTCGTGCCTCCAATGAAAATCCTCATCAAATCACATGCCTCCAAAGAGAGATTATACCTAGTTTCATCCTCATCCTGACGCCTCTCGGACTGATAATCACCAGCATCCCCGCCGTCACTTCCGGAACTCGAACTGTTCCAACCTCCAGCAGGGGTTCTCTGGTCAGAATTCAAAACTGGAGAGGAATCGCTAAGCTGAATTCGGCGTCTATACTCAACGCAAACACAAACCATGTGAAGCAAACACTGTAAAGCATATCCAACAATCCAAAGCCTCAAAGGCATAGAAGGTGACTCATCAAGGCTCAAGATCAACACAGAAACTGAGACAATAACAAAAGCTAAGTTCCAGATAAGATCCAATATCACTATAGGTTTAGAATATGCCCAATCGCTCTGCCTTTCCTCTATTTGCTCAGCTGCAGCTTCCCTCACGCGCCTCGACGGCTCCCGCATCAAACGGTGGTTACTTGCTCGCCGGAGAAATCGAGCCGCTCCTCTTAGGCTCGGCGCCCGGCGCGCCAACCGCCGGCTCCTAAACACCTGATCGGTAAGCAACGGAGTCGTATCAATGCCGTTAGAACTATCGTCGTTACCGGCTCTCGCCGTCGACATCGTCGCCGGAAAATGAAATTGACCGAGATATTTGAAACGATCGACGGTGAAATATTGGAATTTCGGACGAGGAACAAGATATTATTAAAATGATTTAAATTTTCAGATAAGAACTGTAATTACACTGTTTATATATGTCTGGATTTATAGAATTTTACCCGCTAGCGAGTATAGAAATGAAATGTGTACTCTCCAATGATATGCAACGTTTTTTTACTATCCATCTGTCGAGCTGTCATTTGCGAATATAAACAAAATAAAAAATAAAAAACACTTACCCACCACATTTATCTTTCTTTTTTCGTCGTTTGACTTTTTGACTTGTTGGTAGGATATTCTCTTCGTTGGTTGATCTTGCTTACTTTTTCCGTTTTATTTTCTACAAAATGGTGTTTGACTTACTACTAAATAAAAATTGAAGAGGATTTTAATCACATAAGCTGATATATACCGTTCAACAGACCAAAAAGGAAAAAGAAATATACTGTACTAAATAAATGGATACAGTTTTACTTATTTTGAGATCCTAATTAAGTACCTTGCAGAAATTAAATTTGTAACAGATAATATGGAGTATGTGTACGTAGTGTTAAGAAAAAGAGAGAAAGTAATATCGGATGAAAATATGAGTCACCTTTTGTTTTGCAGAGATTTTATAACAGTAAATTTTATTACCGGTAGTGAATTTTGAACAATAACAACGTAGACAATATAATTTCATAAGTGGGGTTACGAAGAATAGAGTGTAGGCCGATCTTACCCGTATTTTGGAAGGTAGAGAGGTTATTTTCGGTAGATCTTTAGCTCAAGAAAAATACATCGTAACATAAATCGAAGGACAAGAACTACAAGAGTGATATTACTACTACTGTTATGAAAGGAGAAGTCATGTTACACACAACTATCGACTAACCCTCTACCCTAATTTGTGCCCTTCATAATTACCTATATAAGATCATGTCCTCAGTAAACTGAAATTGCATCATATTTTGTCTAATCACATCTTCATAATACGTCTTCGATCTATCTCTACCTCTCCAAAAACCCATCAAAACTAACATCTACCTCCGCACTGAATCATAACAACAAGAAGAAGAACAATAAAAGTCCTTCTAATAGTAGTAGTAATTAACATTGGATTAAAAATATGGTTGAGAAAATAGAGAGAAGGGAGGCAAGCAAGGTGGGAAATAGGACAAACAAGGGAGCAAGCTAAGTTGTCAGAAGGGAATGGGAGAGGAGAAGGACCATTGAAGTGAAGACAAGAAACAGTTGCTCAGCCCCTCCACGTTTATGGGACTACTAATTGATGCTTGCTTCTTTTAGGACCTGACAAAGTACGAGAAGCCGTTAGATTTATTAGGACGGCCTCCTTGAAACTAATTAATAGTATGACGTTTTTAGGAGATTTGATTTTTTAGTCCTTTATTAATTTTTATTTTTTTTTTAATATGAAAATTTATTTTACCACAAACTAATTATAGTATTTCAATATGTACTCCTAGGTACTGTATATTTTTGGCGGGCCTTGTAGGTTGATAATTATAGTCACAAGTTTCTTGTTATAAGAACATATGCTAGAAGCATGCTACACATGATGTGATCAAATGAGGTTTTTCGCTGGATGTACGCCTTTTAATGTGGCATCGCCTTGGCATCTATGATCAGGGGAGAAGCATATTTAGCAAATAAGTATGGAGGGATGAATCAAAGAGATGTTGTATTGATAGTGCTAATTGTTTGGATTATATTCGCTTAAAAATACTCTTAATATGATGTGATATTATTCGTATTGAATCAAGCTTGCATAATATACTCCGGGAAGGCCAAAGTTACAACTTACAAGTGACTATTATTAATTGGAATTTCGGAGGAACGCCTTTACTCAAAGTGCAAGAATGCACACACCAAATTGGATGTCGTTGTCCAAAGTTGGGTTATTATTATTGTATGTTTGTAACCATATGCAACTTACAAGAACGGTGCTTTCCACGAGTATGTGAGTGAGTTAGTTACTACTTACTACTATCACTTATAAAAGGGTCATCATTATTGGTTATCATTAATTCAATTATTAATTCAAACATTTTGCTACTACTATCTTTCAACTTTAGGGATAGGCATAAGAAATGCCGAACTATGATAAAATTGTCAGTTACATATTTAAATAATTATGTGAGAATCTTCTTATTTACACCCCTAAATTATGTGATGATCATATTACCCTTTGCACTTAATTTTTTCGTATTAGTAAATCCTTGAATTATTTAGGTTCAATTTTTTATGTTGCCTTTATGCAGTTTTTCGTGAATTTTTGGTTTAGTTTTGGCTGTTGCTTTGGTGCAATTTTTTCTACAATTTCGGTCTAATTTTGAACTAATGAAATGAACAAGAGCAACAACTTACAAGTTTTATACACCAAATAAATGAAGAAAACTTGTGCAATATACCAACTTTACAAATATGATGCTTCATAAATGAAGGAAACCTATGCAAATATCAAGAATAATTTTATATATATTAAAACAAGTGATGCAACTTTATAGATACAAAACTCAGTGCAAAAGTGCACTCAACTATGCAATAACATCACCTTAATAGACAGGTTAAACACAATAATCAGTGTAATCTTGACAATCAAGTTCACAGGGTAGGACTTTCACAATTCACATAGATTAGGGATGTAAATATAATACAAAAAAATAAATTTAAAAATTATAGAACTTTCACATAATTTAGATATGTAATTGACAATTTAACCATAATTTATGGATTCTTATGTCTTATCCTCAACTTTATAATTCGACATAAGGAGTAAATAGATATTTCCACAATAATTCGAGAAAAAAAAAAAAAAGAGGGGACGTGTTGTGTACTTCGACGAAGTTTTCTTTCATTTGTTGTTTAGTCCTCTCTTTCACGGGATTCGCTGTTTATTTATTCATTTTTTGTTTGCCCTAACACCTATTATTAAAGTCCATGTGAATTAGAAATTAGATTCGTTTTCAATCATGGCGCTATTAGTTGGTTGTTACAGTTCTTTTTTCCTATTGCACATCATGAGTCTCATAAAAATAATGCAAATGCACGATTATATCAGTGTCCTTGTCGAACAAAAGCGAAATCAATAATTGAAGTTTATGAGTTTAAAATTTTAGTTATTTTAAATTATTAAATGCTATAAATATAAAATATATATATGTTTGTGTGTGCAAGAACTTTTTTTTACTGTAAAGTACGTTTTATGTGCAGACAAATCCATACCAAAAATATATTTACCGACAATTAAAAGAAGAGTCCAAATTAAGTGAAATATATAAGTTAAAATCATAAATAAAATATTACGGAGTACATATGATACACAAATTTTTGGTTGCTACCAATTTCCTGATTTCAGAATAGATTATTTTAAAAGAAGGTTACAATATTTAGTGAGTTGGTAGAACCAGCAAATGGTGGAGAGAAGAGAGGAGGTGAAGAAAAAAAATAAACTACAAGGATTAAATGGTCTATATTATTATTAGTGGGATGATTAGTATAGCTCTAACTTGTTATATTACGTCTTTATGCTCAACTTGATGGTCTCCATCCTCATTAAATTAAGCACGATTTTATGTCTAACCTCACCTCATTGTTTTTTTTTTTTTTTTAAGAAAGGTTTTGATTAATGGGACGGGTTGAAAATAAATTAGGCTTAATTAAATGTGGACTAATAAAATAGTACTACCATACATTTAATTAAAAAGTTTACATATTTCAGATTAAACTTTTGTCAAGAGGAGAGACAATTTTAGGTTTAAATTTAAGTAAAACAATTCGGGGTCGTTTGATAGCTGGTTTGGGAGTGACTTATGCACGTATTAAATCCTGCATAAGTAGTACCATGTTTGGTAGCCGGTTAGGAGTTAAGTTATTCATGTATAAAATTAATGCAGTGTTTGGTTTGCAATTTAGAAACCTGCACAACTAATACATGTATAAGTTATGAAGGAATCTATGCATTATTTTATGCAGGATAGAAGATGGAATAAATAATACATGTATAACTAATACATGAATAAATAATCCTTGCATAACTAATACCTGCATAACACTTATTAGCTACCAAACGACCCCTTCGCGTTCAATAAGTGGAAAGAAAGGTAAGTTTAAGGCTTAATATATTAACGATCCTTAAATTTGAGCACCTACACATGATAAAACGTTTTTGTTTGGATATTTTCGATTCAAATTTTGATAAACTTTTGCATATATTTTCAAGTGTCAATTTAACGATATAAAATATATAATCTTCTTTAATTATACAGAAGAGCCGGTTACATGTTATTGAAATAAGTGTCTATAATTAAAACATGTGACATATTTAACCTATCTCCTGAATAGAAATGTTTACTTTAGCAAGGAGAGAGCAAGATGATTCATGGCAAGGAGAGAACAAGATAACACTAGTTAATTTGCAAATCCAAAAATTTGTGGAGATGAAATATGCAATTCCTAAGATCATATAAACAATCTAAATGTCTGCAATCCGGCATTATTATTGCGTTCCTAATGAAAAATTTATGCTCATATTCAGAATCACAATTGTCAGCATTTTAACCTCTGAAGGTTTACAATATGTCTGTTCAATTTCATCGCACGATTCGAACCTTTGCAAGTTATATTATGCAAGGCCCGAAATGTTCCTTAATTGATAAAAATAAAGAATTGAATGAGTTGTCAAAACTGGGGCAAACTGATGAAGCTCGAAAGATGTTTGATAAAATGCCTGAGAGAGACGAGTTTACATGGACTACAATGGTTGCGGCGTATGCCAATGGAGGGAGGCTTGTCGAAGCAAGGCAAGTGTTCGAGGAGGTTCCAATCAAGAGTTCCATCACTTGGTCTTCTCTTATTTGTGGATACTGTAAGCATGGTTTTGAAGTTGAAGGATTTGAATTGTTTTGGCAAATGCAAAGTGAGGGGCACAGGCCTAGTCAGTTTACATTGGGAAGTCTTTTGAGAGTTTGCGCGATAAAAGGCTTGCTTTCGAGAGGTGAACACATACATGGATATGCTATTAAGACTTGTTTTGATATGAATGTTTTTGTAATGACTGGTCTTATTGATATGTATGCAAAGTCTAAGCGCATCTTGGAAGCTGAGTGTATTTTCCAAATCATGTCTCATGGGAAAAATCATGTTACTTGGACAGCTATGATTAATGGGTATTCTCAAAATGGTGATGCGTTAAGAGCAATTCACTGTTTTAGCAGCATGCGTGCAGAAGGGATTGAGGCGAACCAGTATACGTTTCCAGGTGTTTTAACTTCCTGTGCTGCACTCAGTGATATTAGATTTGGTGTACAGGTACATAGTTGTATCGTTCATGGTGGTTTTGAGGCAAATGTGTTTGTTCAAAGCTCGTTAATTGACATGTATTCTAAATGTGGTGATTTGCACAGTGCTAAGAAGGCATTGGAACTGATGGAGCTAGATCATGCAGTGTCTTGGAATTCCATGATACTTGGGTGTGTGAGGCATGGATTTCCAGAGGAGGCACTGTCTCTGTTCAAAAGGATGTACGCTAGTGATATGGAAGTGGATGAGTTTACTTACCCTTCGGTTCTGAATTCTCTTGCTTGTATGCAGGATGCCAAAAATGGGAAATGTCTTCATTGCTTGGTTGTTAAAACTGGATATGAGAGCTACAAGCTTGTAAGCAATGCACTTGTTGATATGTATGCTAAACAGAGAGACCTAGCTTGTGCGGTTAGTGTTTTCAACAGCATGGTTGAAAAGGATGTAATCTCATGGACATCACTCGTCACTGGCTGTGCCCTCAATGGCTCTTATGAAGAAGCTCTGAAATTATTTTGTGAGATGAGAATGGCTGAAATTAAACCAGACCAAATGATCATTGCTAGCGTTCTAAGTTCTTGCTCAGAGTTGGCACTACTTGAACTTGGGCAGCAAGTTCATGTGGATTTTTTTAAATCCGGCCTTGAGGCATCATTATCAGTTGATAATTCTCTTATGACAATGTATGCCAATTGTGGTTGCCTTGAAGATTCCCAAAAAGTATTCAACTCAATGCAAATGCATAATGTGATCAGTTGGACTGCTCTTATAGTGGCTTATGCCCAGAATGGCAAAGGAAAGGAGTCTCTGAGATTTTATGATATGATGATTGCAAGTGGAATAGAACCTGACTTCATTACATTTATAGGCCTATTGTTTGCCTGCAGCCATACAGGTCTTGTTGACGATGGAAAGAAGTACTTCACTTCAATGAAGAAAGATTATGGGATAAGACCAAGACCTGATCACTATGCATGCATGATTGATCTTTTGGGCCGTGCGGGGAAAATACAGGAGGCTGAGAAGTTAGTCAATGAAATGGATATTGAAGCTGATGCTACTGTGTGGAAAGCAATGCTTGCTGCATGTAGAGTACATGGGAACACAGATCTAGCAGAGAAAGCTTCAATGGCCCTCTTTCAGCTGGAACCACAAGATGCTGTCCCTTATGTTATGTTGTCAAATATCTATTCCGCCGCTGGAAAATGGGAAAATGCAGCAAAACTTAGAAGAAAAATGAATTTGAAGGGTTTAAACAAAGAGCCTGGTTATAGTTGGATGGAGACGAATGGAGTTGTGCACACATTTATATCTGAGGAAAGAAGTCATTCAAAGAGTGATGAAATTTACTCAAAACTTGATGATGTTATTGCATTGATAAAGGAAGCTGGATATGTGCCAGACTTGAATTTTTCTCTCCACGATATCAATGAAGAAGGAAGGGAACGAAGTCTTTCTTATCACAGTGAGAAGTTGGCTATTGCTTTTGGGCTTCTTTGTGTTCCAAAAGGAGTACCAATTCGGATTTACAAGAACCTTCGTGTATGTGGTGACTGCCATAATGCAATGAAATTCGTGTCAAGAGTTTTTGATCGGTATATTATTTTGCGAGATTCAAATTGTTTTCATCATTTTAAGGAAGGGATATGTTCTTGTGGGGATTATTGGTAGAAAACATTCCTTTGACTTTTCTTGGCTCTTGTTTCCTTTGCGCTTGGCAAGATCAGAACATTCGATTTCATTGATTGGGTCTGCAGCTCATCACAAGGTTTACAGTTCACGTCTGTATATTTATGAATTGCTAGCAATGAAGATCATTCATTGGAAAATGGAACAAGTTTTATGCAGATCAATGTGAATGATAAGAATTATTGAAATTGATTGCTCTCTGAGACTTATACGAGAGTCGATTCCCTAGTCCTTATTTCGCAGCACTCTCCCACGGCAGGCACCAATTGCCACTCCCCGGCATCAGGGAAGATAACTGGTCCTCAGTCTGAGAAATATTTTTGACTCCGTGAGGGCAGGGTCTGATGATCCTCAAGATAGCTTCATTCTACATGATCATGTGATGAGTTTTCCTACACAGGTGTGAAACCATCTTCAGATTCTCTTAACAATAATTTTGCTTAGAGTTACCGTTTTTTCTTAATTCCTGATATCTACTCTACAGTTAAAGTTGGGAGTTATATCCTTTTCAGTCGACAAATTACCCAACCAGAATAGGGACCTGAACAGTGCACTTGTCCTGTTTCCAGTTAAGACTAGAATGTTCATGCTATAGATAAGTCCATGCTAGTGCTTGTGAATATATGTATGTTGCCTTGAGAGTAAGGTTGGACATTGATCCAATGCAAAACCAATATGTCGTTGTCTTAGGGAGTTTACTGTTGTTTGTATGGCATGAAAAGTTAACCAAAAAAAAAAAAAAGTAAAGTAAAGGTGCATGGCTAGCGTATAATGTTCTGAAGGCAAAGATGTTTTTACTTTTGATTTAAACTAATGGATTTTCTTTGATTCCATCGCCTTCCCTAATAGCAAGAACTGGGAAGTTGAAACTACGGTATAACTGGACAACCTCATAAATGAAAAGGGTGGTTAATAATGTCATTTCTGGGGTGGGGGGTAGGGGGGGGGGGGGGGGTTAATTTTCCTTAGGTGTCTGTGATACTGTTGTACCTGTTGCTTGGGCTCCTGAGTTTCCTCATTCTCTTCCTTTTTGTTTATGCTAAATGCTGTGTGTCTGATGATGCTTATCCTTTCAGTTGTATTGCCATGTGAAAAAATGCTTTTGCTTCTGATGATGCAGGCTCTTCTAATTTACTGATTCTCCTGAATGTAGAGTCCTGTAGTGAAGTATCCTAATAACTCTACAGGTTCATGCTAGCTGTTTTGCCTTAATGAAGAAAGATTTGATGGAAAATGACATTCATTGAACAATGGTTTTGATTTAAAAAATATCAGCAGGCAGCGGTACATGGATGAAATATTCGTAAGATTGAGGGAACTGTGTGTACTTCCAAAAAGAAGCATGTGATGCAATCTTGAGGGGAAATACACTTATTTGTAAAACTAAATTGTGTATAGAATGATATTCCAAGTGGGTCATTGTTTACAAGATTAAGATCTAAAGATAAATTATATGTAGCAAAAATCTCAGTGTCTTCTTGCTTGATATCATTTGATCAAACAAAAAAACTATACTGGGGCCTTAGAATCAGATGCTTGGAAGCAAAAGGTAGGTGTCGTAGGTGTGCACCACTGGCTTTTTGATAACTGATGACTCTTCAGCAATGCAAGAATATACAAAGACAACCTCTTGAATGGGAAATTCCCATCTTCTCGTTTGCCCTTTCTATCCAAGGATGCACGAGTTTTTTTCTGGATGAAGTGGAGTAGTGGATGGTGGTTATATTCAGAAGTCTAAACATCTTACTTTCAGATTTGTCTTTCTCTTAATGTCCAGTCAATGAATTGGTTGATGTTCTATTTTGAGTGGACGCCTGTTTTAATAAATAATTCAGTTCTATCAAGTACATTTACGAATTTCTTATTCTTTTGCACATGTGTAAGAACTTCTGCAATTTCTTA
This sequence comes from Jaltomata sinuosa, assembly GCA_003996215.1. NCBI lineage: Eukaryota > Viridiplantae > Streptophyta > Magnoliopsida > Solanales > Solanaceae > Jaltomata > Jaltomata sinuosa. The sequence continues at coordinate 1,059,405 of QJPP01000001.1, read as the reverse complement.
CTCCCTTATGCAAAAGTATAATAACTTTACTCATGCTTGCAGAAACTTCTAGCTTTCCCACCGCCAGTCCTCTGTTTCTCTATTGCGAGCATATGGTGAAGTGGATAATATTTCATGAACCTGTGATTATTGCCTGCCTTTGGTTGTCTGGGGGGCCTCAGTCCCTGTCTTTATTGTGAGCATATGGCAAGAGCATAATATTTCATAAAGCCTATTGTTCATTGCCTGCCTTTGGTTGTATGGACCAGAAGAAAAGCACATGTTATTGAACAAAGTATGTTCATCATTCCCCAGTCGTCCTTGACATCAGAGCCCTTTCCATTGAAGTCAATGAGCTTTTCCTATTATGGGTGCAAGCAGGGTACCATAACTACTCACATTTCTTGGAACCATCCCCTATGGAGTGGATGAAAGCGAATTAGGATCTACGATGGGACTGCAGGACAGGTTTGAAAGGCACATTTTCTTTTGTTTGATCCTGAAGGATCTAGTTGCTTGGCAAGAGACTTAAAAATAGGTTACCACAAAAAAGAGCCTATTGATAGATTAATTAGAATATCATAATGTCGTTGTTGTGATAGTTATATTTGTGATGGTGTATTCTCATTGTATAGATCAAACAGGTGTCTTGCAAGTTCATAAACCATCTAGACCACATGCCTAGTACCTTAGGCAGTTGTCATAAGTAAACAGACCTATCTTGATTGTCCTTATTTGTTGAATTGGGATGTAATCTCCCTGGTTCAAATTTGCTGTGATCACAGGACCACAAAGCTGTACTTATTTAGGTGCTGATTTTTATAAGAGAGATTATAGTTGATGTTAACTAGTGCTTTTGAATCTCCAATTGATCTTAAATTGTTGAATTAGGGATTTGTATCCAATGGGCTTATGATTTGTAAATTAGTTTTTAATGCTCAAATTTTAGTCTCATTGACGGAGTAACATTTTAAAGTTACTTGGCTCTCTATCATCTAAAGAACATGGCCTAGGCTTCAATGACGTGAAAGTAACATAGGACAAGCAAAAAATGTAGGAAAATGGTATATACTTGATAGATCGGTCGAGGTGCACGCAAATAAAAACCATTATGATAGAAATTGTCCTCTAGCTTTGGTCAATTTCCAGTATCCGTAAATTATTTTCTGAAGTATTAATGCAGATGGTTTATTTTCAAAAACAGGTAAATTCTATGAACAAATATGATTAGGGAATGCTTGTTAAACAGACGATGAAGGCTTTTCCATTTACTTTTTCTCATTCCTGAAAGTTGTTCACTTGGTAGAGTTCAACAATTAACTTAATAGTGACTATAATTAGCATGATGCAATTTCACATTCCTATAGGACAACCAGCAGAGATGAAATATTGTACTTCAAAGAATAGAAAAATCCTAATAACTCATCTATAACTCCAGTTAAGGAGCACTCATTAATCTTATGAATACCCCTCAAACTAGATATTGCTACAAGGTATAAATTAACAGATGAAAACTCTCATCTAAAACTGCTGGGGTACAGAACGCTTAAGACATAATATGTTTATATAGACGAGACATTCCGATCATTCACCCGCGAATCTTACTGTCATATCCTCCATCCAAAACCAACTAGCAAGTTACTAGCTCCCATGTTCTGAAGTCGAAATCCATCAAATATTACTAAGGCCAAGAATAGCAGCTGCATTTGCGGGAGCAACGTAACACTGATTAGGCAACTAAACCTCTCAAGAAAACCCATTTACAAAGCCTAAGCAACTGTCTTGACAAAATTCACTTGCGCAAGTGTTCGGGAATAAGGCGTTTTCGTAGTTCAGCAGGCGCACCAGAGAGCTCTGTACAAGACTTGCAATAGTCAGATTGAAGTGTCAAATCATGTGAAAGTAAAAGTACAAAAACTAAAATGATGGCTCACCTTGAGCTGTAAAGTTGAATAGGGGAGGCAGAGGTCGCCCATTTGGTAAGCAAGCATTTGGTTCCCTTAAAGTATCAAAGAAAGGGTGTGCACATGCTTCCAACTGTCAATGGATACAAAATGTGCTTAACATCCCCCGGACGACAGACATCAAGCGCGTAAGGATCACTTACGGCCAGTAACAATTAAGCAAGAGTATGTGGAGTCATTAATACTCCATAAAACAGAATGTTATTTCAACATAAATTCCATAGTTAACTATTTTGAAACTTTATAAGCATGCCGGGATGATCACGTTTATGTGCTAAAAGCACATACAATGAGGACTTGCATATTGAAACAGGACACAAATAGATAGCCATGTTTGAAGGATGGGTAAAGGGAAACTATCATAATAGCCTAAATTGTTGATAATTAAGAAGAAAAATATTTTACTTACAGCAGTACAGCGTAGAGTTGGAGAATATTGGAGAAGCCTTGACACCAAATCTACTGCTTCAGGGGGTATTCTTTTATGAAATATCTGCAGATAGCAATCTCATTAAGATATGTTCCACGCTTGCCTTGTGTCTGGATAAGTGGTTTGTGCAATTTGAATGGACAGTTCTTAACGAACTTCTCAAGGAAATGACAAGGGAAGGATGGAATGAATTCAAGTATTCACTAACCTTGTGCCATGGGTGTGCTTTGATCTGGGGAAACTTGAATTCTGTGTAGTTTGGATTCATGCACCTAATCTCCTCTCTAGTTGGTGTTCCCAATATCTGGCATGCGCAAAGTATAAAAAGACAATTAGCAAGAGAAAGCAACTAAATTGGCAAGACAAAAAACCACCCGACGTTAGCAATTAGACAGTCCCTTGATTACACACCTTGATGATTTCGACCAGCTGATCAACGCCACTTTCTCCAGGGAAAAGAGGCTGCAGATAATGCAGAAGTAAAATGTCAGACTAGTGTATTCAGGGTACTAACTATGCAAACTGACCAACATATATTTCTACTTATTCATCAGTTATTTGAATCTTTACTTTTTTGAATTGGATTGCTCAGAAGGAATTCATCTTAACACCATTAATTGAATCTAACGTGAAACAGAAACAGTGAGCAGGTTTAAGATATAACGCAATTTTTTTCTAGAAAATATGTCACCACCAGTGAAAAGAATAGGACCAAGAATACGAAGTTACACAAGTATCAACTAACCTGTCCCAAAAGTAGCTCAGCCATAACGCAACCAGCAGACCACATGTCAATTGCAGTTGTGTACTCAGTAGCCCCAAAGATCAATTCAGGGGCCCGGTAATAACGAGAACAAATGTATGATATGTTGGGCTCTCCAGGAACCTAAAGCACCAAAGGCTAAAATATTAGGTACTTCCTAATAGTATAGGGGGGGGAAAGAGATTTGGTTAAAAAGAAACACCACATACCAACATCTTAGCACTCCCAAAATCACAGAGCTTTAGCTGATGCGAGTGGGGGTTAACCTGAAGAAGTTAAATAAGCCACAAATAGTCAGGACAGATAGAGGAGAAAGGTTGAAGATAAGCAAATGGTATCAGTCTATCAAGGATATATAATTCCTACTCAAAAATTTCAAGTCAATTTGGCATGCAAATGGAAGATCTGAAAGCAACAAGCAAATCAAGATTCAATAGGGAAAATTGAGTGCTCACCAAAAGATTTTGTGGTTTAATATCACGATGGCATACACCAAGGACACCGTGCATGTAACTCAGAGCCCGGCATATCTGTAAAATTTATAGTTACGAGAAAATTCATCAATCTCTGCTCAAGATAGTTTACAAGACAAGAAATCAAAGTTGCTACAATTTGATATTCCACAATCTTGATGAGGAAAATGAAGAATCCTGCAATAAGCTCACCTGGTATGTGTATAGCTGCACATATATATTGGGCATATGTTGGTTCATTCTGCTGTAGTGCCTTGAAACTCGGTAAACAGTTTCAGACACATATTCCAAGACAAGGTTAAGGTAGACTTCATTCTTCTCAGTAGTAGAATAGAAGCAGTGTCGTAGCTTAACAACATTAGGATGATCAAGCGTGCGCATAATCTGAAGCTCCCTGTTCTTGTATCTCCTATCCTGTAAGACTTTCTTTATTGCTACAGATTCACCAGTTTCCAAGCACTTAGCCTGACATATAAGAAAGGTGAAGAGTGAATCAATAAAATCATCCAGACAACTGCAATGCTTTCAACAACAACCTAACATTCTCAAGAATCATTAGATAAACATATAGTTTTACCTGAAAGACAACTCCAAATGAACCAGTACCAACTACGCGCTCCGCCATGTACGACAATGTCTGTGAAGATAGTATGAGGTCAGCTTCTGATTAAGCAAAATTAAAGCCTACAAGACAATTATGGGGGTAAAGAGAAATTAAATTTATTTAACTAGTTCACCTGTTTCTGTTGTCCATTCCTACCACTCACAGTAGTCACAATAATCTGACCAGTTTCTGTTCCATTACCACTAACAACAGCAGGTTCCATATCCTATGGGATGCAAGATTAATAAGCAACACTTTTCAGAATTTAAAGACAGATACTTTAGGTACTAAATTTGACACAAATGAGTAGGAACATTGAAGATACCTTCAAATTATCATCTAGACAATCAGCTTTTTCACCTTTAATTTTCATTTCATGCATTTCCTTAGGAAGCTCATCAAATTCAGAATTTTCAGGTCTAGTATCCATTGTTGATGTACTTGCAGTAGTGGTTTCCTTAGATGTAGAAGCCATATCCTCCTTTGGAACTGTAGTTGTACATCTCTCTTCCATTTGAGTTTCACCAACCACTCTTTGATCTACTTCTTGCTCAACCTTCACCCTCTTTATGCTTGAATCACCACCCTATTAAAAATCAGTAACAAATCATATTCTTTAGATGAATTACTGATAAATCTAATGAAAATAACCAAAACCAAAAAGAAAGTTCCAAGCTTCCTTTATAAATCCCATTATTGCACTATAAGTTCATCCTAACAAAAGTTAAAACAATACATCCTAAGGGGTGCAAGTTTCCAACTCACCTACCCCAAGCAAAAAAAAATTAACCTCTTGAAAGCCCAAAAACCGTAAAAAGCCTCAATTTTTTTGCCCAACTCCCACATATTTAGAGCTAAAATGGAGAAAGTCCCACTACAAAGCATTCTTTTTTTTCTTCAAGAATCACAAAGAAGCATTCAACACAAATTTTTCACCAAATCCCTACCAAGAAGAAAGACAACAAAAAAACCCAAGAATTCATATACCCAAATTTAAAAAGTAAACATCTTTCTTCTCAAATTTTCAAACCAAAGCAAATCATATGAATCACTTTTCACCATTCCCTTCTGTTCCACATCCATTTGAGCAAAAAAAAGATACAACAACTATATTAAATTCATCTCCCAATATTTACAGAGAAAAAAGAAAAGAAACTTACAGGATCTGAAACAGAAGAACGTCCAGAAGCAATGCTCTTTAAGCGACGCATGACATTCATCTCTGCTTCGCCAAGAGCCCAAAAACAAAAAAAAAACTCTTACCCACAAAATTTTACAGATAACTCCTTCTCCTCTTCTTCCTCAAACACCTGAAAGTTTTCTTTAATGGTGGAGATGGAGGAGAGAGAGATAGAGAGAGAGAGAGAGAAACAAAGAAGATAGAGAAATTGGACTTTGAAATGCCAAAATGAGAAAATATGACAACATCAAAAAGCCTCCTTCCCCCGTCTCTCTCCTCTCCTTTTGCAAAAAAAATTAAAAAATTAAAAAATTAAAAAATTAAAAGGAATTCCAAAAACCAAAAAGCATGATAAGAGTCTAGCATATTTTTTGTTTATATTGGAAAAAAATATTTCTTTCTCTAATTTACATTATTTTCTTACTTCTAAAAAACCAAAATTTCGATAACGGGTTGTTTGGTGTGAGGCATAAGGTATAATAATTTCGTGATAGAATGCAGGACTATTTTATTCTGCATTTGGTTGAAGGAATTAGTTACTCACGAAATTATTTATTCCATCATTTATATCATAGTGATAAAATAAGTTATCACATACACATAGTGAAATAACTAATTTTGAGATAGTTAATCTCGAAATTAATTATCTTCGGATAATTTATTTATAGTTAATCTCAAAATTAATTATCTTCGGATAATTTATTCTCAACCAAACGACCTCCAAGGAAATAAGTACTACTTTTATGTAATTTTAAAAATATTGTAGTATTTAATTTTAAAATCACGTTCAAAATCATATTTATAGAGTAATCCGATAAGTATGATATTTTAAAAAAATAATGTGTACATAATTTTACCTTTAGAAAAATGATATACAACTAGAGACTGTTTTTGAATAACTTCATGCTCAAGTTTATAAAGTATTAATAGTAGATTGTATAGCACAATTCTTTTTTAAAATAAAATATTAGGAATGAAACAGCAAAATTAAAAAAAGGAAAACGACAAAAGAAATCTCTTCCAAAAAATTCAAATCAAAATTCAAATAATCAGTGGTCAAAGTCATGACCGAAAGCCCAATCATTCCTGTCTGCATATTTTTTCGTACTAGCAGTCAAACTTTAATTTTAAACCGTCGATTCAACATCATGGTGAATCCAACGGTGAAAGAATGAGGAGTAGAAATGAAATGACAATAATATCCTTAGCGTGGAAGGAGATTTACGAGGGGGCGTGCGATTTGAGACAATAATTATGCCAGCGGAATATTCGCGGGGGGTCTTTTTGTCTAACACTTTGACTAGTCCTTATCCTTTTCGCGGTTAGTTTATGACTTTGAATTCTTTTCCTTAACTTTGGAACTTTTTTATTTTTACATTCATTAGAAATTAGAAAAAGAAACAAGGATCCAATGTGTCCAAAATAACCTATATTTATCTTACGAAAATAACATTTAATAGTCGCCCAAAAAACATACGAGAACAACATATTGAGTAAAATTTTATAAAGTGAAATACGAAGAAGTAAAATATACGTAAATTTTATAACTATCTTTTAAAGATAAAGAAGCTATTTTCAAAAGATCATCAACTCAAATAAAATAGTGATTGAAAAAAATTACAGTAAAAAAAACATAACAAACTTATGACTTGTTTTATACTACTCATACAAGTTACGTTGAAAAAAAAACAAGTAACAAAAAAGTTTTATTTTATTTTTAAATTTCGTGTTCAATCATATATATTATATAGAGGTCTCAAGTTTGAGCACTAAAGAATAAAAGGCAAGTGTATAAATAGCCATTTTTTAGAGTGTTATTTGAATTTTATTTAGGATTTACAAATTATTTAAAGCTTATAAGTGTTGCAATAAAGATCTATAACAACGATTATAAATTGTTGTCATAGAATATATATTCATTGCACAAGGAGAAAGAATAATTGTTACTGTAGTTATATCTATGGCAACGTTTTCTACCAACCTTTGCAATAACTGTTGCTATATATAGATCTATGATCACTAGAGCCGTTAATATGGGCTAGGCCCGTTGGGCTAGTCCGGTCCAGCCTGTAATTTGATAGGGTTGGACTAAGATTTTTGTAGCCCATTTAAGAATAGGGCTTTTTAGCCCGGCCCTGGTAAGCTCGCTGGCTCATAGGGCTTTAACAATATGGGTTGGACCGGCCCGTGGACTAAAAAAATAATTAAAAAAATAAAAATAAAATAGAACATTAAAAGAACAAGATGAGTCCAAACTCAAAGTCTACTTAAACAATCATAAATATTTAAATATTAATTATGTTTATAAAATATGTAAAATTCGAACAATATCATGCCAAAAGTTATGTAGTTTCACAGATTATTATGATTATTTTGTTGTGAACTTGAACTTAATTAGCAAGTAGTAACATTATGTAATATTGTTTTGTAAATATATGTTAATTAACAATTTAAAAAATAATAAAAATAATATTATTTCAAAAAATGAGTTGGCCCGTCGAGGCCCGTAGCCCACGGAGTGATGGGTTGGGCTTGCTATTTTCAAACCCATTATTTTAATGGGTCAGCCCGGCCTGGCCCGTCAAATTTCAGAGCCTACAAGGGCTAGCCCAGATGGGCTGAGACAGCCCGTATTGACAGCTCTAATGACCACGCTCGCAAATGAAACGCATGGTAAATCGTTGCGATAGGTCTATAGCGACAATTTTTCTATCTATGGCAACGATTTTTATTGCGTTGCCATAGGCCTATATTCTAGTCTAATTAGCAAGCATAAAATAAAGGTCTTGAAAGTGGCTACCTCGTGACATTTCTTTAGAAATGCAGAAAATCTTTAATAAGAATACTTTCACCTTAAATAAGTTTATGCATTGCGAATTTAAATTAATCAAATAAATAAATTTCGAAATTAAAAAATGACAATTTCATATGGTGAAATTTTTCATTATCCAATTGCAGCTAAACAATCAGTTGACAACTATCGATAATTGAAAAGTGACAATTAAATTAGAATAGAGGAATATATTTTTAAAAAAATTTAAACAATTGAAAAGTGTCTTTCTTTCTTTTCTTTTTCTAATTTTCTTCTTTATATTTTTCTTTCTTTGGTGGTTAAGGGTGGAAAATGTGGCAATGAAATGTTTATACTTGGGAACCACTAAGCTTGTTTGTTCAAAGAGAGGGTCTCAACAAGTATATTATATTCTAAATGACAATTTGTTGAAGATTAAATAAGTAATTAAGGTGCATGAAATGAAACACTACATTAATTATTTAAGCTATTAGCCAGCTTTTAATGCACGTTCTGGAGAGGATCATGATACTACCAACTGCTCTTAAAAGGGATAATATATATTACATGTATATATTATATACTACAAAAATTCTTCGAATTTAATTTAGGAGTCTCATAATCTATACTGTAATATTTTCATAACCATCATAAAATATTTTAAAACTTTTTATATTTTAAAAAATATAATTATATGGAATGAAACATGAGTTAGCTCAAGAATGATATATTATTGGGTGATTAATTACGTTATGGTAGTTAGGGGAAAGAACAAAAAATATTTTAAAAACTTAATATAGATTTTGGATCAGATTGTGAAAATTTACATTTGATTATTTGTTTGGCCATGAAATTTGATCAAATTTTAAATATCTGATCTTCAAATATTACAAGTTCCCAAAAACGGATCCAAGCCAGTTTTTTGATTTTTGGTACTTCCACTTACAAAACTTTATTATTTTTTTTCAAGTAAAATGCATGTTCAAATACAACTTCAAGTTCCAAAAATATAACTTTCAAACTCAAATTTTCATATTTCAAATTTCTATGTTTCAAATTTTAAGCTCAAAATCTATCGCCAAATTGCCCGGAATGTTTTGAAGTTTTAAAAAATGAACTTGCAGTAATAAACAATAAAGACATATATATTCAAAGCAATAATGTTTGCCTTCAATGTCATCTTAAGTAGGTGATGTTAACATTAAGGTAGTTGAAATTTAAAATATGAAAAGCTTGACTTTTTTTAAAACAATCTGTTTCTTCGAATTAAGCCAAAGATTGTGACATTCTTTACCAAATATTTAAAGCACATTCAAATGAAATATTTGAATACGTTATCGTGTAACATACAAAATATTCTCATTTTTGTAAACTTTGAACTTTCGAATACATATTTTTTATATCTTAATTTATGTGAGATTTTTTGTTTTTCAAGATTTAATGTTTTTAGTTTTGACTCTAACTACGCTTCAACTAGAGTCCACCATATAATATTAAGATCCCCTTTGCCTTTTAAAATCATAGCATCGTTTGGCTATATCATTGAATTGATTTTTTCAAATGATTTTTTTTCACCCGTAAAATTCTACTTCTTTTTTTTTCAAGTTATTACATGTTCAAACACAATTTTTACGTTGAAATATTAATTTAATGTTTTTAAAAAAATACTTTAATTTTTCAAATATAACTTTTTTTATGTCTAAATTTAACTCCAAACGCCTACTAAAAAGAATTACCAGAACCATATATTTTTATAATGATATGAGAAAGGATTAATTGCCACTTGTACTAGTAATATTTTTCGTGTAGTTCTTAAATATATAAACTTTATAAATTATGTTAATCTATCTAATTTAAAAATTATGGTATATTAAACTTTATAAATTATGTTGATCTATCTAATTTAAAAATTATGGTATAGTTAATTGTCGAGGCTGTTATTTTAAACTACTATTATAACATTAACGTACACGGTATAATTAATGTGATAAAATAACATGGTAAAAAGATAAGCATTGACCAGTCCTTTTTAACATGTGACAAACTAGGGTCGTTAGGACATGAGTTTTTTTCCCCCTTTTTTGAAAATAAGAGACGGTGTATGAAGTTTTAATGATTGACAAAAGTGAACCTCTTTCACGATTTATTGTCTGTTTGAATTGTCTATCAGGTGAATCAAATCCCCTTGGACGAGAATGCACAAGGACAGCTTAACTCTACAAAAGATTGACACAAATAAAGAAAGACATTAAGGAGAAGATATCGAATCAAAACAAAAGTCCGCAAGATAGATGTGTAGAAAGGAAATAAATCACAAGTTTCCTTATAGGATGCAACGTCTTATTCGAAGTTAAAATTATAGTTTGTGACGCTCTAGGGTGTTCATATATATGGCATGATGAATACTGGAAGCCGCATCTATTGCAAATTCATATAATTCATTACCTGAAAGCAATAGGCATTGAAGCAAGCAGAAGGGCTTCGTCACAACAACACTGAAACTGGTTTACTAGTTGTTAGGTTGTGATCGAGTCTGTATGTTTGTGTATTGAAGTTTGTTTCTGATTAAGCAAGTGTTGGTGTGTGAGAGTCGATGTGGTGTTGAGTATCTAAAGTTATTAGTCTGATGTGTTTGAGGTACTAAAGTTAGTCATTTTGATTATTAAGTTGTAATCTAAAATCGCTTTTGAAGTTTATTGAACGTTACTTAAAATCCTACATACTATAGGTCGTGAATTTTACTCCCTTGAACAAAAAGGTTTTTCAGGATTTTTTAGTTAGTTTTTGAAACTGGAAAATTGGTAGAAATTTTCGTTCACTCGCGTAAAATCTTGATTTTTTAAATTGAAATGTACATTCAAACACAATTTTAACTTTCAAATATCTTTTTTCAGATGTCACTCTACTCATGTCGAAATACCTATAACTCATGGTATAATGTTTGGCATGAGGAAAATATAAGTTTCTGATCTACAAAAACAAATTCTTTAAAAATGAAAACACCAATTTAATTAACCAGTTCTATAATTGACCTTTCAAGCTAATTGTCTCCTCTTCACTCTTCAGTAGCCCCTAATCTCCACTTCTTAACCATCCTACCCCACGCCACCCCCAAGAAAGAACAAACTTATTTCCCAAGAAGGAAAACATTTTACCTTCAATACCAAACAAGCCCTTAGTGTCCATTTCTTTATGGATAGTTGTTAGGGGTGAACAAAATCGAACCGCAAATCGAATCAAACCGTAAACCAAATCGAACCACCAAAAAAAATACGACTAGTGATTTGGTTTGACTTGGTTTGGTGTTGAAAAAAAAACCCGACTATAATTGGTTTGATTTGATTTTAGCTAAAAAAAGTCAAACCGAATAGAACCAAACCGATATTACATAGATATACTATTTTTAAAAATATTTTATACATAAAAATATTTATTGTGATGTAATTTATAAATATTTCTTAAATTTTTCATAGTTTTTATCATTCAATATATTATTTCAAGTTTAAAGTTAGAATTTTAAGTGGTCCAATAAGTTTTTATAACCCATACATATTAGTAACTCAAATAAAGCTCAAATCAATACTAATGCTAACAAAAAATTATTCAATTCAACACTAGGAATGACAATCATGTTAGATATCTATTCTTTAATTTTACATAAATACATAAACTAATTTTATTTTTTTGTTTAATATTTAGTCATGTAATTAATACTTATTAGACTAATTTTAGTATGACTTGATACTTTTAAATTATGATTATTTTTATAATGGCTTATTAATATGCAATATTTATTCTATGCGATTTTATTATTTTTTTGGTTGAATGTTTTATTAATGTCATCACTCATTTATATATTGTGTTATTTTTTTTTTTAAATAAATACCTTAGATAGTTGTATCTTGCTAGGACTAAAGAAATATTTAAAGCACAAATTAATTATATATTTATATGAAGACTTTATCGGAAAAAACTCAAAATAATCCGAAAATCTGAGAAAATTCAAAAAAACTCGAGATTGAAAAACCTAATTTTTATTAGTTTAATTTATAAATTTAATAACCCATTACTAATGGTTTGATTTGATTTTTAAAAAATCGAATCAACTCGGTCGACGTAAACCCCTGGTAGTTGCAATAGCTAGACAAATTTTGTGTGTTTGTGTGTCAAAGCTGCTGCTGCCTACTCCGTCCAAAAATGTCTAAAATTTCACCTTTTTTTTCTTCTCTGTGTAAGACTTAATGCCCCATTCCTCATGCTGCTCTGTGGCTGATTGAGACTCCGCCTACTGTAGTGAGCGAATTATTTGACTTTCCATCAGTCGGCTGTTAACTTTTTCCAAAAACAAATACTCCCTCCGTCTAATTTTACGTGGCACCATCTGATTTAATACGATATTTAAGAAAAAAATGATTTTTTTAAAAACTTGCGCTATATAATAATCCTGTTAGATACTTATTTGTTACGCGATAAAACAGGATGGAAGAAGTAAAATATGATCTTATTTAAGTACCAACATATTTATGCGATTTTTTATTTTATTTTGTGTTTCGTACGATTGATACTTAGTTGAGTGACACTTCTCTTTTGCCTAAGAAATTGATGCATCAAATTCAAACTTGTGAGATGAAAACAAAACTTTTACACAATTAGTGTCAGTTTGTGAGGCACATTTTATTTTGTTTTTAATGCATGGAACTACTATATATGAAATACAGATAATATAGTTGTGGAAGTCAGAGAGTGAAAAAAAAGAACTCAATTCAAATTGTGATTTATAGTCATGAGCGTAATAAGTGATAGAAGTCTCTCTAAATACTTGAGGGTCGTTTAGTAGCTGATTAAAATTATGCTGATATTAATAATACATAATTAGTTATGATAGAATTTATATATTATTTTTTATATGGATATTAGTTATGCGGGTATTAGTTATTCATGTATTACTTATTCCATCTTATATACTGCATAAAATAATACATAGATGTCTTTACAACTTATACATGTATTGGTTATTCGGATTTCTAAATTGGAAACCAAACACCGTATTAATTTTTTACACGAAAAACTTACTTCTTAACCAACTACCAAACGTAATATTACCAATACCTGCATAACTCACCTCCAACCCACTACGAAACGACCCCCTAAATACATGTCATATTATTTATTTGGGGGTAAACACTGAGTGCGGTAAATTTAGACTCATTTGCTACACTTAGATTGAATTTCAATTATTATGATTGTAATGTGAAATAATTTGAACATTCATCTGATAACCATCAAAGTAGCTGGTGAAGTGGGCATTTGCATAAGTAGCCTTCCTTCAAACAACAACAACATACCCAGTATAAATAGCCTTACTTCAAACTACTATTTAAATTATGTACCTATTAACCCATTGAGCTGAATTTGTCTGCAAAAAATAAAATAAAATTATAAATACTAATTTTAATGGAAAATATAGTCTAATGGACTATGGGAACATAATCTTTGGTGAAATGATCCAAAAACGTTCAAACCCTATTTATACCCAGCGTGTGTGTGAGAGAGAGACTATGTATGGGTTCGCACAATATTTAGTCGAAGTCAAAAAAAGAATATTTGAAGTTGAAACTGGAGAAAAAGTATATTTAGAAGTTCAAATTATATTTGGATATACATTTCATTTCAAAAAAGAGTTCAAGTCTTGTGAGTGAAAAGCATACTATTTCACTTAAAATACTCCCGAAATGAGTTTTTCTAATAAATTCAAAATCTCTATTACAAGTTGAAGTTGAAATAATCGATCAAATTTGTAAAACAAAAATTGATTCCCAAATTATTTTTCAAGTTGATATTGAAAGAATATACATTGGGCTTCTTGGGCCGTGGATCGCATTACTACTTTCCCACATTGACCCATACATTCTTCATCATATAGCAACTCTTTTTGTGCAATAAGGTAGAAAAAGCAGTGCAAATTTGAGTACCATTAAATTGAAGCATTAAAACTTTTGTAAACCCAAAGCAAATATCAGTTTAATCACAAACATTAGATTGTCTATTTGTTTCTTTTAATTAGTTTAACATGTTTACATTTTTAAATATATGTCATTGTACTTGAGAAATTATAATCAGGTACTCGAGCATGAAGAACTGAAATGGGTTACAAAGATCAACAAACTGTTAAACCAAATGGGCCATTCATACTGGGCCGAAATACTTTGATGTGAATTATGGCCCATTATAATTTCTTTGTGGTCCAAATGTGAATTAAGAGTTCTATGGACGAAGCCATTAATGGATTGATGTCTGATCAAATTATATCTTGCGAAAATTACATAACACACCAACATTAGAGGCCTAATTACGCTCCATACCTATAGTTTAAATCAATTACGCTCCTTGTCAATTAGTCAAAACTATTGGTATATAAATTTGTAGCCTCTTCTATCCATTATACTCCCTCTCTCGCCACTCTCCTGCATCTCTCCCAATCTCGCTCTATGTCTCTCCTCCCTCTCTCTCCAATCTCGCTGCCCTCTCTCCGTCTCCCTCTTTCTCTTGCTGCCTCTCTCCCTTCATCTATTTATTTCTCTCTTTCTCTCTATAGGGAACCTTTTTTACAATTTATATATTGTATTTGTATATCAATAAACTTAAGTATATTTGATACTTGTATTTTGTATTTATTGATTCATGTTGATATATTTATATATGACAAATATGTATAATACAAAGAGTAGAGAAAGAGAAATTGTATTCGTTGATAAGAATTTGTATTTTCTATTTGTAAATACAAATTGAATTGTATTTGTTGATACAATTGAATACAAATTGTATTTCATTGATACGAATTGTATTTGTACTCGTTGTTGATAAAAAATGTATTTTCTATTTGTAGATACAAATTGTATTTGTATTTGTTGATACAAATTATATTTTATTGATATGAATTGTATTTGTATTCGTCGTTAATAAGAATTGTATTTTCTATTTGTAGATACGAATTTTTATTTGTATTCGTTGATACAATTGAATATAAATTGTGTTTCGTTGATACGAATTGTATTTGTATTCATTGATATAATTATATTCGAAAGAAGAAAAAGAAAGAAAGAGGAAATAGAAATACAAAATACAAAGAGGGAGAGAGAGATGACAATACAAAATAGAAAGAGGGAAAGAAAAAGTGAAAAAGAAAGGGAGAGAGACTGAGAACGAGAGGGAGAGAAAATAGAAAGAGGAAGAGACATGCGAGACAGAGAGAAAGAGGGAAAGAAACAGAGGGAGAAAGAGAGAAAAAGGGAAATAAACAGAAGGAGAAAGAGAGAGAGAGAGAAAGAAAATGAAGGAGAAACAGAGAGAAACAGAGGGAGCAGCGAATTTTCTTTTTCTTTTTTTACTTGGCATTTAAATAGTCGGTATGAATTGTAATTAACATAAGTATTAGTATAATGGTCCAATTACTTTATGTTGGGCTGGTACTTATGAAATTTCCTCTTATTTCTTCCAAAGGTCAAATCAGTTTAGGATAACTAGTGTTTAGTTGTATCGTAAGAAAGGACAAAGACTAATTAAGTAAGCAATAAAATCTTTGTTTATTTCCTATTCATATATACTAACGTGTTAAAGCAAACAAATTAAGTATATGCAAAATTAGAATGATTATCTATTACGTAGAAAGAAATTAATGATTGTAAGGTAGGGTCCCCCTTCAGCAATTGGAGTTAAATTTTGAGTAACATTCATAAATCATAATATAGAAAAATCAAGTGTTGGACCATTTTGTACATCGTCCCTTTGACTATTTTCACATGCTAAAAGAGAAAAATCATTGACAATAATTGAGCTTTTTTCATAATACACCAATGTAGTAGTAGTACTATTTTTCACCTAAACTGCAAAACACAGGTCTTTGGCAATGTTTGTGGCGAAATGTGACAATGGACAGGTTCATCTTTGGCATATGTGACACATTATTGGTACCTATATACTATACTATATAGTAGCAAAGAGAGATATGTGGACATATTACGTTTTCGACCTTAGTCAGGGTGTCCCATAGGGGGTACGGGACAATTCAATGGAAAAAGCCCAACTTGGACTCTATTATACGAATTTGAATCCAATAATTGAGAAAATAATCTCATGTCTCCACTTACTATTTGAATAAGAAAATACTATTTACAAAATAGGGATGAGGCTTAACTCACATTCCAAAAGTTAGCTCGAAAGGAGGAGGATTATCCAAACCTTATAAGGAGTCCGGGGATTCATCCCTCACCGAAGTGAGATTCTTTATCCTCTCTTTGGACTAGCTTTTAGAGTGTAAGTTAGGTCTCAGATTTTGAGTCAGGCTTATTGGGTCCGATGTCACCTCAGACTATGTATGTTTGAGGGGGTACTCCTGGTCCTTGAATGTCACGTTCCCGGCCGGATAGTGTAACCCAAGATAAAGAATGATCGGATCCGGGTGTGAGGGAGGAAAATCACTAATTCTACTGCCACCCACCAACAACAAGTACCAGGTTACTTTGTCCACCAATGCTAAAACAGATGAGAAGAATTACTTAGTGTTTTTTTTATCTTCCCTGAGATTTGAACTTGAGACCTCATGATTCTTAACCCACTTCATTGATCACTAGGCCCCATCATTGGGTGCCCTTTGAGTTAATTTTTGGAGGGTGAGTTAGGCTTAAAGGCC
Organism: Jaltomata sinuosa; assembly: GCA_003996215.1. NCBI lineage: Eukaryota > Viridiplantae > Streptophyta > Magnoliopsida > Solanales > Solanaceae > Jaltomata > Jaltomata sinuosa. The sequence continues at coordinate 1,042,532 of QJPP01000001.1, read as the reverse complement.
TAGTTTCTAAGTTGTTTTTCCTTTATCAGAAAAATTATTATGGATTAATTTCTATAAGTTTTAAATCGATTTTTTTATCCTAAAGGTCGGTGTTGTTTTGGGGTTTTAGTAAAATAATTCAGAAACTAGACGTGCTCAGTATGTACACCACAACTTTGGTACACGTCGACGAAAGATTGATAGAATTTGACTAAGAAGTTAGACTTAATGGTTCTAGAATAATCAAATATTTTTAAATATACTTGAAGGTCAAGATTTTGTCAAACTATACTGATTCTGAGATGGTACAAATTTACCAATATAAATATTTACATTTGTTATGTTTGACAAATAGGAAAAGAAAAAAAGATTAATGACAAAGTCCGTGGTGTCTGGATCATTCTTAGATACCTTTTGATAATAAATACTCACTAGTTTGACAAGTTGTGCATATGCAGGTCTTATTCAGATGAGTAGAGTAATAATTAAGAATGAGAGACGCAATTTGGTTAACGAAAAATAGGAGCTACCAAGAAAAAAAAATATTGACTTCAGATTTTTCCAAGAAAGTTGGTGAAGGACCTACTCCATTAATTGCATCCAGGGGCAAAATTATAGATTAAAAAATGGGGTATGTGAATTAGTGATCTTTCAAAAAATTAGGTATTTTATGTGTATATATATATATTTTAAATTGATATAATACTATCTGCTAGTCTGCTACACTCATACTACAAGTATATTAAGAGCCTGTTTGGATTGACTTATTTTAAGCTATTTTTTTTAAGTTGGAAATTTTAGTTTTTAGTTTTTTTTTGCTATTTTGACCTAAAATTAAGTGTCCAGAAGCATTTTTTTACCTTACCCAAACACTAGAAAATAGCTTTAAGCTATTTTAACTTAAAAATCACTTAAAATAAGTCAATCCAAACGGGCTCTAAATGGTCCATCTGGTTAGATAGTCAGTTGTTTACCAAGAAAACAAGGGGTCAATTCCACTTAATGCATTTTTCCTTCTTTTTTTAAGTAGTATTACAACCATGTTCTAGAAATTCTAGATTCGTTTTTTATTACACCGGAGAAGAATTTCTCCGTTAGAAAGGAGTACTAATTAGGTTATTTTAATTTGGTATTGTATTTTTACATTCAACGTTTGATTATTAGTAGTATTAGACGATATCAATACAAAATTTGATATTATTTATTCTATAAAGGAGACGAGATTATAATTATGAGACAATCTTATTTTGAATTAAACTACCACTTAATATTTCCAACCGTTATTCTCCTTATTAAGTTTATGTACCGTTAATAATGTATAACAAATTTTTATATTATTTGTTAAAATGGCTTATAATAATATGTAAATTTTTATATTAAATATGATCTGAAAATTTGAAAATTAATGCAGCAGCCATAGTCGTAGCTTCTACGATCTCAGGCTCAGCCCCCCTGCATGGACTGAACACCTTCAATAAATGCAATTAATTGTATGCCTAGATTCCCAACCAGACTTTATTTTCTAATTATTCACTTCTTTTTTTCTGATCAAATTAAAGTACTGATGTATGGAGGGAGAATGGCAAAGTATCCAATTGACTTTTATTAGTATACCAGTTTGTAATATGCATATTTTCTCCCATTCTTTTTGCTTCCATTCTTATTGATTTTACTTGATTTAAGCATTATCAAGATCCTTTTATCTCTTTATGGATAACAAATAATTTGCTAGCCCCACAATGCCAATCATATGTGTTAGGATAATCTTTTGGAGATATTTTTAAGGTCTAATTTGTTTTAGATACGATATATATATATTTTACAATATATAATGACATTTTTGTCTCATGTGTATTTAAATCAAAAAAGAAAACAAAAAGAATTTAATCATATCTATGTGGGACTTTAGTCTTTTAAGTTTAATATCTCGGAATTTGGCAAAGTTCACATTATGAGCACAAAATTTTAGGAACTTTCTTGCACTCAACTGCCAATTAAAGATTTGAAAATAGGGAAATATCAGCCATGTGGAAAGTTTATCAAAGCCTAACTAATTACTCTATGTATCATAATCATTTTTACATTATTCCTCGAAAAATCAAGAAATAATTTATCACTTGTTTATTAATTTCTTTTTTTTATTAATTAAGATTATTTTTCAATATATTTTTCAAAATATAAAATTTATTTTATTCAAAGAGTAATAAAGTAAAATTTATGAAAGAATAATAAAATATTAATTAAATTTTTTCCATATTATCCTTGCAATTAATTTTTTTTGAAAGTGTTCACACTTGTTTGTAAAGTTTCAAAAAAATTTCTTAAGGGGTGAATTAGTAAAATTATCTTTTTATTTATGATTTTCTTAACATGCGTATAAAAAGAAAAATGATCAACTAAAATGAGACGAAGAAAGTATTACCTAACTCGTACTAACCCAAGCAAATTTTGATCAAATTGAGTCTTAACTCATTTGTTATCTTAACTCATTTTTTGACCCGTCCAAATTTGATCCAACTTGTTCAATTGCCACCCTATATTGGACCAAGATGAACGTCACAAAACGAAAAGGAAAATATAATTTTTGTTTCGAAAACAAAAACAAATGCATGAAGCATAATTATTGTGTATAGGATGGAGGGAGGTCAGGCCCCCGGGTGGGCGGTGTCTCCGCCATACTCAAACAGCGCACATGAATATATGGCCCCCGCCGCTGAAATATTAACACCTAATAATATTGGTGCTTTAAATGATTCCTTGCGCATGCATGCTAATGTACTCCTCCCGTTCAATAATATTGTTCACTATTGACTTGACACACATATTAAAAAATAATAAATTATAAGAGTAATTTTACTGTATCATCCTTTGAATATAATTAATTCAATGCTTTGAAAGATGTATTGGGTAATGACTATAATTAATAACTAAGGGTAGAATGGGTAGAAATTGTTAAATTATCCATTGATTTTTCAAATTGGACAAATATTATTGAACATTTATTTTTAATAACATGAATAAGTATTGTTGGATGGAGGGAGTATTTCCATCAAACAAATATAATTTGAAAGATATGTGGAGCAAATTAGTTGCATGTGAGATAGGTTTGGGAGGAACGTATATATTTCATAAAAATGTTAAATGATAGAGTGATGCACCATTCAAAGATTGTTATTTTGTGATACAAAATGAATGGATAAGCTCATTGTCTATGATATAATGACTGAAATTTCTTTATTTTTTATCGAAAGCCTCGTATTTGAGCTAAGTCATGCAAATGAAAAACCTCTTTTTAAGGAAAATTTCTTTTTAATAAGTAATATATGACGTGAATTTAAATTAGTCAAATTAGTTAAATTTTGAAAATCAAATCAAATGATTATAAGGAAAATAAAAAGGTTCCAAAAATAATGCTTGCCGTCCACCCCAACCCCAAACCCCACTCCGATCCCATGCTTTCTTTCTTCATAGAATCAAATTCTTGGCATTTTTAGCCTCATATATATTTTCCCACCAATAGACCCTTTTTCTAATGTAAAATAAAATGTTTATGTCGGTTTTGCTTTTCCAAAGATCTATGTATGATAAAGTGATTTTATTTTATTTTATTATACTTTTTCGGAATATGAGGTGGATATTTTGTTCATCGATCCTACATTGTCATACATTCAGAGAAATCAATCTAACTGTACACATCTTATATAAAAGGAATTGCACTTTCTACCTTTTTTCTTGGGCTAATTATTAATATCATCATCATACTACAGTGCAAATATACGTATAATTTAAAAAAGGTTAAACGAAATTCAATTTAATATGAATTAAACTTTTTATTTTACCTTTAGCAAAAGGTATTATAGCCACACAAATGATATGATATGTTTAAGACCATAAATTTCAAGGGGTCCTTTGGTTCATGGACTAAGTTATTCCGAGAGAAAATAATATCAAACTAAATCCTGAAATATCTCATCTATACCACGTGAACTAAATAACCCCAAATTTATAGACACAAATTTATGATGTATATAATCCAAAAGTCTTCCTCTTTTTTCTTCTTTTTTTTCGAGTCAAACTTTATCACGTAAATTAAAATGAAAGAAAATACTAATTTAGTATGAATGCATTAATTGGATTCTTCGTATTAATTTGTATTGACAAGAGGTTCAACTTGCATCGTCTAAAGTCTACAAATTGATGCACCGTGTAGCCCCTTCTGTTGGAACTTGGAAGGATGACCAGATAGTTGACAATTCGTACTACTTCGTTTGAACTATTTTATTTGTCATTTTTGCTAAAAATAGATGGTTCAAAATAGTAATCATTTTAAAAAATCAAAGTATAATAAATGTTTGTTTCCATTTTTACCTTAATCATAAATATGAAAAAATATTAATATGATGCAAAAGAGAGAAATATGAAATTGGAAGGAGCAATTAATAAGGATAATTTAATCAAATTACTCTTTCTAATTAATGTTTTTTAAGGAATGTGCAAAATAAAATGTGAAAAGTAAAATAGATCGAAGGAAATACTATTGGATTCAAATATTCAACAGTTGCTGCGGACAATCTTCACCTTTTCTCATTAATACTAATCAACCATAAACATGTTGGGGGTCTATTTTGACCTTTAGACCTCAACTGTGTCATGAGACTTTTTCTAGATTTTTTAACCAAAAGTCTTAGTAATTATTTTTGACCTTTTAAGTCTTATGAATTCATTTCAAGATTTTATCGTAACAAATTTATTCGTTCCAGGTTGTAAACACGTATTATTCCTTCTATTAATGCACAAATGTTGTAACATGCATGCTCATATATAACAAGTACTTGATTTGTTTGTGTTTCTTTCGCTTTTGTTTGTTAAATTGTTATGGAAGTTCGTTAAAGAGCAAGAACTAGGGATATAACAAAAAATTTATTAAGAAAAAATCGAACCTATCAAGTTTATATATATACCTCAAGTTCAATTTCTAGTGTCCAACCGCAGAATACCTCAAAGAATAAAATTGGAAATTGGGGTTATTGCTAAATAACATAGTTTTAATGTTCGTCATTCAATAATATAACATCTAAATAAAAGAAAAAAAGTAAATCAGAACAATATTCAATTAAACATTTCAGTTTCAAATTTGGCTGGTTACGTTGTAGCTGGATGCATTGCATCATTAATAATAGGGGGATGGTTTGGACTTTAGTTATTAATGGTCGTAGGTTGTGAATTAAATGCTTCCAATGCAATTGGACCTTAAGTAATATTGAGACTCAAGAGAATTAAATGTCAAAGCCAAGACTCATAAAGTTGAAAAGTTTGTTTGAACAATTTTTCCTTACAGGTCTTTTAGTGCAAAAATGTTTTTTTTTTTGTGAAAAACATATAAAACTAAATGTGAATTTATAAAAGACTACCAAACGAATTCTCCCTATCGATATAACCCCGACCCATGCATTAATTTCATTAAATTTCGACTAAAGGTTGAGATAGAATATCAATGAGGCAGTGACATAATCTGGAATTGTACATTGAATTATAAGAAAAAGGAAAACAAATACACCCACTGGATGGCACCCCCATAATATAAAAGACTAAAAGAGTTAAAGTTATATACACCGATGGAGTAGAGTTTCTAAACTCAATTATTTCATTGATTATAAGTTTACTTAATTTATTAATTTCATGTTATCATATCATATCAGGCTTAAGGAGAATTACTTGCGTTGTAAGCAACTTAAATTGTTAGTATGCAAATTGTTAATTTAAAGTATTATAATTGTACATAACATAAATTCATGTAGAAACAGGTTGGGAGTTTCTTATAATTTTGAAAATTATACGTTATAGCTTGAGATGATATATATGTTGCATCTAATTTTTTTTCTTTTCAAAAACTCGCGTGAAAAGTAGAAATTCTTCTTGATTTTTATAATATAAGTCTTTTATGTTAAACAATTTAAGTCATGAACGTGAGACTTCTAAGACTAGGTAGCATACACAAATTCAAACTATGGTAATTGCATCATTCTCTATATAGATAATTGTAGTATTTCATCTATACCAATTTGTTTGTTTATTTTCTTTTTTGGTCGACTTAAAAAAAAATGTTTCTTTCCCTTTTTGGTAATTCTTTAATTCTAATTTTTCAAATGACATATTTAAGACTACAAGATTAAATGACATTTTAATATATTCTACATATCTTTAGTTTAAGAGCAAAAGATTCAATTTTTTTTTACTTTTTTAAATTCCGTGTCAAGTCAAAATCAGATAAACAAATTGAAATTAAACGAAAGGCGTAACAAATTAAGGTAGTGAATGAAAATTTCAACTCCAATATTTCTATTAGACTAACACATTCATTTGATGTGTTGCATGACTAGGTGTACTCTTATGGAATTTAAGTTTGGATAAAGCCGTGTAACTAATTTCGAATAATAACAAATATTTGGCATTTTTATAATGGATATAACTTCTATACTTGGTGAGAATACGATAATTAATCAATGTTGAATGTTGATTCATTTCATTTAGGATGCAAAATCAATCTATGAAAATATGACACGTTCAATTCTCTTAAGTTCGGGTGGGGTCATTGACCCGCCCATTTAATGGCTCAACCCGTTGTGATCCATCCAATTTAGATCATTTTAACCTCCATTTTAACCCAAACCGCTCATTTGATGCCTATATTTCATTCTATCAGTTTGAACTGGCTGAATGTGAAAAGAAAATGGGATATGATGAATGTGTGTATATCAAAACAAAAGAGTTAATAAATTCACACACATGCAATATGTACACACTTTGGATGAGCCAATACATACTTCAATGGTCCCTTTTATTAGACAACTCTTGTGGATCGATGAAGACAAAGCAATAGAACTAATGGGAAAAGGAAAGCTCAAAAAAATATATACTTATAAGAGTTCTACATATAGAGTAGTACAAACATATGAACATGCTCCAAACTTGAATGTTAACCATATAAAATATATAGTAGTAGCCAATGCTAGCTCCCAAAGATTCAGAATAATCATTGCTCCCTGGCATATTGTTAGCTGATATTCTTCTAAAACTCCTCCACCACCACACCCTTTAGATATAGGTGACGTTGGGGGACTACTAATATCGTCTGACATAAAAATTTCCAATAGATAAAACAAATATATGCATATGAAATAAATCTACGGTATGTTCCTATATAGATATATATGTGAATGTTTATGTTACATATATAACATCTGTTACCATCATTTTATTTCGTCTGGTGACAACCAATGCCACCGCTATTTGACAACAGACGATAATACCTTTCAGGAAAAAGGAAAAAAAAAAATGCAAATTAAGGGTGTGTTTGGTATGGAAAAAAAATGTTTTTCTTGGAATATATATTCTTTAAAAATAAGTAGTTTTTTTTTACTTATTTTGTGATGTTGGTAATAGCGAAAAAAATAATTCCAAAAACATTTATATATAATATAGAAAGACACTATATATAGGGGTGCATGGGGGTGGGGGTGGGGTCAGGAGTGGCGGAGGTTGGGTTGGTCAAGGGGCGAGGGATGAGGGATGGAGCCATTGGTGGGGAGTGGGGAATGGCCGACCAGGGAGAGGAGACGATAAATTTGAAATGTAATTTATAAACTTGATTCCCCTACTCAAATCATTCTTTTAATGTTTAAAGAACTTTTTTGTAGGAAGATATATTTTGACCAATCAAATATTATAAAATTAAAAAATATTTCGCTCGGAACCAAACATGTACACCGCCTATTACTGTTTTCCTCTCAACTTGAAGCCCAAGATAATTATTGGCAAATGATGTTGAAGTCTTGGATAATTGTTGGCAAATGAAGCTGACTTATCTTTAGAAACTACAATCTTTCTTTTTTTAATATTATTATTATTATTATTATTAAGGAACTTTGGCACAATAATAAAAGTTATTATTGTATATAATTAGGAGATTATGAGTTTAACACGCGAAAACTGCTTACATCATTGTAAAACAAAATTGGGTACATAAGAGATTTAAAAAGAAAGCTTAGTACACTAGTTACTCATTTGATATTTACTGTATGAAATTGACCAGTATATATAGGTTTCTAGCTAGTAGTAAACCCTATGCTTGTCATTGTCAATGTTATTCCTTAATTCCTAGGAAGAGTAAATAGTAGTAATTCCTCAAACAATGTCGTCTCATCCAGAATGATCCAATGAGGCCTCAAAAGAGTTATCGTTGTAGCTAATTTAAGTCCACAGTGACCATCAGTTTGAACCATTGTAACCCATAGCAGCTAGCAGTACTGAAGAAACCCTTATCATGAGTTGAGATGTGTTGGGCGTTTGCCCTGATTTTCTAATCATAATTGATTATTCTTTTTTGTAAAAAGAAAACATAAATCTTTTATAATTGGCTAGTTCTTTTCCTCGTAGCAAAATGTTTATGACTCTATAAATAGAGGCTCATTCCTTCTCACTTGGTAACATCCACAATATAGTCTTAAAAGGACTTTGAGAATTTTGTTTAGGGGGAGAATTTGTGAGACACAAGTGTTACTGTGTCACTTGTGGGAATCTCCATTTTATTCTGAGTGAATTTTTTGAGATTATTTCTCTCGATATTTTGTACTCTCTTTTATATAGTGGATTGCTCATCTTCTTTGTGAATGTAGGTCGATTGACCGAACCACATTAAATTATTATATTTCCTATGGTATATTTCTCGTTTGTTTTCTTACTTAGCGTCTCTCAAAAGGCTTTACTAACTTTTGCATTACACCTGATTATTTTGTTTCTAACAAGATGAGCAAAGGGCCAAAGTCTCTCAAGAATAGTTAGAAAATTGTTTTATGATTATGATTATTAAGATAAAAAAAGAAAAGAATAGTAGTAGTGTAGCATGTAGCAGAGAAGGAAAGAGAGAGCATTAAATGCATGGCAACACTTTCTCCCAACAGTTTCTGAAATGTCATTAAATGCACCTAAGCTGGCACTACTTTGCAGGACCCCTCCCCCCCTTTCTCCATCAAGCCTCAACTGTGGCTGGCTCGCTCATCACGCAGCCATTCCTTCTTTACCTTCATCTCTACGATTGCTCCCACATTTTTTTATCTATAAATTCTTCTTACTCATTTACTTTAACAATATGTTCCAATTCACTATCTATTCTCTCCGTTTTAATTTATTTGATTTATTTTTTCTTTTTAGTATGTTTTAAAAAGAATGCTTATTTCTTTTTTTTAGTAACTCTTCAGTTTCAACTTTCCACATGGCATGTTTAAGACTACAAGATTGAAGGGCATTTTGGTACATTTGACATATCTTTAATTTTTAACCACAAGATTCAAACGTCTTTTTTACTTTCTTAAATTACGTGCCAAGTCAAAATAGATCAAACAAATTAAAACAGAAGAAGTAGTAATTAAGCTTTACAACAACTTACTCAGTATAATCTTACAAGTAAAATTAGGGATCGAAAAGGTGATGTACGTAGACTTTATATATCCCTACGTTTGTGAGAATAGAAAGTCTCAACTCAAATAAATATAATCAAAGCATGATAAAAAAATAAATACGACAACAAAATAGGAAGATAAACAGAACAACTCAAATAAAACAACAAGTAATAAAGAAAATTATAAGGAGAATAAGACTGATGTAATACTTCCTCAAAGACTTTTTTCTCATACATGAACTGTAAACTGTATTAGCAATTGCAAAAATAATATAAGCATTCACGAACACACTCTTTTACTTCTCAATTCGTGGCCTCTAGCAAGATTATGTCATCCTCACTTAAGATCTCTAGATATACATTTACAATCAAATAGATGTAGTGTATATATATACCAATAAGGGTCTTACTGGTAACTAATTTGATATTAATCGGGTTAAATGGACCATATATAGTTTTAACTCGATCTCAAAAATTATCTTAGAGGAGAATTGCCCAATATTATATAAAGAGTTTAGGAATCTCATTTCTCACTAATGTGGGATATTATTTTAATCATCCTGCATGCCCGAACACAGTCTAGTTCCATGGGCGTGCACGCTCAGACACTCTCCGGTCCTTGCAAGGCGCACATAAGCATTCCATTTTAAATGAACTTTGGACCTAGCTCTAAGGTTCATTTAACATAGTACCAAATCAGGACATATCGTAATCCTTATTTATCGATGTTGAGCCCTCATATTAAATTATTCACTCTCCATATACAGTTTTGGGCATGAGATGGATGAAAAAAAATATAAATGATCTTTTTATATGATCTTGGATAATATATCCTTATGTCTTGAGCTTGTTTTTTGGATTGCGTTAGACCTAATTAAAATCTATTTATTTACGCACTTTATTTTCAATGTAAAATATTTTGGTGCGAATCCAAATTTAGTTAGATTATTGAACTACTAAGACAAGACGCCCGGGAAACTAAAAAATGATGTAGTGAATATATGCAATAATTAAATGAAACAAAGAAGAAGATACATGAATTTTCATCCCCTTTCACTCCACATTTGCATTTGAATTTCAGATTTCTGGTTCTATGAACTTTAGTGATATTATATTATTTTATTATTTGCATTGGGACATATGAAATAAAAAGGAGTTTGAACAGTGAACACTATTGTATTTCAAACACAAATTGTTCAATCAAATCATACTCTCATCTCCATCCATGTCCTATCTATATATAATCCAAATTCCAAAGAAAACATCACAGCCTGTCCTCGTTCAACATTTTAGGGTCTTATACGATATTAGCATAGCTCATATTTCATTGACTAGACTTCTTCAATTAATTTATATGAAATTATTTGATCGGACACAAATTTTAAATATATATATATATTTATATATTTTTTTTTTGAAATTTATAATTTTAAATAATTAAGCTATAAATATTTTTGTGGTTAGAAATCATCTTAAGACTAGAATAAAAAATTTAAAGTTAAATTATTGTATTAAATATAAAAATGTCATTTGTTTTAGTACTGATAAAAGAAAAGTGTGTCACGTAATTTAAGATGGAGGAAACATTAATTTGTTTGCATATGAACATTATTTTGTAATTGTTAACGCTAAAGTTTAATATATACAAATACAAGTTTAATAAAGTAGGAATATTTTAAAGTTACAAAGCATTATATTTTTCTTTAATTTAAACTTTAAACACCTCTTTTTTTAAATATCTATCAAATACTGTCCAAAAACTAATTATTTCAAACCAAATAAGTTTACTTTGTTGAATCTTTTATTTAAGCAACCATTAATTAATCGCCATAACAAGGATGAAGAACACTTGATTAACTCTTATTTAAGATAACATGTTTTCAACGATATACAATATTCAGAAAGATACATAATACAACTTTCAACTGCAAAAGCTAAAGATAAAACACATTTTCACTTGTGATCAAATGTGAAACCTAGACCATAATGGCAAAGAAAAACAAACATGACAAAGAGGGTCAAGTTAAAGAAGTCAATTAAGATAACGTACAATAGTTGATTAGTCCCCCACCATACCAAATTAAACAAAAGGAGCCATTATGACTCCCCAACAAACAACTATAAATTGTTATCAAAACAAACCATAGCTTCTGAAATTGACATATTTCTGTCACACAAGTTGCCTAAAATGGAATTTCCCCACCCAAAAGCTGATTTCACCATACAGATATTGAACTAACTGATTTTAGTTCCTGAGTCAATACCCGAACCACCACCTTTGCTTTGTGTTAAGAGCCAAAGTTATAACCTCGAGCTAGTTGAGCCGGCCCTGGTCAATCCCTGGCCCTTACCACCTAGCAACGGTCTTTTCAGCGCGGTTCGTTCTTGACTCAGCCTCCAATTCAGCCCGGGTTCATGACTCGCCCCCCCGTTCGTCAACTATATATTATAAAACCAAAAAAAATTAAAAAAACGAAAAGTTGTCATTCCTTGTTCCAAATATTTTTCAACTTAGCTTTCACAATGAAGGGCAGCTTTAATCTTCTGAACAGTGCATGAAATAAGATTGTTGACTGTTTCAACTGATTCCACAGTGAGCTTGGCTGTAGGGAGACTATTCACCAATATCTGGAAGGCTACCGTCAAGAGGGACCCACTAATCCTTTGATCTGGGCCCCCGTTACATGAAGGCCCATTGGACCCGGGAGTACTAGACCCACGAGATCCTGGGCCGTCGGGTACAATAGAGAATCCCGAAGGGAGCAGAGCCACGTAAGCGGAATCTCCACCGTTCATCACCACATGCATTGCTGGGATATCTACTGGCGCGTAAACAACAAGCGCCCCAGCCGCGTCTATGCATGTCTCCTGAAGTATCAACATGCTGCTCTGATTCGCGTTCATGGCCTGTGAAGAAAAAACCCACGGTTAATGAATATATTTACCAAGAGTGCCATTGTGAGGTATAATACGTCAATTTCTGTTGCAAGTGTTAAGAACTGAGTCAACCAGAGACTATGGGACTTTTCCATGTTAAAAAATGTGATATCATGGTAGGGCTGACCAAAAAAAAGGTAACAAGTGTCATGTGTTTTGACTTTTTACAAATTTACAAAAGATACAACAAAGTTAAAAAGAAAAAAACTATAGATCTGCAATAAGATGGTCCTTTAGAGATACTTCCAAATCCCCTTTGTTTGTCCTTTTCAATCAACCATTTTTTTCATCTTATGAAATTGAACCCCACACATGCAAAATCAATCAATTTCTACAAAAACTCAAATCAATCTTTCTACATGCATTCATCTATAAATCGCCATGCATTATTATCTTCTCACCCTATTTTTTTCCTATCCATTCAAAAATTAGATTTATTTCACTCAAAAAGAAATTACGTACACTAGCACGGAGGAGTGAGACGCAGTTGCCATGGTCTTGGCCTTTGGCAATATGAGCCATTTCTTGCATAGGGCCACCGTTGGACAGGATATCCCATTCGCTCCGGAGGCGTTCGTCGCGGAGGAAATCGAAGAGCCTTTGTGGGGAAACGGGCAACCAAACGGAAGTAGCAGCGCTTAAGACTATGCCCGCTGGCTCACCGGGGTCATCGACGCTCTTTCGGGTCATAACACGGACATCTTCATCCACATTACCTGCACAAAGTTTGTTCCACTTGTGTACCGTTGAAGCACAAACACCAGCACAAAAGTTGTTTGTCATGCGTTGTGCTAGCTTCAACATGCTCCTCCTCCCACTTGGAGTTATTGCTGCATGTGATTTTTTTTAAATTTTGGTCACCGAAAATGAATGTAAGGGACTACTCACATGATAGGGGTTGATTCATTGAACAATCCCACTAACTTGAAGTATCTATATTACCTGTGTGATCCCTTGAGGACACGGTGGATGACATGAGGATTGCAAGGCACTCACACTGGCGTTGGAGGGTGGCCACCCACCTTTGTGCACCAAAGCCCATGCCAGCACTGATTAGCTGCCGGTAAAGATGGTGATTCGCACCCTCTTCATATTCGGCATGTTCTACCCATGTAACCTAACATAATTGACAGTGAGAATTCATATGGTCGATCTGAACTTGCTTGCAATTGAAGCATAACAATCACAAGGGAAGAGAAAAATCAAACAAGTTGATTTAAATTTGGTTAATCAATGTATGGTTGTCTGAATAGTAAATTAATGATCACATACGTCGTATTTATCTACTATCTTAATTTTAAATTATGGTGCAATTCATGATCATAAGTATTTTCTCCCTTTGGCAAATAATTCCAACTCCTAAGCAAAGTTAGTTGTGACAAATGAATTCTATAATTTACTTGATGAATAACGTGACCTAACTTATTGGTGCTAATAATATATTTCTTTTAATAAAAAAATGATCTACTACAAACCCAAAAATAAACAAAAAAAGTACATTACTTAATGGGAAATGCAAAATTGAAAATGGAGTTTTTTTTGTGGATGCAACAAGACAAATCTTGGAAATGGGCCTACCTAGTAAGGTTAGGTTCAAGGAGAGACATGATAGCACCTAGAACCCTAAAATTGGAAGTCATAAAATACAAGTTTTCACCAATTTTTGCAAATTTGAAGGCACGAGGTTAGGTTTGAGACATTGAGAAATGTACCATACAAAGCTTTAGACCTTGTAGATACTCACGTGACAACAAAATAATGTAGTCAGTCTTGTTGTTTTGACTAAAAAGTCCTTTACTAGTAGTATAAAAAACAAACACATCACAAGGCTGGAACCAGATAATACACAGTTAGATGAATTAATTATAGACACGGGGGACTGATCGAGACAGCATCAGAGATTGGAATAGAAACATCAAATACATTGTTTAATTAAACCAATGTTTGAAAGTTACAAAGCAAAATTAATTATTTCTTTTTCTTCCTCTTTCTGAAGAATCATATGAAATTAATGTGTCCCAAGGCGCTAAAATAGAAGTAATAGAGGCTTCTATTCAGTTTATTAAATTAATTAACCTCGATTTCCCCACGTACGGTGTATCATACAATATTATTATTGTTATTAAGCTCATCTTAAGCAGGAAGTTGCTGAAATTTGAAGACTTTTTAATACTCTTATGTCCCCTACAATCAGCATCTTATCAGGTTCAATAATCTAATCTTCTTGGTTTTGGACCAAATGAATAAGCTTAGTCATTTTGACAATCAAAACTAGGTGGAAAATGCAATTCAATGTCCTGAACTAAGATCCAAAATTTTTGTTGTTTGCTCAACCAAACTCATTAAACACAAAAAAGCAAAATATAGCTACCCATGGATGTAAACTCATTGAATGTATAGTACTAAACGACACACGATTGAGAGAAAAAGTCTACGTGCATAGAGTTACCGAATACAGATGCCAAAAATAATTGAAGTGCGCACAAATTGATTTTATTAAAAAGAAAAGTGTTGTGAGGGAAGAAGAAATTACTTTGCTATAGCCATTGGGCATATCTTGGACAACACAGCCAGAAGGAAGTCTTCTGCAGTTTGGAAATGTCGGTGCACCAGAAGTTTCACGGATGGTATCAATAGACACATCAACGACAGCCCAGACACCTTCAGCATGTTGCTTGCAGAAACGCAGGAAATTGACCTCTCTAATTGGTACTAATGGTGAAAGCACTTGAAGCTCAGCATGCATCTGTAAAGAAACAAGAAAATTCATAAATAAAGTATTTCACATTGACTAAAAATAACAGTGATATAAGAAAAAGGTTCATTTTGATTTTACCAGCTGAAGTGCACCATTTCTGGTTCCACCCATACCACTTGATATTACATCTGTTGTTGAGGTTCTAGCAATCAAGCATGGAAACATTTCTGCCCATTTGTTCTGTCAAAAATTAAAGCTAATCATCAGAAAATGAAGATTTATGACTTCATGTATCATCACTGACAAGACTATTAATATGATTAGACACCTAAAAGAGCATTCAAGAAAGCTAAAAGAAATTACTCACAGAGTCCATTAATGTCTCAACAAGAGCCAAACTATTGATTATAACCATGCCTGTCTCCCTGGAAGCCTCTGAAACAAAACTATTTGGTCTCATACCAATACAAGGAGCAAATGTCCTCATGTACTCTTCATGGTTCAGTATTTCTCTACCACCTTCCAAACTCCTGAACCAAAGAGGCTCATCAGTTTGTGCTATTTTTACCAATTCATCCATAGCAGCCAAAGCAAGTTCTAGATACATGGATCTCTCAAGTGATCTCTCAATTCCAGTTGTCTGTCTAGTTGAAGACACCACTGGAAGAGAATTTGAAATCCCAACTCCAAAATCAGGAGGAGCTAAAGGGAGTGTTGTTGGTACATTACTCAAACCTCCAAATCCGTTGCTTCCAACTCCAAGTTCTAAACTTGAATTAGGCATTGGTGGAGGCATAGAGGTAACTAGAGATGAAATTGGTCGACCCAAAAACTTGCCAGCAAGTGCACAAACTCGATCCAATTCGTCTTTCAGCCTGGCATTTTCAATCCTAAGGTGTTGCTCCTCTAGAGATATTTCACCAATCATTGCTGGACCTCCACAATTAGTGCAAATTGGATTTCTCATTGCCTCTCTTATAGACATGTTTTCTGCACGAAGCTTATCATTCTCTTGCCTTAGTATCGAATTCTCATGGCGTTCCAGTTGAGTCTGGTACAATCAAGATTTATTAAAAAAAAAAAGAACCCCACAAAAGAATGAATCATATAAAGCCATAAAAATTGAATCTTTTTTTATACCTTCATCTGAGTCCTACGATTTTGGAACCAAAACTTGACTTGCCTAGTCTCCAAGGAAAGCCTTTTGCTTAACTCCAACCTTTGTTTCTCATCAGGATGAGGACACTCCTTGAAGAGACTAGAAAACCAAAAAGACATAAGAAAAAGTTCAAAAAAAAAAAAGAAAAAAACTAGGGTGAGAAAAAAAGATCTTTTTTTTCCATTGAAAAGATGGTAATGATTACGATTCAAGTTCTTGGATTTGCTGAGGAGTGTGTCGGTGGTATCTCTTCTTCCTTGGTGGCTTGTCGGCAGCATCTTGTTCATCACCCGATGCACCTTCCAAGTTATCACTTCCAGATCTGCTGTCTGGTTCTTCCTCTCTACTCCTTCTACCAACACTGTTATTTCCCTCGTAGTTTTCAGCCATTCTTATCACCTCACCTTGCCCTTCCATGCCTGTTTGCTGCCACCAAAAAGAAAAATACACAAAAGGGTGTCATAAAGTCTCAGAAAAAAGTGGTGAAAAGAAAAAAGATTCAATTTTTTTGTTTTTTTTTTTGGCTTACAAGAGCAAGAGAGAGTCCAGGGGAGTTGAACATGGTCTTGGCAAGAGATTGAGGAAGAAGTCTTGGCTGAGAAATTGCACCAGTGGGCATGTTGTTGTTGTTTTTATTGTTGCTGCTGCTGTTGTTATTGAAGGGTATATCAGCAACAATTCTTGCACCGCCACCACCAGAATTATTATCAAGAAAGCCCCCAAAATTCATGAAATAAACCAACTGAGTCTCAAAAAGCACTGTGCTTTATTTATACTTGTGTATATATATATATGAACAGATCCACTGTATCTTTTTTGAGCTAAAAATCAGCTAATAATCAAGAGAAGAAAGAGGAGTAAAAGAGGGGGGAGAAAAATTATGAGAGGTAGAGGAGACACAAGGACGAATCCAAATGTCTCCAACTTCCTCTCTAATTTTTACTCTTTGAGAGAAAGAGAAGAAGGAAAGAAAGCAAAAAAACCCTTTACTTGTGCTGCTCTTTACTACTACTTGCCTTTCTCCTCTCTATACTTCCCTTAAATAACAGCACAAATTAAAATTCCTCTTCTCTCCCTAACAAAAAAGAAAAAAAAAAGGTCCCCCTTTTTTTGTTTTTCTTAAACCAATCTTTTCTGCAAATACAAAAGCATAGAAGCTTAAGAGAATGGTTTAAGCAAAGCAAAACCCTAAGTTTGAGGGCATTTTGCTGTTCTGTTATATGTATATCTCTGCATGCTTGACTTTTGAAACCTAAAAAAAATAAAGCACAGAAAAGGAAGTGAGAGAAAAGGGGCTAAAAAGGCTTTGTTTTATCAGTTTTGCAAAGACAAGAGAAGAGACGAGAGAGAGAAAGAGAGAAAACCAAAAAGGGGTAAGAAAGAAACTAAAAACCAAAAAATAAAGAAAAAGGTGAAGATAATACGCAAAATTGTGGACTCATCGAAGCCTTACATATACATACATCCAAAAGAGCACAGAAAAAGGTTTGGTTGACTCTTTCACCCACTCCTCTCTTTCTCTCTCTAAATCTTGAAATCTTCCTGTGAAGACTGTGAAAAAAAAATGTGTAGCCTTTTTTTCTCTATGATTTTTCTAAAAAGTTCAACTTTTTACTGTAAGGAAACAGAGATTTTACACAAGAAGAAGATGAAATGTCAAATGCCAGAGTGAATACAGTAGTTCATTCAGATCCCAAGATTTTTTATTTTTTTTTAAAACTTACACAAAATTTCTTCTTGTTGGGATCTGAAATTTACATGAAGATTATGTTAATTAATTACAGCAAGGTGACAAATTTAATACAGGAAACAAGGGTTTATTAGTCAATGGGTTATCTCTCTTCTCTCTCACTGGATTATTATAACTTAAAAATAAAAAGAAGATTCTTTCTACTTAATTTTTTAATTTCTTTCTAATACTACTAAGATTTTGTTTCAACATTGACCAACTTGACTTGTGTGTGTGTAAGCAAGGAATTGAATTTAAGCTAACCCCTTCATTGTTTTCACATTCAACAACTGTATTTTGTTAACGGAATCCGGCGAGTCAAATGGCCGGCGGCGAGTCAAAATGACCGGTGACTTGCCGGAGCCAACTGCTGACGTTTATTATTCCTTTTATCTGGGACCCTTTTCTTTCTGTTTTTATTACCACGGAACAAATCTTGGGCCCAACAACGGATGGACCTGTGCTTCTGGTTTGGGCTTTTTACCACTTGCGGTTTTGGTCCATTTCATGAGTTTCTATCCTTCCTAATGAATGTGTTGAGTCAAGGAAATTAGCAAAGATGGTGTATCGTCTATTTATTCGGAAGTCACAATAAACACGCCTTAGATCTTCGACCAGTCATTCTATCTTTGTCAAATGGAAACCCTTTCATGAATTTCAACCCTTCCTAATGAATGTCTCAAGTCAAGGAAATTAGCAAAGATGATGCATCATCTATTTGGAAGTCGGAATGAACACGCCTGCTACATATTGTATTAGATCTTCGACCGGTCATTCTATCTTTATCAAATCGGAACCCTTTCATGAATTTCAACTCTTCTTAATGAATGTGTCAAGTCGAGGAAACTAGCAAAGATGGTGTAACGCCTATTTATTCGAAAGTCAAATCGAACACGCCTGCTATATATTGTACTAGATCTTTAACCGGTCCTTCTAGTTTTGTCAAATTGAAACCCTTCCCCCCTTCCCCTTTTGCCAAGATAATAATTATCACGCTGAACAAAAGTCCTTAGACATGTAATAAATCTTGGATTACTATTTCTGCATCTCTTTAACCACTCATAATGAATAGTCATTTTATCTTATTATTTTTACCTTAAAAATTACTATCTTTTATAACGTTTAGGGGTCGTTTGATAGCTGGTTTATAGTTGAGTTATGCAGGTATTAAATCCTGCATAAGTAATATCACGTTTGGTAGCTAGTTAGGAGGTAAATTATTCATGTATAAAATTAATACAGTATTTGATTTACAATTTTAAAATCCGCATAACTAATATGTATAAGTTATGAGGGAATGTTATGTATTATCTTATGCAGGATAAAAGGTGAAATAAGTAATACATGTATAATTAATACATGAATAATTAATTTCTACATAACTAATCCCTGCATAAATAATACATAGATTCCCTCATAACTAATCCGTACACAGAGGTGGAGCCAGAATTTGAGGTTTATGGGTTCGGATAAGAGTGGCAAACAAATGGGTCGAATCGGATATGAACGGGTCGAAAAGGAGTTGAGTGAAAACAAATAAAATATTTGACCCACCCATATTGATATGGATAAACCAACGGATAAATGGATATTCATATTATCCATTGCTTCTTATTATGTAAAAGAAATGAGTATTCGTAAATTACAAATATTTTTTTTCTTTTTTTTCCCCTACTTTTAGGGAGTGTTTGATATGAAGGAACACATACTCGTTTCTTTTTGTAATGTATCGTGATCATCAATTTAACGAACAAGTATTGATATTTAATATATTTTTAAAAAAAGTACCGAATCCTAGCTAACTTTTCTTTGAAAATCTGATTTTGCAATTGCATTTATGAAACAGTCAAAAAGAAATGATAGTCTCCTTTTGTTTTAGAAAGGAAGTATTTTTTTTGCTTTTTTCGATCGTTAATTTTATGTTTTGTTTTAAAAAAGGAAAAATTGTATGAAAAACTCACGCAACAAAGGAAAAAATTATGCAAGTTTATGTTTTCTTTTAAAAAGAGAATAAAGCATGTTACTAATACCTGCATAAGTCTAAGCAGCTGAGACATATTTCAACTGTTTTCTCACCAGTATAAATATGAAATAACACAATCTGTAGAAATATAAACAAGAAAAAATAAATTACTCATAAATTTTTCTCCCAACTTTTTTTTTTAACTTCAATCGATGTGATACGATTTTGAGATATAAATGGCTGTTCTTCGGATTATTTCACGATATTATAATATTTTTGTGTAAATCATTCAACAAAGTATAAACACGATTTAATTAGCATTATTTTTTAAAGAGGAAATTTACTACAAACCAACTTCATTCAGGTTTCACTAGAGTGAACTCCCTTAGTCTCAAAAGATATATTGTGATCTTTAAAAATAGTTATTTAAAATTATTTGTAATTTTAGAAACTTAAGACAATTTTTTTTAACCTTCGTGGAGTAGTAATTATTTTTAAAGATTGCAAATATTTCAATTATGAAGTGATGTTATGAACTTATAATTGTTCAAATATCAATTAGGAGTAAAATAGTGAAAAATCTTTTCTAATTAATACTTTTTAAAGGCGTATAAAAAATAATCACGACTTGTAATTTGATACGAAGAGGAGTAACATTTTGCGCAAACGTTCTCCAAATTTTGTATAGCGGTACTTGCATTGTCGGCAACAACTTCGATAATACGCATTTTAACATTTCACACATTGATTGGTAAGACATAGTATAGTTGTAATACTTTGAAGATTGCTGTATTATTTCCTATTCACAGAATTAATAACTTCCTTTGCTATTTTAACAAATTACTACTTTCACTTTTTGCTACTTCATCTGTTTTAATTTATGTGGCATCAATCGAATTTTGAGAGTTAATTTTTCTTTTGACCTTGAATTTGGATACCAAGTTTTTTAAGTTTTTAAAATTAAAATTTATATATTTAAAAACTACGTAGAAATTACTACAAATCACAATAATTGACAATTCAAAATACAGTCAGACATCTCTATAACAACCCCTCGTTATAACGACATTTCACTATAACAGTCTGATTTTCTTCGGAACCGATTTTTCATGTTATATTTTACTTCTTTATAACAACATTCTACCTATTACAACAATGATATTCATTGTAGCAGTACACTATTTGTAAAATCACCCCTCTATAACAGTTATACTCAAATATTATGTAATAATATTTTGTAAGAAATATATTATGTATAAAATAGAATATTAAAATATTTATGGTAGTCATTATTAATGTCATGCACATAGTAAATTTCAAGTAAAATATATCAAAAAAGAAAAAAATTGTATTTATGTGGTGTCCATCAATTATGGTCATAACTTCACGAGGAAAAGACTATTGATATTTGCCTTTTATACGTTTATACTTTTTCTAATTTTACATATTTCTGTGTATAACTGCTAATGAGATCTAAACATCAAATGTTTGTATACATATATAACAGCACCTCGCTATAGCATCCATGAAATCTCCAGACAAACGCTGCCACTATAGAGGGGTTTGACTGTATTCAAAATGCATATGAAAAAATTGCACGAGGTTAAAGAAAAACTCGTTGAACTCTCGAAATTCAAATAATGTCATATAAATTGGGTCTAGAAAAACATTTCATAGGTAAGTAACAACATCTAACAAAAGTTCGAGATATAGCAATGGTCTTCTTTGATTAAATTAGTTGCAAGTTGATGTCTTTGACATGAAAAAAGTAGAAGAAAAGGTCCATTGTGGAGGTTTTTAAGTAGTGTTGAAGCCGCCATTCATGCCATGTTTGAAGCCATATGAGTCATGAATGAGTAAGTAATATAACTCCATCTAATATTGTTGGGCACACTATCACTATCACATTAACTAGCATTTACTAATTTACTAAATTTGGTTAATTATTCCTGTAAGCTCCAACCCACTGTCTAACTGTCTATGCCTCTAGTAGCATAGCCATCCTTGTCCAAGAATTGTTAATTTGCCACCTCTATGTTGTAAAATTACACTGCGTAAAAAGGTAATAAAAAACTAAATGTGTGAAACTAGAATTTTTAGTTTATGAGTTCTGAATTATAATTAGTTTTGTTTGTTGGGTTCTTGATATCTTTTTATATCTATCGGATGAGTTTTTTAATATAAATATAAAGTTTGAGCCAAAATAACTAGTTCTGCCGAACCCATAGTTAAGGGATGGGCTCCGCCCCTGTATACTATATATTGAATCCTCTTGCCTTTTCGTGTGTTTACTACTTTATATTTTAGTTCTCTTTAGTCATGAAAATCCTAAGAAGGGGAGCCTCGGAGTAATCGATAAAGTTTGTTGCCGTGTGATCAGGAGGTCACGAGTGCAAACCTTGGAAACAGCCTCTTGCAGAAATGCAAGGTAAGGTTGCGTATAATAGACGTACTCTTATGGTCAGGGCCTTTTCCAGACCATAAGCATAGCGGGAGCTTTAGTGTACCGAACTGTCCTTTTTTAAGTCATGAAAATCTTGACTCCGTCGTTACATGCCTATGTAATTTAAAGTTCATGGTCCAAAGGGGGTATAGTTTATATATGTATGTGTGTATACACATGTTTGTATGTTGTTTTATAATTTTTTATAAACACTAATGTATGGTTCGAGAAGATATATAGTGAGTAGATGTGAGATATTAGATTCAATCCACGGTCCTAATTAATTCGTGTTAAATGACTATAGGAGTCCAGGACCATCTTATCAATATTAATTTTATTTTTTTAAAAAACTTTTGCTTTTAGTGAAAGAAATGTCAATTCAAGAATTGCAAACTATACAAGTTGGAGGGGAAACTAGTAGTTATAATGACCCCAGTACATTAATTTGAAGGGAGTTGAATGCATCACCTCTTTCCTACACAATTTTTGGCTCACAATATGAAATCAAACTTCATATGCAAGATTGTCAATTTCTGTCAATTCAGAACGATAATCTAGAACCAGGTTATATCCTTTGACGAAATTTTTATCAATAAATAAAAAATTGGGAGCTATACGAAGTGAGTATACATGTTGCTTATAATACACCATATAAATTCTTATCCCGTATTTTATTTCATATTAAATAATAGTTACATAAATTCTTGTATATCGTGCGGAAACCAAACATTGTTAGTTGTATATTTCAAGATAAATGATCCCTAATTGTTATAAACATAGACGCAGGCGCGCAGCCAGGGCAGAAAGGGGTTCATCCGAACTCTTTCGTCGGCGTGTATAGGCCTGGGCAGACCCACCTTAGGCGAAAGATGGTCTGGTGCACATTCTTTGTCGAAAAATTATGTAGTGTACAAAGATTAAATATTAATTATTATGAGTATATATATATATATATATAATTTTGCATATTGAGAAGAAAATTTAAACACTCTTTTGCAAATTTCTAGCTCCGATCCGACACTATATAGGGTAAAGAGAATTTTGTTCATATATTTTTGTTAAATTCCTTTGGCTTATTTGTATGTTTACGTTTATTATTTTTCGAATCCGCTTGATGAAAATTCTACCCCCATCATTAATTATAATTTATAACCTCATTATTACTTTCTCTGTTCATTTTTACTTGTCCACTATTATAAAAATAGATTTTTACTTTTAGTTGTCACTTTTAACATATCAAGAAAAGACAAAAAAAAATCCATGTTTTACACTTAGCATTATTTACTTATTCTCCAAATCATTTTTCAAGACCTAATACTAAACATCAATTAATAAGGATAGTGTAGTAAGACATCTATGTCATTATTATTTTCTTAATAGGCGTGCTAAATCCAAATATGACAAATAAAAGTGAACGGTGGGATAGTGTTGAATCGGTTAATGTGGTCAATACCTTACCAGCATAAATGACCAGACAAACATGTTAAGTACTCTAGGCTAGTATAAAGAAAGCTAACATGCACTTAATTTTGTATTAACTTCACATCATATAAAATAGGTACTTTAGCCTTGATTTAATAACTTTTTGACAACTCTCTTGTTATATACTTATCATTTGGCTGGCTAACTTACTCTTTTGGTATATAGACAAACTTTTTATATCGACTTGAATTATATGGTACTTAAATAAAATTGAAAGCTAAAAAGTGGAATTAGAAACCCATTCTCACCTAATGAAGACAATAAACTGTTTCAATGATGTAAACAACTAGTGTTTGAATAGTATAATCTTGTGGTGATTTATATTACACGTTACAATTATAAGGCCCTACAATATTTGCTTATGTTTCTCTTCATTGTGAACATGAAGACTTATAGTTTCCACTAACACTTCAAATTGCCACTCTTTGTGAAACACAAGTTTTGACTGTATATGTTATTGTCAAACTTCCCGTTCTACGTTCTTCTACTTGAAAGCAACAAATCAGTTAATTAAGATATATATTGGATGAACTTCATAATATATACACTATTATACGTAGAGATATACGTATGATTTTACACAATTAAGTCATATCGGTTTGTTATTACAAGTACATTTGGTGTGTCACGCCCCGAGGCTATCCCCTGGACGCGACACGATGCTGAATTTTTCTATCGATACTGAGAGCGATTTCCACCCTCTGACCTCTGCTGAAAGTGGCTATACTCATCTGTCCTAGCCCTCTTAGCATCACCTCCCCTTTCCTTGATCTTTTCCTCCTCAATCTGTTGAGCATAAGTAACTAACCTGGAGAACTCCATTTCCTTCACAAGCATGGATGTCTTGCATTCCTTGACCACATCGTCGGACACACCCGACACGAACTTGCTCATGCGAGCTCGGGAGTCAGCTACTATCGTTGGAGCATACTTGGATAACTGTGTGAACTTCATAGCGTAATCTTGTACACTCATGTCATCCTGCCTCAAGTTGATGAATTCCTGAACCTTAGCTTCCCTGAGCTCTAGTGGAAAGAATTTGTCCAGGAAAGCAGTCCTGAACATATCCCAAGTCACTGGTCCTGCATTGGTACAACGGGATTCCTTTCACTGCTGGTACCAAGTGTAGGCCACTCCCTTTAGCTGATAAGCGGCCAAGTCTGCACCCTCGACTGAAGTGACACCCATAATGTCAGTGACCTTCTGGATGTCCTCAAGGAACTCTTGGGGATCCTCTTCTGACTTGGACCCATGAAACTCTGGAGGGCTCATCCGAGTGAAGTCCCGGATTCTGGCTGCAACAGCATTGACCTGAGGTGGAGATGGTGCGGCAGCTTGCTGGTTGACCTGAGCGGTCATGGCTTGAGCGAGCACTTGGAAGGCAGCCCTGAATTCGGCATGCGTAACCTGCTCGTTTAAGGGGTCTGCTGGGGCTGCTGGCTGGTTCCTAGAGTTAGCTCTTCTTGGAGGCATTTTTCTGAAATGCGAAGAGCACGAGTTAGAATAGAAAGAGATCAGTTAGAGTTCACATTCTATAGCACGAGATGGAAAAGAAATAAAGGAAGTTGTTCTTAATAACGTCTCATAGCCCCTCCTCCATAAGTATGGCGCGCTTCACACCCATGAAGGAGACTTTACTTGACGCGTCTTTCAGACATCCTAGGATACTTGAACCTTATGCTCTGATACCAAGTTTGTCACGCCC
This sequence comes from Jaltomata sinuosa, assembly GCA_003996215.1. Classification (NCBI taxonomy): domain Eukaryota; kingdom Viridiplantae; phylum Streptophyta; class Magnoliopsida; order Solanales; family Solanaceae; genus Jaltomata; species Jaltomata sinuosa. The sequence continues at coordinate 1,016,980 of QJPP01000001.1, read as the reverse complement.
CGAGGCTATCTCCTGGACGCGACACAGTGCTTAGTGTCACGAGTGACCCCAAACTAACCCATGGCATGGCATATCTAAGTAAAACCAGTTTAAATATATGCATTGTACGAAAAACTAAAGCAATTAAATATCTGAAAGCGAGAAGAACCCAAATAAAATCTGAATATAAGAATCTGGTTGAGTACTGACTGAATAACAATACTAAAAGTGCTGAATCCAGTCTATGTCTGAAAGCCATCTAACTGAATAGGAGTTGCTGGGACATGCCCCCATCTAACTCTAGCAAAACTGAAAACTGAAGATAAATACTGAAATAAAGACATGTCTATTGTCCCCGAACTATTGGGGACTTACCACTGAGCTGCTGAGTACGGACCGGAGGTCAAGTTAGGCGCGATCTGGATGCTGAGTGCCTGAACCTACATCATGAAATGATGTAGCACAAAAGTATGCTTCAGTACTTTGAATGTACTGAGCATGCAGGATACAAGCTGGACTGAACAATATATATATATATATATATATATAACTGAACAAAAGAATAAACATGCTGAACTGTAACTGAGAGCTGTACTGAATGCAGTAACCAAATATAAATCATGAAATAACATGTTGATCTGATTACTGAACATGAGTACTGAATACAAGGTCAATGCACATGAATCTGACTGTGGGAGATACTACTAACCGACATACCCCAAGATGAGCTAATTGTGGGGCCAACCTGTAACCCTGGATGGAAGGGCGTTCATACCTTGCCACGGGTACAAACGAGTCTGACGTGGATCCACTGCTGATGTCCACAAGGGACAAGGAGGTGCAGCCTAGTCTGACAGCTGACTCCTTCAAACCTACGGTGGCGCCGTAGTTCTGGGACTTGGGGATTGCTACTAAGGGTCATAGCCTAAACTGACAGCTAAGCCCTCATCCCTAGTCCGCTCGGTACTAAGTCTACTCCCAACTGAATATAAGCTAACATGCAACTATAACACTGGATAACTCAAAATACTGATATAATCTGAGAATGCACACAACCAAGCTGTAGGACATGACATTCAAATTCTGAAATCTGATCATCTGACTGAGTCTGCCTAACATGTATAATCTATGGAGTACTGAAAATTACAACAAATTAGGGTTCTGAACTCTGTACATGAACTATACTGATTCTCCAAGAAACATGGACTAAGCATTATATAATTCCATAACATCTGAATAGCAAGAATTCTCTAAGGTCTATGAACCCTAGATTTTTAGCATTTATGGAAAACTGGAGGAATTTGACTGAGTGATAGGGACCTAATGGGTGAAAGGAACCCACTAGTGAAATTCCACATACCTGTATGAAGATTCTACGGTTGAACCATTGGATTCTGAGAGTAACTTGGAGAAAACCCTTTTTGCCTTGTTCTTGAGAGAGAGCGTTCTGTTCTTGAGAGATTTGCTAAGTATGAGTGATTTTGGAGTAATGAGGGAGAAATAGAGTTAAAAACCCTTTAATTACCCCCAAAACGACATAGGGTCAGAATTAAAATAATTGAAAAAAGACTGGACTGCCCCTGAGAAAGTTTAAAAGAATCTGCAGAAAATCGCGCTCAGGGACTACGGCTTGGTTGACGGACCGTCCTTCTGAACGACGGACCGTCAACTGGAGCCGTGGTTCTGCCTGTGCGTTTTAGGGTCTCTGGTCCTAGGAACGACGGTTCAACAGGACGGTTCTTCCTTCTGAACGACGGCCCGTCGTTTGACCCATGGTTTCTGGGGCTGGAACTGGGGTTCTCTGATTCTGGGAAGTTACGACTCCTCAGGACGGACCGTTCTTCTGAACGGCGGCTCATCAATGGACTCGTGGTTTCTGAAGACAGAGTTGAGGGTCTACTGGAATTGGGACTACGGTTTGAACGACGGACCGTTCTTCTGAACGGCGGCCCATCAATGGACTCGTGGTTTCTGAAGGCAGAGCTGAGGGTCTACTGGAATTGGGACTACGGTTTGAACGACGGACCGTTCTTCTGAACGACGGTCCGTTGCCTGAACCGTGGTCCCTGGGGCAGAACTGATGGGCTACTGTTTCAGGGATTACGGTTTCAAACGACGGATCGTTCTTCTGAACGGCGGTCCGTGGTTTGAACCGTGATTCCTGGGAACTTGAAATTTTTCTGAAATTTTTATTTTCTATTGGTTTTCTGAGCTTAGTCTGGGCTTGGAAGTTCTGGAGTGTTACATGGTGCAACTGGTGTATGTGGAATTTCTTTTTTACAAAACCCCATTGAAATTTGTGAATCGTGAAAAGTCACTTTTTGGATCAAATATTCCTATTTTTTTTTTAATTTTACCAACCAAACTCATGTGAAATCAACAAAAGAAAAGGTAAGTGGACTTGAATTATTGAATCATGACTGTATCCGCTATTCTGATATTCAAATTCAATAGAAATGAAATTTGAGCACTAACAATTGGATTTTTTAAAATCTCATATTTGGACTCTACAAGAATTTGTTGATATTTCCGATTAAATCTTCTTGTTACTAAGGTGTTCCCTTTTTTTAGGGAAAAATGTTGAAGATCAGTTGGGATTTGCTTAGAATTTATGCGTAGGTATTAGTTCGTTGTAATAAGAGCCTGACATAGGGTTGGTTGGAGTGTGGACTTTCTGGTAGTTCAGATTTTGCAAGTCTTCTATTGATCTTCTTTTTCCTTTTGGGCAATTATGTATTCTGGTGGGTAAGATTTTCGTACATTCCTCAAATCCTACTTGTGAAATTACACTGAGTTATTGTTTTTGTTGTTATTGTGTTTCCTTGTAATGTTTGTTTGGTGCTCTCCAAAGATTTGACATTTATAGAAAACTATTCAGGATTTAGATTGTATGTGTAAAATGTAATCACATTGTTCTCTCTCACAGACACACATTTACATATGTAATGGTAATATTCCAGCTTGCTTACGTACATCTCAACCATGTATCTCCAATCTTCTACCAACAAAGGTATCGAGTAACCTTGCCCACCAGGAATCCACTTGAGCAAATGAAAAGACAATTCCTAAAACTGTTGTTTCTGCTAGGATTTAAACATCCTTGTTACTCTATTTTACGAATAAAAAAGGTTTAAAAGTTAGATTCTACTTAATTAAGTATTCATTTTTACATGAGCTCTAGATGTCACGATTAAGCAAACATTCCCTAAAATGAAAAAAATAAAAGAGAGGAGAGCAAAAAAAAGAAATCCCACTATAAATGAAACCAAATGAAATGAAGAGCCAATGGACTGCAGGAGCTTTAGGATCAAACAAAATGCAAGAGTGTACCCCGTGATTAATTTTAAACTTTTGGGACCACTCTTGAGAGGCAATATTTTCAAACCCTTTTTTGCTCTGTGCCAGCCCAAAACAACTTTGTTGAATCACATGTGACTACATCAACTATCATCACCTTTCTGACTGCCAAGAATTTTCTTTAACATGAAAAAGGGTCACTCGTGGCGGACGGAGTTACTCAATATCTGTACTAGTAAAAGGTGATTGATACTCCAGTGTAAAGAAAGAACTTTGGTGCGCGAAATTAACCTGTATCTATGTTAGTGAAAGATAGTAGTTACGGCTGATTAGTCGAAGTGCATGGAAATTAGCTCAGACAACACCATTACAAAAAGGAAAGTATCCCTTTTTGAGTGTAAAGTTGTGCTGTCTTGCAATTTGAATCAGCTTTTCTTTCAGCCGGTTAGAGTAAAAGCAGCAAACATGACATATTGGCTTAAGCCTGCTGATAATAACTGCAAATAGTGAGGAGTGCACACTGACAAAAAAAATTGATCAGGGAAGAGCCTAATAAAGGCTATTCATGCATGTGAAGAACAACAGGAAGACCAAAGTCCTCTTGTAAGGTGGCTGATTTTGTTTGATAGCAGCCCATGAAACATGCCCGACTCAGTTGAACTTGCAGAAAAGGGACCTCAGTATGTGCAGCCTAACAGTTAGTGAAATTGGTAAAAACCATGAAAACACAAAGGTTCATATCTCTATAGAGACCAAAAAAAAACGTTAGGTAATTACTTGGTACTTGTGCCGGTGGAAGGTAATTGGTACCAAAGGAATAATCAAGGTGCGCACAAGCTTACCAGACACCACACTATTATCCTCACAGAAAAAAGATGTGAACCAGAGATGTTTTAAAGTAAAGTCAGAAACATAGATTCAAGTGCCTGCATTTTCTGGCATTTGGTGTAAATTGATAAATATATGATTTATTGGAATTCTTCAGCTCCCTGCGTTGTGTATGGACTGCATGATGTTCAAGGTTTTAATAGAATGAGGAATAGGCACAACAATGCAGAGAACTCTTCTAAAATGACTATTTAAAAACATTAGGCTTTTGGAGATGTAATACATATGCAAGTAAATCAAAGTTACTATGCATACAGAGGTGTTGACATATGATGTAAAAGAAAGAAGAAATAGGGAAATGAAAGGATTGAACATAGTCAAGCAAGAAATGAGAAGCCAATGTCATTGCGCTCCAAATATTTTATAAATATGATGCAGCAACTAGTTATTGCCGCTTCATACCATGCAGCTTTTGCCAACTCGAGTCTGGTAAACAAAAAGCTGCACCTAGCTGGTCATGTTCTAATATCAAAGAAGTTAGGAGAGTTTATAACAGTGATACTATAAAAAGAATTTACAGTTTTTCCCCATCTTTGTATGCTTCCATTTAATTCTACATAAGCTAAATGAAGAGACAAGAAAGAAGTAGAATAGTTGCACCATTTGAAACAAGTTATTGGGCCTTAATAATGAGACAATAAGGACAAAAAGGGATATACCTACAGTACAAAAACAAAAGGATCAATCAGTGGGATGCAGAAGGTAGCTTCCAAAAATTCTTTGTGGCTACCAAGATTTTCTCCCTTCCATGTGATTCAGGTTCTTTCTCATGAATACATGCCGTCCATCTTACAGCAGGGGCAATTCGGTCTACTTTGTCTATCACTTCAGGAGAGTCCCGAATTATAACAGTTCCTTCAGGCCGAAGAATTCTATCAATTTCCACCATCAAATCCACAAGGCTGCACCTGGAAGAATGTACAAATGGTTCAATCACTTTGCACCAAAGGGGTTTGGTTCAACACTTCTTTATTGATGGGTATGGTTCAAACACTTCCACTACATATGGTGTATCAGACATGCCTGTCAATGAACCTAATACAGCCTTACATCTCTTTTCTTTTTTTGGTATTATTCCAGTTCTTTGTCTATTTCAGGAATAAGAGGGCTGGGAAAGAATTATTCCCTGTAAACAAGTCTAACATCAAGGTAACTGACAGAGAAAAGCATGGCCAATTACAATTTTAGATTACAAAACCCTTCTCTTATTACTAACTCCTTACATGCTGAATGACCCTTAGGAATTTTATTTAACCTTTTCAAAAGAACTTCTTATGCTATAAACTAACAAGGTATTAAGTTTACTGCATCATCTTCATGCAGATCAATTATATTTTAGAGGCTAGGCGCATTATAAAACAATTATGTCTAGGGAGGAGAAAAAGGATAGCATTAATGTTCCACCTTGATAAGTTATTCAAGGAAGAAATATGTTGCTACCAAAATTCAGATCATGAGTATACTTGTCGTTTGGTAGAGTGCATTAAAAATAATAATGCATGCATTAGCTTTGTGTATTACTAGTACCTTCTTTGGTATACTTTTTCAACCTATGCATACTAATACAAGCATTAGTTATACACTCTATTTGGTATTAACGTGTGTATAACTAATACATGAAAATCCATGGTATTAGTAATGCAATGGGTTCTAATGCATGCATTAGTATGGCTAAAGACATAATTGCCCCTCAAAACTTTTCCCACATCCTTTCCACCATATTTTTAGAGGGTATTTTTGTAAACAAATGTTTTTTAGAAATTATGCAATGCATATTATTTTTAATACACTAAACCAAGCACTGCATAAGAAAAATCTTAGCATTTCTAATGCAAGCATAACTAATGCAAGCATTACTAATACATCATATTTTGCACTATTCTTATTCACTCTACCAAATGATCCCTTAAGGTCATTTGAAAATAGAAAAATACCATCAGAGAAGGAATTCATCTGTAGGAGAAGAAAGTGGAGTATATATTCCAATAGAAAACATGCTCTGCTCTTGACTTGAAATTTGATCAAAGATACCACAAGTTTTTGGCTGTTAATTTTACAAGGGAGGTTACAACATCCACTGGTTGATGTCAGACATGGTGGATAGTTAGCTATAATCTACAAAGTGAACTCAGATGATAGTTATTTCCCAAAATCTCAGCAAGTGCAAATAGTAAAAGCATTATTCCTCACTGTTACCAGATACATGATTGTATGGTTGCTGAACTATATGTCAAATACTGATCCAATAACTCTAGATGATGAAATTCAATGTGGACGCAAATAACTATCATGCTTCATTAAATGTCTACATGCAAATGAACCAATGCTGCAATTCGTTTCCAAAAATCTCAAGCCAGAAGTTGTAACAGAAAGTATAATCAGCGCATATTGGTATTCAAGTCCTCAAGATTTACTGATGTTTTATATTTAAAATATTGATGTCTAAACATTGGGTGGGGCTGGCAAGTTTAGGAAACCCACTATGACATGATAGCTGAGAAAGAGGCTGCCATGGTTAGCTATTCCCATGTATTGATGCCTAAAATTCGGGGTGTGTGCCAATGTTGGCAAGGTTAGGAACCCCCACTATGATATGATAGCCGGAAAGAGGGTGCCTTGGGCTATTTCCATGTATCACTCACTTTTTTCTTGAGAGGAAACAAGCTCTCTTGAAAAAAGTAAGTAAATTAAAGCACAAAGCTACATGTCACAATTTTACTCAATTCCAAAATGATTTTACTTTTTTTTGATTGGTATTCCAAAATGATTTTACATAAGGCTTCAAGGTCTTTATATAGGCCACAATATCGAAGTACAATGCTTAAAAATAGATGTGGGGCATGAGAAACCCTCTAAAACCAAAAACCAAAAACCAAAACTAGCATCAAATATTTTTTGGAACCAAGTCAGGACCACATTTGTCAATGATTCCTAGAAAAATTCATTTAGTTTATCAACTACCTAAATATATACTTTTAGATGTATGGATGAAGGTGTATGTGTTTTTCTGCATTCTGCTCATATTTTTTAATGATATAAGTATAATGATCTTCTTCCAAGGGATTAGGGTCGTTTTAATCTCAACAGAAGCAAACAACTATTTCTTCTCATATGACTTGAGCCTTGTTAGACAACGTTTGGAGAGAAGTAACAGGTACCCCGTGAATTATCCAAGATGCGCGCGAGCTAACCATGACACAACCGTCATCAAAATAAATAAATAAACACAATAGTATTCTACTCATATACAACAACTAGATTTCAATCCCAAGAAAGTTGGGATCGGCTATATGCATTGACCATATTACTCCAATTAAGCTCATCTTAGTCCAATATTATACAAAATAAAATTAAAACTAGAAATTCTCTACATTTTCTACTGACATATCAATTTCTGACATGATTAAAAGACTCCTAAAAACATTGGACCTAAAGTTGACTAACTAACATAACTAAAACCTAATCCCAGCTAAACCTTCACCTATATAAGAGCCTGTTTGGATTGGCTTTTGGCATTTAACTTATAAGCCAAAAGCCATAAGTAAGAAATCCTAGATTATGGCTTTTGGCTTATTTTTATCATTTTAGTTTAAAACCAAGTGCTTATAAGCACTTTTTAAATTTACCCAAACACTCTAAAAGTGCTTAAAAGCTATTTTGGCTTAAAAGCACTTAAAATAAGACAATCCAAACAGGCTCTAAATCTTTTACTTCCGTTGTGCTTTACTTTGCGCTAGGTTTGCATGGATTCCGAGAGATTATGTCTTTCGAGACAACTTCCTCTCATTGATTCCAAGAGGTTGTATTCTCCCTCTTGTTCAAAACAAAGAGATGTATTCTAAGTTTCTAACCATATGAAGCTCTTGTTTAAGATCTTAATTACTATCATCAAGGATATTCTACATATTTAAATGTACCAGATAAGATTAATTTCACATATAGCCAAAAATACGGATACATGTGTCATTTGCAATGAAATCTGATCAATAGTTCAGCTATATTAGTAAGGTGAAAAAACATGTTGAAATAACTACTTGGATTAACATAGTTTTGCATCTGTTAAATATACTAATAACTGAAATATCATACAAGATATCGTTTCTATCATCCCGACACTTCTACTGTTCACGTCCTGTCTTAGTGACTTCATAGACCTATGTTATTCATGTCATGTATGTAATTATGTTTTGGCTCATCCTTATCATGGTTTTTACTAAACTTATGTTTGACTTAAAGGTTCTGTATTTTATGAAAGAAGCGTTCCTTATGAGATTCTTGTCTAATGATTCTACCTTCTCTTATGTCTCATGATTTTTCCATGATTTATGTTCATGTAGAACTGGTCCGCTCGGTCAAGTTAAAGCACCGAGTGCCGGTCCGCACCACCAAGGTTTGGGGCATGACAAACTACTATTGTTCTGCAATGTAATTTTCATTGTCTTAACTAGATAAGCCGCCTTTCCTAGAAATAGATGAGACAGAACTGCTAACTTAGGAAATATAATGTTGGAAATATCTAATCACGGATAATCAAAGATAAAGAGTGTAGAAGAATCCAGAAGATTAGACATACCTGATCTTGCCAGAAACGGGATCCTTTATGAGAGATTCTATGGCTCCCACATGAATCAGATCATAAGTCCGAGGATATGTTGAAAACGGCTCACACCTGTGACACGAGGGGTAAATGGAGCTCATTTAGTTGAAGTGAATAATCCATCTATCCATTTCCTTTGGGGAAAGAACAACACAAGGAAAAAAGCTAATGTCAGCACTTATTATGTGGAGGTTTCATTTTTCCCATGGCTCTGTTAGTTCTCGGATTTATAAACCATTAGTGGATGAATCTTTTAGTAAGGAAAGAACTTTCCAGACATAAGGATTAAAGAAAGATAATTTTTTTATAAAACTCGCTGTCTAGCATTAAGATTTTTTTCCTTAGAAAAAGGGATCATGATCCAGCATCCAGTCAACCATATTACTTCTAAGAATGACTATCAAATATGTGATAGGCAAATTCTTGACCCACCAGTCGTGGTAAACTCCAATAAGGCCTCTGTCATAAATGACATCAAGCGTTAAAGGCTTGTGCCCTGGAACAACATTCATCACCCAGATTGGATCTGATGATAATGCTGCAGCAAATCCTCCAAAAAATGCATTCATGTCCATGACATTACGAACTGATGAAGTTCCTAGTTTCAAGTTCAATGAACTCTTATAATATGCAACTCTCCGCGCCCATCTTCTTGAGTCGGCTTCAAACACATCCACTCCATTTTTAGTTACAATTGCCCTAGAAGGAGCTTTTGTTAGCCTTGCTGGCCATTTTGGAATTTTCCCAATGGCATATTCTCCTTTGGAAGATAAAGTCCTAGTCACACATTTTTTCAACTTGAAGTACCTGCAATTCATTTGAGATATAAAAATATAGATAGTTATTTATAAAGCTTCCAACAACAATATGCTTATCAAGGAGAAAGCAGGAAAAAATTGTTGGAGACCACAGAAAGATGTAACTGAAGGACACGGAAGGAGGGAAAAAAAAAGAACAGAGAAATCATGAATAACAATCACCATGCAGCACTTGGATCATCTGATTCATCACACAGCTCAAGCCCAAATTCATTTTGATTAGGAAGACATGAAACCCCATGAGGCTTTTTCCATATGACGGTGTTTCCATCTACAACAATCAGCTCATAGCACAAGGATCTGGCCACTGTTTGGAGATCCGCCCACTCCTTATCTTGCTTGGGCCACTGAACGGGAGGACCAGAAATGACAAGGTAGCCTCCGGGGCGGAGTAGCCGGTCAACTTCAATGAAGTATGTTGCATCTGCAAGGCGAATTCTTCTGTCAGGGTTTCAGACAGAAGACATATAAAACACCTTGACAATGACCATGGAACTTAGAGAACTCACTATATGCAGTAAAAGGAATCAAACACCGTGAACAATGGACCAAATCAAATGAGAAGGCAGGAAAAGGAAGCCTGCGTGTCCCAAGCATGGCAACAAATGCAGGTACTCCTCGTTCCAAGGCAAACTGTATTTGTGATTTATGTGAATCCCTTGGAGCAAAAGAGAGCGTCAAAATCTCTTCAGAAAGCATATAGCCACCAAAACTGGCAACCTGCAGCAGGAATGAATATTATGGTCACAGATTCCAAAGAACATTACTATAGATTCAAAGGAAAAGAGCAAGAACATCGCACCCCACATCCCATATCAAGGGCAGTCCTTAAAACTCCACCAGCTATCGGAATGTACTGTTTAAGTTTCTCGATATACTGCTCAGCTCCGTCAGGAAACATAGTTCCACCACCAGGAAAGATAAAATACGGCCCTTCCTTTTTCATCCATCCTTGGTGGCCTTTCCTGTCAGCTATTTTATTATATGGCATATTCTCATGCCATATCTGTGAAGAAAGGGAAGGATTAGTGTGACCTTGCACCGAAACATCAAACTCTCCAGAAGAAAAAACAAGTGAAAAATGCAGCCCTCAACAGAATGGGTGCCAGTTAACGCAGCCAAGAGGCCCACAATTACATATGTAATGCAACAATTTAAGCAGAATCTACAAGTAAATAAGAACTGTATTATTTAACATAGTGAGAGGCTGAGTTACTAAGAATTTCCACCAAAAGAGGCCCAAGATAAGGGAAAAGCCACTAATCTCAAAGGGAAAAGGAAGAACAAAAGAAAACAATTATGGTATCCATCTAATGAAACAATAACAATTGTCGATACAAGTATTAAGCTGGATCATACATAAGCTGCGGATGGGAAGACATCTAAAGGCAACTTAAATGTTGTTCGAGGCAGCCAACTCAGCTCACCTAGACTAAAATCAACCAATCCGAGAGAAACTTCTGAATTCAAAAATCACTCAAACTGTTGCAACCTAACATAAGCAAAAGTATCTACCCCTAACAGCTTAAAACTTTTAAGTAAGGACGTTCACACATTTCAACATAGTCTCAGAATGTGCAGAAATCGCGGGGTTCCATTCTCACGGCCATCCATCAAACAAAGTATTTCCACGTGCTATGCCAAAGTAAAAAACTAGACTCACTAGGAAAGCTGCATCTTGAAACCTAAAGTAAGTAAATAAGAGTATTTCTTCTATTAACAGCTTGACAAATTTCAGCATAAACTTCTGGGCTGCAGGGGATTAGCTTCAGATCAATTATAACTAACGAAAGATTCCCCCTTTTCAGCACTAAAAGTATAAAAAAGGATTCTCGCTCTACTGAATCGAAAGAATGACTCACACATTTGGAAATTCGCCCTTTTCAGCACGAAAAGTAAACATGTGATATCAGAACGGTTTTTTTGAAATGCATTACCTTGTGCAAACTCTCAGGCCACTGAACAGGAACTCGGTAACCCTCTGTCGGTGGAATCAAACAAAGAGGCGTATCCTTAGGCAAAGGACAATGTCTTTCCCTATAAAAATTCATCTCTCTACTCAACTGGCTATTGATTCTCGGATCCTCACATGGCATATGATCGACATAGTCAGCTGAACATGCATCTATCGGTGTGTTATGTCTCCCTGATTCCACCTATTCCCAAAAAAAAAAAATCAACAAAACGGATCGAACTGAACCTAATAGAACCGAAAGGTATATTAATTTTTACCTGGGCAATGAGGCGACTTCGCTGGCGGGGATCCCCAGAGGCAGAACGGAGCAGAGTTTGGCGGCCAGAAGCAGCCAAAGAATCACCCAAAGGAGTACAGAGAAGAAGGAAGAAAATTAACACTGCTGCAAAGAAAGCTGCTGAAACCAAATCAAGAAGACGCCATTGTCGAACATTTCGCTTTGACGATGGTAGATTTAAGTGACCCATTTTTCAGTATTTTCACTAGTAGCAGTTAACAATACAAATACAAATTCAAGATCCAATCACACACATAGATAAGGATACATATATATATATGTACAGAAATTGGAGTTTCCACAGATATTTATATGGCGTGGAAGATTAGGATTTGAAGATCTGAAGCATATGTTGAAGTAGATTTGTACTGCTTTTTAAGTGTGCGCCTTAAAGGAGCTTCCAGAGAGAGAGAGGGAGGATATTTTTATTCTTTTAGTATTTGTAAAATTCAGCCGTTTTGGTGATTTAATTTTTTTTTAAAAAGGACTAAACAGGAAATATGGAGATCTATGCAGACAATTTCTTCTTAGGTATATTACATTTGCCTACCTTATAGTAGGTCGTAATTGTAGATCTGTCTTCTTTAGTTTTAACTTTTAAGAATTGTATTGGCCCCCCTTAGCTTTGTGTCTGCCTACCTATATCTATTGCTATTAAATTAGGACTAGAAATTATACATTCTTAATAAATCAAGAGAGATTAATCGTAAAAAAATGTCAGTTGAGATGGACCGTTTTGAACTTGGCAATTGAAGTGGTGATTGCTAGGACTTAAAAATATGCTAACATTTCAGCGTGAATTTTATTATTTTTATTGAATGATTAGAAATTGCTCAACGTAAACTAAGTAAAATGTTGGGAAGATGATTCGAGGAATTTTAAGTTTATTAAGAATGAAGTCTTTGGTGTCAAGTCTAAAGTGGGGTAATTAATCATCTCGTTTTAACATTAACATTTATCTGAAAGCGAGTAACATCGGTAAATTCTCATAATTAGATCTTGATGGACAAATAAAGCCGGGTCCAGACTCCAGACTAAGAAAAATTCCAGCACAGCTCTCACTATTTTTTGCTGATGGAAGAGAACGACTATCGGTGGTTATTACACTTTCTTCTATTCTTTGACCTTTGTATTGGTCTTTTATAGTTACTTTATGTCTGGACGGGATCTCTCAGAAAACACGCTAAATACGATGACAACTAGCTATATAACAGACAAAGAGGTAAAATATTGAAACAAAACGCAGTCATCAAAGTTTCAGCAAGTTAACCAAACCAACCAACCAACGCAAAGAGATTAAACTCCAAGACTAATGACCACAGATCAGCATCAACAATAGGCTAGATGGAATCTTTCATCTTAAATTTTAACAAAGGGGACGAAAAACAACTTAGTAAATGGATTAGCATTCGTCGATGACCCATCACCAATAAAGGTTGCAGTAAGTAGATCAGGCAAAAATATGTACTTTTCCAGCAACTTGGTAAATCTATAAAATATGAACAGCAGTCCTCTATTATCCTGAAAAACTTCTCGAACCTCAAAAGATACGTCTTAACAAGACTCTATCCAACCTCCATAGGCAACGGTCAACTTCATGCAACACACCTAACCTCGCAATCAAGGCAAGCAAAACTGCTACCGTCCTCATTCATTTCAATGTTTCCTTGATGTTCTAAGGATGTACTCATGCTTGAGAAGGTTCGCTCTCAAAAGCATTGATCTCACATCCCGGTCGAATTCCTTGCCTGTCTGCAGCGCCCTCTGGAAGGTTGCATTTCTCTGATCAGCATGCCGGGCATACAAAATTTTGTTGTGCGAGTCGATTCGAGCCTGCAGGGACAGTAACAATCATGATCTATATACATTGAAATTGACAAAACAATAATAGGCTTTCCATGTAACCACGCGCACACAGCATATGGGTACAGGTGAATGTTACTAGTCCATCACCTGTATTTGGTTGTCAGTGATCAAAGCTTCAAGTTCCTTCTCCAACCCGGCAACACTCGTCTTGAAAGCATTGGCCATCATATTCAAATCAACCGAGACAAATGGGTGGGTATACTGTATCAAAGCTTTGTTACGGATTTGGTCATACAGTGTCTCGACATGGTCATGCAAGTGGATGTCAAGCAATAGATTTGCTTTAAGATTCCCTAGATACTCCAGACAAGAAGCATAGTGACTGCAACATAGAAAAAGACGGAGGGGAAAGAGGAGTGTGAGAAAACCAATTCCAAGATAAGACAAACTTCAGACACTGACAGTTCATTTGATTTTGAACTCATGCAAACATTTTAGTTCGATTAAAGAAATAACCATTTGAAGGAAAGAGAAGCATATCAAGTTATACATACGAAATGTCTAGATTGGCAGGATAAGTCCTCTACATCTCTTCTTGGATATAATCTATTCTCCTAAGTTCCATCCTTTCTTTTTTCTACTAATCCAAGGGTAAGAAATGGAACAGCAAGTATAGCTGCCCCATCCTCCTATTTGATACAATAACTACTATGCCTCGAGCCCAAACTAGTAGGCTATACAACCATTCTGTCCATTTGGCCCATTTCATTCCATTAGTTCGTAATTTAATTGTCTTGTAGGGCAAATTTGGGTTTCTCAAAACAAGAGATCCTTTAGATGTTACACAAACCACCTCTATCCCAATAAATTTTATTTACTTGTTAGTAAACAAATTGAACCAAAGTAACACACTTTCCTTCTCTTCGTTTCAAACATTTCCAATTTTTTCTAACCTAAACAAATATATCTTATTGTCAGTGCATACTTAATCCTTTGTTCTTCCATCCACAGCAGAAACATCCAGGCCAGACAATAGTGGAAAATGTCAAGTCGCTGATTTCATGCGTCAAATATCAGGGGGGTGAACTTGATAAAATGATAAAACAGGACCATCAAATTGCTCTAATAAAATGTTGCCTATAGAACTAATCAGTCAGTAAAATACATGAAAGGCATTTTCTAACACACATATCAGATGGATAGCATCTACCAATGTTTAGTCCGCCGAGACCTTCCTGCACAGTGAATCTAATTCAAAGTATCATAACAGATTTCAAGTTTTACCTTGTGTAGAAATCATGAATGAGCTCCCTTATCTCAGGTACCAGCTCTAAGAAATTTCTGAAGTTTATATTGTCAATAACTTTGCTCTGCCAAACAAAATCATCTGAATCAGCAAGTGACATGGTAATTATATTATGCAACTTCAACAATGAAATCATTTAAGAGCAACAAAAATATTGAATTATTGCCTTCAGTTCTGCTCGGTCAAAACTTGCAAGTGCACAGAGTCCACCATAAGTAGCAACATCTTGGGGTGCAATAACTTCAGTGTAGTTGTTACCTAATTCTGGACCAACTTCTAGGAACTGCAACAACCCAATGAAATGTCAAGTAAGTAAATGAAACAAATGGATTTATAAATCCTTCTATGGTGCAGTTCAATCTATCAAGAAGAAAAGAATAGCAATACACATGGTAACCTGCAATTAACTGCTACTGAAAACAACGAAATAGAAGGCAACTGAGCATAAGAACCTCAATTGACATTTACCAAGTGACGAAATTAGTTGAGGAAAGTGTATGCACATTATATCCGTCCTCCTACCAAGAAAAGCATCAATTTGAATATGCAGATGGATCTAAGGTCGCACTACTGCATTTTGCCTTGCAAGACATTAGTTCAATCGTTTCTTCTTTTTTTTTTTGGATAAAAATTTCTTCAGCTGTTTATTTCATCAGCAGCTTGCCACTTCAATCCATTTCAGTAAAAAAGGCAGCAAAGAGAAAATGCAAATTAACTTGATTGAATATTGAAAATCTATAACTCTTTAGAACTTCCTTGCAGTACCCTAAGGGCTCATTTGGTTGGGAACAAATTATCCCGGCATTAGTTATCCCAGGATTGTTATCCCACCGTCAATGTGGGATAAAAATAACACTACAATCCCGGAATAAGTTATCCTGCGATTTTATCCCAACCAAACATGGGATAAACTCATCCTAAAATTAATCCCGGGATTAGTTATCCCTTATTCCTCGTACCAAACGAGCCCTAAAGGTAGTGCAAGAGAATCAAGGAAACCAAAACATTATTAAAATCCAAGCAGAAAACAAATACTCAATTCAGAAATGGCTTCTTCAAAGCTCAAGCGACGTTTCTTCCCAATTCTACTGCTTTCTTTTCTGGATTTCATTCTCTCTGCCGCCACTATATCTCCCAAATTATCCAGATAACTCCCACACCACCTTCACTTAGTTGGGCTTTCCTCATGGTTTTTAGTTTCTACCATCTCATTTCTTTCTTGTTTTATTAGTTTCTACTCCCAGCTGACCCATAGTTGCTTTGGCCTTGGCCCCAAATTTCTAGAACAATTGGCCTTGGCTCCAAATTTCTACTTTGAATAATTCTCCTTGTCATGTCATGTCCTTCATAATTTATTGCCAAGTGCAAGATATACTTCCAGAAAAGCACACTTTGATGCATGAGTCAAGTCCAACGTGATCTGACCCTAGTTCTTCTGCCAATTTTCTGTTAATAGGATTTACCCACTCCTGAAAGTTGCCCAAAGTCATTTCTCACCTTTATCTAAGTATCCAACAATTATCTATTTGCTTGTTTCCATAGTTTCAAATAATCAAGTTTCTACATTTCAACTATCTACATCCTCAGTTCTGAGATCAGCTTAGCAGCAACTAAAATATAACAGTTCAGGGAGAATAAAAATGAAGGAATAAGAACTTCCAATATTTCAACAACCATGATCCAACAAGTACCACATATATAGTGCATGCTACAATATTAGCAGTTCAAATTTTCAGAGAAGTGAAGCAAGTTGACGATGTGAAACAGAAGTCCTTTGGAAACTAGAAGAAGACCAGACCAGATTTAATTATACATAGATCTTGACTAAAAATTACCCAGATCTAATTCACTCATCATGATCAGTATATCATAAACTTGCAAGGCAATACAATACATATATCACATAGTGTCATACTGTGATTATACTACTTCAAGTGATTTATGTATGTTAAGTGTGTTTTTAGACTTTAAAGACCAACTGTGCCTGAAATCATTTCAACCTTCACCAAACTAAGATTATAAAACTAGATCAAGTTTGTTTCTGTGAACCTAGATTGAGAACCATACAGGCAGGACTGAACTACGACTTGGAATAGGCTTCATTAGTCAGAAACAAGACACAAACCTTCCGAGCAGCAAGCTTATACTTCTTTGCCTCCAAGTGAGCCAATCCAGCAGCACAACGAAGTTTTGCAACTGTAACAACATCTAGAGCATCTTGGCTCTGCTCCGCCTTACTAACATAGCTTGTAACGTGTGTGAACTGGCCCATCTCAATGCTGACCAGAATCGCATTCAAACACATATGAATTATGTGTTTCGCGGTCGTGCAATAATCACGTGTACGAACATAATTCTTAAATGCTTCTCCAAGCTGTCCATGTGCATAGTAGAAATCTCCAAAATCATTGTATCCCATCCTAATGCTCTCTTTGATCAGATTTGTCTACACAGAAAGGTCACATGAGTTCCACTTGAGCAATAAAATCAGATATATATAATAAGTTAAACAAACAGAAACAAAAGGTAACAAAATAATGACAATGACATAGTTAAAAAAGGAAATCTAATGGAAAGGTGCAATGTTGCCAAGGTGAAGAAAAACGTAGTAATTCATGCTTATCAGATGAAGGGTCAGCCCAATCAATAGAATTCATGTGTGTCAGTTTCATACACAGGAAATACCAATATCATAATAGTATGCCTGGTCAATAATATGTCAACTTCTTGATTCCTTTTGTAACTATGCATCTTCTCGATGCCGTAATTATGATATAATCTTAGGGGTCGTTTGGTAGTTGGTTAGTGCATAATACAAGGATTAGTTATGAGTGAATCTATGTATTATTTTATACCGGGATTAATTATGTAGGATTTAGTTATTCATGTATTAGTTACTCCATCTCCTATCCTATTATAAATACATAGATTTCTTCATAACTTGAATTAATTATGTGAGTTTCTAATTTGCAAACCCAACATTGTATTAGGGGTGCGTTGAATTTTATACATTGCAAGAGAATGCTACAAATTAATACTTATGCAGGATTTAATACATGATTAACTTAGCTCCCAAGCGACCCCTTACTTCATCAAAAAAAATATCAACTTCCGACAGAGTTATGACTTATGAGTTAAAGGGGCTATAATGGTAAGAAAAAATGAATGGAATGCTAGACTGTTCCATAAAGAAATGACGATACAGGTTTATAATCTTACAAATACGAGTCTTTTCTCGATTGTCCATACCACAGTATACAATGCAAGATCTCATTCTTATTCAGAGGATAGATCTTTGATTAACCCCTCCCTTGTTTTTCACTTTTTCCTCCTTTTCTTTAGTCAATTTGCATACATTCTAAGCAGTTCAGAATCTTCATCCAAAGAAGAAATATATCCTATTAAAAGAAACGCTCACCAGATATGTTATAGGCACAAAATGCTAGGAAAGAATTGTGTGTGGGCACAAGCAGGTAACTGACCAGTATCTACTGGGAGTTGAAAATGTTACATAAGGGTACAACAGCCTTCTAAAGTTTCTATGTTTGTCAACTTCTAATTATTAACCATGAATGATTTCTCTTTCCCTTTTTTGGTAATGAACTGGGAATGGTTTATTATTTTTTTATAAGTCAAAATTTTCATCCACACAAAATCTGAATTAAAAGTACATCAGACATGGTTACTTACAAGGAACTGTTACTAAGACCCTTACTCTTGAGTGGCTAATGTATCATGATGAAAAAAATTAGCTCGGCAAGCTTACCCCTTCTATATCCTATCAATAACATGTTGGTTACTTCAGCTAAACCAAATGAACACATCCCTAAGTATACACTATAATTGAGCAAGACAAAACTATAAGAACAAAGACAAACCCATAAATTTACCTAGATTAAGAAACACAGAATGAAACTCAGCCACCACCATCCTAGTTCCCTCGCACCCCTTTTACTAATAATTGATAATGTAACATGTATGTTTTAACTATCTTAATATGCACTGCAACGTATAAATTCATAGTAATATTATGTTGCTTCCAAATATCTAGATTTTAATATTAAAAAATTAATTAATCTAATCATATTTAGCTTCCAGTGTTATCTAAATTGACTCTTATATGCGAGAAGTGCAAAAAACAAAACTGTAATAAAGGGAATAACAAGATAATTCACTAAAAATTAGTAAACAGGTGAAGGATTTCAATGAACACAACGTTAATTTATACAGAATAAAAACTTTCTTCAAAAGAAAGATACCCTATAAGCGTTGAGTTCGTTCTCAAGCTTCTCCTTCCTTAGCTCAGCCCGGCGATCCACGGAGTCGGCCCAAGCAGGGTCTGGCCCATAATTATTGCCCAAACGTCCATCGATCTTCTGCACAACCTCACGGAACAATTGCGTGTTCTCCCCTTTCTTAATCTCATCATAAGCCATTCTCAAAGCCTCCAACTGCATTGTAGCATTGCCACATCGATCAGCTATGAAGAGAAGCCTCATGATTTTAGTCCGGCCGCTGTATAAGGCGGCGTACGCCTCAATATCCAGCTGCTCGCTGCTGATAATCGGGCGGTGACGCTGCGTGTTTTCATCGCCGTTAGCGTAGATCTCGTCGGCTATTTGCCCTAAATCTTCGTCGGGTTCCATGGGATATTAATTTCTAGAACGTTCGATCGGAGTTAGGGTTTTTTTTGCTCTCTTCTTCTCACCACTTCCGGGAGCAACACTGAGAAGAAGGGGAAAAAATAGAAGTGATCCTGCACGTATGTGACGTTCACGAATTTTGTATTAGCAAGTAATGGGCCTTCTAAGCCCTTATCCTGCCACTCTACGGACTGTTTTCCTACTATGGCCCAGTATGCATAAATAGAGGTAAAAGAAGTATACAATAATACAAACATTTAAGGAATAATTATGTCTTAGAAATTTTTCCTGCTATAATTTATACTCCTCGTAAATACACTATCAGAATATTACAATTTCTAGCTATACTTAGGATTTTATAGTAAATTCTTTCTTTTTAGCTTATTTTGCTTCAGTAATTCAATATGCGGGAATCGGGAAGCTTTTGTGTATGACAATCATTGGCCAACCATGACACCGCCAACGACATTGTGCTCTCTTCTCCCTTGCTTTGGCAAAGTTTCGTCCTTCAAAGATCCTAGTTCTCAAATTGGGATGGAAGCCTCGTTTTTAGGTTGATATTGATGAAGCGTTTTCTACTAAGAATATTTTTATATCGAGGGCTCAAACCTGAAACCTTTAATCAAGAGAAAAACATTTCCATCCACTGGACCACATTCCTTCGGTGGTTATGTAAAAGTAGTTAAATATGCGCTTGATGAGCAATTCTCACACATAGCAACATTTTATTTGAATGAAGGATCAATACACACACATAGCAACATTTTATTTGAATGAAGGATCAATACACACACATAGCAACATTTTATTTGAATGAAGGATCAATACACACACATAGCAATATTTTATTTGAATGAAGGATCAATACAACATATTATAAACACGTATATAGTACTTGACAATATGCAGAGAGAGAAATTGTATACATCATAAACATACAACCCAAACATGTAAGAGGGAAATCATGTAGTGCATCTCTTGGAAAGAAAAACTTTGCAACCATCCTTGGGAGCAGAGGCGGGGATGTATGAAGTATCATCACAGCCGTTTGTTTTGTCCCTTCTGAAATCAATCAAGGCCGTAAATATAGCAATGAAGTGCATCAAATAGTTAATCGCATACCTCTGACCTAAACACGCATGGGGCCCAGTTCCAAATACAAGAAAATTCTTCTTGTAAAGCCGGTCCTCCTGTCTCTCCTCCATAAACCGGTCAGGATCAAACTTTTCCGGTTCAGGGAATCCTTGTAAACAGGAATCAGTAACCGACGGGAACACAACGGTTCCCTTGGGGATAACATAATCGTCGGTTAACTGGAAATCTTCTCTTGTGAGGTGCGGAACCATAGGCGCCGGTGGTCTGAATCTGAGCACCTCAAGTGCCACTGCCTCCACGTACTTCATTTCCCTGAGCATGTCGCCGGTGAGCGGTTCGTCAGATTCCGGCGACCAGAATTTGGCCACTTCCGATAGCACTTTCTCGAGAATACTTGGATAAGAATCCAAAAGTGCAACTGCCCACAATAGAGAAGAAGTAGAAGCATCTTGAGATGCAAAGAGGAAATCAAACAGGTAACCGCCGAGTTCCCTGTTTGTGTACTCGATTGGATTTTGTTCGTTAAGCTCTTTGAGAACTTGTTGCATCCAAAAATCAATCAAGCAAGTGGGTTCTTCGTTGCTCTGCATCATCTTCTTTTTGCTCTGTTCCGTGCAGACCGTAAGGGTATCGATTAGTCTGCCGAATGCAAGCCTAGCTTTTCGAAATGCGAAACCAGGAAAATCAATAGGAATTGTCATCAATCCGACATTGAAGTAATTGTAATCGACGTTGAATTGTTGTCTTGATTCTTCATTCAAGTAAGGACCCACGAATATAGTCTGGGAAGTTTCCAAGTTCATGTTTCGGATGAGGAATCGCAATGGGATTGATTTGGTAGGGGATTTAGATGCTTCATCCAACCAGGACTCTATGTGTTTGATTATAATCCTCTGTTGGATGGGAGCGTATGTTGCAAGAGCAGTTGGGGTGAAATTCGTGGTGGTTAAGCGGCGAATGTGTTTGTGTTTCTGGCCAGACATGTAAATCAAGTTATTCTCGCCGAAGAGATTTTTGCCAAAAGGGTGACCAATAAACTGGAATGCATGGGGAAGTGCATTGTTGAAGATTTTGCGAGACAATTCAGGAGAGCTGATATAGAGAATGAATCGGCAAATGACATAGTTAGCTGAGAGGCCATGACTGGTTGATTTGGCAAATGAAGATTGGATTTGCCAGAATTTGGTGGGATTTTTTACCAAGGAAATGACGTTGCCAAAGAAAGGTACCACTAGAGTTGGACCAGGAAGAAAACGCTTCTTCCTAAGGTAAGAGATTTGCTCATCAACTATAATAACGGTTATGAAAGCTAACAAATACGGTGTCCATGGGGACAAAAGGGCCCAAATAGATGCACTCGCCATTGGTAGAGGAAAAAAGGAAATACCTTGTACAATTTTTACGATTATAGTCCCAGATATATACTACATTACTACTACTATTATACTTGTAAGATTTTCTTTAAAAGGAAATGTTTTTACAAGATATACAAGCAATTGACTTAGATTATAAAATGTTTATTGCCTTAAACTAAACCAAAGTAGCGTCACGCTTGGTTACAAAACTTTGGCAGTTAATAATAAATTAATTAATGTTACGTTTGCTTATTCAATTTTCTTTTTTTCTTTTCTTTTTTTTTATTTTTGAAAAGGGCATTTTGATCAATTATTAATCAAATCAAAGTTGAGTACATCATGAATCAAAGATGGGAGATTTAGTATCCACTCCATAGCATCAGACATAGAACCCGAAGCCCGAGCTAACTTGTGGGAACTTAATTCGCTGATCTTTTGACAAAAGATAAGGAAATAGAAGTAAAATCATATATGAAAGCTTATTCAATTTTTTATTCCCACAAGATCCACGTTAGAAATATATACTTACGGTTAACAATATGAGTATGATCTCATTACTCAAATTGGATATGTTTGGCCATTCAATTTTCTATTCCCACAAATTCCACTACTCAGATTATTATACTCCCTCTGTATCAATATATGTGACATAATTCAAATTTAAAGAGTCAAATAATTTTATTTGAACATGTATTTTTTATATTCTCTTAAATAAAATTTACATATTTAAAAATTATGTATAAAGTAGTATAAGTCACAATATAAATTCATAATTCAAGATATTTAAAAGATATATGAAAAATCACAATCATAAAATGGCTTGAACTGTAGATTGGATGAAGGCAGAGGCGGAGCCAGGATTTTCACTGAAGGGGTTCAAAATCTGAAAATACAAACACACGAACTAGCCGAACAAGGTTCAACATCTACTATATATATATAAAAATAATTTTAATCATGTATAAGTAGTATAATTTTCTGACGAAGGGGTTCGGATGAACCCCCTGGCCAAAGGGTGGCTCCGCCACTGGATGAAGGGAGTATATTACTCTGATCCCTCCATCTCATAATAAATGATATTTTTAATTTGAACACACCTCTTAAAAAAGCTAGTCACTCCTAGAAAGCAATAAATATTTTTACTAACTCATTGTTAATCAAATGCCTTAAAAAAGAAGCTAGTATATAGTTCTTTAATGATTTCTTAATTAGGTAAAACTTAGGCCGTTAAATAAGAATAAATTACAAGAAAAAATTAAAAGAAATGTCTTTTTTATTTTGTAAGATACCTCTTATTCTAAAATAAAATAAAAAATTAAAACATTACTTCTTTTTTATTATTATTATTATTATTTATTTTGAAACAGAGTGAGTATTAACGATGTGACGAAATGATGAATACAATTTTTAATATTTATTTCTTATAAAAGTATTGATGGGAAAGCAAAATAGTTGACCAAGTTATAGCTGATTATAATGATCAGAGTCATCATTATCTCAGTTCTTTTAATCATTACTTGACAATGACCGTAGAATTTCATGTCCCTATTTAATCTTATTTTCTTTCATTTTAATTTATTTATCTTAATTTTTGTTTTAATTTTTTTCATAATGAATAGTATTTTCTCTTCTTCTTTTTTTAAAAAACTTTTTAATTTTTCACACAGATATATTCAAAATCATAAGATTAAAGAATATTTTGGTATCATCTGCATATTTTTAATTTAAGAACACAAGATTTAAAAGTATTTTTTACTTTATTAAACTTCGTATCAAATCAAAATAACATACATAAATTGAAAAAGGAAGATATAAGCTCGCCGACGTCAGAATAAAATTAATGACGTAAACCCTTTAAGTCAACACTTTAAAATTAATTGCCATCTTAAACGGAAAAGCATCCCCTCCGATTCCTTTAAGGCTTTTTAACATTCGCCACAACCATAAATAAAAAGAGGTGGTAATGAGTCATGTTCGATTGGTCAAATGTTTTGAAAAATACTTTCTCTAGAAAAATAAATTACTTAAAATGAGAAAAATAAGCTACATGGTAAGGGAAACAAGCACAACTAGTGACATTCCACATTGATTGTATCTTTCTCGTTCTTTAACACACCTCATCTTCACCTCCACTCTCCACAACTCTCATCCCACCATCCTCCAACCCTCTGCTTCTCATAGTATTTGTCTAAATTATATACAAATACTTTTACGATTAGAGTTTTTACTTATAAACCTACCGAACATAAAAAAAAAAATCATTTATTCTCTAAAAGATATTTTCCAAGGAAAACATTTTCCTTTCCTACCGAACACACCCTTTATAAGGAATGCTTTTACAAGATACAAGCAATCCGACTTCGATTATAAAATGTTTATTGCTTAAAACTAAACTAAAGTAGGCCGGCATCACGCTTGTGTACAAAGCTTTGACAGTTACTAAATTAATGTTACATTTTGCCTATTCAATTTTCTATTCCCACAAGTACCACTCATAACTACTCAAGTTGGATATGTTTGGCTATTCAATTTTCTATTCCCACAAATAGGGGTGATGATGGATCGGTTTCAATCAATTTTTGATTAAAATCAAATCAAATTAATTTATAAGTTGATTTTTAAATTTTTTAAAACCAAATCAAATAAAGTAAAAATCATCAGTTTAGTTCTTATTGATTTGGTTCGATTTGTTCGATTTTTCAATTTATAACTAGTTAATGATATTTTTTTTTGGTAACTAACAAGAGATCATTAATCACCAATATACCAGTTTCAAAGCATATAGCTAAGCTATGACACACCTTGCTATTCTCTGTTCAAAGACAACAGAAAACAAAGTAAAAGACTTTAACTAGAAAGCTAAGAGACAAGTTGATGAATGGCTAGCATAATCACCTGGTTGGCTTTAACACAACAAATGTAAGTAATCTCCCTGGCAATAGACTTTCGATTTATGCTTTTCTTCTCAAATACCCTTTGATTTCCCTGCATCCAAACAATATAGACATACTCAGTATATACCAATCTGAAAATTTGGGCAGTTTGAGCTTACACTTTAGCAGACTTTATGATGCCCAAGATATGTTGATCCCAATTTAGCCCCCATTTTTTGTGTTTATCTGTCACAAGATGCTTTGTTGTCTGTAATAGTAAAATAACTGAGAAATGAGAGAACTATTTCACGAACATTAGGAATTAACAAATTTTTCTCTACTAATTTGAATTTTCTATTATTTTTCAATATTTTCCGAAGATTTAGCATGTTTAAGTTATATAACTATAGATTTTACTCTACTTCACATGTCTAACATCCACAAAAATAATATATAAATTTAATAAAATGGTCAATCCTTCAAAAATCAAAAGTACAAGCCATTGAGGGGTAAATGGATTTTTTTTGTTGAAAAAATAATCTTATATTTCAAAAAGTATTATTACTTTTTAATATTGTTAGCATGTGACAATGATAACAGGAAATGGCTTAATCAATTTTATTCATGGGTCATTATGTTGTACAACTATAACATTTATCAAAGTCTTTGTAACATATTGTTTATCATTCATTGACAATTACCCTATTCTTTATAGCCCATTTCTCATATAGCCTCTCTATATTGACTAATTCTCTAATACCCGTTGGATCTCAAATGGATCATTTCTTATTCTATATATTAGTTATCGACCGCTCGTGCAATGTACGGGCCCAATATATGTTATTTTTTTGTTTTAATTTATGTAACACATTAAATTTAGAGAGTCGATTAAATTTTATTTTACAGTTGTTAAATATCTCAAATTGTTAATTATTGTGAATTATAATACTTTCTTTTACAAAATTTTCAAAGAATATATGTTACTCTCTCTGTCCCAATTTATGTGACATTGATGGAATTTGGAGAGTCACTCTAATTTGTTTATATAATTTTTAGATATTCTAAGTTGTTAGTTATTATTATTTATAATAGTTTCTACGTAATTTTTAAATAATATATGTTATTCTCTTTACTCTAATTTATGTGACATCGACAAAATTTGGAGTCAATTAAATTTTTTATGTCTTTTAAATATTTTAAATTATTAATTATTGTGATTTATAGCACTTTTTTCATTATTTTTAAATAATATATGTTACTTTCTTTATCCCAATTTATGTGACACTGATAAAATTTCGAGAGTCAATTAAATTTTTATGTCTTTTAAATATTTTAAATTATTAGTTATTGTGATTTATCTTTTTACGTATTTTTTAAATATATAATAGATTTTAAAAAATCTGTATTTAATGCTAAGGGCAAATGGGTAGAAATAAGTAAATTATCCATTGATTTTATAAACTGAACCAGTATTGTTGGACATTCCAAAATAGAAAGGTGGACAAGTAAAAATGAACGAAGAGAGTATATATTTAGATAAAAATTTAATTTCAAATTATGAATTAAAATTGTGTCCAAACAATTCTTAAATTAGACCGTGTATAGGCTGCTATTGATACGTGTGCAAATGAATTTTTTTTAGCTGGGCCCACATATATTTTTCAAAAAGAATTGAACTTCTTGGGAACAAAAAAGTGATGTGATATATTTGTCCAAAATGAAAAAAGTATTTACATGAAATATCTAAGTATAACTGCAATAAAACACATATATTACATAATACCCAAAATACCCTAATGATGACACAGACATGTTGACGGGGAGTTCCCCTCTTATTAGATAGTAAAATATAGTGGAGTCTTCTTCTTATGGTTAGTGGGTGTGAGAGTACATCTTTGTTAGTTCGTGTTTCTAGTATTATACTATAAGAGTTTGTTAAATCCTAGGGGATACACCTACACCAGGTGAAATATCCTTAAGAGAACTGTCATTGACACACTTTATGTGAATTCTCTAGAAGTGTTCGTGATGAAATATTTTTCATAATATTTTCAACACTTTTAGCCAAGAAAATTAAAACCGGGGAATACACCACACCACAAATAGACAATTAGACTTATGATGTTGGGTTTGGACATATCTTTTAAGAAATGAAATTCAAAAGTATCGCAATACATATGAAATAAGTAGAGTAAAATTAAATTAACGATTAAATGTTATAACATATTTATAATTATTTATGAAAAATTAATATCATATATTAAAATAATTATAAAACTTATGTATATAATTTATCGATTTGATTTGATTATTTATTCAATTCTTTAGTAAAATCAAAATCAAAATCAAACAAAATATTATCAACTTTTCAAATTTAAAACTAAACCAATTACGTTAATTTTTTGATGATCAATTTGATTTATTTTGCAGGTTGATTAGACTTTTCACTAAATCACGAACAACCCCACGTTTCACAAGAGCAATGACGAATACAATTCTTTATTTTTATTTTAGTCGCTTATACAAGTAGACGGGAAAGAAAAATAGTTGACCAAGTTATAGTTGCGTCAGGATTGAGGCCCTAATGATTAATGATTAGAGTCATCATTATCTCAACTCTTTTAATCATTACTTGACAATGACTAGAGAATTCCATGTCCCTATTTAATCTGCTTCGTCTTTTTCAATTTATTAATTTTTCTCATTTTTCTTTTCGGTCAGTTTAAACGAGCATGTCCTTCCTCCATTTTATATTAGTTATCCACTTTCTCCTTTACACACTCTTAAGAAATCATAAATAGAAATTACAATTTTACTAATTTACCCCTTAAAAAACTTTTTATAAGTTTGTTTACACTTTAAAAAAAAAGAATTAATTGTAAGAGTAAAATGAGAAAAACTAATTAATTCTATCTTAGTTTTGTAAATAGACAAGTAGTAATTTGAAAAAACTATTTTTAGTAATGTGGACGACTAATATGGGATGGAGAGACTATTTTTTTTTAAAACTTTCATATTTAATTAAGATCACAAAATTAAAAGACATTTTGATACATTGTATAAGAACGGTTCTTAAGAAGACGGGGTATTAACCGGAGGAGGCTCATCTTTGAAGGTGCAACTACCTTTATTCTTTTTAAATGAAGAATGGAATAAGCTTGCCTACATCAGAATAAAATTAATCAGGTAAACTCTTTAAGAAGTCAAGACTTGAGAAAAGTAAACCCTCAGATGCTGAAGAACTTTTTTCAATATAAAATAAAAAATAAAAAAGATCGAAGAAACTAAGTTCAATATATTTAACATTTATATATATTTGTAGATGCTGAAGAACTTTTTGTTCAGTAAGCTGGAAGGGAGCCTCCTCTATACAAATACCAATCAATTTGACCAGTTGTGCAACAAGGAATTAAGTTAATGGCAAATAAACTCAGGTAATTATTCAACTTCTTTTACATATAATGTACTCCATTTCTGTGCATGCATGCACTTACATGGGATAAGGCTTAATTAACGAGAACGTGAAAAATCCCCAAATGCGATAGATTAGTTTTATACAATTAAATATTATGACTCACCTATAAATAGTGGTGATCTTGCATTATATTATATACAAGAAAAAATAGTGAAAAAAAGAAGATAAAATATGTGAAGTGTGGGAAATATTGTAGTATGTAGCTAGTGAGATGAAAATAGTGAAAGAGAGAGTTGAGAAAAAGAATATTTTTTAAGTCTTCAACTATATTCACTATACAAAAAAGAGAGTAAATATATGTTGAAGGAAGTCGTTCTTTTGGTGGAGTTTTGGACTCTTCAACAAATCCGGAGTTGCTTGAGTTACACAACGTTGTTGGGTTGTTGTATCCTGAAGGGGACAAGTCAAGAGTGATACTGCTGGATCGGTGTAGATTATGCCGCAGTGGGCTTGAATCTCCTTTAATAGAACGAGATATCCGCGCCTCAGCCTAAATATTATTTATTCATTTTTTGTTCATTTTATTTCAACTGTAATTTATTGTAATTTGTGGTATATTACACCAACACTTACTACTTACCAAAAGAAAATAAACTATACTACGTCCCAACAACATATCCAGGGTAGAGTGTACGCAAACTGTATCTCTATCTTTTGGAGGTAGAGAGACTATTTTCAAAAAAGCTTTGGCTCAAGTGAAGCAAATCAAAGTAGTAATGGAAAGGGAAAAAACGGTAGTGAAGAAAAACATGACAACTAATAGGAAAACAGTGTTGAAACCGTAATATAAATAACAAGATGGAACCACCTAAACATAGTAAACAATATATGATATCAAATACCAGAAGTCAAAAACTACAAGAATAGATTAATACTATGATAGACACGGTGTTCTAGATCACTACCACTAAACTAAAGACTACAAAAATAAATTAATACTTAGACAACGCTAGACTACCTACTAAACAATACGACGTCCCAATTAAGTTTTATTAAAAAGGTGACACCTCTTTCCTAATGAAGAACTTTCCTGATGGGCCTCCCACAGGTAAAAGAGCAACCCAAACAGGGCTTTCAGCACCCTCTTCAACACTTAATGTGCCACAATTGCAAGTCAAATCAGTTTTGACATATCCTGGACAAACACAATTGATGAGAAAATTTGGATATTTCATGGCCAATATCCTTGTATAAGCATTTGTGGCTGCTTTTGTAAGTGTATAAGCAGATACAACTAGAGGCCAATTCTTGATTTCTAGCAAACCTTCTTTGAAATCTTTATGAAAAGCAGTCAAAACTTCATCCACTTTGTCTTCTGTTAGATTCTCAGAATCACTTAACACTCCTATAGCCCATTCATTGCTTATATACTGAAACAACATTGTGACAAAATTAGTGATGCGAGTCAGGAATTCTAACAAGGAGATTTAATAAAAAATCTAGGATAAAATATTTATCACTCGTCTAGGGGATTAATGGACAGTGGCCAAAATGCAAAATCGTCAAAAGATTATTGTCTGTAATTTTTTGAATTAATATGTCCAATAATACTAAGACCTATATGATATAACAGATGTATAGTGGATAACATATTACAGCAACAACAACATACCCAGTGTATTTTCACAAAGTGGGGTCTGAGGAGGGTAAAGTGTACGCAGACCTTATCACTATCTTAGAGAAATCGCGCCCTCTGCGCCCTCCTATCTAAGGTCATGTCCTCGGTAAGTTGACACTGTATAATGTCATGTCGAATCACTTCCCCCAATACTTCTCCGGTCTACTTCTACCCATCCTGAACCCATCCATAATCAACCTCGCACACCTCCACACTGGGCATCCGTAGTGGATAACGTATTATTAAAGAATTATCTATAGAATTACAAGGTGTATTCAATTTGAAAAGGAAAATATGTTTTCTTTTTTTCTAGACATTCTTGCCCTAAGAAAGTTATTATAATAAGATGAATTACCTCCAATTTTCCACCAATGGAGGAAACATTGACAATACGTGGTGAATCAGATAATTGAAGTAGAGGTAATAATTCTTGAGTCATCCGTTTTGCCCCATAGTAGTTTGTTTTTATACATTCTTCAGCTACATCACAAGTCTGAGTAGCTGTATTTAGCCCTTCAAGGAATGGATCTGCTGGCTGCAAGACAAACACAAATTATAATCCCTCTTTTTCACTTTATGTGATATGATTCAGAGTACGATGATTAAATTATCTAATTCTTTTGTACGAATTCGTAAGTGGATAAAAAACATTTACTGAAGAAATTAAATTCTTATTAGGACCTTATAACACTTACTTGTTCACTTGTAATAGCATCTTTATCCATAAGCACTCCAAGAACTCCAGCATTATTCACCTGCATAATAATAAAAGCATATTGTGTGTGTATAATTTTTTTTCAATTTATAACTAAACAAAAATAAATACACCTACCAAAACGAACCAAAAAAAAAAACATTTGCTCTCCTGATATGCATAGGTGTGTTTGGTGCTGAAGAAAATAAAATGAGAAAACATTTTCTAATTTTCTATATTTAGTTGGTCAAATTTTAAAAAATTATCTTCTCTACAAAAAATAAAAGACATTTCATTCCTTCCCGTCCTCCCCCACACACGTCATCCCAACCCCAACCCTCATATAGCCCCATCCCCCACACTCCATATTACAATGATGGATCCAACATTTGAAGGTTATGAATTTCTACAAAGACCTCAAATTGTAAATACTATAATAATAATAATAATAATAATAATAATAATAATAATAATAATAATAATAATAATAAAAACGGGTTTACAGTCAAATATTAATAGATATTTAATAAATTTCTTGATATATATACAGAATTTGAATAAAAATTATTGAATTCACGTGAACCTGTAATCGAGCTTCTAGATTCGCCCTTGCCTCTATAATGTATGTCAAGATTATAGATCGATGCTTTTGGGACAATATTTTATAGAACTTGTTTTGATTTTCTCTAAGAAAAGTGAAAGCACATCTACTGTTGTCAAAAATCAAATTAGAGGACCTAATTAAAGAAAGAAGTACCAAAGGGAGTGGACATACCAAGATATCAAGCTTGCCAAATTTGTGATTGATGAAATCTTTGAATTTTGCAATAGTTGAAGGGTCAGTCACATCAAGTTGATGAAAATGAACATAATTAGAGAGCCCACAATCCTTTAGCACATCAATAGCTTCAACCCCTTTTTTCTCATCTCTAGCTGTTAAAATGACCACTACACCCTTTGAGGCTAGTTGTCTACATATTTCTAGTCCTATCCCTCTGTTTCCTCCAGTCACAACTGCAATCCTGATCATTCAAAACCATAACAAAAATAAATTAATGCCAAGAAAATAAAACATCATGGAAAAGATGATAAGCTTGACTCATATATATGGAGATTGAACACCTTTCAGTTGCCAGGAAATTTGGAGCTTCTGCCATGGCTTATCAATTGTTGTGTGTAGAAGAAAGACTAGAGCTATTCTTATGTTTGTTCGCAATAAATTTTCTAAGTCTCAAAAGTCAACTGCAATAAATAAATAAATAAAGGAAAAAAGTAAGTAATTTTTATTGATGAATCTTATGAGCACATTATTTGAGCCTCCTAGGAATGTTTCCCTATTTATAGTTGTAGGAAGTAAGTTTTATTGCTTGTGATTGGTCAAAGCACGTCATTTTATACATTTGACAGCTTTCAACTATTTCTTGAATTTGACTGAATTGCCACATTATTTGGACACATGGCGTCATTTTGTTGATCTTGAATTTGACGGGAATGTCAAGTCATCTTGACACGTGGCATGAGTTTGAGCTTCAAAGTGATATGGACCTTGGACTTGAATTTAACAAAGAGATTTTTACATACTAAATCAATTAATAAAAATTATATACAAAATAACACAACTTTTTAAAAGTAACAAATATAAGATATTTAATAACAAATGTAGCCTTTTGTAATTTTAACAAAATATTATATTGTGATTATTTTATATAATGCTAATAATAAGAAATTATTAATATACTACATATATATATATATAGTTCATACATTAATTATTTTTTAATATACAAATTGTATATATATAATATAATATTAATTGAACAAAATAATTACACATATTATTTAGACCTACACAATATATTCTACTATCTTATAAGAGGGGGTAAGCACACAGGAGGTCAACATGTGTGCTTAGGATTACAAGGGTAAATTGGTCATTTTATTTAAAACAAAATAATGTGATTGGTTGAACAAGGAATTCACAATAGCTGCTTTGTAAACTTTTGATTGTCTTTGACTAAAGTATCCTTAGCTTTTGTCGTCATTGGTAAATATTGAAAAGTTAGAGGTCAAAAAGCAACAAAAGTGGTGTCAGATGGTAAAGATCAAATGTTTATCCTCTTTGTTTTTCCTTTTATTCTTTGTTTTCGATTTAAATTTAAATTGGGGATTTAAATCTCTTTGCTTTTCCGGCATTTTTGTACTTTTTTCGGTTTAATTTATTTATCTTATTTTTTAAAATTAATTTTATATTTAAAATTATAATAATTAATAATTTAAAATATTTAAAAAATATATTAAAAAAATTTGATTGACTCCTCAAATTCTATCAATGCCACATAAATTAAAGTAGAAAGAGTAACATATATTATTTGAAATTTACGTAGAAAGTAATATAAATAACAATAATTAACAACTTACAATATTCAAAACTATATAAAAATTTGATTGACTCTATAAATTTTATCAGTGTCACATAAAGTTGGACAAGGAGAGTAACATATATTATATGAAAATTATATAAAAAATATTCTAAATCACAATAATTAACAACTTAAAATATTTAAAAATCATACAAATATTCAATTAACTTTCTAAATTTCGTTTGTGTCACATAAATTGAGATAGAAAAAGTAACATATATTGCACGGGCTCTTTGTATATACTACTATATAATAAGAGGGAGTTTACCTGCTTAAGCAAGCACGAGGTCAACTTCCCTACTTCAACATGTAGGAGCATTTTGGTCATTTTTGATCATTTTTTGTTAATTTCTCGGTTTTAATTTGTTTGTCTTATCTTTTTAATTCATTATTTATTTAAAAATTACGTAAAAAAATTAAATCATTATAAATAATAATTTAAAATATTTAAAAGATATAAAAAAGGTTGGTTGACTCTGAAAATTCTATCATTACCACATAAATTGGAACAGAGGAAGTAACATATGTTATTTAAAAATGACGTGAAAAGTACTATAAATCACAATAATTAACATTTTAAAATATTTAAAAGAATATATAAAAAATTTAGGTGACTCTCCAAATTCTATCTATGGCACATAAATTTGAGTAGAGAGAGCAATATATATTATTTAAAAATTACGTAGAAAGTACTATAAATCACAATAATTAACAATTTAAAATATTTATTAGCGGACTCTCGAAATTGTATCAATGCCACATAAATTGGGACAAAGGAAGTAACATATATTATTTAAAAATTACATAAAAAGTATTATAAATCACAATAATTAACAACTTAAAATATGTAAAAACATATAAAAAATTTAATTAATTATCTAAGTTCTATTTGTGTCACATAAATTAAGACAAAAAAATAATATATATTGAGTCCGTGCTAGCACGGGCTCCTTTATGTATAGTTTTAATATATAACGCTGACATATGATTTATCACATACATCACTAAAATAAAATAAAAATATACAAGTACAACTAATTCAATTTGTATATTAATATAATATTTATAATATACATTTGAATTTAAAATAGAAAACGATTAAAAAGTTGTGTTAATATACATATAAAGAAACGTAGACTGGAAAGGAAAAGACAGAAACAAAATTTGAAGATAAAAAGAAATAAAAAAGTATAGTTAATTGGTTGAGAAAAAAGAAAGTAAATGCTAGGATGGGGGTTACGTTTTTTGTAAGATGCTAAATTGCGAATATTAATTAGTGATCAAATTTTCTTTGATTATTATTTGAAATATCAGTTATTGTGCTAAAAATATGTAATGTTTTTTTTAATATTGTATAGTTATGTAAAGTCCTCTTTAATAAAAGGGAAACTTACATAAAACACACATTTTTAGGAGCTAATTACTCTTTTTCTCAATACTTTCAAATATATCACTCGGATACATTGCATAAAGCATCTAGATACATGGTTTTATCTCGGATATATCGGCATCTTTGATTTTATCTCGAATACATCGGCATCCCCTGTCCGGATACATGATTTTAGTATCAGATTCATCGCATCTGCATGTATCTGAGGGATTACAACATGTATTCGCATGTATCTGAGAGGTTACAACATGTATCCGCATGTATCTAAGGGGTAACACCATGTATCCACATGTATCTAAGGGGTTACAACATGTATCCGAGGGTTGAGATGTATTCGATGGGGTTGAGATGTATCCGATGAGGTATCCGATGGGGGTTGGGATGTATCCGGAGAGTTTTTAGTTAACATGTGGTATTAAGTAATTAAAATAAAGTAGTAGGAGAGTTAGTAAATATGGGTTAGTAAATATGGTAAGGATATTTGGCTCTTTATGTAATTTTTCCTTAATAAAATGAACTTATTTATTTGCAAAGCCCAAATTAATCATTCAACCTAAATAAATATGAATTCAATCCAATAAAATTTATGTGTCTACAATATTCATTATTACAAATATGAAAGTTAAGTTATAGGAATAATTTCAAAGACCATCTATCGAGTGTTGTGTGTAAAAGTAAATTTGGAAAATATAGAATTTTATTATTTATAACTAGTTTGATTACAAAAAAAAAGAAGTTAAAATAAAGACGGTTAGTGTAATGTTACAAGGAGAGACAATCTATCGCACGAATTTGGGATCTGACATAAGGTTACAAGATGACTTTATTAAATACTAGAGTATTTGATAAACCATGTCTAATTTGTAGTTATAATAATATTGATCAGTAATTAATTATTTATGAAGTTTAAATGGATGATATTATTAGACACATATGTGAAGACTCACAATATCTACAAATTTTTTGAATCTAAACTGATAAATTTAAAAGTACAATAAATTTAGTGCTAAAAAATCAAACGTCAAACTCAACGCGCCTCTACCTTCGGTCCTTACTGCATTTAGGCCGCACAAACATACTTAGCTCATTTAGTGGATGTTCAAAATCAAATTGAGTTAGTGACTAAGGGTGTGTTCGTATGCAGAAAGAAAAAATTCAAAAAATATTTTTAAATATTTAGATTATATATGCTCAGTCACTATACCTTTTCTATAAAATAGTTTTTGCTCACGTTTGACTTTGAAGTTAGTGTCAAACTCTGATCAGATTAGATCTACTTCTAATTGTAAGTTATCGATCTGGCATTGCTTACAATGATTATAAAGTACAATAGAAGCAATCTTATATATTTAATGGAGTAATCTACGTTCTATGTGTGTTTGATATGAAGGGATATTTTTTCTTTTCTTAATTGTCCATCTTAATGCACGTGTTTTAAAGCTCTATTAATCTATATTTCGATATATAGTACTCTCTGATTCGTCTTGTCTACTCTAAACAACACTAAAATGGCTCAGATTTTCTTAGTAGGAGTATCTTTTTAATAAGGTGCCTATTAAGAAAATTATTTAATAACATTAAATATAAAAGATTATTTGTTTAATATGATATGCTCCATTATTAAGTAACTAATGATTATATACTAGCTAGTTGTAATTAGGGTGAAAAATTAGAAGAAAAAAATAAGCACGAGTAATATATTTTCTTGATTTTATAAAGTAACAAATATATTGGATTATATTTTTACCATTTTAGCTTAAAATCAAGTGTTTATAAGTATTTTTTTTAAATTTATTCAAACACTCAAAAAGTGCTTAAAAGCTACTATTTTAACTTTAAAACACTTAAAATAAGTCAATCCAAAGATGCTCTTACAAAGTTAAAAATATTGTCAATTATTTTTATATATAAAACCCAGAAGGATTCATTTTTGCATGGTTCGAGCGTCTGTGACTAAATTCTATAGTCATTACCAGTGTTTTAAAAGGCGATTGCGGGGCGAGGCGTAACTAAAACGCACCAAGGCGTTGGTGGGAGGCGAAAATATCGAAAGGCATACGCCTCACAATTTGGGGCGTTCGCCTAAGCGTGAGGCGAATGCTGAGGCGAACGCTTTAGGCGTAAGCCCTGAAAATTACTGTCAATTAAAATATTTTTTTGTTGTTAAGTCCCTAATTTAAGCCCAATTACTAAAATATTTAATTGTTAAACTTAAATAATACTTAAATACTCAAAAATAAAATAAAAATAGAAAACTTAAAACTTAAACTTTCAGAAACATATTTAATATTTACTTATAATGTACTTTTTTTTTGACAAACTTATATTTTTGAAGACATATAATGATTTATTATATGAAAAGTTGACTTTATATATTGAATGTATTGTGTTGTTTTGGTTAATTTTTTTAGCTGAAGCAATTTTAGATATATCTTCCTCTAATTTTTATTTTTTTAAATAATTTTTATGTAGTTTTACCTTTATTTGGTAATTTGTCTATTTTAAAAATATTTATTTTAGTTATATAAAATTTATAAAATATTAAAAATTAAAGGATCATGGGGCTTACGCCTCGCCCCGTAACAGGTAAAATGCCTCGCCTCACGCCGCCGCCTTTTAAAACACTGGTTATTACTATCAGTAGCGTTTTATTCTTAAGTCGTAATTCAGTGTAACGACTTTTAAATGTGTTACTGATAGTAACAATTTGTATATCCATTTACCCTGTTAGCCATTAGTTTTTACCCGTTGAATTTTTTGAATAAAATAATATCTAATACATTTTCAAAAATACGTTTATAAAATAATATCTAATACTGGTTATTTTCTTTTTTCTATCAAAATTTTTGTATGTCATACTCCCTCCATTTCAAAATAAATGATATTTTACATAATGAAGAAAGTAGTAATGATGTTCTTCAAATTTTACATTTATTTAAATAAAGAGATTTTCACATAATCAAGAAACTAGTAAAATAACTACATTTTTTCAAAATATTTATTAAAAATAAATTAATAAACATACATTTTACTTTCTAAAAATGAATAATTTGCAAGGGAGGGGAGTACTTTAGAACAAAAGAAATTGACAGTCACGGACTTTAATGTAAATTTCCAAGAAACGTGCTTGGTAGTGGTACAAGTGAAAGGAAATAAAGATACAGATACTCTTTTGCTTTTCCCTGGTTCAACTATTTTGACGGCCCAAATTTACGATGCCGCAATTTACTTAGCAATTATTAAAAAACATGTATTTCCCATTAACAAGCGAATTTAATTTAATTTAGCTTCAAAATAGAACTAAGTCCACCATCGACAGCTAAATTATGAGCACTAACATAAGCCGATTCATCTGACGCCAAAAAAAGTGCTGCTTCTGCGATGTGTTTCGTACTCAACGTAACACCTTTCAAGTTAGCATTTTCACGTACTGAAGCTTCAATTGTGGCGACATCTGCGCCGAACGATTCGCACACCATGGGCGTGGCGATGCCGAAAGGCGATACACAATTCACCCTGATCCCATGTTGCCCCAGCTCACGCGCCGCGGCTTTCACCACGCCTAGGACGGCGTGCTTCGACGCGATATAGGCTAATGGAGCTGCACCAGCTAGAACAGCCTCTACGCTAGCCGTACAAATGATGGATCCGCGGACTTTTTTAGCTACCATGACTGTAGCCGCGTGCTTCACGGCTAACGCGGATCCTCGCGCATTAACAGCCATTGTCCTGTCAAACACCGTCATATCCATTTCGAGAATGCTCCCCGGGGTGCTTAGGGTGCCCGCATTGCTGAACATGATGTCGAGGGTGCCGTATTTTTCGACAGCATAGGCGACAGTTTCCTCGACTTGTTTTTCGTCGGTTACATCGCAGCGTCGGTAGCAGGCCTTGTCTGCTCCGATGGAAGCGACTACTTGGAGAGCAAGTTCATCCTGAATGTCGGCAATGATCACGCGGGCCCCATGTTCAACGAACAATCTTGCAGTTGCTTCACCAATGCCACTTGCAGCACCAGTTATTACTGCTATTTTACCCTCTAACCTGCTGCCACAAAATAACCAATTTTTATTTATTTATGTACATAACAGATGTCTTGCTGGTAGTGAAAAGAAATTGAAACTGAATAATACCAATTACCTGAGCTTATTTGCCATTGGAAGACGAACAGTTTCCTTGCCGGATAACTTGATCGTGGTTTTTAGATCTCTTTCTAACTTACTAAACAAACAATTCTCTTGGATCTACAAATATATAATACTACTCCCTCCTGCTCATTTTTCTTTTGGACAAACATTAAGGTAATTTAACTAAATTATTTTATTTATTATTCCCAATGTCCATCTTTACTTACAATTGATTTTTTTTTAAAGTGTAAACAAGTTTCTAAAGTTTCAAAAAAGTTTTTAAGGGGTAAATTATTAAACTTATCTTTCTTATTTATGATTTTCCAGGGGCATGTAAAGGTAAAAGTAGACAACTAATATGGAACGAAGGAAATAATATTCATTTGGGGTTTATTTTAGCTTAACTTTATTAATTATGTTTTGAAAATCTAAATTTTGATTTTTAATATTTTATTAGGTTATTTAATGACAAATATAATATTAAAATAATATGTTAATTAATTTTTTATACTTTGATAAAGTGATGAACTAATATAAAATAATTATTTTTAATAACTTTATAACTAATATAGGAAGATGGAGAGTAAGAGTCAAATAAAATAAAATGCATGGAGTAAATAAAAAGAGTTGACTGCGCCTTGAGCTACGCAAAGAAAATGGAGAGAAAGAGGCAACAATATAGGGATCCACGTATATTGTTGGCAGATCTGCGACCCTCAAAACTTTAAGTATGCAGATACATAATTACCACTTGCTAGAAAAATTATCAATTATATACGGTATTTTTTGAAATAAAATAGGACCAATTGTTTTCTTCAACCACAATTTCATATACACTCTTATATAGTGGCATTCCATGAATCTGTAGTATTATATTCAAACTTATGCAGGATACAGCGATGGACATTTAATAGGCATCATGAAATTATGCACATACATTACTTATAGTTGGGCAGACAATAATTAAGCCGCAATCATAGCGAGACAGGTTAATTTTATCTTATTAATGACAATATCGCAATAGTAATTTAACCTAGTACGAGAGGAGCCGTTGTTTCACACAATTGGTCACCGCACTATTGGTTGAAAAGTCAGTGGTGCGAAGCTATCGCGTGTTGGTTATGACTGAACGCCTCTAAGTCAAAATCGGGGCTAAAAGCGACCCGTGCGCCTGCCATCCACTTGCCGACCCGTAATAGAGGCCTTTGGGCCCCCAAGGGCACGTGTCGTTTAAGTCATCGCAGCGAAAAAGTCGCGGTGATCGCTTTAAAGTAGAATTTTCATCGAGCGGCTGATAAAATTCTTTGCAGACGACTTAAATACGCGAAAGGGTATTGTAGGTAGCAGAATGACCTTGCCGCCACGATCCACTAAGATTCATTAATCCTTTCTCGCTTTGATTCGTCCATACAAAAAAAAAATTTAAAAAATAGTGATGCCAAAATGAGAACATATTATTAGAGCATGATTGTAAAACCAACAGTATAATTAAAGGGAAAGGGATTAATAAATCCATCTTGGACGTTGCTTTTGAAACTGCGTAATATCTTATTTCACGTTATTCCTTCGTGACCTAACCTCTCAATTATCCATAAATGAGCAATGCGTAGTTATTAATGACCAGTGTGTTTCTAGGGTGATGCGTATGCTTATGCGTTGAGTGAGTTTTTGTTTTGGAGCCTCTTCTAATTAAAATTAAATTACTAAACAATTTCTTAAATTAATACTAAAAAACACAAAATTAACTTGTTCTTAAATTTAAGAAGTTACAAAACCAAAAAATAAAAATATTTTTTAATCTTAACCTTGATTTTATTCTTTCTTTTTGTCTTTTACCGAATAAAGGAGACAAATGAACAATATGCAAATTAAACTGCAAAGCAAACGCATCATTCTTCATGACATGCTTTGTTTTGATGCTTCTGATTATAAATTTTTTTTCCAGTTAAGTTTATGAATTTTTACTCAACATGTGTACTTATAGTTATTTATTAATTTGTAGGTGGCATTTTAGTTATCTACTAATTAACTTTAGTTCTGACTTTTGATTGGTCCATATAGATTAATTACTGTGCATATTAATTTGAGAAAATTACCTAAATAGACATACCTCCCTACCATATCTATTAAAAATCTTTCACTACTTTATTTTAATTACTTTATATACCATATGTTAACAAAAAATCTCACTTTCTTCCTCCCAGATACATGCTTCACATCCATATAGCATATCCACTTTTTCCGCCTAAGATCAAGGCAACTCCCAAAATTAAATTTTCATAGTTAATTATTTTTTCCTTCATTGTTTCTCTGTCATCATCTTCAATAAAACAACTTCTTCCCCCATTATCAAGGATTTGACAGTTATGAGATCTATTACTTAAATTTGGTGAGTTTAGTTGATGAATTAATCAATATTTAAGTTATGTCTTTGTAGTATCTTGAAACTTTGAATTCTAATTTTTCAACTTTAATCCATAAATTTCAAACCCATTTCAAAAATCTGGTGATTTTGGCTTAATACAAAGCCTTTTAAACTCCATTAATGGCGAATGAAGAGCCTTCATTTACAGCTTTTTTGGATGGTTCTCTTCTCTTCTCTGATAGAAATGGGCACAGGAAAAATATAGTTTTCCGGTCAGATCTGTGTTTTTTCTTATTCCAACTTTAATCCACAAATTTCAAAAATCTGGTGATTTTGGCTTAATACAAAGCCTTTTAAACTCTATTAATGGCGAATGAAGGGCCTTCATTTACAATTTGTTTGGATGGTTCTTTTCTCTTCTTCCAGTAGAAATGGGCATATGAGAAATAAAGTTTTCCGGTCAGATCTGTGTTTCTTATTATTTTTTCATCATCTTCTTCTTTTAAGCATCTATCTATGTACAAAAAGATGTATCAAAAGTTTTGATGGGGTAACTTGATACTTGATACATGTATTTTGAATTTATTATAAGAAATTTGTATTTGATACATCAAATTAATACTGAATTCACTATATTTTGAATATAATGTATGAAATTGGTATATAATGCAACCCAGATACATGTATCAAAGGTATTTGCGCACAGATACATTCACCAAATTGGTATTGAATACATCACAAATACATGAATATATTTCTTTTTCTTCTATTAAGCATGTATCTATTCACAAATACATATATCAAAAATTTTGATGGGCCAACTTTATACTAGATATATGTATTCTGAATTCACTGTATAGAATTTATATTAGATACATCAAATTAGTACTAGATTTACTATATTTACGATATAATGTATGAAATTAATACGGGATACATCAAATTAATACTATATACATATAAATAAATACATGAAATTAATAGTAGATACATATAAACAAATACATGAAATTAATACTTGATACATATTAAAATATATATGAAATTAATATTAAATATATATAAACAGATACATGAAATTAATACTTTATACATATTAAAATATACATGAAATTAATATTAAATATATATAAAATGATACACTAGATGAATTTTGGTGAATGTATATGTGTATAATTGTTACCAGATACATGTATTTGGATACACTACAAAATTGATAATAGATACATCAAATTAATGAATTTATTATTTTAAAGAATAATATAATGAAAGTAATCAAATTACATAACCAAGATATACATGTTTCCATCTTATATTAATGAAATTAATGAATTTAATATTTTTAAAAAGTAATAAAATAAAATTAATTAAACACATATACATTCCTTGATTTCCTCCTTATATTAAGAGATTTGATTAATTAAAATTTCTATAATTAGTTGTTCATGTATCCGGGATACACACATTCAACATGAATCAACCATGTATCCGAAATCAAAAAAGTGATAAAATAAATAAATAGGTAAACTAGTATTTAAGAGAATAATTAAACCTTAAATATGTGAATTTGATGTGGTTTACCTATTATTTTTTGACTTGCGGACCTTTTAGCCCTTTGCCAAGCTGTATATGTTTTAGCCTTTTAGGTACTGGTCCATTTCCCATTATGATTGTGGGTTGTGGCGGACAATTTTTTCCAAGTTTTCCTATTTAGTTATGATTTGTTTCAAAAAAAGTACTCCTTCCCCTCAGAATTACTTTACTTGTCATATTTTTTATTTACATGTCACTTAATAAAAATATTAATTAAAATATAATTTAACTAAACTATCCTTATTTATTACTCAATATTTAACACTTCTTTTTTAAGTCCATTAATATCTTTACATATTTATGACTAAGAATAAATGTGGAAACAAATAACTAATTATACCTAAATAATTTAAAATGACAACTATTTTGGATCATCTACTATTGGTAAAAACGACAAGTAAAGTATGGTTAGAGGGAGTATTGAGTTTGCAGGAAATTACATGGAGTGCCCTCAAAGTGAGTGTCTTCAATTTTTGCCCCCATAAGAAAAGTCTTTAAAGAATACCGTTTCTTACTTTTTATTTATAGAACAAATAGATTTTTGCCCCTATACACCACAACTCTACATGTTCATTTGTCTCTCAACTTTTAATTTTCATTTTTTATTTTTCTTTTATCTTTTTTTTTCTTTTTTTCCTTTTTTCTCAATTTTTTTAATTCTCATTTTCTTTTTTTCTCAACCTTTATTTTTTTGTTCTTTTTCTCTCAACCTTTATTTTTTTTCCTTTTTTCCCTCAATCTTTATATTTCTGTTCTTTTTTTCTCACCTTTATTTTTTTTCTCTTTTTTTCTTTTTTTTAATCTTTATTTTTTCCTTTTTTCTTTTTTTTCTTCTCTTTTTTCTTTTTTCTTTTTTCTTAACCTCTATTATTTTTTGCTAATGAACAGAAAGTTGGATAATCTGCAAAGAGGATTTTTTTTCTTTGACATCGAATTAAACTTAAGGGCGTGCTTTGTTGTTTGGAAGTCCTTTGGAAT
Source organism: Jaltomata sinuosa (assembly GCA_003996215.1). NCBI lineage: Eukaryota > Viridiplantae > Streptophyta > Magnoliopsida > Solanales > Solanaceae > Jaltomata > Jaltomata sinuosa. Next base: position 973,411 of record QJPP01000001.1, on the reverse strand, counting down.
AAGTCTTGCCTCTAAGTCTTGCTCGTGGGGCATAACTTGTTGTTTAGAAATTCTTGAGCTAAGTTTTGCCTCTAAGGCAAGAGTTACAAAGTATCTTATAAATTAAGACACAATGAAGTAGTGTTAACTCTTGTCCATGAGGCGTAACAGAGTCTCTTGGGCTAAGTCTTGCCTCTAAGACAAACGTTATAGAGCATCTCATAGATCAAGACACAATGTGTTAGTGTCAACTCTTGCCCATGAGGCGTAACTTGTTGTTTGAAAGTCCTTGAGCTAAGTCTTGCCTCTAAGGCAAGAATTATAGAATATCTCATAAATTAAGACACAATGTGGTAATGTCAACTCTTGTCCATGGGGCGTAACTTATTTTTTTGAGAGGTCATTGGGCTAATTCTTGCCTCTAAGGCAAGTGTATAAAACATCTCATAAATCAAGACACAATATGCTAGTGCCAACTCTTGCTCATGAGGCATAATTTGTTGTTTGGAAGCCCTTGGACTAAAGCTTGCCTCGAAAGCAAGAGTTATAGAACATCTCATAAAAAAAATAAAGGTTGAGAAAATGATCAAAAAAAAGAGAAAAGAAAAATTAAAAATCAAAGAAAAATGAGAAAAATTAAAAAATAGAAGTTGAGAGGAGAAAAAAAAATAAAATTGAGAAAAAAAGAGAGGAAAAAACGAAGAAAAAAAAGACAAAACAATAACTAAACGAAAAATAAAGTTTGAAAAAAAAGAAAAAAAAGAAAAAAAGAAAAATAAAAAATAAATTTAAAGAAAAAATAAAAAGGAGAAAAAAATAGAATGAGAGGAGAAAAGGAAAAAATTAGAATTGAGAGGAGAAAAGGAAAAAAAATAAAGATTGAGAAAAAATAAAAAAAACGTAGAAGAAAAAAATAAAACAAAAAAATAAAAAAAATAAAGGTTGAGAAAAAAGGAAAAAAAGATAAAAGAAAAATAAAAATCAAAGAAAAATAAAAAAAAAGAACAAGAAATAAATATAGAAGTTGAGAAACAAATGAGCATGGAGAGTTGTTTAAAAATATTTGAGGTATAAAGGAGTAAGAAAATAGTTGTTCTATAAATAAAAAGAAGGAAAATTATTTTTGTAAGACCTTTCTTATGGAGGGTAAAAATGTAAAACCACTCTCTTTAAGGAACATTTGTGTAGTTGTCTCTTGAGTTTGGGATACCTAGAGCCTTTTTGTATTGACTTATTTTAAGTATTTTCAAGTCAAAATAATTTTTAAGTATTTTTGTAGTGTTTGAGTAAATTACAAAAGTGCTTTTAAGCACTTATTTTTAAGTCAAAAAGATAAAAAATAATTAAAAATCATGTGTTAAAATTTCTAGATATAAGCCTATCCGAACAAGCTATTAGCTAGGAGTTTCATTATGAAGCTGCTCTTAGCTTCTTATATATGGTAAAATAGGAATATTCTCTTCGTTTTTAACTATTTGTCATCCTTATTAAAAATAGATAATCCATAATACTTGTCATTTTTAAAAATTAAGACATAATTAGTTATTTGTTTTAGTCATAAATATTATTAGAGCATGATTGTAAAACGAACAGTATAACTAAAGGGAAAGGAGTTAATAAAGGGACAATTTTAAAAAAGTACAATTACGTAACTTATATTGTAAAAATATAGCCTAAAATTCATTTACATTACAAATCTTTAGCCCAAACACAATTTGGCATACAATAATATACATCCGATATACAATAATATATAAAAATTTCTTATATTTTTTTATAAGAATGTTTAAAAACTTGATATACAATATTATACAAAATTAAAAGAAGTATTCGTATATCCATATACAATAATATACAATTTTATACACTAATATACAAAATAGAATTTCGCCAAACTTCGCTAGTTGATTTCTCTCAAACGGAAAGATGAAATCTTCTAAAAAATTGTGAAGAGGTAGATCTAGTGATGGTCTATCATTCCAAATAGGTGAGATATCATGAATTACAACAGAATTTGATTGGATTGAAAATTACTGGCAATTTGCTCTTGAAATTTTGCTATAGTGATTGCGTATGTAATTTATGATTTTCCAGTGTTGTGAACAAGGAAGCTATAAGTAATGCAACTATGAATCTCATGGAGAGTTCAATCCTGGCTCAGGATGAACGCTGGTGGCATGCTTAACACATGCAAGTCGAACGGAAAACACGGAAAATGGTGTTTTCAGTGGCGGACGGGTGTAATTTTGAGATAATTCTTGTTGCAATGTATTTTTCTCCTCAAGATTTATCATTTGACTTCGAGTTTGAATTTTTTGAAGGTCGAGAGGGGGTTGTGGCCCCATGACAGTCCTCTAGGACCCTTAATTTCCACCTTTAGATAATTCAAGTAAGCATTGAAAATTTTGATTAAATTATGTAAAGTAACTTTATGGGCTGTATTAAAATGTAATTGTCTCTTTCGAATTTTAGTTCATTTCTTCAATTTTTAATTTTTTAATAGCGTGTATTGAACCAAATTAGTGCATTTCAATTTAATTTGATTTTTAAAATTCAATTCTTCGATATTTATTTAAATGGAATAACTAAGTATAACATAATAACAATTGTGTTATGAAATTACAACATATTAAGACTAGCACACTAGCAATAGCAAGAATAAAATCGAGCAGCAGCCATTTCGAATAACACAACAATGAGCAACATCCTGCCAGTCACTTATAATGCCAAGTGAGCGGGTCATGATTCAATTTAGATTGATTTTTGATTAAAATTAAAATTAAAATCAAATCAATTTAGTTAGTGTTTAAACTTTTTAAAATTAAATCAAACTAAATAAATAAATATTATCGATTTGGTTCTTGCCTGTTTGATTCAATTTTTTTTATTTATGACTAGCTAATGATAAATTAATAATAGTAAAAAAATAGAGACATGAGAAATTATTTCAAATAAACATTAGGAATCGACAAATTTCTCTCTACTGTCACAAGATGAATGTATCTGACTATTTCAAAACTTTAGCATGTTTAAATTGCATAATTGTGGAGGTTACAACACTTCACATGGCTAACTTCCATAGAAGCAATATACAACCTAAAATGGAATGATCAACTCCTCAAAAATATAAGGGGCAAACCATTGAAGAGTGGATGGATGTCTAAGCAAAGAAAATTAAAAACTAGCAATACACCACACACCACATTTAGAGAATTAGACTTAGGGTTCGTTTGAACATGTGATATGAAATTATGATATGAAATTAATTGATATCAAGTTGAAATTTTGTTTGGACATGCAATTTATATTTTTTTAAGTTGTACTTTTTTTAATAAACATGAAAATCCCTCAACTTGTGAAAACTATCAAATTTTCTTCAATTCTTACACAATCTTATCAAATGAAAAATCATAGTTCACAAATAAGATATTGAAATATCCTAAGACACAACATTTGATAAATCACATATCTCTATGTTCTTTTTATAAATAAATATATGCGATTACAAACTTTCAATACACATAATTTTATAAAGATCCACTAGTCAACAATAGTAATAACTATTTTATTCTTTAATATACCTCTTTCACATGGTACTAACAATCTCTTCACGGTAAGTATGAGTCTTTTTTTTTTTACAAAAAATTTAAAATAATGAGTCTTTTTTTGTCTTACAAAATATAAACTTATGATTCAAATTTTATTTTAAAAAGTTAAAATCATGATTTGAAATCCCAAATCATGATTTTTTAAGAATTTAAAATTTTATCTCATGATTTCGAATCATAATATCAAATCGCATATCCAAAGATTAGCTTAAAGTGTTGGGTTTATGCATATTTTTTAAGAAGTGAAATCAAAAGTGTTGTAGCGCATGTGAAATAAGTAAACTAAATTAAATTAATGACTAAAATGTATAAAATATTTATAATTATTTATGAAAAACTAATATCATATATTCAAATAATTTTAAAAAATATTATATAATTCATTGATTCGGTTTCGCTTTCTTTGTTAATTTTTTTAGTAAAATCAAAATCAAATCAAATATCAATTTTTTAATCAATTTTGATTAATTTGAAGTTTGATTTGAGTTTACACCAAACCGTGAACAACTATGAGGCCAACCAATATTAGCAAATTGTTGCTCCATAATTCACTTACTCTTCACTATCTTCATATATGAGCTGAGAAAGAAATTATAGAATTATTCACGTTCAGTGGGTTAATTGTAAGGGCAATGACTAGGCTAGGGTTTATTTTAGTCAATTAGAAAATAAAAATCACTAAAGAGAAGTAGAGAACTAAACTCTACAATCTTAAGGGAAATTTGGGAACGGGCTTGGGTTGCAATAGATCTGCAAAAGGAATTTAAGAATGGATTGCATCGAGAGAGTAGTTGAGAGTATTTTTTAATTTTAATTTGAACTATGTTATTAAACATTGGTTATTGAAGAATCAGATTACTAAAATCAAAAATCGAACCAAAAAATCAAAGTTTTAGAAAAAATAGAATCAAAACCAACTCAAAGAATCGAATTAGTTCTATTCGATTCGATTTTTTAATTTTTTGATATTTATATTCATTCCTTGTTGAAACTACGTAAAGCCTTAAATTCATGTTACTCCTTCATGGCCTAACTTCTCAATTATATCTATAAACGAGCAATACATTGTTATTACTTATTAGTGATCAATATTTAAAAAGGTGTTTTCCGGTGAGCTTTAAGGCGGAGCTTAGTAAGGGCAATCTGTGGGGACGAAAGTATCGTGAAACATAAGCCTCATCAATCTGGGCATACGCCTAGGCGTTGAACGAGTTTGTATTTTATGGCATAATTAGAGGCAAATCTTAAATTTGAATTTTATGGGTTCAAGTTCGTAATTCTACTACGTTCAAATTTAGTGAGTTAAGAATCTATTAGTTGTACTTATTAATAGATTCTTTTTAAGAGAAATTTACATGAGAGAGCATATCAAACCTAATTAATTATAAAAATAGCATAACTGTCACATCCTTTCATAAATATCATGTTTTATTTTATTTTTAGCATATACATAAATATTTATATAAATATAAATAAAATATTTGTTTTAAAAGATTACACATAATTAGTGATCATATTTATATCTAATGCATTTAATTGGTATACATTCTCTCTCCTATAATTAATAAAAAGTAAATACTTTTGATGAGGCTCCACAAAATTAAAGAGCACATTTAATTAATATGAATTCTCTATCTTTTAATCAATTCTAGAAGATATTTAATTAACAAAATAAATAATTATATATTCTTTATTTTAATATATACAATTCTCTCTCCTACAATCACTTTTTTATCCCTTATTGTCGTCAATTTGAAGAGTCAAATCTTCCATTTATGAACCCTTTTTAATCTATTTCAACTTCTCTCTACGATTAATATCTATTCCATTAATTTAGCAAGTTTTCTTAGTAATTTTTCTTTTCTTTTCCCAATAATCTATATTATGTCATTTATATTAATCGTATGTTAAATAATATATTATTATATAGTATTACTTTCATATAATATAATATTATTATATACTTCATAATATGCTTGTCCATGTTATTTTATATTATGTATTCGAATTATTTTCAGTATATATAATAATAATACATATTTTATTAATATATATTTGTTGATTAAGAAAATAATTAAAAAATATAAATAAATATTATATTATACTTAATATATTTTTTTGGTAAAATTTTACTTGTTATATATTGCTAATATGTATTATATTTTTTTTAAGAAAAAATAATTCTATGTATTATATTTTCTGTATCATTAGAAATATACAATATATGCATATTAGTATACATTATATTATATATATATTATATTATATATAATATATATATATCTATATATATATATATATATATTATATATATATATATATAAGTTGCAGTATTATTTCAAGTATACAATTTACATACATATATATTTGATATATACATTTATTATAGATTTGTCATATATACTATTGACATGAATAAAAACATAAAAGTATCACTATTCAAATTTATAATTAATTAAAATAATGAAGCACAAAATCTAAAAGAAAAAAGAAAATTATTATAGAAAAGGAAAGTACTAATTGTCCATCCTCATTATTTCACGTCCCTACAAATTAGGAGGCATTTATTATTTTCTAATTAATTATAACCTTTCATCCGTCTTTTTAATGAATTGATTTAAACAAAAAAAATGTTTAGCTTTAAATTTTGGCTAGATCAGTAACTATATTTTGGCCATTATTGTTATTTCAAAAATAGTGCTAAAAATTTGTAATGTATTTTTTAAGATTGTATAGTTAGGTAAAACTCTCTTTTTTTAATGCATATACATAACCTAAGCTTATACATAATCTATGAGTTCAGATGAAACCATTGCTAATGCATTGAATACGTCTCTGGGCGTAAGCCCAACAATTCTCTCCTAATTAAAATTAAAATTATTAACCAAGTCCTTAAATTATACCAAAGAATATAAACTTCAACTTATTATTAAATTTAAGAAGTCAAAAAACTTAAATTTTTTATTCTTATCCTTAATTTTTATTCTATCTCTTCGTTTTTTAGCGGGTAAAAAAAAGAAGATCAATGTACAAACTTCAAAGTAAATGTGCTCTGATTTGATGCTTAAGATTGTAGTCAATTTTGAATATTTTTTCTACTCAATTGTTTATTTTGATTAACTTCTTACAATGAAGCAGTTCCATGTACATTTTCTCTTATTTTATATTTTCTTAAATTCATATGTAATTTTATATTTATTTTTAGGGATACTTTCAGATATTTCTCTTTAAGTTTGATCTCATAACATTAATTTTTCTTGTGGTTTACGATGTTACACTTACCTACCTTATTTCGATATTTTTGTATCAAAAAATTTATAATCTAACTAATTTGCTCTTTTCAATATATATTTTTATTTAATGAATTTTATAATAACCTATATTTCTAAGTTGAATTCTTAATTGATTAACGACAATTATGACATGCTTTCGAGAGGTTTTGGATCTCCTCAAGTAAAGAAAACCTCCATTAGTGCTAAATGCACTTATATTGGACTTAGCAAATTTGTTCCATTAAAAAAAGGACTTTTGGATCCTGCCATCCAATTCTTCCCAGTAACTTATTGGGTTAATTTATTGGGTTCACATAATTTTTTCATTTGCTTTGCTGTTACTTTAATATCTTATCTCATTTGATTTTAAATAATATCATCACATGGCATAATATTGCAAGATACTACATTAAATACTGGAGTATTTGATAAGCCACGTCAACTTTATAATATTGACTAGATATAAAGGAAATGTTTGACCAAATATTTAGGTGAAAATAAGTATTTTTAGAGAGTAATAAAAGGTGTTTTCAGAAGCTAAAAATTTAATTTTTCCTCAGAAGTATTTTTTTTTGAAAAACGCTTTTGTGAAAAATATATTTAAAACACTTTTTAAAAGTTTGGCCAAACACTAATTGCTGCTCAAATTTATTTTTAAAATTTATTGGTCAAACACAAACTGTTTCTCACCAAAAGTAATTTTTTGAAAAATACTTTTTAAAATAAGTTGATTTTAGAAGTTTGACCAAACAAGCTATAAAATGTCAGTGTCCGAGTTTAGCTTTTACCGTATTTTTTCCTACTCCATCCATTCCTAAATAAGTGATCATTTTAGGTTGAGCACATCCCTAAAGAAATTGATCATTCCTAGAAAATAAAAGGTGTTTTTACTACCTTACCCCTAATTAAATTTTACTGTACATTTAATATGATTTTTTTTAATTAATAATTTTTGATTACGTAAACAAGGATAAATTTAAAAGAATATAATCAATTTATTATTAAAAGCCTAAATAATCACTTATTTAGGAACAAAATAAAAAAGTAAAATAATTACTTATTTAAGTTCGAAAGGAGTATCAATTATTTATAATTCCCATATTTTTGGAAATTGCGTGAAGAGCACTTCCAAAAGCACCAGTTTCGAGTAATTAGATCCACTAATCATGATATTTACAAAGAATAGATTGATTTGACCATTGAAAATCGTGTTATGGAACTGCGTGAAAATAGAGAGATTCACAAAATTCATTGCATTTATTCATTACTCCCTCCGGTTCATATTAATTGAATTGTTAAGATAATATACACACTTTAAGAAGACTCTTTTAAAATATATTTTAAACATTACTTTCCACTTCTATTCTTTACATTATTCTCACACGAAAATTTTTACTATGAAAGAGGCACAACCAATAATAATTGTGTGAGGCTCCATTTAATTTTTAACACTTAAATAGTGGATCCTTTTATTTACATTACATGTCATTTATCACTATTCCTTTTTTTCTTTTAATTTTTTTATTCTTCTTATTCCTAACTAATATCAAACTTTTAAGTACACAATTAAGTAATTTGATAAATATATTTTCTTTTAAAATAGCTAAAGCGTATTAGAACTATTACGATTTCAATTCTTTATTAATAACACTATTAAAAAAATGTTAAAATTTGACGAAAAAAACTGAAGGACTCAGTTGGATTGTCAATGATTTTTTTAAAAAAATAAAAAAAACTTATTTTTGTTGGTTATTTTTCACGCAAAATGCTCAAAAACTATTAATTTTTTTTTTTAAAGAAAATCGACAGATATCCATCAATCTCTTTTTGGTTACAAAAATTAACAAACGTCCATCGATTTTAAAAGTATAAAACTGTAGTTGAAGAGTATAAATAAGAATTGCGTAAGCATAAAAATTAGTGTTTAATTTTTTATACACTATTTTACACTATCATGTTATAATTAACATCTATTTTAAATATTAATTAATAACATGTTATCAATCTTAACTATTAATAAATTAAAATACACTGATAATTTTATTATTAACAAATAATAATTTAAATTTTCTTTAAATATGTCAGAAGCATATCCTAATTGTTGTTAATTTATTCCTAAGGTTTTTCCAGAATTTGATACTTTTATATTCTAGTTCTTTTTATATCTTTTTTTTTTGAGTTCAAGTAATCAATCCAAGAAAATTAAATAATTGAATCAATCACCTTAAAGGTATGAAATGAAGAAAAAGATTGATGCAAAAAGGAGCATAATCAGAAACAAAAAATAAAAAATAAACGTATCCAAACCCAAAATATTTCAACAAGTAATAGAGACGATAAGGTTGAATATGAAATTATAAAAATAAAATATATCAATAATTAGGGATGAACTCACACAACACTATTTTTTCCTGAGTTCATTTTATATAACATTTAAACACAAGATACTAATTTCTATACTTATATTATTTTTATTTATACTCTTCAGCTGTAATTTTTCACTTTATCGACAGACGTTCATTAATCTTTGTATAAAAAAATTACAGACATTTGCCAATTTTTTTTTATATAAAATATTATTTTTTTATAATTTTTAAGTAAAAAAATAATCAACGAAAATACGTTGATTTTTTTAAAATCCGTCAGTTGTGTATTCTTTTTTTAAAAAATCATTGAAAATCTGACAGATTTCGTCAAGTATATATTTTTTTAAAAAAAGTCATTGAAAATCAGACAGAGTCTGTGAGTTGTATTTTATTTTTTTTTAAAAAATCATTGAAAATTTGACAGAGTCCTCCGATCTTTTTCGTGTGGATTTTAGCATTTTTAAGTAGTGTTATTAATAATGAATCAAAAGTCTTAATAGTTCTAAGAACGATTCAGTTATTTTAAGAGAAAATATATTTATTAAATTACTTAATTGTGTATTTAAAAGTTTAATATTAATTACATTTTTTTTAGGAATAAGAAGAATAAACTAATGAAATAAGAAGATGAGTGATAGTAAATAGCATGTAAAGTAAATAAATGGACTCACTTTCCAAGTGTCAAAAGCTAAATGGAACCTCACACAACTATTGTTGGTTGTGCCTCTCCCACAATAAATTTTTTCATTCTCACACTATTCCTAAAAGTAGAGTTAGTCATTACTCAACATGGCTTGGAATTTGATTATGATAATGTAAAGTAATAGTTAAAAGTGATTTCAATGTAAAATCATAAATACTACTTTGTAAAGAGTGTAAGTACCTAGAAAATATAAAAGTACTCTTTCTTTAAAGGAAAGGCAAAAATGAAAAAAATTTCTAACAATTGTCTTGATCTTTGAACAATTCACTTATTTTGAACAATAAAAAATCTCCCAATAATTCAGTTAATATGGACCGGAGAAAGTATATTATTTCTTGTATTGAAAATAAAACACTATATCACTATTACAAAGAATTAAAAGAAATAAAATAAAAAATATATGTTATTTTCTTTATATATATTAAATTAAAAGAAAACTAAATATTATGTAATTAACTTAGGAAGAAAAATAATATCTTAAAATATTTTTAAACTAAAAGAAAAGGTAAATATTTTACTATTAATATAAATCATAAAATATTAGAAGAAAAGTAAATTTTAACAATACGAACCCCTTTTTTTTTTTTGGAAAAGAAAACTTGTACCCCCCCAAAAAAAATTATTTATCCTCAAATGTCCCATTATTTTTATACCCCTTTTTATCCTAAAATTGCATTTATCTAAAAAAAAAATGCAGGATGACGTCAGCGCCCACCCTTTTTTCCTCTTTGATACCATCACAGTATATATATACTCTGATGGTATCAAAAATTAACTGGGCAGTGTTTTCATTGAAGGACTAGTTCTTCCGTCTTGATACCATCAAAGTATAATATACTCTGGTGGTACCAAAGAGTAACTGAACAATGTTTCATTGAAGTTTGCTTCAGTCCTTCGATGAAATTACTCAATCATCCATGATACCATTATGGTATATCTATATACTGTCATCGTTGTCTGATTCAATCACTTGTCATTCTAGAAGCTGAATATGAGCGTGAATCTGAATGGAGTGCGTAAATTCAAAATAAGACCATGGCGCTGACACACAAGACATGCAAAAGGTATCGTAATGGCAGAAGTATACTTAGGATGCTAAGATGAAAATAAGCTTCTGCCTCCCCTCCTAACTTTGTTCTAACACTCAAAAGCATCACTACCTGAGCTTCCAAAATCTGACCGATTCCATATCCCACCATCTCCCTCCTAGATTCATGCTACCTTTCTAAGCCTATGGACCTCTCACGAGCCTCTAAGCTGAACTATGTTCATTTCACTCTAACAGAATAGACACTACTCCAAAATCCCATATGAATACCCACTTTATTCTATAGTCTAAGACTCCCCCTCACCTAATTGTCTAGGTCTCAACCCTTCCATCTCATATAAGGCTGTGCATACCACGATGATACTATCCTCCCCTATCACTGTCTCGCTCTAAGCTAAGACAACTCATAACCATACAAGAGTAGGGGTCTGGGGGCTATGGATGCATAAAGGAAGAAAATCTAGTGACATACCTGACTCAACTTCTGGAGAAATACTCGGACACGGCTGGCTAGGCATGAAAGAAATCGATTTTGGAGCTGAATACCACAGTTGCTCCGTTTAGCTGAGGGAAAATCTCTGATCCTATGGCTTAACTGATCACACTTAAAACACTCATCCTTGCCCGCAAGACACTCACCTAGATGGAGCTTACCACAACTACCACAATGAGGGTACCTCAAGGTCATCGGAGCCCTATAGTGACAAGACTGAGAATCGAGAGCAGGTGTGCTAACTGAAGATGGGGTTGGTCCGGATGACCTCTGCTGGAAAGATGACTGGTTCCATGTCGTGGTCTTCTTATTCTTCCTCTTCCTCTTCTTTAGTTTCTCTTTCTCATTCAACTGAGTTGTCATGGCTTGAGCCAACCTACAAATGACTTCACGAAATTCCGCATTCGTAATCTCATGATCTGGAGCGGTCGGATTAGCATTCCTCATGGAGTTTTTTCGTGGAGACATTATCTGAAATGCGTATGGAATGGATTAAAAGAGTAAATAGAGTTAAACTCTATCGCACGATAGTGAACATAAAAGAGGTGAAGTTTTTCCTAAAATATCTCATAGCCTCCCCTTCATAAGTGTGGCACGCTTCACACCCATGAAAGAAACTCTACTTGATGCGGCTTTTAGACACTCTAGGACTCTTGAACCTGAGGTTCTGATACTAAGTTTGTCATACCCCGAGACTACCTCCTAGGCGTAACACGGGACTCGAGATCACAAGTGCCCCAAGTTAACCTTTGGTCATAGCATACTCAGACATTCATAAGAAAACATAGCGGAAGTATAAATAAAAAGCTAGGCAACCTAATCCATAATGATAAAGTCAAGATGAAACATAATCCAGAAAGGGAGACTCAAATATTGTCTATGTCTGAAAAGCCTCTACACATGATACAAGAAGTTGCTAGGACAAGACCCTAGCTAACTCGAAGTACGAAAGTAACAGCCATAAAACAACTAGGATCATAACTAGCCCTTGAACAATGAGGACTCACCAACACTGACTGGAATGGCCTGCGGTCTCTAGCCACGTGCCTGAGGGAGGAAACCTGAGTCTGCATCATCAAGAGGATGCAGCGCAAAATAAGCGTCAGTATTATAGGATGTACAGCGTATGTGAGATATGCATAATCATGTTAAAATATACTTAAAACGTGCTTAAAACATAATAGAAGCTGAGATCATGCATAAAAGAGAAGTCATAAGAAATATCATGATTTAAAACATGAGATAAAAGATAACATAGCGTGAAACTTAAAAATATTCATACGGGAGTTTCTTATAACCGACAATAGACCATGTGAGCTACATGGAATCTAACTATATAACCCTAGTTAGCAAAGCTGCTCCGAACTCTGCCAAGGAACGGGACACCATATTCCAACTATATAACTCTAGTTGGCAAAGCTACCCTAATGCCCGCTCAAGCACAGGACACCATAATAAAATGTGGAACCACTTTCATAAGCTCATAGGGCGATTCATAACCTACGCTGGTAACATAGTTTTGGACTTAAGTGATCGACCCTCGTCGATCGGTGCTAAATACTACTCCCGAAAAATGCATATAGCTCATAACATACTTGTGGCATATCTAATGCCAAATCTGTTTGAAAAGCATAAAGATATATCTGATGTCATGTAATTCTCATATCATAAGTTCTTGAAGCTTAGCATAGCCATAATTCAAAACATACTTTTCTTTCTGAATTCATAACTTGAAGAATTAAACATGCAATTTTATAAATACATAAGACCATGTTATCTAAACATGCCAATTTTCATTTGAAATCATGCAATTCAATGGAATCATGTTAGAAATCATCTTTAATGCATGGGCCTTTGAAATCAATTAAGAAACCTCAAATAAAACATTGATAAGTGATAAAAACCCTGAATTGAAGCTTTAAAACTAAACCCATAAGTTTTTTCCAAATTGGGTAAGAACCCTAATTTTATAAATTCATAATTCAAAGTAAAAATCATGGGTTTTGAGCATAAGGGTGAAGAGAATCCCTTATTGAATACCCACATACTTTATTGAAGCTTGCTTGATCTTAAGATGAAAAGAAATGGAGACTTGAACTTGGAGCTTGAAGGAGTTCTTTCTCCTTTTGGAATAGGATTGCTTAGAATGAGAAGAGTTTAGGCTATTAGGGAATAAAATCCTACTAAAAATGGTCAAAACGATCTCACTTAAGAGTTAAAAGGGTGGGTAATTACAAAAATACCTCCAAAATTTAATTAGAAAAAAGCTGTAAAAAGTTGAGTTTCAAGGATCACAGGTGCATTCCACGAGCCGTAGAATGAACCACGACTCGTGATTTTCACTCGTGGTTCCTAGCCCAAATTCATGCTGCAGAAGAGGTTCAACGGATCAACAGGACGAACCGTAGACCAATTCGTGATTCTCAAGGAATTTGTCAGCCCTCTGATCTGATTCCACGAGTGGACATGACTAACCGTAGAATGAACTACGGCCCGTAGAATCCACTCGTGGTTCTCAGACCATAAGCTAATCCTGCAGAAGACAAACCACGACTCCATTCCACGGCCCGTGGTTCAAACTACGGTCCGTGGTTTGGACCCGTAATTCCTGAAAATTTCAAAATTCTCAGATTTTTTAAGTTTGAAAGCTGAATCGAATTCCGGGGTGTTACAGTATCATTGAGGTATGTTTCAGTTCTTCAATATTTTAATTTAAAAACAGTTAAAAAAAGTCATAGTTTAGATACAATTTTTTTTTAAAATTGCAAAAAGAGAAAAAAAATTATAAAAATATACTTTCTACTAATTTAGAGTTCAATAAATAAGCTTGTGACTTTAATAATTTTCTCTTAATTGTTTCTTATTTATTTCTTAAAAAAAAGAGTTCAGTTCTATATGATACCGACATGGTATCAATATATCGATAGAGTATCACAAAGGATTAAGCTCAGTCCTATATGATACCGACATAGTATCAATATACCGATGGAGTATCACAGAGGATTAAGCTCAGTCCTATATGATACCGATAGAGTATCAATATACCGACAGAGTATAACCACAACAACAACAACAACAACATACCCAGTGTATTCCCACAGCGTGGGGTCTGGGGAGGGTAGAGTGTACGCAGACCATACCACTACCTCAGAGGCGAGGTAGAGAGGCTGTTTCCGATACGACAGAGTATAACCGAGGATTAATTTATGGCAGTGACGCTGACGTCATGTTGACGTCATGCGCGAAATAAGAAAAGGAGAAAGTGGGCAAGTGGGTAAATAGTTTGGGTCGCTGGTCCATTAAGCCTAAATAGATTGTGCTGGGTCTATTTTGGGTAAATAATTTCACAATTGAGTTCAATTTGTGTACTTTTCCTCTTTTTTTGTTGTTGGTACAACGTTGTTCTTATACAAGTTGACATTTTTTCCCTAAACCATCCATTGCAAGTTGGCATAAAATTGGCTTAAATAAGCTTATTACAAACTCAGCCTACTTTAGATAATTGTTGTGGACATTGTAGTTGTAGACTTTGCAACGATAACTAGAGTTAGCCAAAATTATAGTTTTGAAAAGCTCAGCTGCTTGTGAATATTGAAAGGAGGTTTTTACGAAAATGTACTACAGTCAAAAAGTTTTTCAAAAAAATAGTCGCATAAATACCGCATGTATAGACAATGTATGCATATTTACTGCCAAAAAAAAATTCAAAAAAACGAAGGCACATGTATACCAAATGACCATTTCAGTTATATTCGATCTTGATTGGCCTTTCATTCCTAATCATTCGTCATCCCCGTATTTAGGTTTTTCTTATGACTGCTAAAGTGATTGAACATAGTATTGGATTTATTCAATACTGAATCCTAGATCTCCATATACGACTAATGGTAGGGTTTACAGTTTTCGGAAAGAAAGATAGTGATAAAAGATGTTAATCAAAAATCGGCGTCTCATGTCGAGTGTCGACCCCGTGTGCAGTTGCTACTACATTGCTACATCTAGGTCGGATTTCAAATTCCCAGAAACCGCATTATTATATAAGCAAAGGGAATAGGCCGCGCCTATATCATTGCAAACACAACTAATGTGCCTATCCCATTAATAAAGTATAAATAAATAATATATTTCAAGTCGTACTCTTAAAGCATACACATTGAGAAAACGTTTGGCTTTGGACCTTCGTGGGAAATAAAGAAATTATATTAAATTACTAAGTTGATTAAAAAAAATTATTCTTCCATGTCTATAAGTAGGGCTTTGCACTCTTGAATTTGATCACCAAGTTTAGATAACATGTGGAACATTATTGGTTTATGGGCAGTAGGAGTAATAGTTATAGGAATAAGTAATTGGGTATACAAATGGAGGAATCCCAAATGCAAAGGGGTATTGCCTCCTGGTTCCATGGGCCTTCCTATTATTGGAGAGTCCATTGAATATTTCTCCTCGCATTCCTATGAAGGAATTCCACCCTTCATTGCCAAAAGGACTGCAAGGTTAATTTCTTTTCCATCCAAATTAAATTAGCCAACATATTATCTTGATTTAATTATTAATTAGAGTTATTGCATACATACATGCATGCATGTATAACTACCTTTTTTTGGTTCTCATCCGGTGCCCGTAGTAGGGTCTGACTAATCTGGATTCACGTTGGGAAGTCATCCCACTTTAGGAGTAAAGCACTCTCTATTAAAATTGTTGGGTTCAGTCAGCCCAAAGATACTCTTACATGGATTCACGTTGGGAAGTCGTCCCACTTTAGGAGTAAAGCACTCTCTATTAAAATTGTTGGGTTCAGTCAGCCCAAAGATACTCTTACATGGTGTGATATTGTCCGCTTTGGGTCAAGCCCGCACGATTTTTTCGAAAGGCCTCACACTATTAAGAGATTCTACACCTTATATGTAGCTTCCCAATCCTTTCAGCTCCCAATGCGGGACTTTTGTTCGCACACCCAACAATCTCTCCCTTGAACCAAGTTTCACGTGGCCCATCACCGCGATCCATGAGTCAATTTACTGTGTACCACCCACATCGTTTGAGTATTGTCAATTTACTGTGTACCACCCACATCGTTTGAGTATTTTATGGCAACCGAAGCCCGCAACTAGCAAGGGTAAGCAAACCGAGCCCTGCACCCCATCACTCCGCCACATCACCATACTCATCCTGCTGAACCTGCGCTCTGATGCCAATGCCAGTTGTTGGGCTCAGTCGGGCTCAGTCAGCCCAAAGATACTTTTACGTGGTGTGATATTGTCCGCTTTGGGCCAAGCGCACACGGTTTTTCCCAAAAGGCCTCACACTATTAAGAGATCCTACACTGTATATGTAGCTTCCCAATCCTTTCAACTCTCAATGTGGGACTTTTGTTCGCACACCATACAAAAAACAACTCCATACCCAGAGCTCGAATTCGAGACTTCTGATTGAGAATGAAAGAATATTACTTACCATTTCAGCACACCTTTTGATGGTACGTATAACTAACTTAATATTTTCAGGTATGGAGGGCTATTCAAGACAAGTTTAGTTGGTCAGCCAGTGGTGATATCCACTGATCCAGAAATCAATCACTATGTATTCCAACAAGAAGACAAGTTGTTCCAGTGTTGGTACACAAAGAGTGCTATTGAACTCACTGGCAAGGCAGGCATGATTGCTAATGGTGGAGCTCTTCATAAGTACCTTAGGAACTTAGTTCTATCTCTTATTGGACCAGAAAGTTTAAGGAAAAACTTGCTGTCTGAAATTGATGTTATAACTCGTAAACACTTGCATCACTGGGCTAGCCTTGGCGAGGTTGAAGTCAAAGAAGCATCTGAAATTGTGATTCTCTTATTAACACAACCTTTTATATATTTATTTATCTATTCTTGTTGGTTCATACAGGGGCGGAGCTACAATTATGCTCAGGAATTCGGCAAAAACCACTAATTTTGATTCAACTATATTTATATTTAATATGCATGTGTAAAATTTTTAGCTAGCCAGAATCCAATAAACTGGCTAGAATCTAAAACATATAAGCTTAAAATTTTAGTTTCACCTCTGAGTTAATTCAACATGACATACTTTAGTTTATTTTTATGAATATAATATATATTATATATATATATTATATATATATATATATAATATATATATATATATATATATAATATATATATATATATATATTATATATGAATGGCCTGTCACGCCATTCAACGAGGCATATAATTTCGCTGATAAATGTGATTTTCCATATTTTAGATGTTATTCATATTTTTTGCGGGAAAGATACTTGGTTGTGATGAACAAGAGGCGTTGGAATTAAGAGAGCATTACAAAGCTTTTGTTAATGGCTTTCTTTCATTTCCTATCAATCTGCCTGGAACAGTTTACCATGCTAGTTTACAGGTATTTTCAGATAAAATTATAATGTTCTTTGTTATTACTGTTTTATTTAGGTACGTTGCATTAACGGCAATAATTAAACGAGAGACGTACCAAAATCGCGATGATTATATCAATGTGTGTAGTTATATATATATATATATAATCACCTAACATTGTGAAATTAATTACTTCATTTTGTGAGCCAGGGACGTAAAGGTGCTGTAAAGATGATCAAAGATATCTTCAAGAAAAGAAAGTCATCCAAGGAGAAAAGAACTTCAGAAGATTTCTTAGATTACATACTTAAAGAAGTGGAGAATGAAGAAGCATTTCTAACTGAAGCAACTGCTGTGGATTCAATCTTTTTACTTCTATTTGCTGCTTATGAAACCACTTCTTCCTCCATCACACTACTCTTTAAATACCTCTCACAACATCCTGATGTTGTAAGACAATTGAAGGTCATTTGGCTACTATACAATTAATTAATTAATCAAATCCTAATTAGATTCTTTAATTATCATGATAAGACTTAATTAATTCGCAGGAAGAACACGACAACATTTTTAGAAATCGAGAAGATAAGGATGCTCCAATTTCATGGGCTGAATACAAGTCCATGACCTTCACACATATGGTAAGTTTTTTTCTTTTCGAGGTAATCTCGTTTAGCTGTAACTTGCCTTTTCAATTGTTTATTATATATGTGACAGGTTACAAATGAACTAGTAAGACTTGCCAACATTGTCCCAGGAATTTTCAGAATAGTACTAAAAGATGTGGAAATCAAAGGTAATATTTTTTATTATACTATTTATCTAGGTCCTTTTTTTCGTGATAAAAGAATCGCTTCTCAAGAATATGTACTTATTTGTTAGTGGTAGTTATTATTTTTTCTGAGATCTTCTTTTATCCAATATATTCCCAGAAGGCTCATTGATATTGCCAAATTGTTACTTTAACTACAAACTACATAGTATTCAACATTGTTACTTCTTGTCTTCAAAATAATTCTAATGAAATATTTTCAAAGTTAGTTGGTTTCTTTTGTTTAGTTTATAATTCGCCCTACTAATAGACAATAACAATAATCATAGGTTATACCATTCCGGCGGGATGGACATTAGTGGTATGCCCATCATCAGTTCATCTAGATCCAAACAAATATGAAAACCCCCAAATGTTTAATCCATGGCGATGGAAGGTTAGTTTAGAATATATACGTATATAAACTATACATTTGTAATTTTTTTATGGTTCTTTACTTTCGAATTATATTTTATATAATATGAAATTGGAATTCGAAAAAGGATGAAGAACTACATAGTGCATCGAAAAAATTCATGGCGTTTGGCGGAGGATTGAGATTGTGTGTTGGAGCTGATCTCTCAAAGGTGCAAACATCCATTTTTCTGCATTACTTGCTGAAAAATTATAGGTATGTAATCTTGCTACATTTGTAAATCATACCATGAAAAATTTCAATTAATGAGATAATATTGAATTTCATTTTTAAATTTCAGTTGGAATGTGACAAAGGAAGGAAACGTTACACGACGACCTGGTTTGTTGTTCAACAAGGGATTACGTATTCAAATCCATGAGAAATCAGAAGAAATGACTGCTTGAGCTGTAGGTGGATGCTGTGGCCTGTGTGTTTACAACTATAAATAAACTCTGCCTTATAAGTTGTTCATGGCAGAACAATAAAAAGAGACAGTTCTGGAATTGCTCCATGTATGGACACAAATGAATTGTCTTGGGATATTCTTATGGTATTTTGTTGAGACGTTGTATGTTATCATATATTATGGTTGTTTCTTATTAAAAGTAATGAATAAGGCATCAAATTACAACCCCCTCCCCTACTTCACGTTCCATGCACCATTGCGGCCGTTTCTTTGAGTATTCTTGTTCCCTTTTTTTTCCCAATCTACTGGAACACGAGGACAAAATTTCATAGTTAAACAACAAAAGAATTCATGCTAATCGAATTTAGCTACGGATTAGTGATGGATTATAAAAAAGTTCAATTAGCTAGGAGCTTTTTAGCGATGGATTAACTAAGGATTACCGACTTTTTTCGTCCAAGCTAAGCACGAACCTAACATTGCGACGATTGTTTTACCTTTTCTGGAGCATGCATGAAGTAGCGTCGAAGGATGTATGTATCATTTGTTTGTCAGCATACATGGACATTGACAAATATGAGAAATCGATTGAAAAAAAAGTAGAAAGATGGAGAAATAAGTACGTGATAAAAGCTTCTTACGGGTCTTTAATAGTTGGTTAGACCATGGATTAATTATGAGAGAATTCATGTACTACCTAAAGAGACATACCTCCTTACCATATTTACTAACTCTCCCATTACTTTATTTTAATTACTTAATATACCACATGTTAACCAAAAAGCCCTTCAGATACATCACCTCACCTCGGATACATCTCAACCCTCGGATACATGTTGTAACTACTCGAATATATGCGGATACATGTTGTAACCCCTCAAATATATGCGGATACTCGATGTATCCGAGATAAAACCAAAGATGCCGATTTTTCCGAGTGGTTTGGGATGTATCCGATGGGATTGAAATGTATTCGAGTGGTTTGGGATGTATCCGGCGGGATTGTGATGTATCCGAAGGGAAAGTAGTGGGAAAAAAAGTAATTAGCTCCTAAAGATGTGTGTTTTAGGTAAGTTTTATGGTGCTCTTAATTAAATAAGATGGCATGATATCTATTTTACTTTTTTTCTTCTTCATATTTTATGTTTATCAATAAATTAAATTAAAAGATTACAAACAATTCCACATAAGAAAATCGTGCCTCTATCGATGTTTACTCGTTCGTTACCTCAGGAAAAGGTGTTTACTTAAATATGTTATCAAATAGTAAGACTCTTTATGTCTCGGTTAGAAGTAGTAACTTCTTTTCGTGGCGTAACCTCTCAACTTTGACCTCTTCATGCACACCTAATTAGTCCTAATCTAATTTGTCTTTCAGCAAAATAATAATAATAATAATAAATATAATAATCTAATTTGTCTACCAGAATTAAGTTTTCTACTTAATTCAATCATTATCTAAATTAATTTTTGTTTGGCCATAGATTTTAAAGTTGAAACTTGAAAATTTAAGTTTTTGAACTTGTGATATTTGAAATTTGAAGTTATATTTGGAGTTGCATTTTACTTGAATTTTCTTTTAAAATTTTGTGAGTGAAAGTCCCAAAAATTCAAAAAACTTATATGAGCCCATTTTTAGGAACTTGAAAATATTTGAAGATTAAATTTTTAAAATGTGATCAAACTTTATATCAAACAAATATTTAAAGATAAATTTTCAAAATCTACTTCTAAAATCTGTCATTGTTCTCGAATGGGGCCATTCAAGGTTGGAAGTCTAACTGGAAGTGAGCCTTGATTATTTTTCTCCCTTTATTTGTTTCTGATTGACAACCATAGGACAATTAATTAAGAGCACAAGCAAAAAACTGTTTCTTTGCCTAGCTTCAATAAAATGATTCGATCGAGTAGTTAATACTAAAAACAAAATAAAATAAAGTAATTTTTTCTTGATATATTAAAATAACAAGTACAAGTTAAAAATTATTTTTAATATTATGAACAAATAATAATTTCAAGTTTGGATCCAAAAAAATAACGAACAAATAAAAATGAACGGAGGAATTATGTGCAATTTTAAAAAAATCTCACTATTTCACATTTTGATAGTTTAATGAGGTACTCCCTTCATTCACTATTACTTATTCAGTTTAGATTTTACATATCCTTAGAGAAATAATAATTGATATTTGTATTTTGTTATAATATTTATATTAATTGTTGTTTAGTCTTAAATCGATAAATGAGTAAAATATGAAAAAAAATACTTTTTTTTTATATGCTAAAAGTGACAAGTGAAATTTAAAATATATTTTTAATATAATGAACAAATAAAAGTAAACGAAAGAAGTAGTCTCTAAAATTAGTGCTACTCTATTAAACGATATTTAGACGGAGTTATTTATTACAGCCTGTACTTTCCTTGAAAATGACTCTAATTAGAGTATCATGGCCTTTTTAATTGTATCGTATATTTTGGTTTACCCTTAATCGGTTGACATTTGAAGGGTCGATTATCCTTTTTTTTTTGACATTTATTTTCACTAGACATGTTACTCCCTCGATTCATTTTAATTGTTCATTATTAACTTTGCACATTCCTTAAGGAGTAATAAAATTGAATGTTAATTTTATAAGATCACCCTCTTAATATAGAAAATTCAATATTTTGAAAATGACTGTAATTAATAGTAAGAGTAAATTACAAAAAAAATGATACTCTCTCCGTTTAAAATTTACTAATCACCGTTTGACTTGACACATTCATTAAAAAACAATGATTAGTGTAGTGACTTTACCATATTAACCCTATGAATAGGTGCTAGTTGAAATTGATCATTTGGGATTTCAAAAATGACAAATAAAAATAAAATTAAAAATAGAAAATAAGTGACAAGTAATTTTGAATTGAAGGAATAAATAATTTTTTTGATTTTTCAATTTGGACAACTAAAAATGGATATTCCTTTTCCCTATAGTACACAAGTAAAACTAAACGTAAAACTATATTCTCATATTTTTGAAAACCACGTGAAGCACTACCAAACTCACATCGAATATAGGGAAAAAGATTAGATTTGATCATGAACTACGCACCTGAAACTATGTAAATTTAACTTGCATTTGAGTTTTGAAAATTAAAAAAATGACAGTTTTAAAACGTGGGAAGAATATATTAATTTGATTATTGAAATATGAGTCTTTCTTGATGCCTCGACCTTTAAAATGTATTCCGTACGCAAGCTGACATAAAATTAGGTTAAATAAGTTCATCGAAAAACTCTGTCTACGACTATGTAGGTGCATATGATATGCATCTAGCTATAGTTGCTGAATAACAGTTTCAAATGCTAAATAAGTTTTATAAATAAAGTGTTCGGATAAAAGTGTTGAAATGTTTGTAGCCTTCATCCCCACCCCCAACCCCAACTCCCACCATATATAGTATTTGTATAGATTATTTATAAATATTTTTAAAATAATATTTTTTGTTAACATATTGAACACAAAAATAAATAACCAATTCACTTATTTTCTTGAAAAACATTTTCCTCCCAACCAAACACACCCTAAGAGTAAACCAAATCATACGATACAATTAAAGAGGCCATGATACTCTTTAGTCACTTTTCAAGTAATGATTGAAGAAAACAAAGTTGAATAATGATTTCTGTAAAACGTGATATAAAAATATCAATAATGAAAGATAGGAAAGTACAAATTGTAATTAACTACTCCCTCCAATCAATAATGTAGCATGTGCTCTTAATTAATAGTAGTCAATATGAAACAAATAAAGGAAGATCATAAAGAATCAAGGCTCAATTCCCTTTGGATATTTGGAGTAATATTGAAGTCGTCTTCCTCATCTTTCAATTGCTTATGAAACGTCTCAATGTTCTAGTTCTTCATATGAGTATATTTTTGAAGCAATCGGTTGGTTTAGTTATGTTACAGTAAAACTTTTCTATTGTGATAACATTTGTCTGAATATTTCATGGTTGCTATAAAGAAGTATTGTTATATATGTATATTATTATTTGGCATTTAAATCTCATTTAGCTGTTATAAACAAAAATATGTTTAGTTTAATGATTTTGTATACCAAAAGAAGGAATGTATTTGTTCACCAGTTTAACCAAAAAAATAGGAAAAATATGAATGAAAAAAGGCAAACATCAGTAGTCTTCCCTCGTGAAGTTATGAATATAACTTATATGGACACTATTTAAATATATAATTTTTTTCTTTTTAGATATTCGTACTTGAAATTTACTATGTGCATGACATTAATGATAATTGCCACAAATATTTAATATTTTATTTAATACATGATATATTTTTTACAAAATGGTTGAGAGAGGTAATTTTACAAAGAGTGTACTGCTATAATGAATATCATTGCTATTATAAGTAGAATGTTGTTATAGAGAAGTAAAATATAACATAAAAAAATGGTTCTGAAGAAAATTAGACCGTTATAACGAAATGTCATTACAACGAGAGACTGCTATAAAAAAATCTGACTGTATTTTGATGCAATGTAAATGCATTTTGTGATTTAAGAAATCTATGTGGTTTAATGGAATGTAAAGACATTTTGTGATTGAAGTAATGTAATAAGTTTTTTTTTATGATATTGTGGTTGTGTATTTTTACCTAGTGCTTCTAATTTAAGTTGCATAAATGACACTTTAAATTCTTAAAAGTGGCACAAATGTGCTCTACCTATTTGATGCCTTAAATTGACGAGAAAATTCACTAGTTTTAAAAAGTTGTTGCATAATTACGGTTAACTAAATTGGACCAATTATGCTCTTAATATATATGTGTAGGTTCGTTTTATTTTTTTGATAACGCACTTTGAAAAATTCCACGAGAGACTTGCCATCTTTCATCGGCAATAAGTACCAGGTAACTTTGCCCATCAAAGTTAGAAAAAATGAGAAGAAATTACCCCCTACCCCCCTCTCACCACCTCTCATTCCTAAATAAGTGATCTTTTTAACTTGGGTACACCCGATAAGAAATACTTATTCCTAGAAAAAAAAAGTTTTTTTACTAACTCACCCTTAATAAATATTTTGAAAAAGATGTAACTCTTTAATAGTTTCTTGGTTATGCAAAACTCTCTTTATTTAAAGAAGGGTAAAATTGGAAGAACATCATTAATATCTTCTTGATTATGTAAAAGATCACTTTAATATCAAATTTGTTTGAAGTCTTTTATCAAACGAAGCGGGTTAGGTTTAGTATAGCTTTTAATTGGGAGTGGGTCAGAGCAATTAGTGGATCGGATCATTGAAAGAATGGGTCAGACTATTAAATTTAATAGGATCCTAGGTAGTCGCCATGTGGAGTGGCCTTGTCCTAGTTGGACGGCCACGTGGCTGCCAAATCATCACAGAAAATGGAGTGTTAAGTTGGAGTGTATTTGTGGTCCAAAATGTTAACAACAAGGGTATTTTTGAGTTCAAAATGACATGGAGGGTATATTTCCTCTATTTCAAATAGTTTGAGGGTATTTTTGGTCCTTTTTCATAAATTTAATGGGATCCTAGATGGCAGCCATGTGGAGTGGCCTTGTCCTAATTGGACGGCCACGTGGCTGCGAAATCATCACAGAAAATGGGGTGTTAAGTTGGAGGGTATCTGTGGTCCAAAATGTTAACGACAAGGGTATTTTTGAGCCCAAAATGAAACAGAGGGTATATTTGCTCTATTTCAAATAGTTCGAGGGTATTTTTAATTTTTTTATATATTTTAGAATTTAAATTTAAAAATTCATGATTCTCAACCCAATTCATTGAACACCGGAGGTGATCATATCTTGAGTGCTTTTGTAGGTTCATAACTGCCCCCAATTAGTCTTCATGACATTATGCTCCGTTAGATTCCGTGTGAAATAAAGGTATGCTTGACCCAACCAAATAACGGTAGAGACGGGATTGGATCAAACTATTAACATGTCACAATAAATGCAAATTTAATAATTAATTAAGTTAGCATTTTTGAACTTTTTCCTTCATTATAAAACTAGAGGAGTAGGGAGTCACACCCATCACCAATTTTAAATTGTTAGGCAAGATTTGGGTTAACATGGAAAAAAACCCTGCAGTTATTGGTGATGAAGAAGCCAACACTAAATTCAATAAGCTTATATCAAGTCTTCCCAAGGTAAATTGCGGCAATCCTTTGTATCAGTACCAAGGGTTTTGGTACCATTTCTCAATTCTTCAAGGTCTCCTCTCTGTCCAAGAAAACTTTCAGTCTTGTCCCACTGATATATTCTTGTGTACTGCTCCCAAATCCGGCTCCACATGGCTCAAAGCTCTGTCTTTTGCCATTTCAACCAGAGATCGTTTTGATTTTGAAAATGATAACAACCCTTTGCTCACTAATATCCCTCACGATCTTACCCCTTTGTTGGAGGTTGATCTTGCCAAAATCCCTTGTAACAGGGTCAGGGATGCTCGAATTCCACTTATAGCTACCCATTTGCCCTTCGATGCTCTGCCCAACTCTGTCAAATCCTTGGACGGAACAAAGATCATTTACTTGTGCAGGGAGCCTAAAGACACCTTCATTTCTCTTTGGTATTACATGCAAAAATGGCCCATGTGGCTGTTGCAAGGAACAGAAGATCAACAACCTTTAACTGATTCCAGCTGCTTCGACAAACAGTTTGACTTGTTCTGTGAAGGGAAAACAATGTGGGGACCTTACTGGGATCATGTTTTGGAGTATTGGGAAAAATGTCTAGAAAAGCCAGAATCAGTATTGTTTTTAAAGTACGAGGAATTGACTAAAGACACGTTGTTGTACGTGAGAAAAATGGCTGACTTCATGGGAAAACCATTTACAAGAGATGAAGAGGGACAAGGGGTGCCAGAAAAGATTGTGAAATTGTGTAGTTTTGAGAATTTGAGCAATTTGGAGGTGAATAAGACCGGAAAGCATCATCCTTTCGAGATAGATAACAAAACTTATTTCAGGAAGGGCAAGCCTGGAGATTGGAAAAATCATTTAACTTGTAACATGATCCAAAGAATTGATAATATCACCAAAGAAAAGCTAAGAGGGACAAGTTTCTATTTTGGTGCGTCAAGCACTACAAATTTATAGCTTGGCAGAAAATTTATGTGATTCATATCGACTTGTATGACATTACAATCCTATTTCTTCTGAATGAAATAAAATAAATGCATGTATGTTTGAGTAATGATTCCGTTATATCTTTCAGCACTTCGTTATTGTTACTATTTCTTTTTCGAATTAACTTGAAACCATTAGTTTTTCATTTTATTTCTACGAAAAAAATCCCAATAGACAACACGAGTGATTAAAGTTTTTCAAATTCAAAACTTTTGATTAAGGGACAATTATCTTATTCAGCCCCCATAAGCCTCAGGTGATAAAAGTTGATGATTTGGTTATGAACAAAATGCTAGTCACATCTGCATATTGTGCAAAAGATCATGAGATAGTTCAGAAACTGTGTAGAAATTATTGAGAGCACTAACAAAAACTTTTATGAGTGGGCTCCTCAAATTTACTAAGGGGTCGTTTGGTAGGGTTGTATAAAAATAATATAGAATATAGTGTATAAAAATAATGATTGCATTAGTGATGTTGGTATTAGTTATGTTTGTTGGGATATACACTGTTAACCATGTATTTTGGATATAATATTTATCATAAAAAATTATTTATTTCATTTTAATAAAGAATTAAATAGATCATGTATTCGGCAATGTGTCCATTTACTTATATAGTAGATGATTTTGTGTATAGAGTTTAGCTTATACACGGAAGATTAAATCATCGGTTCTTATAAATATAAATATTATGTTCACAATCAAAGATGAAGCTGGACAAACATCTTGATGATTGTAGCACAAGATTAAATATAATCTAATCTTGATTATGAGAATGATTGTGTTCCAACTTCTTGTGCTAGTGCACTTTGTGCGTATTGAATGGACCAAGTAGAGATAATTGTTTATGTTCTGAATATTTATAAATAACTTCTCTAGATTATTAAATGTACTTATACTCTTAGTCTTGATATAATTATTATGATGAATGCAATTTGTTTGTTATCTTGATCTATCAAAGGGTGAAACTCTTTGTGGGTTAAAATATTTCCGATAGGTTGAATGATGATAAATAGCATTTGTGAAATAATGATTAGTTGATAGAATTTGTGTCTCGACCTTAGGATTGATGATACCCTTTTATGGTTGCTTATAAGTTTTCATCTGAAAACCCTGCAGGTGAATTTTGTATCCGTCACATGAAATAAGTTAATCGTAGGAATAAGGGATTAATAAATTAATCAATGAATTAAATTGTCTGAAATTTAATTTAATTGGTTGGTATCTGTTATCTTAACAAGGAGAGTTAAAAAAATTAATAAATGATTTTGAAATTAAACCGAGGAGTGCAATTACAATTTTTTAGTGAAATAATCTGTAATTTATTGTGGCAGGATTAATTCATTCATTTTGTGAATTAATGCCACAATTGGAAGCCTCGCTAATTAAATCTGTGGTCCATGTTGTGATCGAATAAATAGAAATTAGATAGAATTTATTTTTGGTGGAAAAAAAAGATCTAGCATATTTGGGAAAGAGTTTAAAACCCTAATACTTGTGTCTATAGAGGGGTCTTATTCCATCAAAAGAGAAAAAGAGGTTCCACACGAATTTCGCTTATTCCGATACTATTCGGATCACACAATAGAAGACCATGGGTCCGAAAGATAATCGCGTGGAAGGTTTTTGATCGTGCTTGAATGTTGATTCGGGATCACAATCACGCTTCAAGAGATAAGTATTGATTTTATGTTTGATTAAAATATGTGATTGTGTGTTGTCTATATTACATGCAAGTGATCCTGCTTATTTGCATCTGCTGTGTATGCTTGGTTTCCAACAATGCTTGCATAATTAATTATATATGCTGAGATTTTTTCTTATGTCGTGTTTGATTTGGTGTATGATAAATAACATGCATTGCATAATTTCTAAAAAAAAAATATTTGTTTACAAAAATGCCCTCCACAAATATGGTGAAAAATGATTTGAGGAGCAATTGTGACTTTAACCATGCTAATGCATGCATTAGAATCCATTGCATATTAATACAATGAATTTTCATGTATTAGTTATATACACCTTAATACCAAATAAAGTGTATAACTAATGCAAGCACTAATTATACATAGGTTGAAAAAATATATTAAACAAGATATTAATAATATACAAAACTAATACATACATTATTTTTTCTAATGTTCTTTACCAAACGACCCTTAAGTGAACATTTTCCCCATGGGGCCATAAAAATGCCATGATCAGCTGAGGAAAATTATATCAAAGCAAAAGAAAGAAGATCAAGTTGGTTCACAAACAAGATTTCTTGGGTAATTTCCTGGCTAAGTAGCCTAGATACACAATCTTTCACACACTTTTATTTTTCAATCTTCAAAATCTTAGTTTAATTTTTTGCTTTAATTAGAGACTATCGGAGTCCCAGGTTGGTGGATTAAAGGGTCCTTAGTCTCCTTATATAATTTTGGACAATTTTCACCTTATGAACTAGCTTTTGGGGTTGAGTTAGGTCCAAGGTCCATTTATCATGGTATCAGAGTAGACCCATTCTAATTCCTTGTTCATCGATGTTGGGCGTCCAGTTAACTAGATCTGGACGTGCGGAGAATGTTAAGAGTCCCACAACGAATATGGAATGAGTAATTGATCTCCTTATAAGATTTGTGATTTACGATGTTACGCTTATCTTTCTTAGTTTGATATTTTTGTATCAAATCTTTTAATCTATTTATTATTAATATAAAAATTTATAATCTAACTAATTTGCCCTTTTTAATATATATTTTTATTTAATAAATTCTATAAACAAGGAGATTAAAAATCGAAGCTCGCTCAATTTATTGAATCGGCTTCTCTTGAAAAAAAATCGCTTCTCCTCCACACCCATACTATATACCCACATATAAAAGCAATAATTGTATCGGCTATCCATTAAAAATTAAAGATTCATGTGATCTATGCCGCCTCAAAACTTATGTTGCGTTCCGTATCAAGTAAACTATCTCGCCCTTTTAAAATACTGTTAATAACAACCTATATTTCTAAATTGAATTCTTAGTTAATTAATGACAATTATGACATGCTTTCGAGAGGTTTTGGATCTCCGCAAGTAAATAAAGCCTCCATTAGTGCTAAATGCACTTATATTGGACTTAGCCAATTTTTAAAATATCATCTACTCCACGAATTTGGGATCTGGCATAATATCACAAGATACTACAGACCTGTTTAGCCATAAAAACTAAAAACATATTCACTTTATTTGGTATTCACTTTAAAGTTAAAAATAAAGTTGGAGTTGTGTTTGACCATAGTATTTTCAAAAATATTTTAGACTATTGAGTTGGTGTAGTATTTAAAAATAAAAAAGTGAGAAAAAATTGAATCCAAAAATAGTAAATACACCTCAAGAGGTACTTTTCAAAAAATCAAAAATTGTGAAAACCTATTCTAAAATATGTTTTTGATTTTCATAGTCAAACAAGTCTTCTGGAATAAAATAAAAACGTATTCTGAAATATTGTGAATAATATTTATGGTCAAACGCCTACTACATTAAATACTGGAGTATTTGATAAGTCACGTCAACTTTATTATTAAATAATGGAGTATTTGATAAGCCATGTTTAAGTTATAATATTACCAAGTAAATGAAGCTCAAACGATTAATGTTATTAGACATGTGTATATATGCGGAATACCTGCAAAAATCCTTTACCCTACACCCGATTTCTTTACGTATAATATACCAAATGATAGACAAACAAAACAAAAACGGAGAGAAAATTTTATTAATCTATACTCATAATTTAAAAGAATAATAAGTCTAGTGCTAAGAACTTAAACTTGGAACATAACAAGTTTAAATTTTAGATTCGTGTTTCTACCTTCGTTCCCTACTACATTAAGGCCAATGCACAAACGTAGTTAGCTCCTTTAATGGATGTTCAAAATCAAATTGAGTTGGTGATGGATCGCCCTTACGCGGTCAACGAACTCATACTAATGCTAGGATTTGTCGCAAGCTAATTCGGAAATGAAAGAAGTCTACTGAAAGCCTTTGTTATCTGATCAATCACACTGATAGCTTCAATAGTTCACTGAAATTTGTGTGAATGATCGTGTCTTCAAATCCTATTCAGTCTGATTAGATATGTCACTGAAACAAAGTGATTCCGTTCTGTCTCTCTTTTCTTTTCGGATTTCGAGGATTAGCCGGCCGATCCTAACATCATTTATGAGGAGCCGGATGACGAAGCCGGTCAGTTTCCTATAGTTGACCGATAGAGCTCGACCGATTGAGACAGGGCAGATGCGACCGATGGAAGGGATCTAATTTGAAGAAGGAAGTCATTTGTGGAATGATTCCGACCCTTTACCAGAAGACAAGAGATTCACGGTATGGCTTCAGAAAAGGTATTCATTATACAATATCGTTTAACGAATTGCCCGATTGCCGATTCACTGCGCCTACCTATCTTCAATCACCCAGGAATGTTCACTAGCTAGGGCTGGGCTGTGTTCGGGATTGAGGAAAACAATTTTGGAAAATATTTTTTAGTTTTTCATATTTGATTGATCTAAATTTTTGAAAAATAATTTTCTAAAAGAATAAATTTCTTTAAAATGAGTTGAAGATCTTTTCCTGGAATGACTTTGGACAATTGTTTTGTATGTTAGGACAGATATAAATAGTTTTACGCATAAAAAATTAGTAGTGTTTTATTTCTTATTTGGTTATAAATTTTGCGGTAAGTTATTAGGATTGGTAATTAGTATGTAAATTATCCCTGAGGGTGGAATAATAGTATCAAAATTAGTTATACTTATATAAAATAATGAAAAAGATAAATTACTCCTGACGTTCCTCAATATTTATTTATTTTACTAAATAAAGTGGAAGGTATTTTTGTAAATAAATAACTTTTCCTTCAGAATTATGTAATACACGCTATTTTTAATACAACAAATCAAACAGTCAACAAAAAATAATATCAAGATAACTAATCTCAACATAATTAATCCTAATATAATTAATCCCGCCATTAACTTAGCTTGTCTTCAAACCAAACAACCCCTAAATGTATTATATGTTTTATGCGTCTCTCATAGACAACTCAATAAAATGGATGGCAAAAACCTAAAATCTTAGCTTGTTTAGCTAAATTTTATTTGGGAGGACAAAAATACTTATTTCTGCTAATAAGTACTTATTTTTAAAAAGTTGGATGTTTTGTCAAACTTTTAATAAATAATAAGTGTTTTTGGAAAATAGTAGAAAGTGTTTTCAGAAGTTAAAAAAATAGTTTAAAAAAACACTTTTGAGAAAATACATTTTCAAACATTTTTTAAATTTTGATTAAATACTAATTATTATTCAAAAATGTCTTTTAATTTGATTAACCAAACATAAACTCATTATCACCATTAACCATCATTGTTTACCACGCAGCCACATTCATCACTAGATTCTACACACAATCATCACTGTTAGCCTTCAACTCCACATTTACCATGTAATATTTAAGAATATTTTATTGATATAGTATTTAATCTATTTTAATTTTTAAATAAGGATAAGTTTGTATATTTCAATGTTAAAAAAATAAATAATCTTAATTATTTAGTATTTAAATTTTGATGCAACACTTTAATATTCATATGTGTATATAAATTCAAATGTTTTTATCTTTAAAAAAAAGTGAAAACGGAACCTAAGTATCCCATATTGGTTGAGTGAGGTGTTGTTTGTCTCCTTATATATACGGTCCATCTTGAATAATTTTAACCTTATGAGCAAGCTTTTAAGATTACGATAGACCAATGCCTATTTCTTATCAATTACTCCCTCGTTTATTAGCTACCCATTTTTAGAAAATAAAGAGTACTTTTACTAACTTTCTTTAATAGATACTTTGAAAAGAATATAATTTTTTAGTAAAGAGTAGTTTCTTGGTTTTGTAAAACTTTCTTTATTTAAAGAAGAGCAAAATTAGAAGAACATCATTAGTATTTTTTTAAAAAGAAATTACGCCTTTGAAGTAGCATGGACCGTTTATTTCTTCAGAATGGAATGTACAGAAAGCAGAGGATACGAATAGCCTCTGAAACAGAACATTTACACGATCCATATTCTCGCTTGAGATATTTTACAGTGAAAGAAGAACTTACTAAGCAAAAAATTAGGATCCCAAAAATTTACAATTGTACAAGAATGTTCTTGCTTTGTTTATGTCTAATTGATCCCATGTTAGCCTTAATTGTCAAGAATGTATTGCCCTATCGCACCTTTGGGAAGATCTTTGGACTCAAAAAATTATCTATCTTGTTCATCGATGCTCCATTTGGCTAGCATGTTCGTGGCTTGATTAACTTCTCTATAACAATGTTGGATTATATGATTTGTCTGAGAGAATATCTAAGGCAGATTTCATAAATAGCTATAGTTTGCTAAATTATTCAGGATCCATAGCTTAAATTTCTTAATTATGAAGCGTAGCTAATTTCAAGTTCCAAAATCAGCCCTCGATTTGTGTATAAACGCTTGTTGACACCCACTTTTTTGCCCTCCACATCATGAATTATTTTGAGCTTTTTCAATTTTAAAACAATTTCAAAATAATTATTTTTTATAAAAAAGTAAAATATGTTTATAATTATTCTGGTGTCAATCTCATCATTTTAGGAAAAAGATATATTCTGTATTTAATTATATGGAATTATACAATTTTTACTTAAGAAATCATGTTAAAAGTCATTTTCGAACAAAAATCGTATTTAAATTAAAGGAGCTTCGTCTTTTCCAAAATTAATTTAATATTGAAATTTAATCAAATAATTAGTCTATTAATTATAATTTTACTATGAACGAGTAATTATTTTACTTTGTTTTTAATTAAAAAGGCTCGAATAATTAATTTTTATAAGTTGGTCTATTTCATTAAACCTTGTCAATTTGATTGTTTCTTAAAATTTAAACCCGTGACTTTAAGCTTTGTTTCAGCCATTAATGGCCGAAACAACAATTTCCTTAGTCCAAAA
This sequence comes from Jaltomata sinuosa, assembly GCA_003996215.1. NCBI lineage: Eukaryota > Viridiplantae > Streptophyta > Magnoliopsida > Solanales > Solanaceae > Jaltomata > Jaltomata sinuosa. The sequence goes on along the minus strand of QJPP01000001.1, from coordinate 939,771 downwards.
CTCCTCCAAGCCGCTCCAGCCCAACAACACACCCTCATACTTACACGCTATTCTCCTCTTCTCCTTCAAACAGAAGCACCAAACACACCCTTCTGCTCTTCTTCCCCAAAGAGGAGAAACGACAACAACGATGGCAGCAACTCCAGCAACGCTCCCCTCTCCCCTCCATTTTTGCTCATACGCGCGCCAGGATTGTACCAAAAAGGTACTAAGACAGCAACATCGCCTCATTTGCGTCCTCACCCAAACTCTTTTGGCAAAATCCCGCTCAAATTCTGCACCAAGAAGGTACTATGTGTGAGCTGTAACCCTGTTCCCTCAAGAAATTCCCAAAGAGCCCCTGAAAAACCCTCATCCCACATCGCCCCTCTGTTCCAAAATCACCCATTCTGACCGCTAAAAATTCTTGTAAGACTCCTTTGAGCTTAGAATTTTGGCAAAAGAATTCACAGTCTCGAGTTCCGTTCGCTGCTCCAAACAAGGTAAATCCATCGCCCTTTCCTTTGTTTGCTTAGTGTTTAGGAATAACATTTTAATCATCCTGCGTTTACTCCGTCCAGATTCTCCTTCTTTCATAAATGCTTCAGTTTTAAGACACTTAAAATTGGCTATCTGCACTAAGCATGAATCCCTTTTTTTTTTTTAAATGCTTTGGTCGATTTTTTCCTTGCTTCTAGCTAGAGTTTATTGGTTTTGTTCTTCAAGTAGTATGCAAACGTGTTTCATGCTTTATGTGTTTTAAAGTTCAAACCAACATGACTATTTCTCACTGCTTTTAGCAATCTGGTAACGAGATGTCATAAATTCTTCTCATATTCTGAATGAGTCGGGGATGACTTAATCCCGTCAAAGATTGTGTTTGAGTAGAAATTTCTGGGTTGAATGATCTCTATTAAAGAGCATGTTCTTGTTTTAAGGAAATTGATCAAGAATTCAATTAGAAGTCATGTCTCGTGCAAAGTCTTTCATGTCTCGTGCAAAGTCTTTGGCATGCTTCAATAGTTCGTGAATAAGTTTGTTTTACCTACTGCCTCTCATGGTATCAAGTATGATTCGATTTGCGTAAAACTTGGCTGCATCTATTTGTCTTATAGAAGCAAAATTTTAGGCGGGACAAGATTTTAAAGCATGTTGAGTGAGTCCAGCTCTTCTGGATCCATGGCTGCCATTTGTTGTCTTAAAATCTATAGGTGTGTTCTTGTTGGTTGCTTTCTAAATGAAGTGTGTAAATTTTGTGAGCTTGATTATTATACGAGCTAAACATAGATATTCTGTTAACTCGGAGTCCATATGGGATGATGTTTGGAGGATTTTTAAGAAGATGTTTAAGTTTCTTTTGCAAAAAGTATGAATCCCTGTAGGTTAGCATGAACAGATTCACAATTCTGCCTGCTTCCGACATGATTTTCTTAATCCTATTCCAACTCTTTTTTCCAGTGGTTTTTTTTTTGTTTAGTCGAGATTTCGGTAGTATGCCTACATAAATTAATATATTAAGAAACCTTTAAGTTATTGGCTTTAAATGAAGCAAAGTCTTGCAACCACATTTAAACAATTCATGTCTAGCTTGCTGATTCAAATGTTTGGTTGCTATCCTAGCTAAATTTAAGACTAACCTAACATATCGTATGGAAAATATATTTGTAGCAAGACTTGGCTTATTTTCTTTAGTTTGATTAATCAACTGTGTAGCCTACACTGTTTCGTTTCATTAATCTCCCTGTTTTGCTCAAGCATGGCTAAAATTTTGAGAATTCAAGTTCATGTTTAGGTGTCAAATTTCAATTGTTTGCTTAGTTTGTTGTAAGCTGGCTTTATTAATTCATTAATACTTGTCATTTTCTTTGTTTTTTACACGAATTGCTCGAGTCCACAAGGACTCCCACTCCCCGCATTTCTGAGTTTGAGCTAAAACCCAACAACTATGTCAAGTCGGTCCCCGAAAGCAATAAGGAAGCTGATATACAGGTCTTGGGAGCAAAAAGTACGAAATATGCAGCTGATATACAACAGTATACACAGCTGGTATACAGCTGCAAAACGGACTAAATCCATGAATTTAAAGTCCAAAACCTGGACAGCCTTTAAATGGGCCAAAAGGGGCCTAAATCTAAACTCTTCTTTTATTTTCATGTATATTTTATTTATTTCAATTACTTGTATTGACTAACTTTAAATTAATCTAAATAAATTCCCTAAAGTATTGTCATTTTAGTTTCGTCTTTGTTTTCTTCCTTTGACACGTTTTGTTCGAATATAGCCATGTAATCTAGCTTCTGTTAAAAATGAAAAAAAAAAAGATTTTATGCCAATTTGCTTAAATTATTTTTCAGTAAATTATGCATTCTTTTCCCCATTCATGTGCTAATCTAGGCTTAAAAGAAGTCGTTAATATCGTAAAAATGCTTTCTTTATTTTAATCAAATTTTCTAATAAGTTTAAATATTTCTTTGCTCATCAATTTTCTCAAATTAGCTAAAGTAAATTTCTCAATATTAGTCATGCCAATGCCAAGTGGCCTTCTTACATTGATTTTGAGTTCAACTATACCTTCTTTCCAAAAATGAGCTTTTATTTTCTTCCAACTTTAATACTTGCACAAATTAGAGAAGAAACCCCTTAATCCTTTTTTTTTAGCTTAAAATTAGTATTTCTTTAAAACATTTTTCTCAAAGTTTTTTTTTTTTCATCAATATATTTCCTTTTAAAATAATAATTTCTCCAAATAATTCAATAACTTACAACTTCATTTATTTTCACACTCTAAAAAAAAAGAAGATAATTTATTCAAAAAAAATTTCCCCAAGTTTTAGCTTTAAGAGTTTCTCTTTAAATAATTCCTATTTATTTAGTTTCTCTTAAACTGACTTTATTATAACTTTGATTTTACTCACAAGATTGGTTGAAATGATTTCCTTAACTTTTTTCACTTACTATTTTCTCTAAAGTTTTTATCCTTCAATCATTTTCCATTTTTTGTAGAGTAAAATCACACCTTTTCAAATGACCTTCTTTTCCATGAGTTACTTATTTTCTTGTAAATTGAATCATTTTTTCATAATATTAATTATAAAGGAATTTTTCAAGTATCCCTCTTTAAAAATTTCATTGCATTTTCTTTAAAGAGAATTCCCCTTTTTTACTTAGCGAAAAAATCAGTTATTTCTTTATTTAAAATTGCTATAATTTTTCAAATCTCTAATATCCTTGTTATTTTTCGCAAAACCAACCAGTTGCAAAATTAGATATTTTACAAGTTAGTCAAAGTATTCTTTGGTCAAATGTTCTTTAAACGGACGTTCTTAAGTGCCTTAAAACTCTTCTTAAGATGTTACTTGAACTCTTACCAATTTTTCTCTAAATTTTGAAGATTTATTTCTGTTTTTAAATCTTTAAAATATTTTAAGTTTTCTTAATTTGTTTATAAAAATTAAGTGACGACTCTGTTTTTGTTTTCAAATTATTTTGAAGTTTCCTTTCGAATTTTGAAATAATTTCTAAGTGTCAACCATTTTTCTTTCAAACAAAATTTCAAAAAGGGATAAAACAACGTTTATATACGTATTTACTATAAAAATAGATTCTTAAAAATCAGTTGGAAAAATGAAAATCTCAATTGCGTCTTTTACTCTCACTAATATTCTCTCTTCATAATTGACTGATACAACTGAAAAATCTCAAATACAAATAACCATTCATATGTTTTGCAATTTATATACTCATGTGTTCACCATCTATTGTATATATGTATTTGAGATTCAAGTTAACTAAACATATACATTTCAAATGTATATATTGATATGTATAAATTTTATATACATTTTAATCTCAAAAGTTTGAATCTCAAATACATTTGAATCTCAAAGTATGAATCTCATATACATTTGAACCTCAAAAGTATAAATCTCATATACATTTGAACCTCAAAAGTATGAATTTCCTATACAATGTATAACAAAAAATAAAGCATTCCAATTGCATATACATATATACGTTTTAGTTGGTATATACTTATATACATATATAAACATCACTAAAGAAGGATGAAATTTTAGAAAAATCTTTTTAAAATGGAAATCTCCATAAATCATGGTAGTTATCTCAAAAGTATGAATCTCATATACATTTGAACCTCAAAGTATGAATCTCATATACAATCTATAACAAAACATAAAGCATTCCAATTGCATATACATATATGCGTTTTAGTTGGTATATACTTATATACATATATAAACATCACTAAAGAAGGATGAAATTTTAGAAAAATCTTTTTAAAATGGAAATCTCCATAAATCATGGGGGTGGGGAGTGAATTCCGCCGGAAATTGGGTGAGAGGGAGTTTGAAAATAGGTAATATACGTTTTCTTCCCCCAAAATATATATGTTGTATGAATCTCATATACAATGTATAACCAAAAACAAAGCATTCCAATTGCATATACATATATGTGTTTTAGTTGGTATATACTTATATACATATATCAACATCACTAAAGAAGGATGAAATTTTAGAAAAAAAAATTTAAAATGAAAATCTCCATAAATCATGGGGGTGTGGCGTAAATTCCTCCAAAAATTGGGTAAGAGGGAGTTTGAGAATAGGTAATATACGTTTCCTTCTCCCAAAATGTATATGTTGCCCAAAATAATAGCTACTTGTTCTAAACTATACCTATAAATTGTAATTATGTAAAAGTTAACTCATATCCCATAATTAAGTCCTTCAATATTCTATGTCTCATAATTTTTCCAATATCTAAAGCATCATTTATTTAGGAACAAATGAAAGGGCTAAACCATTAAGAGGAAATATTTATAATTCCCATATTTTTGGAAATTGTGTGAAGATCGAGCACTTCCTAAAGCACCAGTTTTGAATATAAAACTTAATTAGATCCATTAATCATGGTATTTGACCGTTGAAAATCGTGTTATGGAACTGAGTGAAAATAAAAGAGAGAATAAACAAAATTCATTGCATTGATTCATTATATTGTTTCTTGTAAATTGAAAATAAAAGACTACATTACTATTTAAAGAGAACTAAAAGATATAAAATAAAAGAAATATGTTATTTTCCTTATGTATACTAAACTAAGAGAAAACTAAATATTATGTAAGAAAAATACATGTTTTATATTTCTATACTAAAAGAGAGGGTAAGTATTCTAACATTAATATAAAGAGTGGTAAATATTCTAACATTAATATAAAGAGTGAAGTATCAAAAACACACCTAAACTATCCTCTTTTTTTGAGTTTCATACCTAAACTATTGGAAGTGTGAGTTTCATACCTAAACTATCACTCATTACTTTGAGAAACACACCTAATTCACCCAGATGTCGTAGGCCATCGACCCCCTGAACCCTAACCCCTTGACCTACCACCTAGTTACGTCACCCCCACCTTCACCCCTCCTTCCATTTAGTCCCACACCCTTCACTCGCTCCTCTGATCCGTTCTACCTACCTGGTCTCCGACTTCCCCTCACCCTAACTCGCCTCACCCCTCTGCTTAGGCCAACCTCTCCCTTACCCATAATCGAGGCTCGAGCCCCTAACCCTATTCAAAATCTCAATCATGACCCCGACCTTGACCTCAACTTGGGACCCAATTCTCGAACCTCAACTCGGGACATGACTCCTAACCTAGACTCGAGACCCGACTCTGGACCATGGAATCAACTCCCGTGACTCGACCCTTACCCAAATCTAGATCCCACATTGACTCGACCCACGATCTCAACCCGGTATCCAACTCTCAATCTCACCTTAACTCGACTCACTGACCTCGATGTATGACCTTTTTTCCCAAACCTACCCCGACTTGACGCATGACTCCGACCTCGATTCTCGACCCTAACTCGAAACCTCGACGCGAAGCTAATCTAAGACTCGACTCGACTCCTAAACTTGACTCCCCACCATGACCCCAACCCTAGACCTAAGACTCAACTTCTGTCGCTAATTAATAAGCCTAACATATGATCTTATAACTGACCATGAATCGATCCTAACTCCCGGCCTTGACCCCAACACCTGATTGCGACTTGGGATCCAACTCTTGGCCCTAATCTAAACATTGATCTGAGACATGTCTCTCGATTATTGAGTCCTAACACCAACCCTTGATATGAAACCCAAAACCCAGCTCTGATCTCGGACCCTACTCTTGACCACGACTGTTACCTAGGACCCAACTCTGATCCTAAACCCAATCCTGATTAAAGATCGGACCCTGACTCAAAACTCATGCCCTCAACCACTTCCTAGGACCCGACCGCGACCTCGACATTAAACTCATCACTGTGTCAAGGTCATATTTCAAGTTAAAGTCGAATCTCTGGTTGGGGTTAGAGCCGGGTCCTTGCTCGAGTTTGGGTCTCCAATCTTGGTCGGGATTGGGGTTGGGGTTAGGTCCCGCTTTGGCATCGGGTTGTGAATCATAACTGGGGTCGGGTCTCGAGTTAGTGTTAGGACAGGGTGAAGTCAAAGATCAATCTAAGTTGGGGTCAAGGTCAGGGTTGAGGGGTTGGATCCCGAGTCGGGGTCAGGTGGGATCAGGATAATGGTCTGGGCCTGTGTTAAAGGGTAGCGGTCCGGGTCCGGTATCATAATATTTGCATAGATTATAGTTTGATGCTCTTGGGATAATATATTTTCCTTATTAATAAAACATCAGAAAATAAATAAAAGAACCACTTATTTACCAAGAAATATTTAGCAGGAAAATATTTTCCGTGGAAATTATTTTTCTTCATGCCAAACACACCCTTTTATCTCCCTTTATTAATTTGTATTGACACCCATCGCACATGCATACACCTGTTTTTATGCGTTGCTTTAATAGATGATTACACATTTTGAGGATAGATAAAATATAATTAAATTCAACTATCTTAAATATAATACTAATGCTATTAAATAGTTTTTCAATTGAAATATAAAATATTAAACGACTGAGAGGATGGGGGAGGGAGTAATTAATTACAATTTGTGCTTCCCAATCTTTCATTATTGATACTTTTACATCACGGTGTATGTAGATCAGGAATCATCATTCTGTAATTCTGTTCTTTTTTGCTCCAACCGTTACTTGAAAATGACTCTGGAGTGTCATGCCCTTTTTAATTGTATCGTATGATTCGGTTTACCCTTAGGGTCGACTATTCGTTTTTTTGGGACATTTACTTTCATTAGACATGTTATTTATTGTTTTCATAATTTTGGAAACCACGTGAAGCAATACCAAATGCACATCGAATTTAGGGAAAAGGATTAGATTTTGACTATGAACTACTTGAAATTACTAGCTTTCTCTATCTTTATTTGTCTCCACTATTGATTTGGCATATACCTTAAGAAATATAACAATAAATAATAAATGTAATTTTATTATATCACCCTTTAAATATAATAAATTTTATATTTTAAAAAATACATTGAATAATAAATAAATATTTAATAACAAAGATAAAATGAATACAAAATGATAAATTATCTATTTATTATTCAAACTAGATAAATATTATTGGACATATATTTTTAATATAGCGAACTAGTAAAGATGACGGAGGTAGCGTGCTAGCAGATGCAATATCTTTAACTTTCCTTTTTTTTACTACTTTGTTGTCTTTATTAGAAGTTGGGGAAGGATGTATGTCGACTTTTTTGTGCCTCTTTTTTTCAATATTTTTGCCATATTGGATCATTCTTAAGCTTGGATCTAAACTCTTGTACTAGCTTTTTCACTTGAGCGGCGACCACAGTAGAGTCTGCATTTGTATTTACTTGAGAAATACTCAAATTAAAAGATAGTGCATAATCAAAATTAACATTGCTACGTGGTGTACCTCTTGTAGGTGTGAGTTCAGCCATTAAAGCATACCTCCAATCTTACTACCAACTGTAAATCGAGTAAAATAATGGAAGCTTGAGAAAAAGTAATGAAATCGATTGAAATACAACTACCGTCAAATATATTTATGGAAGAAATACTAGGAATAACTGATAATGGTGGTTATCTGGAATTGTGGAAGACACTTGAATTTTGGTATGAAAATATTTAAAATCATGAAGAAATCGATTTGGGTGTAATTGCGTGAATACTGGGATTGTGAGAGAGAAGTTTAATTGAAAAAGAAGTGAATATTGATTGGGCGTAATATTATGAGGGGAATGAAACTCTTCTAATTGTATTGGGACTTATGGATGAGCCTGGTCAAAATATTACTCCCTCTGTTTCAAATTGATTGACCTGTTTTAACTTGACACGGAGTTTAAGAAAATAAAAAAGACTTTTGAATTTTGTGGTCTTAAATTAAAGATACGTGGAATGTACCAAAATGTCATTTAATCTTGTGGTCTAAAACATGTCATGTGAAAAGTTGAAATTAAAAAGTTACTAAAAAAGAAAGAAGTCATTCTTTTTGAAACACACTAAAATAGAAAGTAAGTCAAACAAATTGAAACGGAAGGAGTACTATATTTGTTATGGATAATAATTTTATAAAAGTGGAATTATAATGCCATATAATTTTTTCTTTTTTTTTGGGATATTTACTTTTATTGGACATATTATTTATTGTTCTCATATTTTTGAAAACCACGTGAAGCAATACCAAATGCACATCGAATATAGGGAAAAGGATTAGATTTGACTATGAGCTACCTGAAATTACTTGCTATGTCTATTTTTAGTTGTCTCCACTATTAATTTGACATACACCTCAAAAAATATAGTACTTAATAAATAATAAAAATAATTTTATTATATCACCTTTTAAATATAATAAATTTAATATTTTAAAAAATATATTGAATAATAAATAAATATTTAATAACAAAGATAAAATGAACACAAAATAATAAATTATCTATTTATTTTTCAAATTACTAGATAAATATTATTGAACATATATTTTTAGTATAGCGAACTAGTAAAGATGGACGGAGGGAGTATGTATTCCTTTCGTTTCAATTTGTGTTTTTTCCTTTTTAATACGTTTCAAAAAGAATTTTTTTGTTGGCAGGTTTTTAATTATGACTTTTCTCATGGCATATTTAAGTATCATAAGATTAAAGAATATTTTGGTACATACATATCTTTAATTTAAGATCACAAGATTAAAAAAAATTTCTTTACTCTCTTAAATTTTATATCGAGTTAAAATCAGACAAACAAATTGAAACATGGGGATTAACTTCAACTTGCGTTTGAGTTTTGGAAAATAAAAAAATGAGAGTTGAGTAGTCAACTTTATAATTCGGTGCAAGTACCGGAGACCATAAATATCTTGCTTAATTGCATAATCAAATTATTGTATCATTAATGACATTGAGTGATGCGTTAGTATGAACATGAAATTTCTTATTTCAATTAGAAAATTGAAGGATTGAGGTTGACATCGCTTTTAGATACAAGAAAGTTGGACTAATTATTAAATCAACTATCTATCTCTTTCTCTCTTTCTCAAAATTGCAGTCAAGAACTGAGTTGGATCAAGTATGTCTTCAATGTATACACGGTTCATAATTGCCTTCAAATTTAAAAATTTAAGTTGATTGGCTATCAAAATTTTTATCTTATTGGTGAGAGTTTAATTCCCCACTCTATAAATCCCCTTTCCCTACTCTATTTTTTTATTAAAAAAAAGAAGCCCTCCAAATAATCCACTAATTATGCTCCGTTATGTTTTCCATAAAATCAAGAAATAATGGGCCCAACTAAAATAACTTATACCCATAATTTTAAAATTTATCAAAAATATCTAACTGTACCATAAATAAACATATATGATAATTTTAAATTATGCATAACCTTCATTGATGATGTTCATTATCACTATCACAAATCATAATTATATACAGATAATAAATTTGACACAAAATTATTATTTTTATAATAAATTAAGTAATACATTATCCTAAAATTATAACACAATATTTTAATTAAATTGCTAACAACACAATGACTAGCTCTACAATTAGTTACGAAGATTAATCAATGCAAGTAAATAAATAATACTACTAACGAAAGAAGATGAGAGACCCCATATATATATATATATTACCCAAAGATTTATAAATCTTATGAGTATAAGCAAACATTATTCAATATAAAAGATGAAAGACCTCATATATTGGTAAAGAATTACAAATATAAAGAAAAGTTTATACGTTGTAGGCAAATATTATTTAATATAGGATATGCGAGACCTCATATATTGGCAAATAACTATAAATCTGAAGAAAAATTTATACAAATCAAGCAAAACAAAATTGAAGTAAATTTGCACAAATCAAGCAAAACACATCAGAAGTACTAATAGATGTACCCCTTTTTTAATTATAAAAATATAAAAGTTTGGAGCAAAATAAATCTAAAGTAGATTCGTACAAATAAAAAAAACACATCAAAAGTAAATTCTTTTGTTTTCCTATTTTATCTTCGTGATAATTCAAGATAAAATATTTTGTTATTTTACAAAAAAAAAATAAATTAAGATGCAAATCATTTTAAAAAAAGGACATGGTGCAAATAAAAATAAATGCAAAATACAAATAACTAGTCATAACATATATACACTCTAGATTATATTCTAGTTTTATTGTTTAATCCTCACATTACGATCCCACCAAAACTCTTTTCTTCCTTTTTCCCGTTAATAATGCCTCTGAAAATGATCAAAGGCACGTGAAGGTGAAACGATCAGCCAAACAATATGGTTACCAACTCCATATTAATAACATTAAAGTAGTATTACTTTAATACTGCTCAATCTTTAAAAAAATATCTAATAAATAAATATAACTTAGCAAATGTATTTTTTATTTATTAATTTTCTTAATAAATATAAAATAAATTAAAGTGATAATTAAAATGAAATGGAATGAGTATTAGTACTATTTTTAAGTCGTATCTATCATGGCCTTAAGTTTTAAGTATTTGAATTATCATCTCAAGGTACGATCACATGGTTTGTCCCCTTAACCTTTGGAAAACTCATCATCTCCTTTATCCATTTTTTAAGCATTGGATTTTTAACTTTTTCTTTGCCTCCCTTTAAAAAATAATACTTCTATTTCAATTCATGTGATGTATTTTTTTTAGCTTGTTTTTTTTTAAATTATGATTTAATTTAAATTATATATTTTACTGTCCTAGCGGAGAATCTTAATAGTTCAGTTAATTGACTATCTGAAATTCAATTTTGTTGGTGACGGCTCCATTCCCCACCTCATAATCCTATCCCCATTTTCCCTTTTCATACCCCCATCTTTTTTTAAAAAAAAATACTCTGATAATTTTGTCCTTCAATTTCTGTTACTCCCTCTATCTCAATTTATATAACATACACTTTCCTTTTTAGTTAGTCGCAAAAAAAGTTACATATTTCTAATTTTTTATATTTAGTAAAAATTTACTAACTTTAAAATGTTTATTTTATCCTTAATGAGATGATTTATAGCCACACAAACATCTATGACTTATTTTAGACCACAAATTTTAAAAGTCTTTCTTTCTTTCGTAAACTCTGTGCGCAGTCAAACTACATCATATAAATTGAGACGAAGGGAGTATTATTTTGTTGTTGCTTGTACTTTAACTATCATATTTTTGTGTTGTAGTTTGTTACTATATGTTGTTTTAGTTATTTTATGCTATTTTCTGTACATCTGTTACTTTTTTTGGACTGCTTTGGATAATTTTTCTTGAGCTGATGGTCTATTGAAAATAGCATGTCCCCCTCCAAGGTAGAGGTAAGATCTTCATACATTTTACTCTTCTCAAACTCCACTTTATGAAATTATACTCATTATGTTATTATATTGTTAATGAGATAATTTACAAACTATAAAAAAATATGCAACTTAATTGTTCTTTCAATGGGACCTGAAAGTTAACCATGGATGAGTATGGACTTACTTGCAATATATTACCAAAAAAATTCTCCTTTATATATATCAAACAGTCAATAGAGAAGTTGTCTCCTATTTTTTTGTTTTATCATTAATATCACTTTCACATTTTCCAAAAAATGAGTTGCTCTAATTTCCCTTGCAAAGCTAGTCGCTTATCTGCCAATTATGGATCAGAAAATTTCAAGGAAATGTGCATAAAATACAAAGAGATAATATCAACCCTTCCAAAACGAGAGCCTCCTCATCCTTATTATGAATTCTACCAATATCAAGGATTTTGGTACCCTTTACACTTCTTAGAAGCAGCTTTATATATGCAAGAAAACTTCAAGGCTCAACCCTCTGATATTTTCATTTGCACTTCTCCAAAAACAGGCACTACTTGGCTTAAAGCTTTAACCTTTTCCATTATGACTAGACATATTTTTCATGATGACTTTACAAATAATCCTTTGTTTCATAAGGTACCCCATAAATGCCTACCCTTCTTGGAAATTGATTTTATCTCCGACCCTAAATTTGTAGACACCGATTTGCCATTATTATCCACACATCTTCCTTACACTCACTTACCGAAATCCATATTAGAATCAGATAATGGAAAGATCATTTACGTATGTAGGGAGCCCAAAGATACATTTGTTTCTTTGATGCATTTCTTACAAAGGATGGAGGCTGAAAGTAGTAGCAGTGTTGGAGCAAATATTATTGAAGTACCCCTTACACTTGAACAACAATTCAAGTGGTTTTGCCAAGGACAAAACCGACATGGACCTTACTGGGATCACGTGTTGGAATACTGGAAAGCAAGTGTTGAGAAACCTGAGAGAGTGTTCTTCTTGAAATACGAAGATTTGAAGGATGACACGTTAGGTTATGTGAAGAAATTGGCCTACTTCATGGGCAAACCCTTCTCCAACGAGGAAGAAGCGCGAGGTGTGCCTCAAGAAATTGTGGCACGCTGTAATTTCGAAAGTTTGAGCAATCTAGAGGTGAATAAGAGTGGGATAATGTATCAATTAGAAACTACTCCAGGAATTAGTAACAGTGTATTTTTCCGAAAAGGAGAAATTGGCGATTGGAAGAATTATTTGACGGAGGATATGGCAAAATCCATTGATGCCATAACGCTACAGAAATTTCAATCTGCGGGCTTGACATTCCCTTCTTCAATATATTAACACTAAATCGTTTGTAGTTTTTACTTACTTTCTTCTTCTGTCATCTTGTTTCTTTATTTTTTTAAAAAAGAAGTTCTCATGTACCGTGTCTTTATTCTGTATATTTTACTCTTGTTCAACTTTTGGGCTTGATCATTCTATTCTTCAATCGATTGATGACATATAATGTCTCTTCTTCATCAGTCTTGAGTTTAACCCTGTGTTGTCCTAATTCTTCAAAAAATATTGATGATTGGAATTCTCCAAAAATAATAATATATTTTTAGAGAACTTAATTATACAAATGCATTAATTTTTTTGGAGAGTTCGAGTAACATAAGTTTCACTTAATGTGTGTTCGGTATGAAGGAAAATGTTTTTCAAGGAAAACAAGTTGTTTCTTACTTGTTTTCTTGTGTTCGGTACGCAAGTAGAAATTTTTTTCTAATTTTTTTTTTATATATTTAACACAAAACACTGAGAACGAATAGGGTAAGGGGGTGGAGTAAGAAAAAAACTATAATTTTTTTTTAAAAAAAAATTAAAAAAAAAAATCTTTTGAGGGGGGGGGGGGGGGGGGGGGATTGGGGTAGGGGGTAGGGAATGGGGTGAGAAAAAAAGTTTAAATTTTGTTTTAAAGAAAATTAAATTTTTTGTTTTGGGGGTGGGGTGGGGGGTCGGGGTAATGGGAGGTAAGAAAAGAAATTTGGAATTTTTTAAAAAAATAATTTTTTTTGGAGGTGGGGAGGGGGGGGGGGGGGGGAGGTAAGAAAAGAAATTTATTTTTAAAAAAAATTAATTTTAAAAATTAATTTTTTTGAGGGGGGTTGCTGATGGGAGGTGGGGGGATTGGGGTAAGAAAAATTCCGCAGGATCTGCGCCATTACATTTGCATTCATCATATTCCATTTTCATAGGCAAAAGTTCTACAGTCGAATGATTCTATTATTGGTCCGAAATAGGCTACCTCCTTTAAATAGATACATATGTAGATTTAAATTAGGAGTGGCAAAATTAAATTAAATTCGTCTAATTCGCCCAATTCGTTTAATTTAGATTGGTTGTTGATTCGCTCATTTATTAGCTCAACTTATTTCAATTCATTTGAAATTGGGTCGATATGTATCCCAAATTGATTTTTGATAAATTTTATCGAAATATTTTTAAAAGATTTATTTTCATAGCCTATTTAAAAAAATAAGCCACTTATTACATAAAGTGGTCATTCAGTCGAACTTACTACAGCCAAAGTGCTATTTAATACTCCTTATTGTTACTAATGAAGAAATTAGCTAGGCAATTGATAGATTTGCATTAGAAATAAAAAACCGTAACATTCAAATTCTAAACTAATAATTATGTAACATACGGGTGAATTTGAAGAGAAGGTAATGGAACTTATTTGATGAGAGCAAACCCTCTTTTGCTAGTTCAGAATATATTTTTTTTTAAAAAAGCAATTAGTAAACAAAATGAATTATAGGAAAAGACATAAAAGAAAATGGTGAAAATAAAATTTAGGACATAAGTTACAAAGCAAATTAGAGAAAAAAAAGAGATGAGGAACCAATACATGTAAAAGAAAAAAGGCATCTGAAATTTTCATTTATAAGCAAAGATTAGAAGATAAAACCTCGTGCATTAACATTCATAATTGTGGTATTTAATTCATTTTATGAAGAAAAAATTGAAACGAAAGAAAATAAAGGGGCTCTAGGAATTGAAGTAATAACCTTTGCTTAATCTCAATCCACCAGCCAATGAGCGGTACATGTACACCTCATTTCCAAGTTTATATTTTTCATCTCACCATATTTCCATTTTCAAACTACGCCTCATCTGACTCTTTTTCGGATTCATGTTGATATATTGTGTATAATCGAGCCTTAATTTATTTGTCTTTTGTGTTACTGCATTTTTTAGTTACTCCATTTTATTTACCTTTTGACCTTTGTATTATTTTATTTTTTTGATATCTTAATTGATTGACTATCTGAACTTTCACCTTATTGGTGAGGGTTCGATTCCCATCTTATAATCTTTCCCCCCACTTTGTTGGTGAGCAGTAGTACTATTTTTAAGTTGTATGTCTGCTTTTGAACATGAATTTAGGTTTTAAGTACTCTCTGAGTTTTAAATTATTTGACTTACTTTAATTTTTTTTTTAAGTCTATCTGAAAAAGAATGATTCTTTTCTTTTTGACAATCATATAACATATTTAAGACTATAAAATTAATACATATTTTGATATATTCTACATATTTTTGATTTAAGTCAAGTGGTTCCTGTGTTTTGGAGCACTGCAAAGGAAAATGTCAGATCAAAGGGTTGAGCCTTGAAGTTTTGTGGCCTAGATCTATTTGCTGACTCAATTTCCACATGTAAGGTAATGGATTTTTCTATTTATGTCTATTGTACTGTGTGCCAGCAACTTGGTACATGGTGGTATCAAGAAGAAGAAAGAAAACGTCTCAGCCATCACACCTTACTATTCTAGTATATGCATACAAAATGTATTGGAGTTATGAAAAGAATCCTTTTATTTACAGTCTTAGCTATTCTGATAAGAAAGCGCGATTCCCTGGGACCGGAAGGGGAAAGATTGAATCTTGAAAGACTGAGCCCCCGGCTAGCAAGATCGGGAGGGTTAGTGTCCTCTTAAGAAGGTGAATGTTATTGAACCCAAACGTTAAAAGCCATGCTTTTCATTCCTTCTACGTCCATTGCTACTGTAAGACCACCAACAGGGGGAGATGAGCAACATGTGGGGCCTACATGTAGTTTTTGTTTTTGTACCTTTGCCGTCCCTCAGCCCCTCTCCCACCCTTTCTATCTATCATTAGAAGTAGGGCGGGTGGCGTACCTCACTGAGCTATCGATCGCGAAGCTATCGCCCGGTTCAACCAATCGTCCGTCCTGGTGCCTTTGCTACTGATTTGACCGCTTCTCATCGTTAATCCGGGTTCACAGATAGGTTAGCCCCTTCTCCTTCAGGAGATGCAGCAAGACTATGTTCTCATCTGAGTTCCACTTCTTCCTCAATCCACTCTAAGAAAAAGGCAAGTACAGCTACTCTACTTTAGAGTAGATCCAGCCTCCCTCCGGGTCTCAATTAGGGTATGTGGTCCTATCCTAAAAGAAAGATCCTATCTTGCCTCCCTGAAATAAAGGGTTTTAACTACCTCTGAAGAGGCCTCCCCTTCCGTACCTACTCCGCAAGGTCTCGCTCCTTTCACTTCCTCTTCAACAAGATATGACCCTTTTAGTGGCTATAGTGGCGTACTTAGGTAATGAAATTCTCGACCAAACCTATCCCCTAACCCTCGGAGTCTCCGTCCGCTTCTTCTCCTTCTGGAGCCTCCCTCATCGGCCATGCATCGGACTCAGCACAGAGGATCATCCCACCAATACCCCAACAACCCCAAAATTGTTGCACATACCCCATATGTCCCATATCCCGTATACAATATCCAACCGCACTATACTCAACCTCGAGCTCCAGCATACCAAAATTCACCAAGATCATATGTTTCTGTCCACCAAAATAGACCAACATATGCACCAAGATCGCGTCCAAATATCGAAGCCAAAAATACCCACACCTACACGCCTATTGCCGAGCCTTTGGCTCAATTATTTGAAAGGTTGAGGGCAGCGAGATTGTTGCAACCAGTTGAAGGAAGAATCCCGGATCCACTCCCTCGAAACTTTGATGGAAACAAACAATGTGCTTACTACTAGGGAGTCCAGGGACATGATACAGAAGAGTGTTTTGGCCTAAAGAATCAGATTGAGTCTCTAATCAGAAAAAGAGTAATCAAATGCACCGCAGCACCTTCGAATGTGGACAACAATCCTTTGCCAAATCATGAGAATCGAGAAGTTAACATGATTACTCTGGAGGAAGAATATGATTTGGAAGGAACCATTGTGCCTGTATGGAACACGAAAGAGGTTGCCACAACATCTTCAACCCGACCTATTATCACTGTTCAGTTGAAAGCACCTTTGGTTGTTCAAACTTACCTACCGAGAGTTGTAGTGACCATTGCAGCCGCTAGAAAGCCTGAATATGACACTAAAGCAGTCCCATAGGACTACTGAGCGGAGGCCAAGGGCAAAATGATAGACACTGTTGTGGCCCAAGGAATGACATGATTGGGAAGGTGTTATGCCTCGGAAAATCTAAATCGGGGAATCCTCAAGATAGAACAGAATCCAAAGAAGAATATTTCTGATGTTGAAGTTGCAGAATTTTGGAAGAAGACGCAACCTAAGGACTATTCGGTCGAAGAGCAGTTGAAGAAGACACCTGCCCATATATATGTTATGTCTTTGCTAATGAGCTCCGAAGCACATAGGAACGCTTTGGTATAAGTTCTGAATGGAGTTAACATACCGGAAGAGATCACAAGTGACATGTTGGCCACAATAATGGGAAGAATGGTGTAAGAAAACACGATCTCTTTTTATGATGATGAATTACTGGTAGAAGGGGCTGGACACAACAAAACACTTCACATCGCGGTCAAATATTGTGACAAGCTTTGTGACCAAAGTTTTGATTGATGGCGGTTCTGGATGCAGCATCTGCCCTTTCACCACTTTGTAGGATCTAGGTGTGAATTTAGGGGAGATAAGCGAAAGCCGCGTGAAGGTCAGAGCATTCGATGGAGCACAAAGAAGCATCATTCGAGAAATCTATCTCACATTGCAAGTAGGGCCAGCTGAATTTCTCATTCTATTTCAAGTGATGGATGTGTCGTCCAACTATAATTTGCTGCTAGGAAGGCCATGGGTCCACATGGCAAGAGCAGTTCCCTCTACTCTTCATCATTATGTGAAGTTCGAGTGGAGTCGCACCGAGGTTACCATTCATGAGGAGCTCAGTCACCTCATTTATTCTGTGAATTTTGTTCCAGTCGCCGAAGAATTGGATGGAGCCTCTTTCCACACTCTAGAGATCATGCAAGCTGTAAGAATTGATGAAAATGTAGAGCCTGTTGAAGTGAAGATGCCGAGAGTAGCAAACATGGTTGCGTCAGAAAAGTTGAAATATGTGTATTAGCCAAAGACAGGACTGGGACCCAAGTCCAATGGTATTACTGAACCAATCCAACTGAAGCATCAGAAGGGTACTGTCGGACTTGGATATAATCCTACTTCAGGAGGAGTTCACAACGCAAGGTCGGGTAAGATAGTGTTTGTTCCAGGACAAGTTCCGATTCCAGATCAAGCAGCTGATGAAGGCTCTGGAGATAGGTATCAAGAAGCTGACCATCCGTGATGCTGAGCCTGGAGAAGTCTTGCAAAATTGGACCATCAACCCATCCCTATTTCGATAGGAGTCCTGATAGTGTGGAAATGTAGTTAAATTTCAAAATTGTTTTCTGCATGATCAATCGAGGCTTGAATCATGCCTAAGCCCTTTTTGCTACTCGCCTCTTGTTAAAAAGTCGAGCGCTTTTTCTTAATAAAAAGTCGAGCGCTTTTTCTTAATAAAAAGTCTTAGTAGCTTAGTTGGTTGTCTATCTAAATTTTTACTTTTCCGGCGAAGATTCGATTCTCCACTTTGTAATCTCCTCTTCATAACCCCAATTCTAAATAAGTAAAAAAAAAAGAAGTTATATATTTAAAAAAGTGAGCTCTTTATCTGCATCCACTGCATCCTTTTTACTTTATTTTATAGGATTCTTTTTTTGGCTCACGAGTTATTTTGGAGAAGAAATACCCTAAAAAAACATTTGAATTATCATCATTAACCATCATTGTTTACCATGTTGTCAGCCATTATAGTGATTCTACCCACAATCATCACTATTAGCCTTCAACACCATCAATTACCGTGTAATATTTTAAAAAAACATTTTGTTGATATAGTATTAGATCAACTAGTATTTAATTATTAATTTTTAAATAAAGACAATTTTTGTATATTTAAATGTTGAGAAAAATAAATGATCTTAGTTATTTAGTATTCAGATCTTAATGCAATATTTTAATATTCATATGATCATATAGATTCAAAAGTCTTTTATCTTTTTTTTAAAAATGAAAATGGACCTAGGTATCCCATATTGGTTGAGTAAGGTGTTGTTTGTCTCCTTATATGATCGATCTATAATAATTCTATGAAAATGGACCTAGGTATCCCATAGGTATCCCATATTGGTTAAATAAGCTTATAAAAAACTCAGCCTGCCCTACTGTAGATAAGTTGTGGGGACATTGTAGACTGTAGTTGTACACTTTGCAACGATCATTAGAGTTGACCAAAATTATAGTTTCGAAAAGCTAAGCTGCTTGTGATTATTTAAAATATAGTTGAAACGAATAATGAGGTAGGGGTTTACCTCAGGCCATCGACATCGGTGTTTTACCTCAGGCCATTGATATCATGCGCTCTTATTAAAATAAATTTCGCGGAAAATTAGCTATATCCAATTTTGGTTGGCCTTTCACCACTAGCCACAAGTCATTTTCGTATTTAGATTATTTTTTTATGACTGTTGAAGTGACTGAACAAAATGTCAGATTTATTCAATGTTGAATCCCATGATCTCCAACTAATGGTAGTGGCTGCATTTTTTGAAAAGAAAGATATTGGTAGAAGGATGTTAACCAAGAACTGATGTCTCATGTTGAACTCGTCTGTAGTTGCTACTACATTATTATGTCTGGATAAAGTGACCCGTATACTGGTGGAATAATTACAATGCAAACAATATTGTCCGTTGATAAAGGAAAGGTCAGGTTTTAAATTCTCAGAAACCGTACAATTATATAGCCAAAGGAAATTGGCTGTGCCTAAAATTCATCCCAAGCATTGGTAATGTGCCTATCTCATTAATAAAATACAGATAAATAATTCTAAGTCTTACGTTTAAAGCATACACATTGAAAAAAAAAAAATTGGCTTTGGACTTTCGTGGAAAAGAAAGAAATTACAATAAATTACTCAAGTTGATGAAAAAAAATTATTCATGCATGTCTATAAGTAGGGCTTTGCACTCTTGAGTTTGATCACCAAAATCTAAAATGTGGAACATTATTGGTTTATGGGGAGTAGGAGTAATAGTGATAGGAATAAGTCATTGGGTGTACAAATGGAGGAATCCCAAATGTAAAGGGGTATTGCCTCCTGGTTCCATGGGCCTTCCTATTATTGGAGAGTCCATTGAATATTTCTCCTCACATTCCTATGAAGGAATTCCACCCTTCATTGCCAAAAGGACTGCAAGGTTAAAAAAAAATTCTATCCAAATTAAAAAGAGCAAATATTGTCTTGATTTATTAGAGTTATTGTTGCTTAATATCTAACTTAATATTTCAGGTATGGAGGGCTATTCAAGACAAGTTTAGTTGGGCAGCCAGTGGTGATATCCACTGATCCTGAAATAAATTACTATATATTCCAACAAGAAGACAAGCTCTTCCAGTGTTGGTACACAAAGAGTGCTATTGAACTGACTGGCAAACAAGGCTTGATAGCTAACAATGGGGCTGTCCATAAGTACCTTAGGAATTTGGTGTTATCTCTTATTGGCCAAGAAAGGCTAAGGAGAAACTTATTGTCTGAAATTGATGTTATAACTCGTAAACACTTGCATCACTGGGCTAGCCTTGGCGAAGTTGAAGTCAAAGAAGCATCTGAAATTGTGATTCTCTAATTAACTCACCCCTCCATCTCCTTTGCTTGTTTATTTATATATATATTCTTCTGGTTCAACTAGCTAGGGGCGGAGCTACAGTTCTGCTCAGTGGTTCGAACAGAATCCAACAATTTTGCTGATAAATGTTATTTTCCACGTTGTAGATGTTATTCATATTTTTTGCGGGAAAGATACTTGGTTGTGATGAACAAGAGGCGCTGGAACTAAGAAAGCATTACAGAGCATTTTTTAATGGCTTTCTCTCATTTCCTATAAATGTGCCTGGAACTGTTTACCATGCGTGTTTACAGGTATTTTTCAGATATATACATGCAGTCAATAGACCCTCGGCTCAAGTAATATGTAATTATAATATCTTCAGGGGCGTAAAGGTGCTGTAAAGGTGATCAAAGATATCTTCAAGAAGAGGAAATCATCCAATAAGGAGAAAGCAAATTCAGAAGATTTCTTAGATTACATACTTAAAGAAGTGGAGAATGAGGAAGCATTCCTAACTGAAGCAACTGCTGTGGATTTAATCTTTTTACTTCTATTTGCTGCTTATGAAACCACTTCTTCCTCCATCACCCTTCTCTTTAAGTACCTCACACAACATCCTGATGTTGTAACACAATTGAAGGTAATTTCGATACTCTAAAATTAATTAATAATAGCTTCTTTATCAAATAATCATATATATATATTACACCTAATTAATTCGCAGGAAGAACACGACAACATTTTCAGAAATCGACAAGATAAGGATGCTCCAATTTCATGGGCTGAATACAAGTCCATGACCTTCACACATATGGTAAGTTTTTTTCTTTTTCGAGGTAATTAATCTCGTTTAGCTTGAACTTTCCTTTTTTATTGTTTATTATATATGTGACAGGTTACAAATGAACTAGTAAGACTTGCCAACATTGTCCCAGGAATTTTCAGAATAGTACTAAAAGATGTGGAAATCAAAGGTACTCCCCATACCAAGCTCATTTTCTTTATGTTTCTTCTTCCTTTTCTTTTGCTTTCATTTTGTCTTTAAAATACTAATGACAAAAACAATAAATCATAGGATATACCATTCCGGCGGGATGGACAATAGTGATATGCCCATCATCAATTCATCTAGATCCAAACAAATATGAAAACCCCCAAATGTTTAATCCATGGCGATGGAAGGTTAGTTAAGAATATATATATACACATTTGTATATTTTCCGCGATTCTCTACTTTTAAGTTCGTACTATGTTTTTGTATAAAATTGGAATTCAAAAGGAAGATGAATTACATAATGCATCAAAAAAATTCATGGCGTTTGGGGGAGGAATGAGATTGTGTGCTGGAGCTGATCTCTCAAAGGTGCAAACATCCATTTTTCTCTATTACTTGCTCAAAGATTATAGGTATGTAATCTCGATACTCTACGTACATACATAAATGAAATCTTTGTTGAGTGCATTTCTTATAAACCATATATAGTAACATGCAAAATTTCAGTTAATGAGTAAATTAAGTATTAGTTATATTCAATTTTATTTTAAAATTTCAGGTGGAATGTAACAAAGGAAGGAAACATTATACGACAACCCGGTTTATTCTTCAAGAATGGATTACGTATTCAAATCCATGAGAAATCAGAAGATAACGAGGAAATCATTGGTTCATGAGTTGATGGTTGAAATTCTAAATGAAATGCTCTTTACTACAATAGCCTATGAAAAATAAATGAGCTTGGGCTTATTAATATTTATGCAGTATTTAATAAGTTGTTCGTGTATGAACAATAATAAGAGATACATGTTCAAGATTATTGCTTCATGTATCCATTAATTGTCTTGGGATATTTTTAGACATTGTATGTTATATTTATTTATACTGATGGTTGTGATGTAATATAAGGGCAACTTGGCCAAAGTTTTTCTTTTCTTCAAACAGGTGTGAATAAGGCATCAAAATACAAATCATAACAAATTTGCTTCTGCCAAAGCCTACGTCCACGCTAAGCACGAGCCCAATAATTGTTACGTTTGTTTAGCCTTTTCGAGCATG
This sequence comes from Jaltomata sinuosa, assembly GCA_003996215.1. NCBI lineage: Eukaryota > Viridiplantae > Streptophyta > Magnoliopsida > Solanales > Solanaceae > Jaltomata > Jaltomata sinuosa. The sequence goes on along the minus strand of QJPP01000001.1, from coordinate 916,974 downwards.
AAGTAGCATTGAAGGATATATGTTAATTATCATTTGTTTGTCATCATGTACATTCAAATATATAACAAACATATTGAAAAGGTAAAGGGATGGAGGAATACAAATTAAAGCAATATTAGTTCCAACTCTGTATTATGGCCATGATCAATATCGTCACTAATCGTCACTATCATCAATATTGATCTCGACTCCTTTCAATATGAACAACATTTCAATCGATTTAATTGACTAGTACATAATAATTTCTTTTATGGAGGATATTACTGCGTAGACCCCTTTCTTCTATATTTTTCGAAAAAGAGAATTGATATATGACCTTTTAGAAGCTTTCATGACTAGTATGTAAGTATCCGTGGCCAAAGATATTGCAATACTTTTTGGTAAAATTTGTTTGGCCACATAATTTGTTTGGTTTTGAGAAAAACTTTTGCCAAAAATTCAAAATCTACAAAAAAAAAAAGAAGGTTTTTGGGCCAAACAATAGTTGTTAAGGTTCTTTTAAAATTTCAAAACTTACCTCAAACTTTCATATTTTATTTGAAAAATCCAATTTATGACTTCAACTATTTCTATCTATCCTTTCCCCTCGTTAAACGCACTCTTGAACTGAAAATGCATGCTCGCCACGAAAAAATTGTTCGTAAAATGTGAGAAGATTATATTAAAGAATAGCTAGTTACTACCGTTGTTATTATTATTATTCTCTTGTACCGATGAATTTTCATAACTAAGTGTAATTTAACGAATTATAGTAGCTGGTAATGTGTCTACCAGCCTTGTTTACTACTTAATTCAATCGTTATCTAAACTAATATATTCAACTAACAAGAATCAAAGCCAAATGTTCAAAGGTCGAACAAAAATTATCCAATTTGAAGTCATGCATGTGCCATAATAATTTTTATTTCCCTTTATGGTAGTCCACTTGTTTGACTACGCGAATTTCCACTTTCTTCGTGGGAATTTAATTTCCCGCATTGAAATTCTTTTCTCATTTTTTGTACCGCCTATCTCTCCTTCTTTATATAATTTTTTAAAAAAATAAAAAAACAATCAAAATCTAATGGTTAATAGTCTAATTCCAGTCATGCAAATTGTGTGGGCCTTGATTATTTGGGTGTGTTCAGTAAGACGGAAGATATTTTTCAGAAAATGTTCTCCAATTTTTTTCATAATTGATTTGTTTAAATATTCTAAAAAATATTTTTCAAATAGATTTATTATACTCTATTTTAAGGAAAATGACTTTTTTTACGTAAAGTAAATAAAATATTTTTTCAAAACTATCTTTCAACCTCATCAGCCCCACCTAATTCATCCAGACACCATAGGCCATCGACCCCTTAGCCCCTTCATCTACCACCCTATTACGTGACCCCCACCCACCCCTACCTTTCACTTAGTCCGACACCTTCTCCCCTAACCCTTCACTCGCTCCTCTTTTCTACTGCCCCGATCTCCGTCTTCCCCTCACCCCGACCTGCCCCACCCTTCTGCTCAGGCTAAACCCTCCCCTACCCTCAATCGAGGCTCGAGGCTCCAACACCGGTCAGAATCCACATCGTGACCCCAATCTGAAACCCAACCTAGGACTTAATCTAGGACTCGATTCCTAAACCCAACTCGGGACACGACTCCTAACCTTGACCCAAGACCCGACTCCCGACCCAGGACTCAACTCCCGACCTTGACCTTAACCCCCGACCCTAGACGTGACCCGTGACTCGACCCCCACCCGAATCTTGACCTCGAGACCCAACCTCTAGCCGGAACTAACTCTCGATCCCACATTGACTCGACTCACAACCTCAACCTAGGATCCAACTCCCGATCCCACCTTGACTTGACTTATGACCAGACGTAAACTATGTCTCCCAACCCTACCCTTACTCGACGCATGACTCCGACCCTGATTTCTGACCCTAACTCAAAACCTCAGCAGGATCCTGACCCAAGACATGACTCTTGACCTTGACTCCCAACCACGACCCCAACCCTAGACCTAAGACTCAACTCTCATCCCTAAACCTAACATATGATTATGTACCTGACTCCTGACCCAATCTCGACCTAGGACCCGACTATCGAACCTCTACCCAAGCCTCGACCTGGGACCCGAGACCCAGAAATAACCCTGACTCCATACCTTGACCCTAACACCCGCTCTCAAGTACTCGATCTTGACTTGGGACCCAACTCTCAACTCTGACCGCAACCCTCGATTCGAAACCCGACTCTCAAATATTGAGTCCTACCACCAGGCCTTGACACTGAACCCAAAAACCCAGCTCTGATCTCGACCCTGGCTCCTGACCACGACCCTCACTTGGGAGCAAATTCTGATCTTGACCCCGTTCCCGACTAAAGACCTGACCTTGACTCAAAACCCGTACGTCCCCCCAATAACTTCCTAGGACCCGACTGCAACCTCGACACAGAACTCGTCAATGTGTCAAGGTCATATTCTGGGTTAGGGTCAAATCTCGGGTCGACATCAGAGTCAGGTCGTCCTTGCTCGAGTTTGGGTCTCCGATCTTGCTCAGGATCGGGTCGTGAATCTTGGCTGGGGTCGGGTCTCGAGTTAAGGTTAACTAAGGTCGAGTCGAGGATTAAGTTCTAAGTCGGGTTCAAGGTCAGGGTTGGGGGTTGGGTCCCGAGTCGGGGTCAAGTCGGGTCTAGACAAGGATCTTGGTCCGTGTTAAAGGGTGGGGGTCTGGGTCCGGTATTATAATATTTGCCTAGATTATATTTAAATGCTCTTGGGATACTATTTTCTCCGTACTAACAAATATCAAAAAATAATAAGAGAATCACTTATTTTCCAAAAAATATTTTCCATGGAAATCATTTTTCTTCGTACTAAACACACCCTTTTATCTCCCTTTATTTGCTTCTGAACAAAGAACCATAGAACAATATTATATGACACCATAAGCAGAAAATAAATAAATTATATGACACCCATCGCACGTGCATACACCTGTTTCTTTCCCTTGCTTCAATAGATGATTACACATTTTTGAGGATAGATAAAATATAGTGATACAAGTTTTAAAAAGTCCTTAACTACTTACTCCGTTCCACTTTACTTGTTATTTATTTCTATTTTTTATTTTTATTTTTACTTGTCAATTTTGACATATCAAGAAAAGACAATTATTTGTTTCCATGTTTTACCTTTAGCATTAATTACTTATTCCTAAAATTATTTTCCAAGACTTAATACTAACATTAATTAATAGGGTTAATATGGTAAAATAGCTATGTTAATCATTGTTTTCTTAATAGGTGTGTCAAGTCAAAAAGTGACAAGTAAAGTTGAACGGAAGGAGTATTACACATTTTGAGGATAGATAAAATATAATTAAATTCAATTAAGTTAAATACTAATGCTATTAAATAGTTTTTCAATTGGAATATAAAACATTAAACGACTTAGAGAGGATAGGAGGGAGTAATTAATTACAATTTGTACTTTCTAATCTTTCATTTTTGATACTTTTACATCACGGTGTTGTAGATCAGATCATCATTCTGTTCTTTTTTTAATTGTATCGTATGATTTGGTTTACCCTTAATCCATTGACATTTTAAGGGTCGGCTATTCTTTGTTTTTTTTCCCCTGACATTTACTTTCATTAGACATGTTATTTATTGTTCTCATATTTTTGGAAACCACGTGAAGCAATACCAAATGCACATCGAATTTAGGGAAAATGATTAGATTTGACTATGAACTACCTGAAATTATGTATTTCTTTCGTTTCAATTTGTCTTACTTTTTTTTTTAGTTTTGATTTTTCACATGATATGTTAAGATCACAAAATTAAAGAGTATTTTGATATATTTCACATATTTTAGTTAAAGATCATAAAAATTAAAAAATTTCTTTACTTTCTTAAATTTTGTGTCAAGTCAAAATTAGACAAAAAAATTTAAATGAAGAGAGTAACTTTAACTTGCGTTTGAGTTTTGGAAAATAAAAAAATGAGAGTTGAGTCGTCGACTTTATAATTTGGTGCAAGTACCGGAGACCATTAGACATCTTGCTTAATTGCATAATTAAATTATTGTACAATTGAAGTTAGGAACTAAATTGGATCAAATATATCTCTAATGTATACACAGTTCAACTGCTTTCAAATTTAAGAATCTTAATAGCTCAGTAGTTGTCTATCAAAAATTTTACCCTATTGATGAGAGTTTAATTTTTCACTTTGTAATCCTCTTTCGGTGCTCCATTTGTGTTTTGAAAAGAAGCCCTCTAATTAATCTACTAATTATGCTCCGTTACGTTCTCTATGAAATCAGAAAATACTTGGCCCAGCTAAAATGACTTATACCCATAAATTTTAAAATTATCAAAAATACCTAATTACACCATAAACAAACAAATATTTGATAATCCCAAATTATGCAGTATCTTCATTGATAATATTCATTATCATTGTCACAAATCATAAACTTATATACAAATAAGTTTGACATAAAATTATCATTTTTATAATGAACTAGATAATACATTATCCTAACATTATATAACACAATATTTTAATAAAAACTTTTAATAACACAATTACTAAACCTACTATATAATTCGTCAAATTACAATTAGTGACGAAGATCCATCAGTACAAAAGAATAAAGAATAACAACGGTAGAAGATGAGAGATCTCATATATTGCCCAAAGATTATAAATCTTATGAGTACAAACAAATATTGTTCAATGTAGAAGATGAAGAAAAGTTTATACATTGTAGATAAATATTATTCAATATTGGAGATGAGAGACCTCATATATTAGCAAGAGTTTACGAATTTGAAGAAACATTTATACAAAATTAATTAATAATAGGTAATTAATTAATTAATATATTAGCAAGTTGACTACGCGAATTTCCACTTTCTTCGTGGGAATTTAATTTCCCGCCTTGAAATTCTTTTCTCATTTTTTGTACCGCCTATCTCTCCTTCTTTATATAATTTTTTAAAAAAATAAAACAACAATCAAAATCTAATGGTTAATAGTCTAATTCCAGTCATGCAAATTGTGTGGGCCTTGATTATTTGGGTGGGTTCAGTAAGACGGAAGATATTTTTCAGAAAATGTTCTCCAATTTTTTTCATAATTGATTTGTTTAAATATTCTAAAAAATATTTTTCAAATAGATTTATTATACTCTATTTTAAGGAAAATGACTTTTTTTACGTAAAGTAAATAAAATATTTTTTCAAAACTCTCTTTCAACCTCATCAGCCCCACCTAATTCATCCAGACACCATAGGCCATCGACCCCTGGACCCTAGCCCCTTCATCTACCACCCTATTACGTGACCCCCACCCACCCCTACCTTTCACTTAGTCCGACACCTTCTCCCCTAACCCTTCACTCGCTCCTCTTTTCTACTGCCCCGATCTCCGTCTTCCCCTCACCCCGACCTGCCCCACCCTTCTGCTCAGGCTAAACCCTCCCCTACCCTCAATCGAGGCTCGAGGCTCCAACACCGGTCAGAATCCATATCGTGACCCCAATCTGAAACCCAACCTAGGACTTAATCTAGGACTCGATTCCTAAACCCAACTCGGGACACGACTCCTAACCTTGAGCCAAGACCCGACTCCCGACCCAGGACTCAACTCCCGACCTTGACCTTAACCCCTGATACTAGCATGGATAGCATGGTTGACACAAGCATGGATGGTATAGATGACACGTACGATGTTCATGCAAAGGAAAGCATACAATGTGTGGGTGGTCCATTAAAGTGAGGTGGAAGGAGGAATTCAAGAATTCCCAAAAGAAGGCAACCAAACAAGGCCCTCACTTCATTAAGGGCAAAACTGTAATAGCTAGTGTCTTCTTATTCCCTAGTATAAGTAGTAGCTTTTCTTCATTTTGGAAGACTAGTTTTTGCATATTGAAGATTGATACTCTAAACTTGTAGTTGCTAGTGTAAGGCTTAGTGTAATTCTCTTAAGGAATTAGTGAGTGATTAGGGTGACTCTCTTGATTGTTAGTTTAACTTCTTTACTTAATTAATCGAAGGTCTCCCACTTGTGGATTTTATTTAGGTTTCCTTGATTAGTTGAGTTGAATTAGTATCTAGTTGTTGGAATCAATTGGGAGGTGAGAGTTTTAGCCCCTTGTTGCCCATAATTTCAATTCCTACTTATTAATTCTCATATCTTTTCCTTCGTTTCTTCTTGTTTGTTGTATTTCTGTTATCAACCCCCGACCCTAGACGTGACCCGTGACTCGACCCCCACCCGAATCTTGACCTCGAGACCCAACCTCTAGCCGGAACTAACTCTCGATCCCACATTGACTCGACTCACAACCTCAACCTAGGATCCAACTCCCGATCCCACCTTGACTTGACTTATGACCAGACGTAAACTATGTCTCCCAACCCAACCCTTACTCGACGCATGACTCCGACCCTGATTTCTGACCCTAACTCAAAACCTCAGCAGGATCCTAACCCAAGACATGACTCTTGACCTTGACTCCCAACCACGACCCCAACCCTAGACCTAAGACTCAACTCTCATCCCTAAACCTAACATATGATTATGTACCTGACTCCTGACCCAATCTCGACCTAGGACCCGACTATCGAACCTCTACCCAAGCCTCGACCTGGGACCCGAGACCCAGAAATAACCTTGACTCCATACCTTGACCCTAACACCCGCTCTCAAGTACTCGATCTCGACTTGGGACCCAACTTTCAACTCTGACCGCAACCCTCGATTCGAAACCCGACTCTCAAATATTGAGTCCTACCACCAGGCCTTGACACTGAACCCAAAAACCCAGCTCTGATCTCGACCCTGGCTCCTGACCACGACCCTCACTTGGGAGCAAATTCTGATCTTGACCCCGTTCCCGACTAAAGACCTGACCTTGACTCAAAACCCGTACGTCCCCCCAATAACTTCCTAGGACCCGACTGCAACCTCGACACAGAACTCGTCAATGTGTCAAGGTCATATTCTGGGTTAGGGTCAAATCTCGGGTCGACATCAGAGTCAGGTTGTCCTTGCTCGAGTTTGGGTCTCCGATCTTGCTCAGGATCGGGTCGTGAATCTTGGTTGGGGTCGGGTCTCGAGTTAAGGTTAACTAAGGTCGAGTCGAGGATTAAGTTCTAAGTCGGGTTCAAGGTCAGGGTTGGGGGTTGGGTCCCGAGTCGGGGTCAAGTCGGGTCTAGACAAGGATCTTGGTCCGTGTTAAAGGGTGGGGGTCTGGGTCCGGTATTATAATATTTGCCTAGATTATATTTAAATGCTCTTGGGATACTATTTTCTCCGTACTAACAAATATCAAAAAATAATAAGAGAATCACTTATTTTCCAAAAAATATTTTCCATGGAAATCATTTTTCTTCGTACTAAACACACCCTTTTATCTCCCTTTATTTGCTTCTGAACAAAGAACCATAGAACAATATTATATGACACCATAAGCAGAAAATAAATAAATTATATGACACCCATCGCACGTGCATACACCTGTTTCTTTCCCTTGCTTCAATAGATGATTACACATTTTTGAGGATAGATAAAATATAGTGATACAAGTTTTAAAAAGTCCTTAACTACTTACTCCGTTCCACTTTACTTGTTATTTATTTCTATTTTTTATTTTTATTTTTACTTGTCAATTTTGACATATCAAGAAAAGACAATTATTTGTTTCCATGTTTTACCTTTAGCATTAATTACTTATTCCTAAAATTATTTTCCAAGACTTAATACTAACATTAATTAATAGGGTTAATGTGGTAAAATAGCTATGTTAATCATTGTTTTCTTAATAGGTGTGTCAAGTCAAAAAGTGACAAGTAAAGTTGAACGGAAGGAGTATTACACATTTTGAGGATAGATAAAATATAATTAAATTCAATTAAGTTAAATACTAATGCTATTAAATAGTTTTTCAATTGGAATATAAAACATTAAACGACTTAGAGAGGATAGGAGGGAGTAATTAATTACAATTTGTACTTTCTAATCTTTCATTTTTGATACTTTTACATCACGGTGTATGTAGATCAGAATCATCATTCTGTTCTTTTTTTAATTGTATCGTATGATTTGGTTTACCCTTAATCCATTGACATTTTAAGGGTCGGCTATTCTTTGTTTTTTTTTCCCGGACATTTACTTTCATTAGACATGTTATTTATTGTTCTCATATTTTTGGAAACCACGTGAATCAATACCAAATGCACATCGAATTTAGGGAAAATGATTAGATTTGACTATGAACTACCTGAAATTATGTAATCCGTTCGTTTCAATTTTTCTTACCTTTTTTTGACGGCTCTCTAGTTTTGATTTTTCACATGATATGTTAAGATTATAAAATTAAAAAGTATTTTGATATATTCCACATATTTTAGTTAAAGATCACAAAATTCAAAAATTTTCTTTACTTTCTTAAATTTCGTGACAAGTCAAAATTAGACAAAAAAAATTAAATGAAGGGAGTGACTTTAACTTGCGTTTGAGTTTTGGAAAATAAAAAAATAAGAGTTGAGTCGTCGACTTTATAATTTGGTGCAAGTACCGGAGACCATTAGACATCTTGCTTAATTGCATAATTACGTTATTGAACAATTGAAGTTAGGAACTAAATTGGATCAAATATATCTCTAATGTATACACAGTTCAACTGCCTTCAAATTTAGGAATCTTAATAGCTCAGTTAGTTGGCTATCAAAAATTTTACCTTATTGATGAGAGTTTAATTTTCCACTTTGTAATCCCCTTCGCTGCTCCATTTGTATTTTGAAAAGAAGCCCTCCAATTAATCTACCAGTTATGCTCCGTTACGTTCTCTATGAAATCAGGAAATACTTGGCCCAGCTAAAATGACTTATACCCATAAATTTTAAAATTATCAAAAATAACTAATTACACCATAAACAAACAAATATTTGATAATCCCAAATTATGCAGTATCTTCATTGATAATATTCATTATCATTGTCACAAATCATAAACTTATATATAAATAAGTTTGACATAAAATTATCATTTTTATAATGAACTAGATAATATATTATCCTAACATTATAACACGATATTTTAATAAAAACTTCTAATAACTCAATTACTAAATCTATTATATAATTCGTCAAATTACAAATAATGACGAAGATCCATCAGTACAAAAAAAATAAAGAATAACAACGGTAGAAGATGAGAGATCTCATATATTGCCCAAAGATTATAAATCTTATGAGTACAAACAAATATTGTAACAAATATTGTTCAATGTAGAAGATGAAGAAAAGTTTATACATTGTAGATAAATATTATTCAATATTGGAGATGAGAGACCTCATATATTAGCAAGAGTTTACGAATTTGAAGAAAAATTTATACAAAACAAACAAATTTAAAGTAAATTCGTCAAATTAAACAAAACACATCAGAATAAGGGCGGCTCAAGAAGATCTGTGGCCTAAAATCAAAATCGAGTAGAGGCCTTAAACTTTAATTTTTTTTAATGAAGTCATTATAACCAATCCATTTTTTATTTTTTTTTGAAACATAGTATTCCAGATTATCAAACTTCTACTAGTAAATCTTTCCTCTTTTCTAAGCCTATAGAGCCGCCCCTGCATCAGAAGTAATAGATGTGGCTTTTTTTTTAATATATAAAATATAAGAGTTTAGAGCAAAATAATTTTGAAGTAAATTCGTACAAATTAAGCAAAACACATCAGAGTAAATTCTTGTGTTTTCTTATTTTATCTTCATGATAATTCAAGAAAAAAACATTTTATTATTTTGTAAACAAATAAAAATACATATTAGGGATGCATAATTCAAAAAACTCGCCAAAAAATATATACACACTAGATTATATTCTAGTTCAATTATTTAACCCTTACATTATTATCCCACCAAAACTCTCTTCTTCTTGTTCCCCGTAAATAATGCCTTTGAAAATGATCAAAGGCACGTGAAGGTGAAACGATGAGCCAAACAATATTCTTGGCGAAGTAGCCAACCAAGGGTGCAATTCTAATAGATTAAATTATACTTTTTCCCTCCTATTTTATTACTCTCTTCATCTATTTTTATTTATCCATTATATTAAAAATAGTTATTCAATTTTACTTGATCAACTTGGAAAGATCAAGAGATAATTTATCATTTTGTGTCTATTTTAATCTTATTATTAATTATAGTCATCATCCGATACATTTCTTAAAGTATTAAATTTATTATATTTAAGAAATAATATAATAAAAATTACCTTTTCTAAATCGTATGTCTTCTTTTTATCATCTAGTACTATATATCATGGCCTTAGGTTTTAAGTATTTGAATTATCATCTCAAGGTACTATCACATGATTTGTCCCCTTAACCTTGGAAAACTCATGATCTCCTTTGTCCCTTTTTTAAGCATTTGATTTTTTAAAATTTTTCTTCGTCCTCGTTATTATGCCTCCCTTTAAAAGATAGTAATACTTCTATTTCAATTCATGTTTTTTTAAAATTATATTTAAAAAAATTAATTTAAATTATATATTTTATTACTCTTATAGTTTTTTGTTCTTCGATTTCTGTTATTATTTCTTGTTGCTTGTATTTCGACAATCATATTATATTATTGTGTTGTAGTTACTGTCGTGTTACTATTTGCTGTTTTTGTTATTATCTGCTATTTTTTGTACGTTTGCTACTTTTTTGGACTGCTTTGGACGATTTTTCTTGAGTCGATAGTCTATCGAAAACAACATTTCTATCTCGAAGGTAGAGGTAAGATGTGCATATGTTTTACCCTTTTTCAGACCCCACTTTGTGAAATTATACTAAGTATATATGTTGTTATTGTTGTTGGATTGTTAATGAAATAATTTACAAACTATAAAAAAAGATAATATGCACTTAGTTGTTCTTTCAATGGAACAACTAAGTCAATCATGAATAAGTAAAGGATGGAGTTGCAATATACTACCGAAATTCTCCTCTATATCAATAGAGAAGTTGTCTCCTATTTTTATCATTATGTCTTTCTCACTCTCCAAATTAAAAGATGAGTTCCTCTAATTTCCCTTGTAAAGCTAGTCGCTTATCTGCAAATTATGGATCAGAAAATTTCAAGGAAATGTGCATAAAATACAAAGAGATAATATCAACCCTTCCAAAACGAGAGCCTCCTCATCCTTATTATGAATTCTACCAATATCAAGGCTTTTGGTACCCTTTACACCTCTTAGAAGCAGCTTTATATATGCAAGAAAACTTCAAGTCTCAACCCTCTGATATTTTCATTTGCACTTCTACAAAAACAGGCACTACTTGGCTTAAAGCTTTAACCTTTTCCATTATGACTAGACATATTTTTCATGATGACTTTACGAATAATCCTTTGTTTCATAAGGTACCCCATAAATGCCTACCCTTCTTGGAAATTGATTTTGTCTCCAATCCTAAATTTGTAGACACGGAGTTGCCCTTGTTGGCCACACATCTTCCTTACACTCTCTTACCAAAATCTATATTAGAATCAGACAATTGCAAAATCATATACATGTGTAGAGAACCCAAAGATACATTTGTTTCTATGATGCATTTCACACAAAATGGAGGAACTAGTAACCCCCTTATTACACTTGAACAACAATTCAAGTGGTTTTGCCAAGGAAAAACCGGATACGGACCTTACTGGGATCACGTGTTGGAATACGGGAAAGCAAGTGTTGAGAGACCTGAGAGAGTGTTCTTCTTGAAATACGAAGATTTGAAGGAGGACACGTTAGGTTATGTGAAGAAATTGGCCGACTTCATGGACAAACCTTTTTCTATGGAGGAAGAAGCGCGAGGTGTGCCTCAAGAAATTGTGGCACGCTGTGATTTCAAAAATTTGAGCAATCTAGAGGTGAATAAGAGTGGGATAATGTATCAATTAGAAACTACTCCAGGAATTAGTAACAGTGTATTTTTCCGAAAAGGAGAAATTGGCGATTGGAAGAATTATTTGACGGAGGATATGGCAAAATCCATTGATGCCATAACGCTACAGAAATTTCAATCTGCGGGCTTGACATTCCCTTCTTCAATATAGTACGAGATTAACTCTTAATCGTTTGTAGTTTTTACTATCTTTCTTGTTGTTTTTTTAATAAATAAGTTCTCCTGTACCGTGTCAAACCGCAAATCGAATCAAATAACAAATCGAACCAACTCGTAAAAAAAATTCGACTAGTGGTTTGATTTGACTTGGTTTGGTATTGAAAAAAAACCCGACTATAATTGGTTTGGTTTGGTTTTAACTAAAAAAAGTCAAACCGAACCGAACCAACCCGATATTACATGTATACTATTTTTAAAAATATTTTATACATAAAAATATTGATTGTGATGTAATTTATAAATATTTCTTCAACTTTTTCATAGTTTTTATCTTTCAATATATTATTTCAAGTTTAAACTTAGAATTTTAAATGGTCCAATAAGTCTTTTTACAACCTATAGATATTAGTAGCTCAAATAAAGCCCAAATTAATACGAATGTTAACAAAAGATTATTCAATCCAACTCTAGGAATGACAATCATGTTAGATATTTATTCTTTAATTTTACATAAATACATAAACTAATTTATTTTTTTGTTTAATATTTAGTCATGTAGTTAATACTTATTAAACTTATTTTAACATGACTTAATACTTTTAAATTATGATTATTTTTATTATGACTTATTAATATGCAATATTTATCTATGCGATTTCATTATTTTTTGGTTGAATATTTTATTGTCATCACTCACTTCATAAATTCCAAATAAAGTGAATATACTTTGTGTTATTTGAAGCACAAGTTAATTATATGTTTGTATGAACACTTTACCATAATTATGAATGTTCGCATGGATGTTGCTACTGCAAAGGCATCATACCAATTTCTCCATACTGTATTATGAATGTTCGCATGGATGTTGCTACTGCAAAGGCATCATACCAATTTCTCCATATTGTATTATGAATGTTCGCATGGATGTTGCTACTGCAAAGGCATCATACCAATCTCTCCATATTGTATTATAAATATTCGCAACTATGAAGGCACTGCACCAAACTTGCTGCACCGCACCTTGCATATTTATTATTTTAAGAGCGCCGCACCAAGCTCACTGCACCGCATCATGATGTCCATTATTGTAAAGGCACCGCACCAAGCTTTCTGCATTGCAACATGAATATTAGCTAATCGCAAATCAAGCATCGCATTAAGCTTTCTGCACCGCACCAATATTTATCTTTATAAGTTTGCATCATATATTGGGTTCGTCCACCCTAAAATAGGACACATCGGGTTCGTTCACCCTAAAATAGAACACATTGGGTCGTCCACCCTAAAATAGGACACATTGGGTTCGTTCACCCTAAAATAGAACACATTGGGTTCGTTCACCCTAAAATAGAACACGTCGGGTTCGTTCACCCTAAAATAGAACACCTTGGGTTTGTCCACCCTCAAATGGGACAAATTGGGTTCGTCCACCCTAGAATAGGACACGTTGGGTTCGTTCACCCTAAAATAGAACACATTGGGTTCGTCCACCCTAAAATAGGACACATTAGGTTCGTTCACCTTAAAATAGAACACAACGGGTTCATCCACCCCAAAATAGGATATGCTGGGTTTGTCCACCCTCAAATAGGACATTTTTAAGCTTATCCTCTTTCAGTTAAATATTTATGCTCGCCCGCTTATTATTGCACATCTCGCAATGCATTATTTTTATTTATTACTTATCAAGCACCGCATGCTATCTTTTAAATTTCTTGAAAATCGCGCTTTGTATTGCTGACGTTATTACTTAGATTTTGCGGGCGCATAATCTAAAAGCAATTATTTAATGTTAAAAGAAATAAATGCACATTTGACTTAGCACCAGTTCAGAATGGATACCTCTTTCTTCTGATCTTTGTCGTAAGATATTTATTATATTTCACGCTTTATTTGCTAACAATTTTATTAAGACTTTGCAGAAAGTACAACCCACATGCAGCAACAAGAAACATAGCGCAACGTGGAACTTCATCTAAGCAGTGAACTGGGGCAATTTGTTGGGAATGTCGATCGGACTCCCAACAAAGGTCAAGGATCTACACTCGAACTCTCACCGCTTTTATAACTTTTTCAGCCCTTCTTCTTCGTTCTCTTTACAAATCTTGCAATCCAGTCTCATCATAACCTCCGAACTACATTTGGCCTGATTCTCGTGCAACCCGAGATATGTAGGCAACTTAGAAACCAAAGTTCGGCCATAATCTTCAAAACATTTCACATCGATCTCTTGATCTTTTTTAAAACCCTCTACCCTGTTACCTATCCGGCGCATATATTTTCTTAAACCCTTTCATGATCGTATTTGTTGGTCAGGACAAAATTGGCTACTACGTCAACTTCTTTGCCCAGAAACTCTTACATCGTCTCCGGTCAAAGAGGGACAAGCTGTTGACACCCAATTTTGACCCTCCTTTCGCCCTTTTTATTTTCTCGAGCTTCTAAATTAATAATATTTTTTATTTATTTTTATTATACTTAAACAACTACTATTATTATTATTACTTTATTATTGTTATTATTTTTAAATCTAGCCGCGTGCTCGTTATTTTTAATTTAGCAAAGGACGGAGGTCGTCACCACCTTGACGGTCAATGTGATGGACCGTTACACATGTGACGGACCGTCACACAAACCGTCAACTTAAGGCAGTAGCACTGCCTTCTCGCCACCACCTTGACGGTCAATGTGACGGACCGTCACACATGTGACGGACCGTCGCCCAGACCGTCACCTTGGGGCAGTGGCATTGCTTTTCCTTGCTGCCATGGGGCGACGGTGGGGGTGACGGACCGTCACACATGTGACGGACCGTCACTCAAGCCGTCACTCTTAAGCAGAATCTTTTTTTTTCGTTTTTCCTTCCGTTTCCGTGTTTGCTTGCATTTCCTATGAATATTTCTTTTGATTTTGTAACTTTTATAAACGTTATCGTAATTCCTACGATATTGATTTTTGCCTAATATTTTTATAATTATCTTTTAATCATATATTTTATTTTAATGGAATACGTTTTAACCCACGTGGATGCCACGTAAGCGCCACGTAAGCGACCAACAGTCACAAACACACCTATAGCACACGCTTTCCATGTGCCTCACACATCTTGCACACACCCAACTTCCTCCTCGCCGCGTGTCAGTCCCCCATTTGCCGGTCAAAATCCAACTCACCCCTGTTTGCTTGAACTACCAAAAATACCCTCACTTAAGCTACCTAAAATACCTAACATACCCTTTGAAACCCTAAAGCATGCTTGGTTTGCACCAGCCGCTCCTCACTCTCTCCTTTCCCTTTCCATCGTTTCTCTTCCTCTGCACCATGGCAGAGGAGTCTTTTGGCTTTTTCCTCCATTTGTGACAAGGTTCATCCAGCCAAGCTAATCTCAAAAAGCTTGCATGCTCCATTCCGAGCAAAGCAATCCCTCTCTCCGTCCTTTCTTGGCATGGACATAAAGAGACTTCCCATTTTTATACCAAAATCTTTGAGAATCCTCTGGTACCAACAGGAGTTGCACCATTTTGAGGAGAACTTTAATTCACCTTGGCAAAAACGTGGCCATGGCAGAGAAAATCAGAGGCCAAAAACGTGTAAGTTTGTCACAACTCTCTAAAAGTTTCAACCTCAAAATCTCACCCAAGTTCCCGCCCAAAAATCTCCCCATGAACCCTAGCTTAGCCCCTATAAATACCAAGGGTTGGAGAGCATTTTAAAGGAGTTTTTCAGCTATAAAAACCACCTTAAAGTTTTCTTTGAACGGCTGCTTGAATTTCGTATTTTGGTTCTAGAGTTCTCATAGCATCTGTTGTTTTGTTTCATCGAGTTTCGAGTGTGGATTCGTGGTCAAGAACGCCTTAGTCCGCTGCTCCACACAAGGTCAGCATCCGTCCCCTCCTACCCTTTTATTTTTATTCCAAGAAATGTATGTATAAGTGTTCTTGCATAATTTATGTGTAATGTTTCCTGTTGGTCCGTTTTTATCTTCAGTTTTTTCATAAGAAAATAAGCATGTAAATGGATTAATTAGGACCATAAAAGGTTGGCTGTAGTTTGTTAAGAATGAAGTTTGTCGAATCTGCGATTTAACTATGTTGTTCACTCTTTTGTTTGTCTCTTTTTTTGGTAAGAATTTGCTTGCTTAAGAAGATTATTTGCCATGAATAGTTTTTACCTAGTTTAGCTATAAAAATATGATAAAAGTGAGGTTAAAAGACGTATTATGTTTAGCTCCGAGTCATGTTTCATCGAGGTGATTATGGTGTTGAAGTCTTTTTAATGTAAAAAGAATGTATGGGCACACAGACCATCTTGACGGTCGATGTGACGGACCGTCACACATGTGACGGACCGTCACTCAGACCGTCACGTTGAGACAGTGGCATTACTTTCTCGACTGCCATGTTGCGACGGTGGGGGTGACGGGTCGTCACACATGTGACGGACCGTCACTCAAACCGTCACGTTGAGGCAGTGGCGTCGCCTTCCTTGGCTGCCATGGTGCGACGGTGGGGGTGACGGACCGTCACACATGTGACGGACCGTCACTCAAACCGTCATTCTTAGGCAGAATTGGATTAATTGACGAACGACCATAAGAAAGTATTCACTATTCTATTCGAATGTTTGTTATGAGTTTTAGGTCGAAACGATGCCTTAGAAATCATGTCTATAAGGTGTTTAAGTTGTCCCGTTATATAAATGTATTGGTTATAACTCATGCTTATTCGTTTAGGCGTGAATGCAATTCACAAATTTAGAGTGTGTTTAGCTTATTTGAATTACCTAAAACGTTTGAATTATGTGATGGTTATTGGCTTATTTTGCTTTCGCTTTTGCCTATGCTTAAGTTTTGAAAGTTGATTAAAGGATATTGGATTATATGCTGTTTTTGTTTCTCTATTTTTTGTTATTTCTTAATAAGATCAAAGTCTATCCTAATCCTTTGCCTTTCTTTATTCTTGCACATGTACACTCGGGAGCGTATTTGGAGTTGAAATACCGCTCCATCTCTGTCCAAATCAGAGCCGCGCTCGTCATACGTTCATCTCTAGTGGGCTACCCATTCCGGAAAAAGAATCCATTTGCTCCCTCTTGCACTTTTAGAGCTTTTTATATTCTTGCATAGACCTATATATGTTGTTACCTTTTGGCTAACGTTTTGGCACATTGTTATTTTTATGTTTTGTATCAATACTTGTCTTGTTTATGTTTGGATTCATGTAAATCAATTAGGATAATATTGAGATATATTCGTTCGCACCTCGTCCTTTTAAGGGGTAGACTGAGCATAGTTACTTGACTTGGAAACGCCTAGAATAACATCTTGTGTTTAGGTTTTGTTACATTTCTTAGGTTGCAAAAAATTAATTTACTATTAAGGTTTAAGTATTAATGGATCTTTTCGTCAAAGTTATTTGGCCTCATTTCAGATTTCTTAGGGTTTAAAAACGGCTTTTTTTTTTTGATGTTTTAAAATGGAGTTTGTTGAGCATAAATTATAGTTGTTTTAAAGAAGGTTTAAGACGAAAATTTCTTTGAGTTTAAAATTGGTTTATTTTAGTGATTTTAATTAGATTAACCTAAGTTTAGCCGGTTAACCGCAATCTTTGGCGGATCTTAAAGGATGCTTAACCCCTTCCCTTTAGGATAATTAGAACCCTTACTTAGAATCTTAAGTTTAGTAGACCTTTAAAATGAAGTCTTTATTTTTTTAATCGCGTAGTCAATTATAGGTGTCCTAATTCACCGTAAGAATAATTAGGTGGCGACTTCCTTTTAATCAATTTAGAAGTTCCAATACGTTGTACACCGTTTCGACCTCGGTTAAAATGGGGTATAACAGCTTGGCGACTCTGCTGGGGAATTAGGTTCTAAACCATAATAAACTTAGGTTAATAATTAAAGCACTTTGTATTTGTTTGTTTACCTTAATTGCTTGAAGTTTTATTTATTTTATGTGATATAAATTGTTTATTTGCTATTATTTTATCTAAATTGCCTTACGTGTTACCGCTTTATTTAAACTGTCATTCCGTTCATATTTCCTCCACTTTTGTAAACTTGACACTTTCACACACATTGTACACGCGAGTTGTGTCCTTTCACTTCTCCGAAATTCTTTCAAACACCTTATATTTAGAGAATCGGTGCATGCGTGGAGCGAGCGGATAGTTTTACTACCGTGTAACCACGTACCTTTTCAAATAGGAAAATCTCAAGTCCGGGTCTATCCAAATCTTAGTTCACCTAAGATAGAGCTAAGCCAACACCTATTTTAGGTACATGCATCATGAAACTTAGGAGGCTTAATATACTTGGTATATTAAGTTCATTAGTCAACCTCGCCCAAATGTCCGAGTGGGTTTACAACCCCGAGTGACACTTATCATTTATATGTTGCATTATTTGAAAAATGATTGTGCCTAAATATGGATCGTTTGCTCTAAATTAATTATTGTATTTTTTGACATATAATACAGCTTAAAGCTATTTTTATTATTTATTTTGAGGATAAGATTTGTTTAATTAATTAAAAGAGCAAAGAATGACATATTGTGACACATTTATTTTTTAAATACGCGTTAGGCCTACCTCTGGCATAAAGAGGCACATGTATATTAGGACGCGTTATTATGTTATGCGAATCGTTTGCTCGCTTACTTGCTACGTGCCTTATATGAATTTATTTGCTACATGATTTTACTTGATATTTACTAACATTATCTTTGTTTTTCTTTATTTAAAGAATAGTGATTTACATTTATTTATCACTTTATTTAATTGTCTATTGCATTTTTTTTTACATGTTCACAATTATTATTGTTATTATTATTATTATTATTATTGTTATTATTATTATTATTATTATTATTATTATTATTATTGTTATTATTATTAATCTTTCCGCGCTTAGCGCACTTTAAAGAATTTAGAGCGCCGTTTAGAATCATTATCCTAGGCTCGCTCAAGTTTTTAGGGTTCTCAATTAATTTCTCCTCCCGTTTAGGGTATAATCTTCTTTAAATCAAATTTGCCTTAGTTATTTCAAAATTCTTACTCCCTCATTCCGCTCGTCTAAAAGACTCGTGTCAAAATTCAAAGTTTCTAGATTTCTACTTTCTCAAGCTTTTTCAAGTCTCTCCTTTACGGGTTTAATCTTCTGTTTCTAATGACAGAATATTTATCCCGTTAGTTTCATGCTTCGTAGAATCTATTTAGCTCCCGATCTACGTCATGAACTTCTACTTATGCTCTCAAATTCTTCCAATCTTTAATTAATCCCTGTGCCATTTGTGGCTTCTTAAATTGGTAGATGTCCAAATTTATTTGCGCAATCTATCAAATAGCACTCGTCGACATTTGCTCGATCGTCTCCATCTAATTTGTGCAAGAACGACTTTCCAAAATTGATACTTCTTTAGAGTTTATCATTCATTCAAAATGCTTGTGTCGTTCCTATTTTTGAGCTTTTAAAATTAATCTTTTCGCACCTTTTATTTCTAAGTTTTGGCATGCAAGTCGAGGCATCTCATAGGTCTTCAATTGATCGACATTATTCTCGACCCGCCAACTCAGAGTCATTTGCAATCGTTCAATTTTTCATAGTTCAATCCTCGTGCGTCTAGTTTCCTTTTCAATTATTTTAATCTCACGCTCGTCATCAAATTCGTCTTTAATATATTCTTTATAAGACTCAATCCTTTGATTTCTTCTCAAGCATCACATGTTTAAATAATCTACCCTTAGCCTTTTGCATGTCTATTCTGACATTAGCCTTCAGGAAGCGTGTAATAGAATAGTTAGTTTTTGGGTAGTACCTTTTGGGATCAATTATGTACTTTTGCGAACTTAAACGATTCAATCTTTTGTATATTTTGTAAGCAGAACTACACATGACCTGATTTCCTTGGCGGATATGTAGGCAGCCCATATAGGGACTCGGTCATATTGGGGCATTTTTTTTAATATTTCTTTTGCGTGTAATTGGAACTACGTTTGACCTGATTTCCTGTCGGACACAGGATACGTAGGCAGCCTACATAAGGCTCGGTCTCTTTATTATAAAATTTTAGTTTTCCCCAGAAAAGATTGATATTGCACCAGAATTTTTAGCATGCAATCATGGCGTCATCATCAAAATATCTTTAGACTGGGGCAAGTTTTGGAATTTACCAGAGTTCGCAAGGGATGAAGATCAAGTCAAAAAGGCTTTGTTGTTCAACATAAGTCAGCCTTCTTCGAATTGCGCATGCTATTCCAAATTAGTTTGCTTTTATTTTGTTAAAAATTCGAGCGTTAGAGCCAAATAAGTGATTTTCATTCACTCATTCTGCGATTTAAGTCATCCCTTTATCTTAGAGCTTCTACGTAAGCAAATCACAGCTTATCAAATTTATCAAATACTTTATGTATTTACTTCCTATTTTCATGCGCTAATATTTTTATTTTTTTTAAAGCAGCTTTATATTTTCTTTAGAGGTTGCCTAGCATTGAACATTGTTTTGGCTATGAATCTGCGTCAAGAGAAAACTATAATGGCAGACCGATTTGAAGCATTCAACAATGCCAAAACTGGGACAGCCTTGCAAATGCCCTACGTTTATTCAACAAAGCAGAAGTCAAGATCAAAAATCATATTCGCTCATCAAATTGCTGCAGTGCCATAGCAACGAGAAGCGCAGATTCATAGTCAAAGCTTCAAAGTTCAATGCAAGGCAACCATTTCATCTTATACTAACAAGTTTTCTTTGAGTGATGCAGAGGCTAATTTTGGAATGATAACGCACACAAAGGATGACGCAAATTGAATGTTGTATTTCATAAATTTTCTTTGAGTACAGAATTTTGATTTACAGTAAATTTTCATCAAAGCATCGCACTTTAAATAATGCATCGCACCAAGCACTATGCATTTCAGCATATTACTACAAAGGCATTTGATTAAATATTTTTTTGGAGCACTCATTGGATGTTGTTACTGCAAAGGCATCATACCAATCTCTTCATATTGCATTATGAATGTTCGCATGGATGTTGCTACTGCAAAGGCATCATACCAATCTCTTCATATTGCATGTTCGCATGGATGTTGCTACTGCAAAGGCATCATACCAATCTCTTCATATTGCATGTTCACATGGATGTTGCTACTGCAAAGGCATCATACCAATCTCTTCATATTGCCTTATGAATGTTCGCATGGATGTTGCTACTGCAAAGGCATCATACCAATCTCTTCATATTGCATTATGAATGTTCGCATGGATGTTGCTACTGCAAAGGCATCATACCAATTTCTCCATACTGTATTATGAATGTTCGCATGGATGTTGCTACTGCAAAGGCATCATACCAATTTCTCCATATTGTATTATGAATGTTCGCATGGATGTTGCTACTGCAAAGGCATCATACCAATCTCTCCATATTGTATTATAAATATTCGCAACTATGAAGGCACTGCACCAAACTTGCTGCACCGCACCTTGCATATTTATTATTTTAAGAGCGCCGCACCAAGCTCACTGCACCGCATCATGATGTCCATTATTGTAAAGGCACCGCACCAAGCTTTCTGCATTGCAACATGAATATTAGCTAATCGCAAATCAAGCATCGCATTAAGCTTTCTGCACCGCACCAATATTTATCTTTATAAGTTTGCATCATATATTGGGTTCGTCCACCCTAAAATAGGACACATCGGGTTCGTTCACCCTAAAATAGAACACATTGGGTCGTCCACCCTAAAATAGGACACATTGGGTTCGTTCACCCTAAAATAGAACACATTGGGTTCGTTCACCCTAAAATAGAACACGTCGGGTTCGTTCACCCTAAAATAGAACACCTTGGGTTTGTCCACCCTCAAATGGGACAAATTGGGTTCGTCCACCCTAGAATAGGACACGTTGGGTTCGTTCACCCTAAAATAGAACACATTGGGTTCGTCCACCCTAAAATAGGACACATTAGGTTCGTTCACCTTAAAATAGAACACAACGGGTTCATCCACCCCAAAATAGGATATGCTGGGTTTGTCCACCCTCAAATAGGACATTTTTAAGCTTATCCTCTTTCAGTTAAATATTTATGCTCGCCCGCTTATTATTGCACATCTCGCAATGCATTATTTTTATTTATTACTTATCAAGCACCGCATGCTATCTTTTAAATTTCTTGAAAATCGCGCTTTGTATTGCTGACGTTATTACTTAGATTTTGCGGGCGCATAATCTAAAAGCAATTATTTAATGTTAAAAGAAATAAATGCACATTTGACTTAGCACCAGTTCAGAATGGATACCTCTTTCTTCTGATCTTTGTCGTAAGATATTTATTATATTTCACGCTTTATTTGCTAACAATTTTATTAAGACTTTGCAGAAAGTACAACCCACATGCAGCAACAAGAAACATAGCGCAACGTGGAACTTCATCTAAGCAGTGAACTGGGGCAATTTGTTGGGAATGTCGATCGGACTCCCAACAAAGGTCAAGGATCTACACTCGAACTCTCACCGCTTTTATAACTTTTTCAGCCCTTCTTCTTCGTTCTCTTTACAAATCTTGCAATCCAGTCTCATCATAACCTCCGAACTACATTTGGCCTGATTCTCGTGCAACCCGAGATATGTAGGCAACTTAGAAACCAAAGTTCGGCCATAATCTTCAAAACATTTCACATCGATCTCTTGATCTTTTTTAAAACCCTCTACCCTGTTACCTATCCGGCGCATATATTTTCTTAAACCCTTTCATGATCGTATTTGTTGGTCAGGACAAAATTGGCTACTACGTCAACTTCTTTGCCCAGAAACTCTTACATCGTCTCCGGTCAAAGAGGGACAAGCTGTTGACACCCAATTTTGACCCTCCTTTCGCCCTTTTTATTTTCTCGAGCTTCTAAATTAATAATATTTTTTATTTATTTTTATTATACTTAAACAACTACTATTATTATTATTACTTTATTATTGTTATTATTTTTAAATCTAGCCGCGTGCTCGTTATTTTTAATTTAGCAAAGGACGGAGGTCGTCACCACCTTGACGGTCAATGTGATGGACCGTTACACATGTGACGGACCGTCACACAAACCGTCAACTTAAGGCAGTAGCACTGCCTTCTCGCCACCACCTTGACGGTCAATGTGACGGACCGTCACACATGTGACGGACCGTCGCCCAGACCGTCACCTTGGGGCAGTGGCATTGCTTTTCCTTGCTGCCATGGGGCGACGGTGGGGGTGACGGACCGTCACACATGTGACGGACCGTCACTCAAGCCGTCACTCTTAAGCAGAATCTTTTTTTTTTCGTTTTTCCTTCCGTTTCCGTGTTTGCTTGCATTTCCTATGAATATTTCTTTTGATTTTGTAACTTTTATAAACGTTATCGTAATTCCTACGATATTGATTTTTGCCTAATATTTTTATAATTATCTTTTAATCATATATTTTATTTTAATGGAATACGTTTTAACCCACGTGGATGCCACGTAAGCGCCACGTAAGCGACCAACAGTCACAAACACACCTATAGCACACGCTTTCCATGTGCCTCACACATCTTGCACACACCCAACTTCCTCCTCGCCGCGTGTCAGTCCCCCATTTGCCGGTCAAAATCCAACTCACCCCTGTTTGCTTGAACTACCAAAAATACCCTCACTTAAGCTACCTAAAATACCTAACATACCCTTTGAAACCCTAAAGCATGCTTGGTTTGCACCAGCCGCTCCTCACTCTCTCCTTTCCCTTTCCATCGTTTCTCTTCCTCTGCACCATGGCAGAGGAGTCTTTTGGCTTTTTCCTCCATTTGTGACAAGGTTCATCCAGCCAAGCTAATCTCAAAAAGCTTGCATGCTCCATTCCGAGCAAAGCAATCCCTCTCTCCGTCCTTTCTTGGCATGGACATAAAGAGACTTCCCATTTTTATACCAAAATCTTTGAGAATCCTCTGGTACCAAGAGGAGTTGCACCATTTTGAGGAGAACTTTAATTCACCTTGGCAAAAACGTGGCCATGGCAGAGAAAATCAGAGGCCAAAAACGTGTAAGTTTGTCACAACTCTCTAAAAGTTTCAAACTCAAAATCTCACCCAAGTTCCCGCCCAAAAATCTCCCCATGAACCCTAGCTTAGCCCCTATAAATACCAAGGGTTGGAGAGCATTTTAAAGGAGTTTTTCAGCTATAAAAACCACCTTAAAGTTTTCTTTGAACGGCTGCTTGAATTTCGTATTTTGGTTCTAGAGTTCTCATAGCATCTGTTGTTTTGTTTCATCGAGTTTCGAGTGTGGATTCGTGGTCAAGAACGCCTTAGTCCGCTGCTCCACACAAGGTCAGCATCCGTCCCCTCCTACCCTTTTATTTTTATTCCAAGAAATGTATGTATAAGTGTTCTTGCATAATTTATGTGTAATGTTTCCTGTTGGTCCGTTTTTATCTTCAGCTTTTTCATAAGAAAATAAGCATGTAAATGGATTAATTAGGACCATAAAAGGTTGGCTGTAGTTTGTTAAGAATGAAGTTTGTCGAATCTGCGATTTAACTATGTTGTTCACTCTTTTGTTTGTCTCTTTTTTTGGTAAGAATTTGCTTGCTTAAGAAGATTATTTGCCATGAATAGTTTTTACCTAGTTTAGCTATAAAAATATGATAAAAGTGAGGTTAAAAGACGTATTATGTTTAGCTCCGAGTCATGTTTCATCGAGGTGATTATGGTGTTGAAGTCTTTTTAATGTAAAAAGATTGCATGGGCACACAGACCATCTTGACGGTCGATGTGACGGACCGTCACACATGTGACGGACCGTCACTCAGACCGTCACGTTGAGACAGTGGCATTACTTTCTTGACTGCCATGTTGCGACGGTGGGGGTGACGGGTCGTCACACATGTGACGGACCGTCACTCAAACCGTCACGTTGAGGCAGTGGCGTCGCCTTCCTTGGCTGCCATGGTGCGACGGTGGGGGTGACGGACCGTCACACATGTGACGGACCGTCACTCAAACCGTCATTCTTAGGCAGAATTGGATTAATTGACGAACGACCATAAGAAAGTATTCACTATTCTATTCGAATGTTTGTTATGAGTTTTAGGTCGAAACGATGCCTTAGAAATCATGTCTATAAGGTGTTTAAGTTGTCCCGTTATATAAATGTATTGGTTATAACTCATGCTTATTCGTTTAGGCGTGAATGCAATTCACAAATTTAGAGTGTGTTTAGCTTATTTGAATTACCTAAAACGTTTGAATTATGTGATGGTTATTGGCTTATTTTGCTTTCGCTTTTGCCTATGCTTAAGTTTTGAAAGTTGATTAAAGGATATTGGATTATATGCTGTTTTTGTTTCTCTATTTTTTGTTATTTCTTAATAAGATCAAAGTCTATCCTAATCCTTTGCCTTTCTTTATTCTTGCACATGTACACTCGGGAGCGTATTTGGAGTTGAAATACCGCTCCATCTCTGTCCAAATCAGAGCCGCGCTCGTCATACGTTCATCTCTAGTGGGCTACCCATTCCGGAAAAAGAATCCATTTGCTCCCTCTTGCACTTTTAGAGCTTTTTATATTCTTGCATAGACCTATATATGTTGTTACCTTTTGGCTAACGTTTTGGCACATTGTTATTTTTATGTTTTGTATCAATACTTGTCTTGTTTATGTTTGGATTCATGTAAATCAATTAGGATAATATTGAGATATATTCGTTCGCACCTCGTCCTTTTAAGGGGTAGACTGAGCATAGTTACTTGACTTGGAAACGCCTAGAATAACATCTTGTGTTTAGGTTTTGTTACATTTCTTAGGTTGCAAAAAATTAATTTACTATTAAGGTTTAAGTATTAATGGATCTTTTCGTCAAAGTTATTTGGCCTCATTTCAGATTTCTTAGGGTTTAAAAACGGCTTTTTTTTTTTGATGTTTTAAAATGGAGTTTGTTGAGCATAAATTATAGTTGTTTTAAAGAAGGTTTAAGACGAAAATTTCTTTGAGTTTAAAATTGGTTTATTTTAGTGATTTTAATTAGATTAACCTAAGTTTAGCCGGTTAACCGCAATCTTTGGCGGATCTTAAAGGATGCTTAACCCCTTCCCTTTAGGATAATTAGAACCCTTACTTAGAATCTTAAGTTTAGTAGACCTTTAAAATGAAGTCTTTATTTTTTTAATCGCGTAGTCAATTATAGGTGTCCTAATTCACCGTAAGAATAATTAGGTGGCGACTTCCTTTTAATCAATTTAGAAGTTCCAATACGTTGTACACCGTTTCGACCTCGGTTAAAATGGGGTATAACAGTTTTCTTGGTGATTGCTTCCCCATAAAATATCTATTTGTGATTTTTATCCTATAGACAGTACTACTAATACTTATTATTTTGACATTTGGTTCACAAATTCAAAGAGACAAAATTATTATTTGCAATACCAAACAAAATAGACTTGTTAAAGACATTTTCTTAATTGGCGTTATTAGGACTTGTATTTAGGCAAGCCTTTTGGCCATTGTTATTTTTTGTATTATTATCAATTTATCATTAGTTAAAAATCAAAAAATCGAACCAAACCGATAAGAATCAAATCGATGATTTTTTATTTATTTAATTTAATTTGGGTTTAAAAATTTAAAAATTAATTAAATTAATTTAATTTTAATTTTGATCAAAAACTAATTCAAACTGACCACGCTCCTATCTACTACTAGACAGAAAGAGCCCGTGCAAGCACGGGCCTAATATATGCTACTTTTTTCATCTCAATTTGTGTGACACAGATAGAAATTGGAGAGTTAAGACAATTTTTTATATGATTTTAAAGTATTTTAAGTTGTTAATTACTGTGATTTATAATACTTTTTACATAATTTTCAGATAATATATGTTGCTCTTTCTGTCCCATTTTATGTGACATTAATGAAATTTAGAGAGTCGATCCAATTTTTTATATAGTTTTTAGATATTTTAAATTATTAATTATTGTGATTTATAGTACTTTCTACGTAATTTTTGAATAATGTTACTCTCTCTACTCTAATTTATGTGGCATTGATAGAATTTAGAGAGTCAATTAAATTTTTTTTATGTCTTTTAAATATTTTAAATTGTGATTTATAGTACTTTTTACGTCATTTTTAAATCATATATGTTACTTTCTCTGTTTCAATTTATATGGCACTGATAGAATTTTCAGAGTCAATAATTTTTTTTATATGTTTTCTAAATATTTTAAATTTTTAATTATTATAATTGATCCTTTTACGTAATTTTTAAATATGTAATAACTTAAAAGACTAAGATGAACAAATTAAAACACTGAAATTAATAAAAATGATCAAAATACCCCTAGATACCAACGTACATGCTTCAGCATGATATTATCCAATAATAATAGCAATAAACGTTAATCACTAACTAATTACAACAAAACAATTGCAATAAATGTTAATTCACTAACTAATTACAAAACAATTAAAAGAAATTTAGAAAGTTAATGCACAAATGTGCAAAAGCAAAATTGTAAAGTGGTACAAAAGAGGTCCACGTGGTGCCTCAGAAAAGGAAAAGATTAAAATTGAAGTTTGACAAAAATAAAGGCCAACAGAGGAGAGGTTTGAACTCACAACCACTTAGAGCCTGTTTGAATAGGCTTATTTTAAGCTGTTTTTTTTAAGTTAAAAATTTCAGCTTTTAACTTTTAGTTTTTTCTTTTGCTATTTTAGCTTAAAATTAAGTGTCCAGAAGTACTTTTTTACTTACGCAAATACTATAAAACAGCTTAAAAGCTATTTTAACTTAAAAAACACTTAAAATAAGTTAATCCAAATGGGCTCTTACACCCAAGATAAAGCTTTAACCACAAGGCTAGGAAGCAGCTTTGTACACAAGCTGCCAAAAAAGGTCCATGATACAGGCAGCTGAAGCAGCAAAACTGCTGCTTCTTAAATAAGACTAGATGCAAAAAGCCCGTGCAAGTACGAGCCCAATTATGCTGCTTCTTTTGTTTCAATTTATATCATATAGATAGAATTTGGAGAGTCAAGTAAAAAGTTTATACGGTTTTTAAGTATTTAAGTTGTTAATTTCTATGTATAATACTTTTTGCATAATTTTCAAATAATATATGTTACCCTATTTGTCCCAATTTATGTGACATTGATGGGATTTGGAGAGTCGACCCAAATTTTTATATGATTTTAGAATTTTAAGTTGTTAATTATTGTGATTTATAGGACTTTTCAGATCTGACCATGAAACACAATTTGAAAATGCAAAATTTGTAGAATAGCCAAGAGATGATCATTCCATTCTTCAGTATTAAGAAGAAACAAATGATCAACAATTTTAATTTTTTTTAAAAAATAGAATTGAAAAAATTGCTTGTCTTATACGTTAATAAGAAGGGTAAATTACTTAAAGAGACATACCCCCTTATCATATTTATTAACTTTCCCACTACTTTATTTTAATTATTTAATATACCACATGTTAACCAAAAATTCTTCAGATATATCACCTCACCTCGGATACATCCCAATTCCATTAGATACATCCCACCCATCGGATACATGTTGTAACCCCTCAGATACATATGGATACATGTTGTAACCCCTCAGATACATGTGGATACATGTTGTAACCCCTCAGAATGTCGATGTATCCGAGATAAAACCATATATCTAAATGCCTTATGCAATGTATCCGAGTGGTTTGGGATGTATCCAATGGGATTGGAATATATCCGAGTGATTTGGGATGTATTCGGCGGGATTGTGATATATCCGAAGGAAAAGTAGTGAAAAAAAGAGTAATTAACTCCTAAAGATGTGTGTTTTATGTAAGTTCCCTTAAAAAGAAATAGATAAAAAGTCATCAAAACCTTTGACAGTCCAACATATATTTGTACTCTTTGCTTGTTTCAATATAAATTCCCACAAATTCTTTAGCAATCTATAACAAGACAGTAGAAATCAACAAATAAAATACTTATATTAAAAATATTTCAAATTATGAAGATGTACACCTATTTATAAAATGAATGTGAAATACCTATATTTATAACCTAAGAAGATTAAAAGTATTAAATTGTGTGTTACATTTAGAGGAAGTTCAGAGTTTAATTTATTAATATGTGATACTTTTTAAATTTAAAAATAAACTATAATTTTTAATAGGAAAAAACAATTTTCATTAGCTAGTGATGAAAAATTTGGGCCATTTATCTAACAATAGAGTTACAAACACTTGATCATTTTTTCTCGTAAAAGTTGATAATTATTGTGATTTATAGTAATTTCTACGTAATTTTTAAATTATTGTAATTTAAATGGATTGGTGTTGTTGGCCCATGTTATTTCTCTATTGGTAATAACAAGGGAGAAGGACAAAAATAACCACTCCTTTATAACTAAAAACACGATAATAGCCAATGAATTAAATTACATTGGATAGCCACCAACCCACCATTTTGTCGCTGCCTTCTTCTTCTTTTTGTTTTATTTTTTCGTTATTTTATTTTAAATTCCTTTTCTTGCTACCGCCATCTTTTTCTTTTTCTTCTTTTTTTTTTCAAAAACTTTTAATGCAACTATTTTCAGAAAAAAAAGTATCACTGCTCTTCTTTTTCACTTTTTTTTTGCTGCTCTTTTATTTATTTTTTTTAAAAAATAGCTCTTATTTTATATTTTTTTTAAAAAATTGCCCTTTTATTTTTTAAATAATTAAATATGATTTTGTATTTTTTTTTACTCAATAAGGTAGATATAGTCAATGATACAATTTTACACAACAATGATACATTTTCTATACACGTTCTATACAGATACATATTCTATACAACAATGATACAATATATATACACATCATATGCATATACACATTCTATACAATAATTATATAGTTTTTATATACATTCTATACAATAATTATACAGTTTTTATACACATTCTATACAGTATCTATATAAATCTTACACATACACATTTTATACAACAACTATACAGTTTCTATACAATTGTATTTGATTGTTAAAAAAAATGATACATTTTCTATACGCGTCCTATATGATAATTATATAATTTTATACAGTTGGATTTAATTATTTTAAAAAGTTATTTTTTTTAGCAAAAAAAATACAGCAAAAAAAATATATTTTAAAAATGGTCCGAAATGGGCTGAAATAGCTCAATTTTGAAAATGGCCAATTTTGGAAATTAAAAGGGCCGACTGGCTATTTTTTGGGTTAAGTTTAAAAAGGCTAATTTGGATGACATTTGTTTGTCATAGTGGACAGCCCATGTCCTTTTCCCTAATAACAATCCTTTTTTTTTATAGAAAAAACTACATAATTAATCAAACATCCTTATCATAACTACATAATATCTCACTACTTTAAAATAATTACACATATCTCACTAGATTTTAATTTCATAACAAAAGGTGTATCTCAGCATATCCCTATTAATTCACCCCATATCACTCCTTCCCCCAAATCTCTCTATCTCTCTATGTCATGTTCAACAATAATTTTTCTCTCTCTATCAAATATTCTACCAGATCAACGTTCCCCAAATCACGATCTAAATTTCTCTCTCACTCCAACACGATCTTCCACCAATTTTGAATCAATCCAAAACTTTCATCTTCAAGGTTTGTAACTGATTTTACATATACTACTTATATTATGTATCTGGGTGTGTTTAGTTCTAAGTTCTCTTTTTATTCAATCCAACACTTCAACTTTCACACGATTTTTCTTTATTTTTTCAAAAATATTTACAACTTCTCGTTGAAAGTTGAAAACCTCTTTTTGTTCTCTAATTGATGATGTAGCTTGAAAACCTCTTTTTGTTCTCTAATTGATGATGTAGCTTTCTTTTTTGATAGTTGTTCAAATATTTACACTTGAAAAACTCTTTTTGTTCTTTAATTGATGATGTAGCTTTCTTCTTTGACAGTAGTTTGGTCCCTAATTACGTTTTATCCCACTATTTTAAAATATTACATTTTCCCCGGTAGTTTAAAAAAGGAAAGACGTGTATCCTTTGTATTTTCGTGTATCCTGGATACATATAACCTCTTCATTAATGGTAAATCTGTTTCTATTATGACGCTTTAAAAGGAAATAAAATATTTACAATTAATGAGGAGTAAATCATTAATTGTAAATCTATTACTATTAGGGCTCTTTAAAAGGAAATAACAGATTTACAATTAATGAGGAGTAAATCACGCGTCAATCACTTTGAAATGCATCTGCAGTATCCTCATCTCCACAAACAACTGGAGAATTCAAATTTCAATTTAAAATTACTTGGATACACATCAAACCAGCAAGTAACTCCATTATACAAGATACAAGTAATAATAGATCTCAAATATCTAAGGATACACATTTAAACAGCAAACAACAATAGGTATACTTGGATACACTATTAACACTGTATCCAAGATTATAAGCTTGGATACATTATAACAGTGTTAAGGATACTTCCCAATATCTAAGGATACCCATCTAAACAGCAAATAGATATAGGTATACTTGGATACATGTTAATATTGGATACAAGTTTGTGAGCTTGTATACATTGTAACAGTGTTAAGGATACATGTTACCAACATCTCAAATAGCAGGTTGCAGTAGTATTGAGATACATGTTAACATGAATTAATCCTGGATACATGTAACACAAGATTTGCTTACAATGTTATCCCTGGATACGTATTGCTTTGTTTTGATTTGAAACTTTAAATTTACAAAAGTTACACATTTACAACTCAGATAGATATATGTATACTTGGATACATGGAAAATAACACTGGATACATGGTAACAAGTTGGTAACACTGGAAAATAACATCTGGGTTTGAGTCCCTTGTTCTTGATTTCAAATTTTTGTGCAATTCATTCATTTTGACTTGATCGTTTCTAAAGTTGGATCTATTTTCAGCAAAGTCTTCTTCTTCAAAGTCTCTAACAGCCGGAACAAAGGTCGGAGAAGGCACTTCATTGTTCTCCATTTGAGATATACCTAAATCAAATGAAGGCCATTGTTGAAAAATGAATTTGACCAACCTCAACTACGTTTAAATGTAATTCGTTATCAAGTAATTGCTCTTCACTGCTCAAAATCATCAATGGCGCTTCGTCGGATACTATCTAAACGCTTAAAACTAGATCCGCTTCCGCCGGTTACGGTTCTAGAAAAAATCCAAAAAAATCTGCCAGTTCCGGCGACTCCACCGGATTCCGTCAACGGTGATTTCTTCATCCAGAGGAGAGAAATCAATCAAGCGGCGAGACTGCCGGAGTTTTTGTCGATTCCGGTGGGAGAAAAATTGAGAGAGAAATTGAGGTCTATGAATAATAATATTACTGGAGAAAGGATTAGATTCGAAAACGATTATAGAGAGAGAACAACCGTTGCCTTTAGATACAAGTTGAGTGATTTTAGGCCCTTTTTTAGGGATTGTGGTGGATACAGTTTTTTAATCATGTAATTTCAATTTAATGGGATAAATGTAATTATTTTAAAGTATTGAAATATTTAGTAATTAGGGTAAGAATGTTTGATTATTTATGTAGTTTTTCCTTATATTATTGCTAATAGACTGTGGGAATTACATATTGTGGGCCCCACAGAACCACCTTAACAAATGCTTCTTTTATATAGTAGAATTTAAGACAAAAAACTTAAGGAAACACATGGGTTTGAACCCACGACCTGTCACCCAAAAATGAAAGCTTTTACCACCAAGCTATAAGAAGCTTACACACACAAAAAACAAAAAATATTGAATCAAACAGATACCTCTAAGCACCTAACTGTTGCTTATTATATAAGAGAAATATATCGTGGCCTTAGTTTTTTTTTAAGTATTTGAATTATCATCTCAAGGTACTATCACATGGCTTGTCCCCTTAACCTTGGAAAACTCGTGATCTCCTTTATCCATTTTTTTAACTTTTCTTCTTCCTCGATACTATGCATCCCTTTAAAAAATAATACTTCTATTTCAATCCATGTGGTGCATTTTTTTTAGTTTATTTTAATTTTTTTTTATATTCAAAAATAATTTAATTTAAATAATTATATATTTCACTGTTAATAAAATAATTTATAACCATAAAAAAAAAATACAAGTTAATTGTTCTTTCAGTGGGATCCGAAAATCAACCGTGAATGAGTAAAGGACTTACAATACTTATATACTACTTCAATAGAGAAGTTGTCTCTTAGTTTTTTTATCACTCTCCAAAATGAGTTCCTCTAATTTTTCTTGCAAAGCTAGTCGCTTATCAGCCAATTATGGATCAGAAAATTTCAAGGAAATGTGCAAAAAATACAAAGAGATAATATCAACCCTCCCCAAACGAGAGCCTCACCATCCTAATTATGAATTCTATGAATATCAAGGATTTTGGTACCCTTTACCCTTCTTAGAATCAGCTTTATGTATGCAAGAAAATTTGAAGGCTCAACCGTCTGATATTTTCCTTTGTACTGCTCCAAAAACAGGCACTACTTGGCTTAAAGCCTTGACTTTTTCCATTATGACTAGACATATTGAGTTTACAAATAACCCTTTACTCAATAAGGTACCCCATGAATGCATACCCTTCTTGGAAATTGATTTTGTATCCAATCCTAAATTTGTAGATAGTACCGAGTTGCCATTATTAGCCACACATCTTCCTTACACCCTCTTACCACCATCCGTATTAGAATCCAATTGCAAGATCATTTACATATGTAGGGAACCCAAAGATACATTTGTTTCAATGTGGCATTTCGGACAAAACGGAGGAGCAAATATTACACTTGAACAACAATTCAAGTGGTTTTGCCAAGGAAAAACCGGATACGGACCTTACTGGGATCACGTGTTGGAATACTGGAAAGCAAGTGTAGAGAGACCTGATAGAGTGTTCTTCATCAAGTACGAAGATTTGAGCAAGGATACATTGGGCTATGTGAACAAGTTGGCAGACTTCATGGACAAACCTTTTTCTATGGAGGAAGAAGCGCGAGGTGTGCCTCAAGAAATTGTGGCACGCTGTGATTTCAAAAATTTGAGCAATTTAGAGGTGAATAAGAGTGGGAAACATCGATCAGAAAATACTCGAGGAATTAGTAACAGTGTATTTTTTCGAAAAGGTGAAATTGGCGATTGGAAGAATTATTTGACGGAGGATATGGCAAAATCCATTGATGACATAACGCTACAGAAATTTCAATCTTCGGGCTTGACATTCCCTTCTTCAATATATTAACGCTAAATCGTTTGTAGTTTTTACTTTCTTTCTTCTTCTGTCATCTTGTTTTTTTTTCTAAAAAGAAAATATGTTTTCGTGTACCGTGTCTTTATTCTATGTTCTTGTTCAATTTTTGGGCTTGATCATTCTATTCTTCAATCCATTGATGACATATAATATCTCTTCTTCATCCATCTTGAGTTTAACCCTATGTTGTCCGGACTTTTCAAAAATATTGATGAATGGATTAATCCTCCAAAAATAAGAGTAGTATATTTCTAGAGAACTTAATACAAATGTATTAATATTTTTGGAGAGTTCAAGTAACATAAGTTTCACTTAATTAGAAGATCCCTCTTCTTGGTTCTAGTTCGAGTAACATAATATATTTGCATTAATCATATTCCATTTTCCAACTTAGATAGGCAAACGTTCTACAGTCGAATGATTCTATTATTGGTCCGAAATAGGATACCTCCTTTAAATAGATACATATGTAGATTTAAACTGGGAATAGCAAAATCAAATTCAATCCGTCTAACTCATCTAATTCGTTTAATTTGGATTGGTTATTGATTCGCTCATTTATTAGCTCAATTTATTTCAACGGGGTAATTATGGAGAATGACATCATCTTATTTATAAGAAAATTGACCCAGCTTTGTTAAAATTACCTGAAATAGCCATTTGTTCTTTCCCTTCTTCTTCTTCCTTCCTCTTCCTTCTTCTTCTTCTTCTTCTTCCTTTATTCGTTGCTATTTTCAATCTTTCTTCCTTCTTCTTCTATGATCAAATCGGCCATTAAAATCTTGATTTAAAAATTTGACGTACTGCAAACGTGAACTGTTTCGAGTGAATAACATATCAAAACACCTGAAATATCGAGAGGAGCTCATATTTAAAATTTGAGATTGCTTAGAGGAGATTTTGAATTAGTCGGGATTGAAAGAACTTGCAATATAACAGAATGTCTTAGTACTGGAAACCATTTTATTGTTGAAATCTTATTTTTTAAACTTAGAATCTGTACAGATTCTAAGTTAGTCGTCGTTGTCGTCGTCTGCTTCTTCTTCTTTCTTGCTTTCCCTTTTTTTAAAAAAATTGAACGTACTGCAAACGTGAATCATTTTGAGCGAATTATATACCAAAAGACTCAAAACATCGAAAGGAGATCATATCTAAAATTTGGTACTGTTTAGAGGAGATTTTGAGTTGGTCAGGATTGAAAGAACTTGTTTGGAGAGGTTGTATTGATGGTTGAAAGCTATGTTGTTTATTATGCTTTTATTTAGAGACTTAATGACTGAAAAAAAGATCGATACACGTGTATACACTATTTATACAATATTCGATACATGTTTATACACCATTTATATAATATTGATATACATTTGTGCACTATATACACAATATTGATACACGTTTATACATTATTTATACAATTTTGATACATTACATAACTTTATACAATACCGATACACGTTTATATACTATTTATACAATTTTGATGCATTACGTAACTTTTATACACTATCGATACATTACATATACATGCGGCTATTTTTTTTTTGTGGCTAGTTCATTTTGGGTTATTTTTTTTTATAAAGAAAACTTGGCTATATTTATTGTAAACTGATTACTTTATTGTACATATTTGAAATTATCCCTATTCCAACTCATTAAAAATTGGATTGATATGTAGCCCAAATTAAGTTTTGAAAAATCTTGTCAAAATATTTTAATTTTTTTTATAGCTCACTTAAAAAATAAGCCACTTATTACATAAAGTGGTCGTTCAGCCAAACTTGTTATCGCCAAAGTGCTATTTAATACTCTTTAGTTTTACTAATGAAGAAATTAGCTAGGCAATTGATTCATTTGCATTAGAAATAAAAAACCGTAACATTCAAATTCTAAACTAATAATTTTATGTAACATATGGGTGAATTTGAAGAGAAGGTAATGGAACGAACTTGATGAGAAGCAAACCCTCTTTTGCTAGTTCAGAATTTTTTTTTAAAAAAACAATTAGTAAACAAAATGAATTATAGGAAAAGACATAGAAGAAAATGGTGAAAATAAAATTTAGGACATAAGTTACAAAGCAAATTAGAAGAAAAAGAGAAGAGGAACCAATACATGTAATAGAAAAAAGGCATTTGGAATTTTTAAGCAGAGATTAGAAGATAAAGTCCCGTGCATTAACATTCATAATTGTGGTATTTAATTCATTTTATGAAAAATTGAAACGAAAGAAAATAGAGGGGCTCTAAGAATTGAAGTAATAACCTTTGCTTAATCTCAATCTGCCAGCCAATGAGCGGTACGTGTACACCTCATTTCCAAGTCTATATTTTTCATCTCACCGTATTTCCATTTTCAAGCTACGCCTCATCTGACTCTTTTTCGGATTCATGTCGATATGTTGTGTATAATCGAATTTTAATTTGTTTTTGTCTTTTGTTTTACTGTATTTTTTGGTTATTCCATTTTATTTATCTTTTGACTTTTGTATTACTTTATTTTTTTTGATATCTTAGTTGATTGACTATCTAAACTTTTACTTTATTGGTGAGGGTTCGATTCCCTTTTTATAATCCTTTCCCCCAATTTGTTGGTGAGCAGTAGTACTATTTTCAAGTTGTATGTCTGCTTTTGAACATGGCTTTAGGTTTTAAGTACTCTCTGAGTTTTAAATTGTTTGATTTACTTCATAAAAAAAAATTTAATCTGTCTGAAAAAGAATGATTCTTTCCTTTTTGATAACCATATAACATGTTTAAGATTATAAATAAAATTAATACATATTTTGATATAATATTCTAGATATTTTTAGTTTAACTCAAGTGGCTGGTTCCTGTGTTTTGGAGCACTGCAAAGGAAAATATCAGATCAAAGGATTGAGCCTTGAAGTTTTGTGGCCTAGATCTATTTGCTGACTCAATTTCCACATGTTAAGGAATGGATTTTTCTATTTGTCTGCTGTACTGTGTGCCAGCAACTTGGTACATGTTGGTGAATGGAATGGAAGCCATTTGTGGCCTAGATCTATTTGCTAATGATTCCACATGTAAAGTAATGGATTTTTCTATTTATATCTAATTGTCTTCTACTGATTGTTGCTTTTCTTGATAGTGCAAACACATCTTTTCACTACGTGCAAACAATTAAATTCCAACTGTTTAAACTGTGTAAGAATCCCTATTGTTAGCATAACATAACACGTTTCACTTTTGGAGAGTCCAATTGTACGAACTTTGATTAATATTTTAAGATGTTTTTTTTCTTCATAATATTAATATGAGAATGATTGCAACTTATAATATTTTTCATATAGTTTTTAAATATCTAGATTTTAAATTTAAAATATTAAATTAATCTGATTCAATTTAGCTTCGAAGATTAGTCAAAAGTCAAATCGACTCTCATGAAGGAATCAAAATGTGACAAGTAAAAGTAAACCATAAGAGTATTTTCTATTGTATTATTGTGAAGAATCATCATAAATTACTAGTTTTACAAAGAATGTCAACTTATTGTAACCCTTATATTTCATTTGAATTTGAAATTGTGAGCAAACTTGTTGTCACGATCCAGACCGTCGTGAGTGGCACTCACCCAACCTCTGGATGAGTGAACCAGTAGAGTTCAACCCTTTGCCTAGACTAACAGCCTAAAATTAACAAACAAACAAAAAAACTAGAAATTAAATAAGCAAAAAACTATGCCATTAATAATCCTGCGGAAATCCCTCCTAGGAACTGAAAGTCGTTGTACCAAACATACTACCAATATCTAGAATACGAGGATGCAACCCCAAAAGAAAATACGAAATAGTTCAAGTCCAAAACAAGTGGACTACAACTCTAAAGATAAGCCCAACGTAGCTTGATCAAACAGCTCACCCTTGAAGTCAGAAATCGTCGGCGCTAAAGATGAGGTCGCGTCTCAGCCGCTGGAAGATTTTCTGTACTCACCAAAAGACAAGCAAGTGCAGTATCAGTACACCACCACTGTGTACTGGCAGGATCATCAACCAGTTTTCAAATAAATAGTGTATAAGCAGTACAATAATATCAAGTAGAAGGTATGGAAAACATGCATAATAGCCACAGACACACATAGACTCCCAGTCTCTACTTAGCCTGTTCCCGCATGAAATCCACCCCCTAACTCTAAGCCACAACCACTTACCATTAACTATACCTTTCCGTCTTGCCCGGACCCACCCTGGGACCCCCTCTAGACTACACACATGTACCTTGAATCAAAACCGGCCTAAATCAAGATCAACACAATGTCAATGAATAACCCGGCCTAAACCAAGACCAACACAAATGTCAATGAACAACCCGGCCTAAACCAAGACCAACACAACAGTTAACCAGAATTTCCCCGGCCTCTCAAGGACCACCAAACCAATAACACATTTCAATAAGCAGCCCGATCCACTCACGGAACCAATATCAATCAATGCAACATAATAATAACAATACAATGATGCAACAAAAGTAAACCCGTACCAGGCATGGAACCCGTGCCAACCAATTATTATACCCGTACCAGGCGTGGTACCCGTGCCAACCATTTATAATACCCGTATCAGGCGTGGTACCCGAGCTAACCGAATGTCAATAATCCACAGTCAAATGCATGAACACACAACTTGTAAACCAACAAGCAAATACCATTCAACCACAGACTGTAAAGGAGGAACTTTAGACATTCTACACAACTTTTCTAAGCAATGTAATTCATACAATCACCTAGATACAAGCACATGAAAATACCGCATTCACAGAAATCGTAAGCCATCACCTACCTCGAAATGAATCCAAGCTCTATTCATCCCGAGTTTTCCGGTGTTCCGGATTCCTTTCTCGTTCTTGGTCTAAAACAACACATAAGTACATATAATTAACACGCAAGGCCTACATATTACCCGGATTATACCAAATCCTCAAACCCTAGGCCACCCATGATCATCCCACCCTTTTTCTGGGCTTTTCCACCGTTAATTCTCCTAGTTCTATCATTTTTATGGGTAAAAATAGAGAATTAACCAATCTATGATCATAAAAATATACTTTTATCAGTACCCAAGAACATACATGCTTGGAATCCCCTTTCTTCCCCGAATTCTACCATTCCTAGATTATTTCAACCTTTCCCCAAATTCCTTCATAGAAATTCTACTGCATAGGAAATGTATTACAAAGATTGGGGAAAAAGAACCTTATCTTTGGGAAGAATTTTGACGGAAAAAGGAAGAAAAATGCCTGGAATTGCCTAGCCCTTCTCCCAAAATGAATTGTAGAAAACTGAACTGTTTTGGGAAAGTTTCTGCATTAAAAACTCATCGGCCCGCTATAGCGGTCCTCGCTCCGCTATAGCGGACGACTTCCGCTATAGCGGTCTTAAGTGGATGTTGACCGCCTTGACCACCGCTATAGTAGTATTTTCCACCACTATAGCGGAGGTCGCTACGATGGAGCCATTGCGCTCATCACAGACAGAATGTCTAGAAATCTCCAAAATTTGCCCATTTTACAACACACCTGCTTTCCCCGACGTCTCAAAATAACTCTTTCACGTCAAACGTGATTCCGGGAGTTCTACTTGCCCAAACTCAATTATGAAAAGTCCCCCGGACTCCTTTATGTCTTGGCTACGTGGAAAACTAGCTCAAAATAAGATACATAGACCAATCCTTACTCGGTTTTTCCTAGATTCCACCTCGCTCCAAAACCGGCCGAGGCTAGCCTAGCCCAGAATTTCAAACTCCCAAACCCGGAGTTTTCTAAATCTAAAACTTGGTACGATTGGACTACCCATAACGACGGACCCGGTCGTTACAATAGATACCAATTTACCCATCGTTCATCCTCGAATGATCAAACCCAAAATTACGGAAATAAAAGGAAGGAAGTGTAGTACCTGAATCCTTAAACAGTTGAGGGTACTTTTCCCGCATGTCCTTCTCGGTTTCCCAAGTGGCTTCCTCAACCGGATGATGCTTCCACTGAACCTTCACCATATCAATCACCTTTGTCCTCAACCTCCGGACATCCCGAGCAAGAATCAAAACTAGTTCCTCCTCATAACGAAGATCCTTATCGAAAAGTACCTCATCTCACTTGATGATGTAATCCCCATCCCCACAGTATTGCTTAAGCATGGATACATAAAATACCGAATGAACCCTTGATAAACTAGGTGGCAGTGCTAGCTTATAAGCCACTGGCCTCACAATTTCAAGAACTTCAAACGGACCGATGAACTGAGGGATAAACTTGCCCTTCTTACCGAACCGCATAACCCTTTTTCATTAGTGACACCTTCAACAATACATGTTCACCAGCCTGAAAGTCCATGTCCCGGACTTTGCGGTCTGCATACTCCTTCTGCCTGCTTTGAGCAGCCAACAACTTGGTTTGTATGACCCTTACCTTTTCCTGCGCTTCCTTCACTAAGTCTACGCCCAGAGGCTTTACATCACCTTCCTCAAACAACCCAACAGGTGATCTGCAACTCCTCTCATACAGTGCCTCGAATGGTGCCATATTAATACTGGAGTGGTAGCTATTATTGTACGAGAATTCGAACGGTAGAAGCTGGTCCCAATGACCCCCGAAATCCATCACACATGCTCTCAGCATGTTCTCCAATACCTGGATCATACTTTCCGACTGACCATCAGTCTGAGGATGGAAGGTTGTGCTAAAAGTGAGTTGTGTACCCAACTCTTCATGCAACTTGCCCCAGAACTTAGAAGTAAACTGCGTACCCCTGTCTGAAATGATGGACAGTGGTACCCCATGCAGTCTCACAATCTCCTTCACGTAGATCTTAACCAATTGCTGCGAATTGTATTATACCCTGACCGAAATGAAGTGAGCGGACTTGGTCAACCTGTCAACAATGACCCAAATTAAGTCATACTTCCCCAATGTCTTGGGAAGACCCACCACGAAGTCCATGGCTATCATTTCCCACTTCCACTCTGGAATTGGTATCCTCTGAAGTAGTCCTGCAGGTCTTTAATGTTCGTACTTTACCTGCTGGCAGTTCTGACATTTGGACACAAAATCAACTATGTCCCTTTTCATCTCGGGCCACCAGTAATGCTGTCTCAAGTTCCTGTACATTTTAGTCACACCCGGATGAATTGAGTACCGTGAACCATGAGCTTCTGCCAAGATTTTCTGAATCATATCGTCCACTCGAGGAACACAAATCCTCTCCCCGAAATGCAACACCCCACCAGAGTCTAACATGACGTCTCTGGACTCCCCGGCTATTACCTTACCTCGCAACTTACCCAGTTTCGGATCCTGAAACTGTTTCGCCTTTATTTTCTCTATGAAGGTGGCCTTCACCTCAATGCTGGCCAACAACCCACTTTGATCTGGAACACCCAAGCGCATGAACTTGGCCTCCAAAGTCCGAATTTCCTTAGCCAATGGTCGTTTGGACGCCCCCAAACAAGCCAAGCTACCCATGCTAACTGTTTTTCGGCTTAATGCATCTGCCACCACATTAGCCTTACCCGAATGGTATTGAATGGTCACATCATAGTCCTTTAATAGCTCCATCCACCTTCTCTGCCTCAAATTCAAATCCTTTTGAGAGAAAACATGCTACAGACTGCGATGATCAGTGAATACCTCACACTTGACACAATAAAGGTAGTGTCTCCAAATTTTCAATGCAAAAACCACCACTGCCAACTCTAAATCATGAGTCGGGTAATTTCACTCATGCACTTTCAATTGTCTGGATGCATAGGTTATCACATTCCCATCCTGCATTAACACATCACCCAAACTAAAATGTGAAGCATCACAGTAAACAACAAAGTCCTTACCTTCAATCGGCAAGGACAA
Source organism: Jaltomata sinuosa (assembly GCA_003996215.1). NCBI lineage: Eukaryota > Viridiplantae > Streptophyta > Magnoliopsida > Solanales > Solanaceae > Jaltomata > Jaltomata sinuosa. Next base: position 874,728 of record QJPP01000001.1, on the reverse strand, counting down.
AATAGGGGTTGTGGTAAAAAATGTCTTGAGATTTTGGAAGCTCTCCTCGCACTTGTCGGACCACACGAATGGTACCTCCTTCTGTGTCAGCCTGGTCAGGTGAGTAGCAATATAAGCAAAGTTCTTAACAAATCTTCGGTAGTACCCCGCGAGCCAACAAAACTCCTCACCTCGGTCACAGAGCTAGGCAAAACCCAACTCTTGACTGCCTTAATTTTCTGGGGATCCACCATCACCCCCTTTTCTGACACTACATTCCCCAAGAATGCCACGAAAGTCAACCAAAACTTACACTTAGTGAATTTTGCATAAAGCTTTTGGTGCCTCAAAATATCCAGCACAATACGAAGGTGATTAGCATGCTCCTCCCTTCTCTTAGAGTAGATCAAAATATCATCGATGAACACGATAACGAAGTGTCATGCCCTATTTTTTACCAAGATTAGATAAAGCACAACTTATGGACTCTAAAAGAAATTTTATTATGTACAGAGTCGCCACCCAATTTTTAAGGAAAATAAGGAAACCTATTTTTTATTATTGACATGTATGACTCGCATTTTAATCTGCGAAAAACCATTTGAGATTCTAGGTAAGGGTTCAAGTTATTCCGAAGGGAAGGTGTTAGGCATCCTTCGAAATCCACAAATGTGGTACCCGACTAAACTTAATTTTTTAAAGAGAGGGAAGGTAAAAAATATTTTTTGAAAAAGTATAACTATGAACAGTAATAAATATGTATATGCAAGTGCAAACAATAATTTAAAAATATGTACATAAGAGTATGAAAAATGTACTTTTATATGTATGAGAAATTTTATATGTATGAAAATTTATATGTAAGAAAGTATACAAAAGAGTGTAAAAGAATGTATATTGAAAAGTATGTAAATATGTAAATATAAGTAGATACTATTACGAAATATATATATATAAAGAAAATGTGTAAGTAATGTAGGTTTAAATACATTGAGTAAAGAATGTAAAAAGAAATGCATTGAAAAGATTGTACAATAATTACATCGATTGACTTGCGTTTTTCATTATGTAAATATTGTTTCACTTTTGCAAGAAAAAATGAGTTTGAGTATGAGAAAGGAATATTAACTTTAAAAGTGTTTTTAACAAAAGAATGTGTAAAAGGATTATTTGTAAAGTTTAAGTAAACTAATTAGAAGGAAAAGAAAAGAAAAGACGTCCTAATGTTTGCGTAACGTAAAAAATATGAATTAATTAACTTAAGTATCTAAGTTAAATTAATTTGTTTATAAAAATATTTACGACTTAAAGTTTTGCCTAAGCGCGTAAAATAGATAAGTGAATAAAGGGACACTCCCACCCGACACCCCAAAAGTAAAGTTTTCACTATATTTTAGTTTTTGTACAATTACAAGAGTTACAAAGATATAAATAAAGCAATGAATTTTGGGGAGATCTTCAAACTCCTTTTAATTATCGTCTTCGGGAAGCATCCTCACGTACCTGTATAAACACTTAGTAAAAATATTAATAGCAAATAAATATTTACCAAAATAAGTCAAGAAATACATATATGTATGTAAATATAAGAAAAATAGAATTTTATTGTAGTATGGGCTCAGATATGTAGTTGTATTAAGTTTTAGATACGCCATGGCTGCGAAGCATCGGTTGGCCACCCGAGATCACCTCGCCAAGATGCGGATCATAAAACTTTTTATTTCGTCTTGTAATAACAAGATTTCGTCATCGCCCAAACTTATTTTTTTTTGCTACGTATGTATATATGTATCCGTCTTTTTTATTGTGGAGGCCTCAAAAATCGACGGGAGTTTTTTCATTGGCCAATGCAGTGTAGTATTTGTTCGATATCAGTGTAATATCGAAAATAGTAAAGAGCAAGGACAAAATCGTCCAAACAGCCCCAAAATTGGCTAAACAGTACCGAGCAAAAACCCAACTCCGGAGTAAATTTTCCGGGTGAAAAATGACATAAAAATCAGAAAAACAGTCCAACAATGGCAGCAAAACACAGCAGCAAAACAGTGGTGAGCAAGACGAATTCAACACCGGCAAGATCAAAGCAACGACCAAACAAGGTCCAAAATTGAAACCAAAAAGGGTGTAAAATCAGTCCACAACAATCACTAGTAGAAGTAGATAAGTTCCTGAAAATAGTAGATAAACATAGCACAACAATAAAGATCTGAAAAAAAATGGAGGTTGTCGGAGCATTGTTTTTTCCGTCAACGAATCAAACCATAAGGAACCTATAGAATCCGACCAAAAATCTGGAAAATAAGCATATATTGATCACATAAACAAGATATCAGAAACCATGAAGAGAGAGGGCAGTGGGTGGCGTTGCTTCAACGGCCTCGCCGGAGCAACGCCGGAAACAAAAAGATCCGGCCAGATCCGCATACCTCAACGCCATGTTTTCCGGCGTGGTAGCGGCAAAACGATGGGGAAGGGAAAGAAGGGAGAGGGGCATTGGTGGCCGTGTGGTGGAGTGCTCGCCGGTCACCACCTCCGGCGAGGCAGCGACATAAAGGGGAGAGCGGGGAGACAGAGAGCAGGGGGTGTTGGTGGTGGCTCATCGTCTCCGGCCGCCGGTGATCAATTCCGGCGGCGGCAGCGAGAGAGAGAGCAAGAGGGAGCAAGATATCTGATGGGTGTATGTATGTGTAGTGTGAATAATATGTGTGTAGTGTAGTGTGGTGTGTGTGTATTTCCCCCTTAAAATAAAATGCCCCCCTCCCCCCTTTTATAATATAAAACAAACCCCTCCTTTGTCCAAAAAATAATAAACCCAAACCCTCTTATCCCTTAGTTATTAACTAGTGGGTTCTTCACCCTATTAACCATTAAATAAAAATGTATTAACCAAAAGATAAAAGCCGTATTCGGTCATGTCAAATGTCACTTTAATAAAGGTGACATGACCTTGACTTGATTGATTTGTTGCTCTGTGTATTAGAATTAATTTCTCCGACTTCTTGTGCTTGCGGAATGTATTCAAAATATCTATAAATAATATACAAAAATATGTGTTGGTATGTGACTAAAAAATAAAATAAAATGTAATGTGTTTTAAATAATTGAAATTGTAGTATTTGTATTGTGTACGTGTGCGGATGACTGGAAAAAATATTGCGATTGTCAAAATTGTATAATGACAATAAATTGATAAAATTCTAATATTTACAAAATAAAGGATAATTATCAATAAACTGTGAGAAATAAAAATATATCAATAAATTGATAAAACTCCTAAAATAAGGATGATTATCAATAAATTATTATATTTCATGAAAAATGTGTAAAAAATGTATTTTGTGCTCTTTAACGATCAGGAAACTTGAAGACGTTAATTTTAAGCACGGAGAGCCAAAATTGGGTGTCAACACGAAGGAATCCAAGTAGGACTTAAATACCCTATTCATCAAACTCATGAATGCTGCCGACGCATTGGTCAAACCAAACGACATTACTAGAAACTCATAATGCCTATACCGAGTTCGAAAAGCAGTTTTTGGAATGTCCTCCGGCCTAATCTTTAACTGATGGTACCCCGACCTCAAGTCAATTTTTGAGAACACCGATGTACCCTGAAGTTGGTCAAACAAATTATCTATACGGGGTAGAGGGTACTTATTCCGGATGGTCACATTGTTTAACTGCCTATAATCTATGCACATCCGCATACTACCATCCTTCTTCTTTACCAATAAAACTGGAGTACCCCATGACGAAGCACTGGGACGTATAAATCCCTTATCTAGGAGTTCCTGCAGCTGAGTCTTAAGTTCCCTTAACTCTGCCGGAGCCATACGATATGGAGGAATGGAAATGGGATGAGTTTCTGGCTCCAAATCAATATAAAAATCTATATCCCTGTCCGAAGGCATACCAGGCAAATCCGCTGGAAACACCTCTAAAAATTCAAAAATCACTGGAACTGACTCAATAGGCGGGGACTCCACACTATCATCCCGAAGATGAGCCAAGAAGTCTAGACACCCCCTCCCCATTAGCTTTCTAGCCCGGACAAACGATATTATCTTAACTGGTTTAGGCCTGTACACACCTTCCCACTCTAGTCTATCTTTACCCGGAATCTCTAGAGGCACAGTCTTGGTGTTACAGTTCAACACAGCATGATAAGGAGATAGCCAGGTCATACCCAAGATAATATCAAAATCAGTCATATCCAGAATTACCAAGTCTACCCAAGTATATATGTAACCCCACAAACACAACAGAACAGTCACGATATACATGAGTCCCAATCACAGACTCTCCAACTGAGATAGAAACATGGATAGGGGAATCAAAGATATCACAAGTAAAACCCAGCCCCAAAGTAAAACTCACAGCCACATAAGAATATGTAGAACCTGGGTCAAATAATATCGAAGCCATTTTATCGCAGACAAGAATGGTACCAGTGATCACTGCATCTGAGACTTCCACCTCGGTCCTCCCTGGAAAATCATAGCAGTGAGCCTGATCATCAATCCGGGCAACTTCCCAGGCCGGCTGCACCACACCCCTGCCTGCGCTGCCGACCCGGACTCCCTAAAAATTACCTCGCCCACCCTGTGGACGACCCCTAGCATTACCGTCTCATCCTGCCGAAACCACTGCTCTAGTATGCTGCTGAACCTGATTACATGCATGCCTATGTGGACACTCCCTCTTAAAGTGACCCATCTCACCACAATAGAAGCAACCACGGTCAAGAGTAGGTCTGCTAGCTGATGCATAGGAAGCTCCCTGGCCTCTAGGAGCTGAAGACTGAGCTCCCTGACGACCACATGTAGTAGCTGGCAGAGCTGACTGAATAGGATGGGCCGGGTAAGCCTGCTGATGATGGCTCTTGGAGTATGAACCACCAAAATTTCCCTCATTCCGGGGCTTCTTCGCTAAAGCCTTAGCCTGCCCGCTTGCCTAACTCCATCTATCTTCTTCACATAATCCACTACATCATTAAAGCCGGCTCTTTCATGAAGAAGTCATATGCACTGACAGTATCTGCAGTTCACTATCCAGACCGACAGTATCTGCAGTTCACTATTCAGACCCTTGACGAACAACCGGACCCATTCCTCCTCGGAACCCAACATCTGTGTAGCAAAATGAGACAACGCATGGACCTTAGCCTCATAAGCCGAGACCGACATGCTACCCTACTCCAAGTTTAGAAATTCATCCTTCTTCTGATCCCTCAAAGTACGGGGAACGTGCTTATCTAGAAATAATGCGTGGAACTGCTCCCAAGTCAGTGGAGGTAGAACAGAAGATTGGCACTCAACATGAGACCTCCACCACTGCTTGGCATCACCCTGCAGCTAAAAAGTGACAAACTTAACCCCATGCTGACGTACAATACCCAACTTGTGCACCCTCTCATGGCAATCCAGGATGAACTCATAGGCATCATCTTTGTCTGTACCTTGAAACGTCAGAGGTTTTAGCTTAAGCAACTTAGTCAGCATCTCATGCTCATTACCTGTCATTACTGGGCCTAACATTGGCCTGAGGAGGTCATTTGTGCCCGAAGCTGCGTCCATCCTATGTATGGTAGTAACCTCTTGTTGAGTATCCAAGGCCTGACTTGCATAAGCTGCGGGTATGGCTCTAGCACCAACCAACCCACTCAGAATATCCTAAGCCTGCTTAAAAGCTTTCAGTGTCATAGTAGGAAGGCCTGCACCCCCAATCGATGTCGCCTCCGCCTGAGCCCCTTCATCCTCTACAATCATTTTTTCTACGTCCACAGCCATATGCTCCTGAGGTGGGGGAGGGGTTACCTCGTGTGCAGCAGCAGCCCGAGCTCCACCGCTGGCGGGTGCGGCTCCAACTCATCCCTTGACCCTTCTCCTACCTCTGCCACGAACTGCCAGGCCCATTGTTGGTACCGCTGGCCTTGCTCCATGTTCCTGTAGTAACCATCTGCGGACAAAAGAGTGAACGAGGTTAGATACCAATTTGTATCACCAGATACCAATTGGAATCGAGTTATAGCACGAAGGAAGAGATAGTTTTTCCTAAAGCCTCATAGCCTCTCGAAGAAAAGTACGAACGTCTCCGCACCATTCCGCAAGACTCTACTAGACCTGTTTGGTACGACGAGATCAACGAATCTAGACTCTGATACCATCTTTGTCACGACCCAGACCATCGTGAGTGGCACCCACCCAACCCCCGGATGAGTGAACCAGTAGAGTTCAACCCTTTGCCTAGACTAACAGCCTAAAACCAGCAAACAGAAAAAAAAACTAGAAATTAAATAAGCAAAGAACTATGCCATTAATAATCTTGCGGAAATCCCTCTTAGGAACTGAAAGTCGTTATATCAAACATACTACCAATATCTAGAATACGGGGATGCAACCCCAAAAGAAAATACGAAATAGTTCAAGTCCGAAACAAGTGGACTACAACTCTAAAGATAAGCCCAAGGTAGCTTGATCAAACAGCTCACCCTTGAAGTCAGAAATCATCGGCGCTAAAGATGAGGTCGCGTCTCAGCCGTTGGAAGATTTCCTATATTCACCAAAAGACAAGCAAGTGCAGTATCAGTACACCACCACTGTGTACTGGTAGGATCAGCAGCCAGTTTCCAAATAAACAGTGTATAAGCAGTACAATAATATCAAGTAAAAGGTATGGAAAACATGCATAATAGCCACAGACACAACTAGACTCCCAGTCTCTACTTAGCCTGTTCACGCATGAAATCCACCCCTCAACTCTAAGCCACAACTACTTATCATTAACTATACATTTTCGTCTAGCCCGAACCCACCCTGGGACCCCCCTCTAGACTACACACATGTACCTTGAATCAAACCGGCCTAAATCAAGACCAACACAATGTCAATGAACAACCCGGCCTAAACCAAGACCAACACAAATGTCAATGAACAACCCGGCCTAAACCAAGACCAACACAACAGTTAACCAGAATTTCCCCGGCCTCTCAAGGACCACCAAACCAATAACACATTTCAATAAGCAGCCCGGTCCACTCACGAAATCAATATCAATCAATGCAACACCATAATAACAATGCAATGATGCAACAAAAGTAAACCCGTACTCGGCGTGGTACCCGTGCCAATCAATTGTTATACCCGTACCAGGCGTGGTACCCGTACTAGGCGTGGTACCCGTGCCAACCATTTATAATACCCGTACCATGTGTGGTACCCAAGCCAACCAAATGTCAATAATCCACAATCAAATGCATGAACACACAACTTGTAAACCAACAAGCAAATACCGTTCAACCACAGATTGTAAAATAGGAACCTTAGATATTCTACATAACTTCCCTAAGCAATGTAATTCATACAATCACCTAGATACAAGCACATGAATATACAGCATTCACAGAAATCGTAAGCCATCACCTACCTCGAAATGAATCCAAGCTCTATTCAACTCGAGCTTTCTCGTGTTCCGGATTCCTTTCTCGTTCTTGGTCTAAAACAACGTACAAGTACATACAATTAACACACAAGGCCTACACATTACTCGGATTATACCAAATCCCCAAACCCCAGGTCACCCATGATCATCCCACCTTTTTCTCGGGCTTTTCTACCGTTAATTTTCCTAGTTCTATCATTTTTATGGGTAAAAACAGAGAATTAACCAACCTATGATCATAAAAATATACTTTTATCAGTTCCCAAGAACATACATGCTTGGAATCCCCTTTCTTCCCCGAATTCTACCATTCCTAGGTTATTCCAACCTTTCCCCAAATTTCCTCCTAGCAATTCTACCACATAGAAAACGTATTACAAAGTGGGCACATATATAAATGCAAATTCCCTCCTAGCAATTCTAGTCCAGAATTTCAAACTCACAAACCCGGAGTTTTCTAACTCTAAAATTTGGCACTATTGGACTACCCATAACGACGGACCCGATCGTTACCCTTGCACACAAGCAAATATTGCATCACCCTATGACTTCTACTTTCCTAAAAAAAGTGGGTACATATATAAATGCTAATTATATGAAAATTCAAGTGCCACAAACCTGAATATGAATACAAGATAAAAGGCACGTCAGGTACAGTAGGCATTTATTTGCCATGTGCAGCTGAAATTGCATTTGCTACTAAGGAAACTTTGGATATCATCATCATAAATGACTCTTCACTCTCCATTAATTTATTCTAATATTTTGTGGTTAGGAGAATGATTGATTTGCACTTTAATTTTTCCTTGTGGAAACAAAAGTGCAATGGTGAAAAGGAAAGATGAACCAATATACACATATACTTGATCTAATAGCATGGCAAAAAGAAAAAGAAAAAATCTAATAGCATGGCATTAATTGATAGCTAACCGGCCACCATAAGAATGATCTTGTATTGATTTGGATATAATGTTAGATGTCCTATCAAAGATTTTAGTAATTTTGGTTGATCGTTTTGTGCTCCTTTTTTCTTCCTCTCAAAAGTCATTTGCTTCGGATAGACAATCTAACGGAGAAAAGAATACACGCATTTCAATGGATTGATGGAAATAACACAGGCATTATTTTCTCTAATGTACTTGGGGGTCATTTGATATATAGTTGGTTAGAGTTATACAAATTTTATTGGGTAAAGACCTTCGAGAGTCCCAAGAAGGAGTAGAAGGACCTTCGGAGAAAGAGCCGTGTCGGGAGTCAGTGACGATAGGGCTTCGGGAGGGTTTTCCGCTTAGAGGTTTGTCGAAGGAAGCCCCTTCGGAGAACTTTGTGCAACTAGAATTAGAAAATTGCTAGAGGGCAAAGTCAACCAATTCGATATTGTGAGGTAGGTTCGATCAAGATGAAACGGACGGTATATGTGGTCCAAATCGAATAGTTTGAGGGCAATATTGGCTCTTTTCTGAATAAATAATTATAGAATTGATAAAAAAAATAATGATGCAAGGTAATTGTTCTTTCAATGGGACCTGAAAGTTAACCATGAATGAGTAAAGGACTTGCTTGCAATATACTACCAAATTTTCCTCTATATCAATAGAGAAGTTGTTTCCTACTTTTTTTATCATTATTATCAGTTTCTCACTCTCCAAAATAAAAGATGAGTTGCTCTAATTTCCCTTGCAAAGCTAGTCACTTCTCTGCCAATTATGGATCAGAAAATTTCAAGGAAATGTGCAAAAAATACAAAGAGATAATATCAACCCTCCCCAAACGAGAGCCTTACCTGCATTCTAATTATGAATTCTATCAATATCAAGGATTTTGGTTGTCTTCACGCTTCTTAGAAGCAGCTTTATATATGCAAGAAAACTTCAAGGCCCAACCCTCTGATATTTTCATTTGCAGTTATCTAAAAACAGGTACCACTTGGCTTAAAGCTTTAACCTTTTCCATTATGACTAGACATATTGAGTTTACAAATAACCCTTTACTCAATAAGGTACCCCATGAATGCGTACCCTTCTTGGAAATTAGTTTTATCTCCGACCCTAAATTTGTAGACACCGATTTGTCATTATTATCCACACATTTTCCTTACACTCTCTTACCAAAATCCATATTAGAATCAGATAATGGCAAGATCATTTACGTGTGTAGGGAACCCAAAGATACATTTGTTTCTTTGTGGCATTTCTTACAAAGGGTTGAAGCTGATGAAAGTAGTACAAGTGTTGGACCAAATATTAAAGTACCCCTCCCTACACTCGATCAGGAATTCAAGTGGTTTTGCCTAGGAAAAACCTCATATGGACCTTACTGGGATCACGTGTTGGGATACCGGAAAGCAAGTGTTGAGAGACCTAAGAGAGTGTTCTTCTTGAAATACGAAGATTTGAAGGAGGACACGTTGGGTTATGTGAACAAGTTGGCCGACTTCATGGACAAACCCTTCTCTAAGGAGGAAGAAGAGCGAGGTGTACCTCAAGAAATTGTGGCACGCTGTAATTTCAAAAGTTTGAGCAATTTAGAGGTGAATAAGAGTGGGAGACATCGACCAGAAAATACTCGAGGAATTAGTAATAGTGTGTTTTTTCGAAAAGGTGAAATTGGCGATTGGAAGAATTATTTGACGGAGGATATGGCAAAATCCATTGATGCCGTAACGCTACAGAAATTTCAATCTTCGGGCTTGACATTCCCTTCTTCAATATATTAACACTAAATCGTTTGTAGTTTTTACTTTCTTTCTTCTTTTTTTTAAAAAATAACTAAGTTCTCCTGTACGGTGTCATTTTTCTTTTACTCCAATATTTAAGGAAATAAGTACAGAGATTAAGGCAAGAATCTCAGCTAGGGAAAAATCAATAAATCAGGAATGGACTTATGTAGTAGTCAGGGCACGCTAGAGGGGTGAAAGAAGGTTCATTCGAACAACCTTTGCTGTAAAATTATAATGTATATATAAGATTAATTTTTTGTGTATTTATAATAAATGATGAACATTCTTGGTGAAAATCTTATCTCTGCACTGATAGTCATTCCATAATATCCACAAATCAACCTACTTTGCACAACACGAGTTGAGAGATTTGAAGGCTGAATAATGTTAATTAAACTGCTGAAAAGTTAGATAAGAGAGAAGCTGAATCGGCTAACTAAAGATTAGTTAAGGCAACTATGAGTGAAATATTTTGACGGCAACAAGAAGTTGAAGTTGAAATTAAAGTGGAAGAGTTGGGATGGCTAGTGATGTTAAAGTAGAAAGATCAATAAAGAATTAAGTCTGGATGATTAATCATAATAGAATAATTAAGGATTTGAATATAGGACAGGTACTGAATACACAACATTCGAATGAATTATCATATAAGTCATTCCGTAATCTGGAGAGAACTTCTGCAGCTATAATGAACAACGAAGGTGAGATTGTGCTCCCTGTTTTAACTCCTCTGTAATATTTAAAAAACGCGCCTCTTCTTCCATTAATGATCACAGTATTATATATACGGCATAGTAATAATCAGATTCCAGATGATATTTATCCACTGTTAAGCAAATCCCACCTTCCTTAATCATAAATGACACTTCATGTGTCATTTGCCTTATTCATGTCTAATATAATGACCACATTGCCTTCTCTATTCGAGTTGATTCAATCTGAATTAGAATAATGTAAGAAGACAACGTGACGTTATTATTATTGACAATATACATCAGTACGAAAATGAAATTGTTGAATTTGATTTAAGTGTGATGTTGATGAACATAATTGGTTGGTTAAGACTCTGACAAGAGGGGGTTGCACGGATGGTACGCCCCTCCACCTCCAACTTTAAGGTTGTGGATTCGAGATACCAAGGGAGCAAAAAGGCGGGAACTCTTAGAGAAGGGTAAAAGGAAAAGGTTGGTTAAGGCTTTTAGAGCAATTCATTCCTACTAAAAGCCTGTTTGGATAAGCTTATTTTAAGCTGTTTTTTTTAAGTTGGAAATTTCAGCTTTTAGCTTTTAGTTTTTTTTTGCTATTTTGGCTTAAAATTAAGTGTCCAGAAGTACTTTTATGCCTTATTCAAACACTATAAACAGCTTAAAAACTATTTTAACTTAAAAATCACTTAAAATAAGCCAATCCAAACGGGTTCTAAGCAGCAGACATAACTTCAGATTATGTCAGGTAATGTTAATTAGCTAGGAAAACAAGGATCATATGCAAGTGATGATTCATTGCATTCAGCCTCTAGTGCAACTTACACGATAGTGGAACATTGTTGCATCACTTCGGTTTTTTTTTTTTTCAAAAAAATATGCTAATACCAATATATATATACCCCGTTGAAGTCTTAAGCTATTGTCTATTAGCAGAAAGTGATCTATTATTGGTTAAAGTGCTTTATGTATCTTGTTCCAAACGGGTTGTTTGGCAGGGTGTATTAGGTAGGGTGTATAAAAATAGTAATGGTAAAAAATTTTAGTATCATGTTTGGTGTAGTAGTTATATATTCAGTACTACTTTTGTACATAGTAAACCATGGCACTAATAATATGGAATTTTATATATTATTATTTTGAATACACCCAATTTGATACATTTTTATTTTAATACACTATATTCGTTTAACACATCAAACCAAATAATAAAATAATGAAATAATCTCGATATTACTAATACTTCCTGTTCAATATTATTTTTACACTCTACCAAACGTCGTGTACTAGTTAGAAGCACATGCATATACCTTATCAATGCATATATTATATACCTTCATACAATAAATTGTGTTATGGGTGGGCACAACTTGAATATTTAACTCATTTCGGGTGAATGGATAGATCGGTGTAGGGGTGTACATGGACCGAGTTGGTTTGGTTTTTTTTAAAATCAAACCAAATTATTAGTGCCTGGTTATTAAATTTATAAACCAAACCAAACCAAACAAATAAAAGTCAGGTTTTTCAACCTCGGGTTTTTTCGGGTTATTTTGATTTTCTCGGGTTTTTCAGGTTATTTTGGGTTTTTTCCCAGTAAAGTCTTCATATAAATATATAATTAACTTGTGCTTTAAATATTTCTTTAGTCCTAGCAAGATACAACTATCTAAGGTATTTCTTTAAAAAAAATAACACAATATATAAATGAGTGATGACATTAATAAAACATTCAACCAAAAAAATAATGAAATCGCATAGAATATATATTGCATATTAATAAGCCATAAAAATAATCATAATTTAAAAGTATCAAGTCATACTAAAATTAGTCTAATAAGTATTAACTACATGACTAAATATTAAACAAAAAAATAAAATTAGTTTATGTATTTATGTAAAATTAAAGAATAGATATCTAACATGATTGTTATTCCTAGTGTTGAATTGAATAATTTTTTGTTAGCATTAGTATTGATTTGAGCTTTATTTGAGTTACTAATATCTATGGGTTATAAAAACTTATTGGACCATTTAAAATTCTAACTTTAAACTTGAAATAATATGTTGAATGATAAAAACTATGAAAAATTTAAGAAATATTTATAAATTACATCACAATAAATATTTTTATGTGTAAAATATTTTTAAAAATAATATATATATGTAATATCGGGTTGGTTCGGTTCGGTTTGACTTTTTTAGTTAAAATCAAACCAAACCAATTATAGTCGGGTTTTTTTTCCAACACCAAACCAAGTCAAACCAAACCACTAATCGGGTTTTTTTTTGCGGTTCAATTTAATATACGGTTTAGTTCGATTTGTGGTTCGATTTTGTTCACCCTTATATCAGTGTACACGACAGGGTATTAATTCTTAAGTCCAATCAACAAAATATCAAATGGCTTTAACATATATGTCGTCGATTAAGTATATTAAAATTTAAATTATTTTTTTAATAAGATAATGAATGCAGAATATGTTTCCATCACAGCCTACAAATCGTAGTTGTCAGTTCGTGCACTTAGTATTAGAAAATGGCTAGACAACAAAGTCAACCAATTCGATATTTGTGAGGAGCTTTGATCAATATATGAAGTTTAATGTCGAAAATACTTAAAAAAGGAGAACGACATGTCATCAGTATTGATTTTTTCTTGCCGGGAAAAATTTATATCACTAGACAGAAAGTTTAGCGGTATTTTTATTAATAATAAAAATTAATCCTCAAAAAGGAGAAGCACAAGCAAGCGACTAGATCGATCTTAACTTCCAATCCTAATGAGGAAACTAACCTCAATTAATTAATAAGAGGTCGTTTGGTAGCTGGTTTAGAGTTGAATTATGCAGGTATTAAATTTTGCATAAATAATATCACGTTTGGTAGCTAATTAGGAGGTAAATTATTCATGTATAAAATTAATACAGTGTCTGGTTTGCAATTTTAAAATCCGCATAACTAATACATGTATAAGTTATGAGGGAATCTATGTATTATCTTATGCGGAATAGAAGATGGAATAACTAATCTCTGCATAACTAATATCTGCATAAATAATAGAGTACATAGATTCCCTCATAACTAATCCCTACATTACTAATACTTGCATAACTCTAACCAGCTACCAAGCAATCCTAAGTGTACAAAAAATAAAAGTAATTAGAAAGAACTAAATATTAATGTATCATGTGACCCTTTTTCTGCGCTATATAATTGGCCGCTTCATGTTTACTCCATTATTAGGAAAGTGATTCAAATTTATATAACATGACCTTAAAGTTCATACTTTTGCATATCAGCACATTTCTCAGAATGAACTGGTGGTGGTCAAGATCTATCAATACTGCACTGCAAGTAAGAACAAATTGACCTGTTTTCGAATTTTTGTAATTTCCATCCGCTATTATAATTCTGTTAAGTGATTCAATTTTGTAGATCAAACATTTACAAGTAGTGTGTCAAAAAACTTTTGATTCGCAGCAAAATATTGAGCATTGCGGAACACATCAAATAAGCTACCAAAATGTTGGCCTGGTTATTGGAGTCACAGGCGTGGTTGGCAATAGCTTGGCCGAAACACTCACATCCACTGACACCCCGGGCAGTCCATGGAAGATCTATGGTGTGTCACGACGACGGACGCCAGTCTGCAGTATTGCTAAAGTCAGATATATTCAGTGTGACGTCTCTGTAGCAACTGATGCACAGGCCAAATTATCGACCCTGGAAGATGTGACACACATCTTTTGGGTGACTTCGGGTTATGACCTCTCCCCTGCCAAATGTTGCGAAATCAATGAAGCCATGTTTCGCAATGTCCTCATTGCTGTCATCCCAAACGCACCTAATTTGAGCCACATCTGTCTCCAGACGGGCGGGTTGCATTATATGGGGATACACAAATCAATTTCTCATGATCCGCCTTTCAACGAGGACATGGAAAGATTGGAGAACATTCACAACTTTTACTACGCGTTAGAAGATGTACTATTCGATGAGGTTTCTAGAAAACCAAGCCTAACGTGGTCCATCCACAGGCCCGATCTAATTTTCGGATTTTCACCCCATAGCACATTGAACATAGTTGGAACGCTTTGCGTGTACGCAACAATATGCAAATACGAGAGCGTTCCGCTGAAATTTCCAGGGACAAAAGCCGTTTGGGATAGTTACTCTAACGCATCAGATGCTAATTTGGTTGCAGAGCACCAGATTTGGGCAGCACTCTGTCCGCAGGGGAAAAACAAAGCATTCAACATCACCAACGGGGACGTGTTCAAATGGAAGCATTTATGGAAAGTGTTGGCAGAACAAATCGGAGTAGAATATACGGGATTCGAGGAGGCAGAGAAAATTATTTCCTTGTCTGAGATGATGAATGATAAGGGGCCTGTGTGGGATAAGATTGTAAGAGACAATAACCTTGTTTCCACAACGTTACAAGAGGTTGGCTTGTGGGATTTTGCAGATACGTTACTGGCTAAAGGTACTTGCAGGTTGAGCAGCGTTAATCGCAGCAAAGAGCATGGTTTCCTTGGCTTCAGGAATTCCACCAATTCTTTCATTTTTTGGATTCAGAAGGCAAAAGATAATAGATTAATCCCATGAACTTTGTATTTTTACTTCATCGATAAAAGAATTTGTATTTAATTAAGTTTAATTATATAACATGTCACTTACCTTATTTTATCGGTTACTAGTTCACATTTCAATAAACAATTACTTGTAGTGATCTTTTAAGTAATGCGATAATGTATATTGATTAAATTCCTTATATAAAGATTATCTTAGTTTGTTGATTTATTTTGTGCTAAAAGTCGTATGTATATAGGTTTGGGCGGATGTTTGGACTAAATTCCGGTTTTCCTTCGTAAAAAGATAATGAATTAGTAGACTTGAAAAACGAAATTAGAGTGTAGGTGTCACATTCCTTACCAACCCTCTCTACATTTTACATGGCAAGGCTTTTAATATCTCTCTTATGCAATGTTAAAATGTTGTGCTACCATGAGGATAATTAATAAAATAAATTAGGACCGAAATAAAATAGCACTTATATACTAGGGACAATTAATTTTCACTTTGATACATACAATATTAATATGTGATATTTGACCTTTTGATATTGTGATTTTGCAACCATAAAATTAAGAGGGTAGAGAAGATACCGAATAAATAATTGTACCTATAATGTAGCAATAGTAAAAGTCCAAGACAACGCTTGCCTAATCTAAGGGAAATAATTGAGATCAGTACAAACATTTAAAAGCTCAAGGTCTGAAAGTTGGCTTGTGGTGTCACGCAATAAACAAATAGAACCAAAACAAAAAAGCATCAAATAAATCAACCTTCCAATATACTCCTTCGTTCCTATATAAGTACTTTTACTAACTTGCTCATAATAAATACTTTAAAAAGAATATCTTTTTTCTTATCTTTTTTATTTTAAATTGGGGTTAGGGGAAGGGAAAATAGGGAGGGTATTACAAGGTGGGGAATCGAACCCTCGCCAACAAGGTGGGAGTTCAGGTAGTCAACCAACTGAGCTACTAAGATTTTCTACTTTGAAAAGAATGCAACTCTTTAGTATTTTCTTGATTTTTTAAACCTTTCTTTATTTAAAAAAGGATAAAACTGGAAGAACATCACTAATGTCTTCTTGATTATTTAAAACACTACTTATTTAAGAATAAAATGAAAAGCAAAACCAAAGAAGAGGATGGTTTGGCCTGTGTTATTTTCTGAAGAGCAGTGACCCAAGCATTTAATGGCCCAAACAAAAAGATCCAGCTTGGCCATTACCATAGTTCTTTTTAGGCTCAGTAAACTTAAATTTTTGAGGATATCCATGCAACCAAACAGTTTCCTTCTCATGTCCTGGTGTTTTTTCAATATGTGCTGAACAAATTATTCCTCTTCATATATGTGTTAGACTGTTAGGGGTCGTTTAGTATCTGGTTTGGAGGTGGGTTATATATATATGTATTAAATTCTGTATAAGTTATACCACGTTTGGTAGCTGGTTAGAGAAGTAAATTATTCATGTATAAAATTAATACGGTGTTTGATTTGTAATTTAGAAACCCGCATAACTAATATATGTATAAGTTATGAGGGATTCTACGTATTATATTATGCAGTATAGAAAGTGGAATAAATAATACATGTATAACTAATACATGAATAACTAATCCCTGCATAACTAATACCTACATAAATAGTAGTACATAGATTCACTCATAACTAATCCCTATATTACTAATAACTGCATAACTCTAACCAGCTACCAAACGACCCCTTAGTGTTGACATTTGTCCTTTTACAATTATGTAGTATTAAAAGCAAAAGAGTTCACTTCTCTCTGCCTCTCTTCATGAAGAATGAGAGAGTATGCTTGTGCAGTAGTGATCAGGGGTTTCATCATCAGAATGTTGTTGATCTTCATTCATCTTGCACTTGTCCTCTTCGCCCTACACTTGCACTTACAATTGCAGATCGTGAGGTATTTAAAAGGGATCTTAATGTAAATAGCCGAGCCGGGGTGATTTATTGTTTATTTTTTCTTAGCCGTATACATAGATTATACATATCATGCACATATTATGTACATATATTATATATTCGCCGGCTATATTTAGTTTAATCGTAGGATGAACGACTATTTAAGTTAATTCTTACCCTCCTCCTCTCTAAATATGATCCCATATTATTCTTCAAATCTTTGTAAAATATCCAACAACATCAGAGGTCCCTTGAGAGATATTGTTAATCTCTCCATGCAGATGGAACATTTTAGTCCTGCCAGTGTGTCCATACCTCTGTTCTAACTCTTTCCATAATTCTTCTGCAGTTTGAGAATAGGTCATTCATTCTATCTGTTCTAACTCTTTCCATACTATATCCTGCTATGGGATAAGAAGCAAAAACGTGTTGGTAGACTTCTACATAGTAAATTATGTTAATCGTCATGATTAATTTGCCCACAAATCCTGATGGATCGCTAGGATTCAGCCACAAATGTTGAAAAGATCTTGGCGATTCATTAGGATTTGTCTCTTTAAGGAAAGTCTTGCCCATTATCAAATAAGTAATTATGACGACTCGTCAGGATTGCGTTCCAGATTATGGAGAAAAAGTTTTTTTCCTTACGATCACCATAAATTATTGTTAAGGCAATTCTTGTCCAATATCAAATAAGAGATCCGGACGATTCGCTAGGATTTTGATCCTGATTTTGGCAAAAAAATAAAATGAGGACAAAATTTAATTGGTGGTGCCCCAAGAACCGATTTGTGCAAATCACCCTCCGAGTCCGTGTGATGGCTTGACCCTAAAAAGAAAAAAAGGATATTTTCCAGGTGAAAGCTTGATATAAGGAGACATTATTTGTGTTATTAAAGTTGTGGCTTGGACTTGAAAGTCTGATCTCTAGCAAATGGAATAGGATACAGCAAAATCCATTGATCACATAACGTGATGAGAAATTTAAATGTTTGGGCTTTGACATTCCCCATTTGACAGGGTCTATATAACAACTATTTGAGGAATTTTTGTAGTTGAAACACTGATATTTGTTCTATCAGATGGTCCATGAACTAGACAAGTCCAAAAGAGAAGAAAAGATGAAACAGAAGTTCAAAACCTCAACTAACAAGCCCATAAGTTAACTAGGAAATGAAATATCTCCAACCCCCCCCCCCCCCCCGGGAAATTTGGTATTGTATGATTACCTAGGGACTTGGCTACTCTCCATTTCCTTCCTCTCCATTTTTTCCAAGTTTCTACTTTGATGGATGACACATGGCAAAAATTAATTTAATGGTTAAGATTTAATTGATTAAAGTAAATCCTCTGACTATGATTTAGATAATTAATGTATTATATCAATTTAATTTCAAGAATTATTATAATCCCACAATCTTTGCAATATATTATCTTTGACCATAAATATAAAAAAACAAAACAAATCTCTTCCTATTTTTTTTCACGCAAGATCTATTTTATTCTGCTATTTTGTTTGAACCGAAGAAATTCTATTGAACTTTTCTATGAACTTTAATGGGGCCAAGAGTTCAGAACTCTTCTTTTCATATAATTTGAAAGACATAGTTAATAATCATGACCATCCATTATCATTAATAATTCAAAATAAAATTGTGTTCTTTATGTTGATTTTCAAAAAATTGATTTTAATGATAAAAATATGAAAGATTTTTCTTGTATCCATAATTTTCGGTGTTGTCAAGTTAAAGCAAAGATTTTGGAGGAAATATGGAGAAACGGGGAGAAGTAATCGAACTTGGAGGGAATAGGGAGAAACGAGGAGGAATAATAGGACTTTTTTAAATTGATATGATACATTAATTATCTTAACCATGGTTAGAGGATTTACTTTAGTCAATTAAATCTTAACCATTAAATTAATTTTTGTCATGTGTCATCAATCAAAGTGAGAACTTGGAGATCAAAATAGAGAGGAAGGAAATGGAGAGAAACCAAGTCCATTACGTAGCTACACAAATAGCAAAAAAAAGCCCAATTTATAGTTATTGGTACCTTTTTTTGTCTTAATATAATCACCCATTGGAGCTTGAGTGGGGCTTTATTTCATACAATAAGAGAGGAGGAGTGATAGCATCCACTGTGGCGTACGTTCATTAAAAATTGAAGGACTTCAATGGAAAATTAAGAAGATATTTATAGTAAAAGAAAGATTCGAGAATGAGCCCAAGAATTACGATAGCAAGTGAGCTTAGTAATACACATTCCATTATCCAAGTTCAAGCTAAAGAGGAGGAAAATTTGGGCCTCATTAAACCACAAAGGAGAGGCCGAAGAAGCTGAATTTCCATTGCCACATGAAGGCCCAAAGGAGCTGTCACATGGAGATTCAAAGGAGCCAAGGAGAGGTTGATTTGCATGCACAAAGGTACTTAAATCTCAAGCCCAAAAGGGCTGAAATTCCTGCCCAACGTGGGGCTGCTTTGGAGTGACTTTGGTGTCAAGTTTTGACACTTTTTTACCTTATTTTTGTTAGCTAGTTTATGGAAGCATTTTTACTTGTCTTCCTAGTTTAAAGTTTTCTAGTTTAAAAATTTTGCTAGTTTAAAGTTTCCTACTTAGGTTTTACTATTTATTTCCATAAAAGTAGGATTCGAATCTCATGCTATTTGGGATAGGTTTCTCCCTATATATAGGGATACATTTTATTATTTTCATGAAGAACATTGTGATTAATATTATTTGAAAGTTTTTCTCTTCTTTACACCTTTGAATGTGGTGACTATGGATTTATCTTGCAACCTTATACGAACAATTCTTTAAAAGGTAAGATTAATTCTTAACTTGATATCTTTGGTTTCTATTAAAGTAAATTAAAGAAGGTGATTAGTCTTATACTAATTGTTGTCTCTAATTTCTTCGAAATAGGGGTCTAGATCACTTTTGATTTTAATTTCTTGAATTGACTCTATTAGTATCATAATTAGTTTTAATCCGCTAATTTATAAATACTAAGATCAATTAGGGTTCTTAGCACCAATCTTGAAATTTGGAGATTTTATTCTCAAATTTCACATATCTTTTAATTTCTTGTCTTCAATCTTAGTATCTTCGCTTTCACATTATTTTCTTGTTTATTCAAGTAACCCAATTCTTATCAAGGAGGTATAATCCTAACCTTCATTATAAAAGAAGGATGAGCAGTATCCTTGAACATGAAGGGGATTCACTAGTAAGAGTATACGCCAAACATTCAACCCCCCACCCCCACCCACCCATCCAAAATAAAGGGGTCTTTTGCATCTCTAGGAAGATTCTTGTAATTACAAAATAAGATTGTTTCACCCTTTAAAGAGGCATTCTTGGCTAAACTGTCGGCTACTTAGATAACTTCCCTAAAATAGTGAGTAATTGTAGCATTAGCTTAGCCCAGGATTTGGGAGATGTGTGTTTTGTTATAGTACTCTTTGAGTTTCTGGTTGCTCTTTTGAGACTTACTGACCATGTAGCTTGTTGATGAGTAAAACTAGCTCCAAAATGAATCTGAGTGTATTCTATGAGGGTGTTTGGATTGACTTTTAAAAAGTAGTTTAAAAGCTAAAAGCTCAAGTTTTGACTTTTGACTTATTTTTATATTTTTTTGGCCTGAAAGTGAGTGCTTAAAAGCACTTTTTAGCGTTGTCAAATACCATCAAAACTTAAAAAGTGCTTAAAAGACAAAAACACTTGAAAATAAGTCAATTCAAACACCCTCTATATCTACCGGCATGAATAACTTTTTTAATCAACCTGAGTAATTTATTGTAGTTTCTTTCTTCCCCACGAAAGTCCAAAGTCAAACGGTTATTTGATCAAATGCATATGCTTTAAAAGTAAGACTTTCCAATATATTATTTATTACTAGTTTAGCGTACGTGCGCCGCACATGTGTGTCACGTTAATAATAAAATTACATATATAAAATAAATAAATTATTACGTATATAATTTATATAATTGAGTACACAACTTTAAAAAATCACAGGGTAGGTGTTTTCCATTGATTATCAAAACTCAAAAGATGAGGAACCCAATGGGCAAAAAAACATTTTTTTTTTTGTAGATTTTGATTTTTTGGCCAAAAGTATTACAAATGTTGTGGTCAAATAATTTTTGCCTAAAAATCCTCAAAAAGTGTTTGCAATATCTATGGCGAAACGGGTACTTACATATCGGTGAGAGCTTCGAAGAGGTCATATATCAATTCTCTTTCTCGAAAAATATAGAAAAAAGGAGTCTGCATGCGCACCAATATATATTCTCCATAAAAGAACATATTACATATACTAGTCGATTAAATTGTTGTTCATAGTGACGATCTTGATGTTGGTGACGATATTGATCATGATCTTGATACAAATTAGCTGGAATTAATATTGCTTTAATTTGTATTTCTCCATCCTTTTATCTTTTCAATATATTTGTTATATATATATATATTTGAATGTACATGATGACAAACAAATGATAATTAAGTAACATATATCTTTCAATGCTACTTCATGCTCGGAAAGGAAAAACAAACGTAACAATATTGGAGCAGAAGCAAATTTGTTATGCTTTGTATTTTGATGCCTTATTCACTACTTTTTGAAGAGGGGGAAAAAAACTTTGGCCAAGTTGTCCTTATATCATCACAACCATCATATATATCATATAAATAAACATAACATAAAATGTCTAACAATATCCCAAGACAATTAATGGGTACATGCATGAAGCAATAATCTTGAACATGTATCTCTTATTTTTGTATATACACGAACAACTTATTAGATACTGCATAATTTGATATTCATTTAGAATATCCACCATTAACTCAAGCAATGATTTCCTCGTTATATTCTGATTTCTCATGGATTTGAATACGTAATCCATTCTTGAAGTATAAACCGGGTTGTCGTATAATGTTTCCTTCCATTGTTACATTCCACCTAAAATATTAGAATGAATATTAATACTCTTACTCATTAAATGAAATTTTACATGGTTTATAAGAAATGCAACGAACAAAGATTTCATTTACATACCTATAATCTTTGAGCAAGTAATAGAGAAAAATGGATGTTTGCACCTTTGAGAGATCAGCTCCAGCACACAATCTCATTCCTCCCCCAAACGCCATGAATTTTTTTGATGCATTATGTAATTCATCTTCCTTTTGAATTCCAATTTTATACAAAAACATAGTACGAACTTAAAAGTAGAGAATCGCGGAAAATATACAAATGTGTATATATATATATATATATTCTTAACTAACCTTCCATCGCCATGGATTAAACATTTGGGGGTTTTCATATTTGTTTGGATCTAGATGAATTGATGATGGGCATATCACTATTGTCCATCCCGCCGGAATGGTATAACCTATATGATTTCAAAATAAAAACGAAAAGGAAGAAGAAACATAAAGAACAACACACAGCTTATTGTTAGGTTACTTCTTCACTTTCATTTGCATTTTTCCTGGAAAAATAAAAAGGCACTTTAATCCCCGATTTCAAAAATGTTAATATACAGCCCTTTAGTATATAGTACAATATGATTTATAACAAGTATTTATCCAAGTTAAAAAAAAATTAAGCAGACGTATAGAAATTAGAAACTCACACATTTCCTCATCTACTTTAATATTCTTTTCTTTTGAATTTCAAAAAACCATATTGCTTCATGGGATTTTATTATTATTATTTTTATTATTTATCATCATCATCATCATCATGTAGAGTTTCAAATTTAAATGTCTTGATCCATTTTATTACTTGAAAATATTTAATTAGTAATTAATTTGAAAATAACAAGTAACAGTGTTGAATATTATGTAGTTTATAGGAGATATGATGTTTCAAAATTTTGAAAATCACCAGAAAAATTTAATACAAATTAAGGGATTTTTTATTTAACGCAAAAGATTAGGTATGTATCAATCAATGGATAAAAAAAGATGTCTGTAAAATTAACAGCTGCCACTAACAGCATATAAAAACACATACATTCCTGAGAAGTAATTCTTTTATCACGAAAAAAAGGACCTAGATAAATAGTGTAATAAAAAATATTACCTTTGATTTCCACATCTTTTAGTACTATTCTGAAAATTCCTGGGACAATGTTGGCAAGCCTTACTAGTTCATTTGTAACCTGTCACATATATAATAAACAATTGAAAAGGCAAGTTACAGCTAAACGAGATTACCTCGAAAAAGAAAAAACCTTACCATATGTGTGAAGGTCATGGACTTGTATTCAGCCCATGAAATTGGAGCATCCTTATCTATTCGATTTCTAAAAATGTTGTCGTGTTCTTCCTGAGAATTAATTACTATATGATATCAAATACGTAATTAATTTGATAAAGAGCCTAAGATATCGATTGATATATATATATATATATTATTAATTAATTTTAGAGTAGCCAAACCTTCAATTGTGTTACAACATCTGGATGTTTTGTGAGGTACTTAAAGAGTAGGATGATGGAGGAAGAAGTGGTTTCATAAGCAGCAAATAGAAGGAAAAACACAAAATCCACAGCAGTTGCTTCAGTTAGAAATTCTTTCTCATTTTCCACATCATTAAGTATGTAATCTAAGAAATCTTCTGAATTTCTTTTCTCCTTATTTGATGATTTCCTCTTCTTGAAGATATCTTTACGGCACCTTTACGCCCCTGAAAAACATCATATTAATTACTTGAGCCGAGGGTCTATATATTAACTGTATGTATATAAGTATCTGAAAAATATATACCTGTAAACACGCATGGTAAGCTGTTCCAGGCACATTGATAGGAAATGAGATAAAGCCATCAAAAAACGCTTTGTAATGCTCTCTTAGTTCCAGCGCCTCTTGTTCATCACAACCAAGTATCTTTCCCGCAAAAAATATGAATAACATCTACAATGTGGAAAATAACATTTAGCAAAATTGTTGGCCTCAACATAACTGTAGCTCCGCCCCTAGCTAGCTAGTTGAACCACAAGAATAGATAAACAAACAAGAAAAAGAGAATTAATCACAATTTCATATGCTTCTTTGACTTCAACCTCGCCACGGCTAGCCCAGCGATGCAAGAGTTTACGAGTTATAACATCAATTTCAGTCAATAATTTTCTCTTTAGCCTTTCTTGGCCAATAAGAGATAGCACCAAATTCCTAAGGTACTTATGGACAACACCATTGTTAGCTATCAACCCTTGTTTTCCAGTGAGTTCAATAGCACTCTTTGTGTACCAACACTGGAACAGCTTGTCTTCTTGTTGGAATATATAGTAATTTATTTCAGGATCAGTGGATATCACCACTGGCTGCCCAACTATACTTGTCTTAAATAGCCCTCCATACCTGAAGTATATATTAAGTTAGGATATTAAGCAACAATGTACTCTAATAAATCAAGACAATAGTGGCTCTTTTAATTTGGACAGAAAAAAAAATTGAACCTTGCAGTCCTTTTGGCAATGAAAGGTGGAATTCCTTTATAGGAATGTGAGGAGAAATATTCAATGGATTCTCCAATAATAGGAAGCCCCATGGAACCAGGAGGTAATACCCCTTTGCATTTGGGATTCTTCCATTTGTACACCCAATGGCTTATTCCTATGACTATTATTCCTACTGCCCATAAACCAATAATGTTCCACATTTTAGATTTTGGTGATCAAACTCAAGAGTGCGAAGCCCTACTTATAGACATATGTTGTGTTCGCAATAAATTTTCAGAATGCTGAAGACTATCTCTATAAAATTAAGACATAGTCATTTTGGACGCTTGGTAGCTTTTGACGGAGATTGTCACATTATTTGAACACGTGGTGTCACCTTGTTGGCCTTGAATTTGACTGGGATGTCAAGTCACCTTGACACGTGGTATGAGTTTGGGCTTCAAGGTGAAATAGACCTTTGACTTAAATTTGATAAAAAATGAACTTATTTATTTGTAAAATCCCAATTAATTATTCAACCCAAATGAACATGATTAAATCCAAATTTTGTATAAATTTAATCTGATAAATTTTATATGTCTACAAGGATGAATAACTTTTTTAATCAACTTGATGAGTAATTTATTGTAATTTCTTTCTTCCCCACGAAAGTCCAAAGTCAAACGGTTTTTTCATCAAATGCATATGCTTTAAAAGAATTAAAGACTTTCCGATATATTATTATTTATTATACTTTATTAATTGGATATATAGGCGTGCACACATATTTATAATTCTTTTTACTTAGTAGAATTGACTAAAAAAAATATGTGTCACATAAATTTAAAAAAAAACATTATAACTAATATTCAAACGATAATTAAAATTACTAAATATGAGATAAATCATGACGAATACTTCCTCCGTTAATGATGTTTGATAAGCTGTGCAGCTACCCATTATACCTGGTCCAATCTTACATCAAACATTTTGATTGGATTCTCCATTTTCATGTGTGTTTGTCGTACTCTGGTTTTAGTGTTGGGTTGGTTGGGTCGCATTTTTTAATGGATTTTTTATAAAAATATACAGTTTAATAAAAATAATTATTTTTTACATGGCTCACAAAAAAAATTATACCCGCATAGTCTATTTTTATATGATATATAATATTATACAATTTTATACATGATTATACAACTTTATACATAATATATAATATTATACATTATTATACACTTACTATACACAAATATATAGACTTGTATAAACATGTATAAAACTGTATAAGAGGTGTTTATACATACTTTTACGTTGTTATACACCTTATACATAATTTTATAAAAAATATCTTTGATCTCCTACGAACTTCAACAACGAAACTCTACTCAAAATGAGTCAAATCTTTTTCAAATACCTTCAAATTTTAACTACAATTTCAAAATGACACTCCCTAGGAACCACAATCATCAATTTGTTAAAATTTTCAATAATGATTTTTCAAGTTTTTAAAAACTCTAACAATGAAGTTCTTCACTTATTCTCTATTTTCATATAAACTGATTTGAACATTATCCTACCAGAAATGTCTAGAAAGATTGATCGCCACTTGCAATTTCCTTT
Source organism: Jaltomata sinuosa (assembly GCA_003996215.1). Classification (NCBI taxonomy): domain Eukaryota; kingdom Viridiplantae; phylum Streptophyta; class Magnoliopsida; order Solanales; family Solanaceae; genus Jaltomata; species Jaltomata sinuosa. Next base: position 848,295 of record QJPP01000001.1, on the reverse strand, counting down.
CTCCGTAGCATTTAATCATATTCAACATCTTCAATTGGAGTCAATTCGGTACCATCAATTTACACGAGCTACAAATTACTTTTTCACTGTGATGAAAGGTCCTATAAAACGTTATTGATGCATGCAAACCCAAATGTGAGGAGGAGCTTCTATGAAAGAGATTGAGGTTATAGTGGAAATTCCTAATTAAATATTAATCTAATTATTTTTAGCTATAGTTAGATAAAGGGTTAAAATAATTAAATCTGGACAATTGACTAAAAAAGTGGACAATTGTTGCTCTTTTAAGTGTGTAGTGGAGGCAAGGGAGAGAATACCACTGGAGGGATCTCACAAGAGTTGGGTTATAATGTTGCAGCAATCATGCGAAAAATTGGGCTATCTATGTAATTCTGAAAAATTGGGCTAAAATGTGCAATAATTTTATCTCAATGTTCATACAATGTAATTTATTTTTTATTGGTTAAAAAAATTATGTGGACCAATGTAAAATGACTACTTGTTTAGTTAAATTTCATGTTATATTTCTATTAACTAAGTGACATTTTTTAACCTAAAGAAAACATTAAAGGTATTTTTAAATCTTTTCCCTTCTTTTTATTTGGGGTTACATTGTTCGGTTTGATGTGTGATGATATTTTACCCCCACTCCACCCTATCTCCCACAAATTTCAGCGACCTTGTAGACCAATATTGAATTGGACCTGACTTTAATACCATATCTGATTGGGATAACAAAATATATAGTCAAGCCCATAATATTTATAACTTTTTATAGTTCTAAAAACTAATTTATAAGAATTAGCCCTAAAAGTGTGATCATACTAATTTATGTTTATTGCTAAAAGCTGTTGAAGATTAATCATACTTCTTTTTAACAAAATACCCCATAATTCTTCCATCTCAAAATTGCTTACAGTAATGGAGATTAGAAGCTATTTCTTTTTACCAAGTATGCAGCTCAACAACCAGTTTGAAGAAAACCCAATTTCTTGAAAACACATCCACTTTTTTACTCTCCGTTATTGCAAAATCTTACTTTCTCCTCAACACTAATATGAAGAATACATTAGTTATAGAGTAAAGTATCAATAACATAACTAAACTATCCCCTTTTATTGAGTTCATACCTAAACTATTGAAAGTATGAGTTTTATACCTAAACTATCACACTTTAGATTGAGAAACACACATCAACTAATATGTGATAGTGTGTGTACTACACTCTAATTTATTTTTAAAAAATTGCCACGTGGATTTCACCTTGAAAAAAATTAAATAAATTATTAGTATTAGATTAAAAATTAAATATTCACCGTGTTAAAAAATGATGAAGAAGAAGGGAGAATTTAATGTAAAATCAATTGAATTTTTTTAAAAAAAATGACGTGTCAGCTAAAAAAAATAAAAAAATATGTCACGTCATCATAATATTTAATGTTCAGTCGCACCTAAATGTGTTTGCATACAAACACTTGATCTAGTCAACATTGAGGTGTATTTCTTAAACTAATGAGTGATAGTTTAGGTATGAAACTCACACTTTCAATAGTTTAGGTATGAAACTCAATAAAAAGAAATAATTTAGGTGAGTTTTTATACTTTCACTCTTAATTATATATTAAATTTATATAGTGTATAATTAAAACAAAATTCAATGCATACTCTATATAATCTATACATTGAGTATGCAGTGATTATACACTATTGACATTAAATAATAGAAATATCGTGTGCAGCCACCAATAAAAACTACTCCCTTCATTTTAATTTGTTTGGCCTATTTTGACTTGACACGGAGTTTAAGAAAGTAAAGAAGACGTTTAAATCTTGTGGTTAAAAATTAAAGATTTTTCAAATATACCAAAATGCCCTTTAATCTTGTGGTCTTAAACATGTCATGTGGAAAGTTGAAATTGAAGAGTTGCTAAAAAAGAAAAAGACATTCTTTTTGAAACGTACTAAAAAGAAAAGTAGGTCAAACAAATTGAAACGGAGGGAGTATATAATATGGGAGATTTCAACAAATTCAATCCATTCTCTCACACACCATTACAACAACCAAAAAAATAATAAAAAATATATATATAATCTGCCCAAGTTTATCTGTAGATAGAAAAGAAGATGGAAAGGAGAATAATGGATGAGCGGAGAAGAAGAGACGTGAGAAAAAGAAAAAGAGAATTGTTCGGCTAAATTTTTTTTTACTTTGGTACCCGAATGGTTACAGTCTGTTGTTTAAAACAAAGTAGAGCTATTAATAATTTAAAACAGTTTCTAACGTTATCGTCAACTGCCACGTCCTGATTCAAGAATTTTAACCCGATTTTCTTTTGGAGTATGCTCAAAACACGTTATTTATCGAAGTTTTCCTGATCCTTAGGATCGACTAACCCATGTGTAAGTGTCGTTCACATGAAACCTTTCTTTCTCTTCGGCCTTCAAAGTTTTCATTTGAATATTTGCTACTATACCACCAAGATCTGCAGCATCTGAATATTTGCTACTACCACCAAAACTTGCACCGATGGTCGCTTTGCCTAGGCTTACACCGAAGATTTTACTGCGACAGTCGCGCCCTCCTACTCATCAGGGCCTGGCACTTGCCCCGACGGTCGAGTGTAGGCCGCGCACTTAAGCGCCATCCATTTTTTAGGCTAGTTGATTCGGCAGGTGAGTTGCTACATACTCCTTAGTGGATTTCGACTTTCATGACCACCATCCTACTGTCTTAATAGACCAACACTCTTTGTGAGATCTAGGTTAGTGCGCAGTTAGACATCAAAACTCGACTTTTGATTCATCCCGTATCGTCAATTCTGCTTATCAAAAATGGCTCCAATATGTATAAATATATATATATATATAATAAAATAAAAAAATCTTTTTAATGGACATTATACTCTTTTTTAATCAAATCAAATAGAAGCTGATATAGTTACTGGCTTGCTGCATGCAAACGGTAAGCAATGTATATGCATGCTTTCATAATGCCTATTAAGCAAAAGAATCTATAATTCTAGGTTTAAGTCATGTACGGCTTTTTAAAATTGTTAGCATAATTCATTTAGACATTTTAATTAAGACTAGTTCCTATTAAACACTTCAATATTAATATATATGTACCTATTAGACACTAAATGATAATTAATTCATACGAATAATTCACACATAAAATTATGATAAAAGGTCAAATTAAAATTTGATAAGTGACATTGGGCCCCAAAAATTATAGAAAAATTAAATTTTATGTTAAAAGAAGTTAAAATCATTTCAAATATAATTTGTCTTTTTAAATTAAAAAGAAAAAACTAAATTGATAACATATTCTATCCTCACCTTACCCAACCCCCTTGCTTCTTTATCTATTTGTCGTTGACGTTTTCTTTCTCAAACCGCAAATTCAATTTTTTTCCAAATTAATTTTAGATTTAAGCTCTTTTTCTAATTATTTTTCATATTTGATATGAGAGAGAGAAAAAAAGATATAGAGAGGCTGGTGTAAGAGTGAGGAAGAAAGAGAGTTTGCGCAGTACAACGATACCGTAACAGAGTAATGGGAGCTCAATTTTATATCGAACTCCCATAGAAAAAATCTTTCAATTATTAGCATTTTCGGATTTCAATTTCTTAATTCGAATTTCAAATTTGATTTTTTTTCTTCAATACAATATCGATACATATTTAAATATCATTTATACAATATCGATAAATATTGATACACCATTTATACAATATCGATATGCATTTATACACCATTTATACAATATCGATATGCGTTTATACACCAAAAAATCTGCTCTTCTAGTTTTAAAAAAAAAATCAAATATGATTTTGTAATTTTTTTTTAAAATGAAGTGGAAATAATTAGAATAGAAAAATAGGCAATGCAATGTAACTCTTCAAAAAAGTTTTTTCTTGTGTAATTCGTGTGTAATAATAAATGTATAATTAAATATAAAAAGAGTATTTTTATTTGTTAATTAAAAATAATATATTTTATACAACAATGATACAAATACATATTTATATAACAAATTATACAATTTATATACACATTTTATACATATACATATTTTATACTTGAATGATACAACTTTTATACACATCGTACATAGATACATATTTTATACGTCAATTATATAGTCTATACACATCCTATACAATATTTAGCTGCAATTATTATTCAGATACATATTCTATACAATAATTATACAGTTTCAATACACATTCTATACAATTTTTAGCTGGAACTATTATTCAAATACATATTTTATACAATAACTATACGATTTTTATACAGTTTATATATATATATATATATATATATATATATATATATATATATATATATATATATATATCTTACACAGATAGGTACCTTATATAACAACTATACAATTTCTATATACATTCTATATACAATATATACATCTTATACAAATACATATACTTTATGCAATTTCTATACAATTATATTTAATTAGTTTTTTAAAAAAAAAATACAGATTTTTTTAGCCCAAAAAAAATTGTAGCATAACTTTAAAAAAAAATGTACTACCTTTAAAAAATGGGCCAAAATGGCCCACAATTAAAAATGATTATTACAAGGAATATAAATAGTTGAGTGGCTATTTAATGAATCGGCTTTAAAAAGGCTATTTTTATGAAAATATTTTTCTAAAATGGTTACCTTGTGTCTTTTTCTCATTACTTTATTATACATATTTAAAATTATCTCCGTTGTTTTTTTTGGAGGCGGATGCAACCATAATCATGAGGGCACCAAGTTGATAAATTCAATTGGTTGAGGGAATCTTTTTCATGTTTTGATTATTTTGTTTTTTCAAATATAGATGTGTTTGTCCGTGATCCTCCGTATAGACTCATTAGTCCGTGAATAATTTGTGTTTTCAATAAAATAATTTATGAGATAATCATTTATATTTTACACTTTTTATTTATGTTTTTCCTTAAGGGAGCAACATAAAATTATCTGTTTTCGATAGACCCTTCACTCAAGTTAAAATATCTAACATTCGTGGTACAATATTGAGGAGAAGGGTGGACATGTATTTTGGCGTATTATATGTATTATAGTATTGTTTGGGGACTTTCATGGATTATGACAATGTCACATTAAGGACCACTGGAACCTCAAACACAACCACATGATTCTATGAAGTATAATCCGCAAATGAGTAACGAAATTCCATGCCTATGTATAGTATATGTACATAATATATGATAATATATAATATATGTACACTAAAACTAAAATACTATGTTTTTCTAATGACAAAGACAGTAGTACTTGGAATAATTCCCTAAGTTCCCTTTCAAAAAGTCTGAAGTCAGAAATTGACTAAATAGAGATATTTCTCTAAAAACGTTAACCTCTAAAGTGACTCCGAGACGTCCGAACTTAGAAGCCCAGCACTTAAAAACTAAAGGGATCCCTCCTCTATCCCAATTTATATAACACACTTAAAAAAATTATAAATGTGTGTACACCTATATATCCAATTAATAAAGTACAAATAAATAATATACGAGAAAGTCTTACTTTTAAAAGCATATGCATTTGATGAAAAAACCGTTTGACTTTGAACTTTCGTGGGAAAGAAAGAAATTACAATAAATTACTCAAAGTTGATCAAAAAAGTTATTCATGCTTGTAGACATATAAAATTTATTAGATTACTCTTAAATTGATATAAAATTTGGATTTAATCCATATTTATTTAGATTGAATAATTAGTTTGGGCTTTACAAAAATCACAAATAATGTGATTTTCTCTTTTATGAGATTAAATTTAAGTCAAAGGTCCTTTTAATCTTGAAGCCCAAATTAATGCCACGTGTCAAGGTGACTTGGCATCCCTATCAATTTTTTTCCAAATTAATTTTAGATTTAAGCTCTTTTTCTAATTATTTTTCATATTTGATATGAGAGAGAGAAAAAAAAAAAGATATAGAGAGGCTGGTGTAAGAGTGAGAAAGAAAGAGAGTTTGCCAGCAGTATAACGATACTGTAACAGAGTAATGGGAGCTCAATTTTATGTCGAACTCCCGTAGAAAAAATCTTTCAATTATTAGCATTTTCGGATTTCAATTTCTTAATTCGAATTTCAAATTTGATTAGCTTGCTCATTCCGCTTCTGGGTCAGTTCAACTTTGTGATTTGAAGTTGTTCTGTAAATATAAATGTTGGCATTTTCTAAACATTCGATGTGAGGCAACAACATGTAGTGGTGTGTGTTTAAAAGTGGTCGAAAATGGTGACTTTGTGGCTGCAAGAAGGTGATAATTTTGTGTAGAAGACAACTACTGTCAACATAAAAGAAGAACGGAAAAATTTATTTTTTAAAAAGAAAATTAAATGAAAGAAGAGAAAGGAAAAAAAAGTTATTGAAGAAAAAAAAATATTACAATAGCAATTCACGCACCTAGTATCATGTGAAAGTTACAATTTGTACCACGTTCGGTGTTGTGTCTAATAAGTATAAATATATTAATATTAAAGTTTCTAATAAATACAAGGTTGGGTTGTGATTTAAATATGTCATGTGAAAAGAATTGTAAAAAAAAAAGATATTATTTTCTAAACAAACTAAAAAAGAATATATGACGAACAAATTAAAACTAAGGGAGTACAAATTAAGTGTTCAGATAATAAGGAACTCAAATGAAGTATTCAAGTGAAACTTTTGAACAAATTAAGGAGTCTATTTATATATTACGGCTTAAATAAACGAATTTATAACAAAAGCAACACACAATTTATTAAGAAAAAAAATGTGACAACCACAATTGAATTTCAAAACGATTGAATTTAAAGAACTCCAGCTTTAGATTTCTCAAACTCAATACTCTTTTTGAAATAAATCATAATTGAATAGGAGAAATAAAAAAGGAAAAATTAGATAAAATATCAGCCGATCAATCTTATTTACACCCAAAATAATTCACTTTAAAATTATCACCATTTATTATATTAATTGGCCATTTATTCATATGTCATTCGCTGTCTCATGAAAAACCTGGCAGAGTCCAATGTTCATGTGCAGCATAGTACTCTTTCTCTCTCTCTCTCTCTCTCCTCTCTTCGTCCCTAAGCCACTCTCCTCTCTCTCTCTCTCTCAGATCCACAACTTCTAGAGCTTCCTCTTAATCTACATTGGTCTTCGGATCATGTTCAACAAGCTTGTATCCTCTTTGCTACCTACCTAACTATCTGTATTTTTACTTGCACATCTTTTTTATATCTTAAATTGTTCATTTCCTTGTGAAGAAAAGAAAAGAAAAAGTTTATGTACTTGGATTGTGAAGTTAACTCGCATATACTCTCTCCATTTCAAAATTCTTGTCACAATTTTTTTTTGAGAGTCAAAATGATGTGAGCTTTAATCGACATGAATCATTTTCAGCAAATTATATACCAAAAATAGAAAAATGGAGGAAGTGGAGGCTGACAGTGGTGGTGGGTTTGTTACTGTGTGGGTGGTGTGGTGGAGAATTAGCGTTTGTTTTGCCGAAAAAGGGAGAACGATTATTGTTTATTTGCCCGAAGTTTGGCCCAAAAAAATAAAAATGTGGGAGAAGTGGAGGCTGACAGTGGTGGGTGGGTTCTCACCGGATTCCGGCAAGGGTGGTGACCCGTAGAGAAAAGTTTTTTTCTTTTTTCTGTGCTAGTGTTTATTTAAAAAAATGGATATCGATACATTATATATACATTACATAATTATTTATACAATATCAATACATATTTAAATATCATTTATACAATATCGATAAATATTTATACACCAATTATACACCATTTATACAATATCGATATGCGTTTATACACCATTTATACAATATTGATACATTACATAACTTTTATACAATATCGATACATTACATATACATGCAGCTATTTTTTTTGTGGCTAGTTCATTTTGGGCTATTTTTTTTGTAAAGAAAACATGGCTATATTTATTGTAAACTAATTACTTTAGGGAGAAGGACAAATATAGTTAATCGACTATAAATAAAGACACTCAATAGCCAATAAAATATAATTCTCATTTTTAGCCTTTTATTTTGCCGGCTCTCCCTTCTTCTTCTTTTTCTTCTTCTTTTTTTTTGTTCTTTTCGCTAGTTTGTTGTTTCTTCTTCTTTTTCGTCTTCTTCTTCTTCTTTTTTTAATCTTGTTTAAAAAATTTGTGCTGTTGTTTTCTTTTTTTAAAAAAAATCTGCTCTTCTAGTTTAAAAAAAAAATCAAATATGATTTTGTAAATTTTGTTAAAATTAAGTGGAAACAATTAGAATAGAAAAAATAGGCAATGCAATGTAACTCTTCAAAAAAGTTTTTTCTTGTGTAATTCGTGTGTAATAATAAATGCATAATTAAATATAAAAAGAGTATTTTTATTTGTTACTTAAAAATAATATATTTTATACAACAATGATACAAATACATATTTATATAACAAATTATACAATTTATATACACATTTTATACATATACATATTCTATACTTGAATGATACAACTTTTATACACATCGTACATAGATACATATTTTATACGTCAATTAGTCTATACACATCCTATACAATATTTAGCTGCAATTATTATTCAGATACATATTCTATACAATAATTATACAGTTTCTATACACATTCTATACAATTTTTAGCTGGAACTATTATTCAAATACATATTTTATACAATAACTATATGATTTTTATACAGTTTATATATATATACATATATATCTTACACAGATAGGTACCTTATATAACAACTATACAATTTATATATACATTCTATATACAATATATACATCTTATACAAATACATATACTATATAACATTTATGCAATTTCTATACAATTATATTTAATTATTTTTTTTAAAAAAAATACAGATTTTTTTAGCCCCAAAAAAATTGTAGCATAACTTTAAAAAAAAATGTACTGCCTTTAAAAAATGGGCCAAAATGGCCCACAATTAAAAATAGTTATTACAAGGAATATAAATAGCCGAGTGGCTATTTAATGAATCAACTTTAAAAAGGCTATTTTTATAAAAATATTTTTCTAAAATGATTATCTTGTGTCCTTTTCTCATTACTTTATTATACATATTTGAAATTATCCTTTTTATTTTTTTTGGAGGCGGATGCAACCATAAACATGAGGGCACCAAGTTGATAGATTCAATTGGTTGAGGGAATCTTTTTCATGTTTTGATTATTTTGTTTTTTCAAATATAGACGTGTTTGGGCAAGAAAAAAGAAGCAAAAAAACAATTTTTTTCTTAGAAAAATAGACAATAACTTTACATTTCCCTTCCATGACTTGTGCATTGACTTGAGAATGACAATATATATTCTAAATTTGAAATTAATTGCAAACGGAAAATTATTTTTCTCCACTTCTATTTTCTTCCTATTAGCACCTATAATCCTCCGGGTAGACTCATTAGTTCGTGAATAATTTGTGTTTTCAATAAAATAATTTATGAGATAATCATTTATATTTTAAACTCCAATAGAAACTTTACTTTTTATTTATGTTTTTCCTTAAGGGAGCAACACAAAAATATCTGTTTTCGATAGACCCTCCACTCAAGTTAAAATATCTAACGTTCGTGGTACAATATTGAGGAGAAGGGTGGACATGTATTTTGGCGTATTATATGTATTATAGTATTGTTTGGGGACTTTCATGGATTATGACAATGTCACATTAAGGACCATTGGAACCTCAAACACAACCACATATGATTCTATGAAGTATAGTCCGCAAATGAGTAACGAAAATCCATGCCTATGTATAGTATATGTACACTAAAACTAAAATACTATGTTTTTCTAATGACAAAGACAGTAGTACTTGGAATAATTCCCGTATCTTCAAGAACTATGATAAGTAAGAGCGTGTTTGGTATGATGGAAGTCAATATTAGGAAAATGTTTTTCAAAAAAATGACTTAATTTTCTGGAAGATGTTTCGAGACGACACTGCCGTGCACTTGGTGCGAGCCCAGTCAGGAGGCATTCTCGAAACATTATGAAACCTAAGTTCCCTTTCAAAAAGTCTGAAGTCAGAAATTGACTAAATAGAGATATTTCTCTAAAAACGTTAACCTCTAAAGTGACTCCGAGACGTCCGAACTTAGAAGCCTAGCACTTAAAAACTAAAGGGATCCCTCCTCTATCCCAATTTATATAATACACTTAAAAAAATTTATAAATGTGTGTACACCTATATATCCAATTAATAAAGTACAAATAAATAATATACGAGAAAGTCTTACTTATAAAAGCATATGCATTTGATGAAAAAACCGTTTGACTTTGAACTTTCGTGGGAAAGAAAGAAATTACAATAAATTACTCAAAGTTGATCAAAAAAGTTATTCATGCTGGTAGACATATAAAATTTATTAGATTACTCTTAAATTGATATAAAATTTGGATTTAATCCATATTTATTTAGATTGAATAATTAATTTGGGCTTTACAAAAATCACAAATAATGTGATTTTCTCTTTTATGAGATTAAATTTAAGTCAAAGGTCCTTTTAATCTTGAAGCCCAAATTAATGCCACGTGTCAAGGTGACTTGGCATCCCTATCAAATTCAAGACCAATAGGGTGATATCACTTGTTCAGAAGACGTGGCAATTATCTCAGCCAAATTCAAAATTCAGTCAAAAACTATCAAGCGTTCAAAATGACACATCTTAAGTTTTATTGCAGATAAACTTGGAACATTAGGAAAATTTACTGCGAACGCATATCTATAAGTAGGGGTTTGCACTCTTGAGTTTGATCAGCAAGTCTAGATCCGCAAAGTAAAGGAAAAAATCATGTGGAACATTATTGGTTTATGGGCGGTAGGATTAATAGTTATAGGAATAAGCCATTGGGTATACAAATGGAGGAATCCCAAATGCAAAGGGGTTTTACCTCCTGGCTCCATGGGATTTCCCATTATTGGAGAATCCATTCAATATTTTTCTTCCCATTCCTATGAAGGAATTCCACCCTTCATTGCCAAAAGGACTGCAAGGTTAGTTTTCATATTTAATTGGAGGCTCAGTTTCAATTAAAACATAATTATATCATGTAGTTATAATAATGACTTTGAGTTTAGTAGCATAAAAATCGATTTATTCCCTATCCCTCTTGAACTTAGTGGGTCAGCTATTAGTCGATTATTTAGTGTATATTTTGACCCAACCCATTAGTCTATAAGTAACAATTATTTACCCAATTGCATAACAATCCTTTTCAGGTACGGTAAGCTATTTAAAACGAGTTTACTTGGGCAGCCAGCTGTGGTATCAACAGATCCAGAGATGAATCAGTATGTATTCCAACAAGAAGAAAAGGAGTTCCGTTGTTGGTACACTAAGAGTGCTATTGAACTCACTGGAATGCAAGGTTTGATTGCTCATGATGGGGTTCTCCATAAATACCTTCGTAATTTTGTACTCTCTCTTATCGGCCCAGAAAGGCTAAAGAGAAATCTATTGTCTGAAATTGATGTTATAACTCGTAAACACTTGCATCACTGGGCGTCTACCCATGCCGAGATTGACCTCAAAGAAGCATCTGAAATTGTAAGTAATATTCTCTGTAAGTAATATTGGTACATGCATCAAGACAATATTGGTGCTGAAGGTTGTTTTTCCTATTTAATACATTTCAGATGCTATTCGTATTCTTTTCTGGAAAGATCCTTGGATGTGATGAACAAGAGGCGTTGGCATTGAGAAAGCATTACAAAGCTTTTGTCAATGGCTTTCTCTCATTCCCAATCAATGTGCCCGGAACAGCTTTTCATGCATGTTTACAGGGGCGTAAAAGTGGTGTAAAGGTGATCAAAGAGATTTTCGAGAAAAGGAAGTCATCCAATTGCAAGGAAAAAAGAAATTCGGAAGATTTCTTAGATCACGTACTTGAACAAGTAGAGAATGAAGAAGCACTTCTAACTGAAGCAACTGCTGTGGATTTAGTGTTTTTCCTTCTATTTGCTGCTTATGAAACCACTTCTTCCTCCATCACCCTTCTCTTTAAGTACCTCACACAACATACTGATGTTGTAACACAATTGAAGGTTTGTATCAATTACACTTTTTTTAATCATCAATTAGGTTCCATTCAAGTTATAATTAATTGAATTATATTTCCTAGGAAGAACATGGGCAAATTCTTAGAAATCGAGTAGATAAGGACGCTCCAATTTCATGGGCTGAATACAAGTCCATGACCTTCACACATATGGTAAGCTTCTTTAATTTCCCCGTTTACATGTATGAATGTGTGCAGTATATGGCCAAAATTAAGTGAAATGTTGCTTCTCTGTTGTTCTATGCAGGTTACAAATGAGACAGTAAGGCTTGCCAATATCGTCCCAGGAATTTTTAGAATAGTACTAAAGGATGTGAAAATCAAAGGTAAATTTCTTTGCAATCTGGATCTTTATTTTATCTCAGAATATATAACATGTTATACTTGCAGAATTGCTTATACAAAAGGTCACACTATAAGAAATAATATTGCTCTTATTCTTCTTTTAATTTGTGGTTTGGCAAATTAAATAGTTTCTCAATATAATTTACTCTTGCAGTTGATCGATCAACTTAAAATATATATACTATGACATTTGTGTAATCAACACTTTGTTTAATTCAAGTTTACGCATTGTCTATTTTGTTAATTTCTTCCCCTTCTTAATTCGTCTAGTAAGTACTAAACACAAGAACATATTATGATCATATATAGGATATACGATCCCGGCAGGATGGATATTTGTGGTATGTCCATCATCCGTTCATCTAGATCCAAACAAGTATGAGAATCCCCTTACGTTTAATCCATGGCGATGGAAGGTCAGTTAAAATTATATAAACTATATATTTGTATCTTTTTTGTGGTTTCAACTATAAATTTTTTATAAAAATTGGACTACCTTTAAAAGGATGAGGAACTACATAATTCATCAAAAAAATTCATGGCGTTTGGTGGAGGAATGAGATTGTGTGCTGGAGCTGATTTCTCAAAGGTGCAAACATCCATTTTTCTCTATTACCTGCTGAAGAATTATAGGTATGTGTTCTCAATCGCTTGTCTTTTTCAATACGAAAAGTGTTATCGTTACTAATTTTCAAAATCTCCATGAAAATATCAGTTGGAATGTGACAAATGAAGGAAACATTATACGGCAACCTGGTTTGATCTTCAAGAAGGGATTACGCATTCAAATCCGTGAGAATCAAATAGAAAATGACGAGGAAATGACTGTTTGAGTCAAAGGTGGATGTTCTAAATGAATATTTGTTATGAATCAAAAAATGTTTTTATGTTGGTTTGGCCATCTTTAAAGCCAATCCAAACACTATCTATGTACGTAATTAATAAGTTGTTCATGTATGAACAACATATAATATGAGTGCTTCATGAATAGCTGTGAACTATAATATGAATGTACTTATTTAAACAATTAAGCAAGATGCTTTCCATATTCTCATGATCAACTTTATCTATACCACTACAAATATATAACAAATGTGATCTTAATTAGTCACGAAATTGTTAGTTATAACAGAAAATTAGTCTAATTATTCACTTCTTTTGACAAAAGTTACATGTCGCATTATTTAAGTGCATGAGTCACATATTTTCGATGATTAAACACAAGTTTTCTCTACCGAGGTCTCCCGCCAATAATGGATTGATGCATATTGAGTAATATTAGTTATCAATGACCACTTTATTTTGCCACTATTGTTGTCACAAAATAATTAGTTAATTTTCAGGCACAAAAAAGTTTTGTCTCAAGAAAATATATCTTTCTATGATGTCTTAATCAGTACTGCAGTGCCAGTATTAAAGATTGAATAAACAATAAAGCTGTTGTTTTCAAAACTGATTGAATGCAAGCTCACAATCTATTGTGTATCGCGACAGGGAACGCCAGTCTGTAGTATTGCTAAACTCAGATATATTCAGTGCGATATCTCTGTTAGCAACTGATGCACAAGCCAAGTTATCGGCCCTGGAAGATGTGACACACATCTTTTGGGTGACTTGGGCTTTTATTCACAACTTTTACTACGTGTTAGAAGATGTACTATTCGATGAGGTAGATCTCTAGAAAAGCTAGCCTAACATGGTCCGTCGAATTTTTCAACCCGTAACACGTTGAACATCGTTGGAATAATTTCCAGGGATAAGGGGCCTGTGTGGGATAAGATTGTGAGAGACAATAACTTATTTTCCACAACGTTACAAGAGGTTGGCTTGTGGGAATTTGCAGATATGCTCTTTCTTTCTTCTTCTCTTGTTGTTGGTTTTCCTGTTTCTCATTGGCATTGATGTTGGGGTGATTCCTACTCACCTGATTTTGTTGAATACAAGTCTGGGATTCAAGAGTGACAAAAAGAACAAATGGATAGATGTGATAGTTTGGGATAAAACAGAATCAAAAGGATTAAGAAGCCTTAATCATCACGAAATTAAAGTTTTACACAGATCTTACTAGTTTCATAAAAGCATTAAACATCTTTAGTACTCCCATTTCTTATGTTTATTTGTTCGTGTTTGATTTGTCATCTCAATATTAGAAAATAAATAATACTTTAATAATAAAGGTAAAATAAGTACAAAATAATAATCTCTTGGTTTTTCAAATTTGGCAATCAAAATGAATACGTAGTGTCTATTTTTCAGTAAAATGAACAAAAAAAAATGGATGGTGGAGGAGCATCAATCAATCAAGCCTAATAAATTTAGGAGTTCGGTAGGATTAGGCTATTTATCGTCAATCACGTTACATGTCCCATTCTCTAGCCATATCATTACAGATTATCTTTCAACAAGGTTAAAAGGACCTTTTTTTTTAAAAAAAAAAAAAAGACATATAAATGACAAATACTAAATTGATGATAGATGTAATAGATTGAGATTAAATAGAATCAAAAGGATTCACACGGATCTTACTTGTTTCACAACATCATCAAATAAATATTACCCAACCTAGCTAATACTACAAGAAAACCAAGGACCAGCTGTTAGCTGTTGGCAAATTCAAATTGCACAATTCTAATATTAGAATTACAATTGGTTTACTGTAGAAGAAAACCATATCTTGAGTCATTTTAACACTAGTATCATCTAAAATCTGGTTTCTATACCAAATTTTGCAATTCATACAGTATGTAAAAGTAAAATCTTACAAGCCGATTCGAACGCCAAATAGTAGAAGAAAAATCTCAGGGGAAAAGATAGAGAGGTTAATGAAAAATCATAAGCGCCTATAGAACAAACAAAAATTTATCAACAAAGGGAAGTAAAGAATTGGCCAAGATTGTAAAACTATAGAAGACTCATTGTTTATCTTGATCAGGTGCTGGTGCTGTCCAGTACAGCTTAGTAGCAGTTAGAAGCTTTTCTCTAACATGAGGACCGCCTTCGTGATCAACCATCCTGCTATCCCATTGTAGTCCGTCTAGTATGCTCTTCACGTTTACCAAAACATCCACGTCATCTCGGAATATCACACTGCCTTGTGGCCTTAATACTCTGTCCATTTCCAATAATATATCTTCCATTTCACATCTGCAATACATAAATTTAAAGTAAATCAACGATCAAGAAAACGTTCAAACATTCGATGAATACTTCCAACGGTTACTTACCTGTCCTGATAGAGGGTGAAGACTGAATCAGCGTGTATGAAGTCATAAGTTCTTGGATACGTAGACATTGCCTCACACCTGAACGAAAAGAGCATCATCAGTAATAAGAAGGAAACACCAAAAGCAAACTTTACACAGGAGCAGTGGGCTTTTACCAGCTTTGGTATGTCCCGATCAAACCACGTTCATAGATAACTCCAAGGGTATTGACTTCAGCCTCGGCGGGGACAATGTTCATGACCCAAACTGGATCATCAACAAGTGCAGCTGCAAATCCTCCCAGCCAAGCATTCATGTCAAGTATGTTACGGTACCTTCCACGCTCTGCTAATTGACTGTCCAAAGCCTTGTAGTGTGCAACTCTCTTCTTCCACAATTCTGTATCTTTAGAAAAGCCCTCTGCAGTAACTCCCTCTACACTTTCACTAGCAATCCTCGGAGGGACCGCAGTCAATCTTTCCGGCCAATTCACCAGTGGCCCTCCAGCAACATCTCTAACGTTAGACACTTCAGGAAGGGGACTCAAACAAGCATCGATCTTGGTGTACCTGGAAGATTAAAGAGTCTTGAATATAAATACATTAAGGGAATACTAACTTATTCTGTTCTTCATTTGTGGAGAACAGTTTTTTCATTAAGTTGGACACTTTTTTATCAGGTATGGTAACCAAGTTTGTCAAATAGTTTGGGTACCACTGACAACAGTGTGGAATATTGTTAAGCAATTCCAATGAAAACTAATGTGAAAGGACCATCAGCTTTGCCATCAAAATGTTAGATATCCATTCAAAGTGTTTTAAGGACGACGAGAGTAACTCAGCTTCCCTTTTTCAACAAAGAGAACAGCATCACAGTCTTGGAGTAAAAATGTTTATTGCGGGGTGGACTTCTTTGTAGTTCATTTTGCTCCAGCTACGAAAGGCCTATGCACCTAAAGGTCTATTTTAGAAACTTTGTTCAAGAAATTCATATATGAAAGAACAACGTGTCCTGTGCTGCAAGAATGTGGACAGGGGAAACAACAAGTCTCCTAAAGTCTAACACCTTGGTTGAATTATAACCATTCGAGAAGTAGAACATTACCATGCATTGTCGGGATCTTGTTCCTGGCAAAAGGGTGGCTTCCTGAAGACCTTTCGGTTAATTTTGCAATGCACATGATTAGTAGGCTTCTGCCAAATTGCTAGGTCACCTTTCTGAGTTACTTTCTTCCAGCATAGGCTTCTTGCAACACTCTCAATTTGATCTTGCTCTGCTTTCAAATCGTCAGCTGTTCTGTTCCAGCCCCTCCAGTGATCTTGCCAGTTAATAGGTGGTCCAGAAAGAATCCAGTATCCACCAGGTCGTAAAATTCGATCAACCTCAATTAAATATAGCCCATCTGCTCCATATCAAATGGATAAAAAGTAAAATACTAATTAAAGATTGATCTTCCTTCATGAAGAATGAGTAAAAAAGCAAAGGTATGTTACTTAGATTACCATATTTTCCCCAAGGGATGAGACAGCGAGAACAATGTGCCATATCGAATGCCCTTGCAGGGTAAGGTAGCCTATTTGTAGCCAATATGCCAATCAATGCTGGAACTCCTCGCTCGAGGGCAAATTGAACTTGAGCTTCATGTGTGTCTTTGGGTGCAAATGAAATTGGAAGGATGTCTCTGGAAAGCAAGTAAGCACCCCAACTAGCAACCTGGAGTTGTGTATGGTAAAATTAGCCTCATATGATGAAGGAAAACAAAATAAAAAGAAACCAACAGTTTAGACATAATAGACCAAAAGAAAAAAATCCCATAATTGGATGTATGGGGTGGTATGGGTGCAGCCGCACTAGTAGACTAGGGGGGATTTTCACTAAAGAAATTTAAAATTTTAAGAAGTAAATACACGAAAAACTAAGGGAATTTTGACTGTGTATATACAATTTAATTTTCCTGATGAAAGAGGTTTGGATGAACCCCTTGCGCCCCCTAGCTCTGCTGCTGGTATACGGATACTCCCCATTGATTATTCATATGGGGACTAAAAGAGGCTATATTTCATGAGCATGGACTTTCCACAAGTTGTAATGGTAGTAGAAAATTTTGCTCAAATTTGGATCCAAGTAATGCAAATTTTGAGAATTCAGTTCAACCTTCCCATTCAAGACTAAAGTTATTTGTGAATAGTTGACATCTATATGAGATTTGTGTAATGTGTAGTTTTAAATAAGCATACTTTGCTAGTATAAATTTAACATAACCTTTATTTAATTAACAATACACTCTCTTGTTTATTTCAATAAAATTGTAATTAAGGCTTGGTCCAAAGAATGCTTATATCGGAAAAACTGAAACCAGAAATGGCGGAAAAATAAAATTCAAACAACATTTGCCCAGGCAATTAGAATAAGTTCCCCCACATGAGTTGCATCAAAATATTAAATTCATAATTGGATTACACTATAAATGTGAAAGCCATAATAACTTTTTTCTTTCATTGCAAGTTAATCTAGAAGTGATTAGTTTGCTTCTATTATTTTGGCAAATCAATAAAACATATTCTTTAAGTGCAATTGAAGGAAACACACATTTTGGGCATCAAACCAATTGTGGATTCCACTAAGTTAACTAAACCAGACTACCAACTTTTTTTTTTCAAATCAAGTAAACCAAATTACTACCAACTTTTTATAGTAAGACCAATAATTTCAACGCTAGGAAAGAAAATCCCACACGAAATGTATTCACAATATATTTCTAGCAATCATCTTGATCAACCACCCCTTCAACCAACTATCTAGGACCTCTTTTGTATGAAAGTAAACTTTTGTTTAATTAGGAAAATAACAAAGTCAAATTTATGAAATTCATTTTTTTTTCTCTTTTAAATTGAAAGTATGTAGTTTTTGACAACTTCCTAACCAATACGTTGGAAAACCCATGTGCATTGCCAAAGAAAACTTACCTGTTTTATTCTTATTTTTTTCCTTGAAAAGTCAAAGCTTCAAAAAGAAATGTACTCAATAAACTACTTATCGAGACAATCCCATAAACCCAATATACGCAAAATAGATTATAATAATTGAATGTAAGATTTTCATCCTTTCTTTAATTTGTCAATAAAAGGAAAAATATTAATGACATCATTTTTTCCTAAAAGTAAGTCAGTTTGTATTTGGTTGGCAAAAAATATTTTACTAAGTAAATATAGTTTTCACCAAATAGTCATCACAATTATCAACCACATTTTAGACATTATTATGTATCTCTATTACTCAATTTTAATTTGGCTCACTAGGGAGGATTGCGATAGGCTGACACAACAGTAAAACTAAACAATTCATGATGAATCATCTATACCAAAACACTATTTGATTTGCTAACATTATTATTAAAAATTTATAGTTCTATTGATACTGGAAAAGATGTTTCTGTCTCTCGAGACCTCACTTGTAGAATTACGGATGGTTGTTGTTGTAGTATTGTTAAAAAATAATTACTTTGTTGTTTCTAACGAAATACCAGATAATTTTCTGAAAAATAAGTGTGTACAAAAATAAGTCGTCAACATACAACTAGGAAAATTCCAAATGAATTTAAAAAAACTTACCCCACAACCGGTATCAATGGCGGTCCTAATGGAACCATCTTTAAGCTTGATCAATTTTCCGATATCATCAATATAAGCATCGGCGCCACGTGGAAACATGGTGCCTCCGCCGGGGAAGGTGAACCGGTCACCCTTGAACCGGACCCAATTCTGTCCGGCTTTCTCAACCGTAAGATGTTTATGCGGTACATTCGCATACCAGACAGAATCCCTACTTTCCGGCCACCGGAACGGCGGTTTATACCCAAACGGAGCCGGAATTCTGCACTTCAACAACTCATTCTTCTCAGGACAATGCCTTTCTCTGTATCTAAGCATGTTCCTGTCGAATTTCAATGATCTCTTCGAGTCCTCACACGGGGTGTATTCGGACAACTCCGGTTTGCACGACGGGAAGTGGTCTACACGCGCCGACGGTGAGAGTGGGACAAGTGAGTCAGCGGTGTGGCGGGCGGTGAAGTCGATGGAAATCGAATTGGGATTTGTGTTTTTGATTGATGGGTTGCATGGAAGGGTGGTAGGTAGGATGGCGGTTGTGGATAATTGACGGGTGGTGACATCGCCACCTTGTGGCCAAAGTCCGATGACGTAGAAAGTGCAACAGAGAACAATTGTGGCAACCACGTAGTAAAGATTAACTTTCTTGAATTTCGATGTAAGGGAGTGTGACAAGTTGGCCCCTATCGCCATTGCCACACAAAATTCAAAAACAGAGCTCTCTGTTTTTTTTGTGTGTGTGAAAGAATGAAATTTCTTGGAGAAGTGATGAGTTATTTGAAGGAGTGGGCTATGGGGGTGTTGGGGGGTAGGGGGTAATTGAAAGACGCGCCGACGCTCCCTCGTGAGTAAACTTAATGGAAGAGAAGGGAAGGAGGGAAATGAAGAAGATGAAAAGGCTACAAGGAAGGGGAAGTATATTTATGGATGCTTGCTTGTGCAAATGTAAGAATTTGGAGTTTGGGATTTCTTTTCCTTTTTTTAAAATACTTTTTCCATACTTCTCAATTCTATTTTCAAAAAAAAGATTTTTCAAGTTATATGAGTGTTAAAAATCCTTATATACTTTTTCCGTTCCATATTAGTTAGTCATCTTACTAAAAATAAAAATAGTTATCTCATATTAATTGTCCATCTAACTAAATTAAGAAAAAATTAATTAAATTTTTCTCATATTATCTTTGTGATTAATTTTTTCTGAAAGTGTTAACACTTATTTATAAAATTTCAAAAAAAATTCTTAAGAGGTGAATTAGTAAATCTACTTCTTATTTATGATTTTTTAAAATATGTGTAAAAAAGAAAATGACCAACTAATATGGGAATGAGGGAGTACCATAGTGTAAGCACTCAAATAAAAAATTTGATTTAATTTTAAGTGATAATTAAACACTCTAAATCATTTTATTGTGTCTTGTGGACACTCGATGCTGACATGAAACATAAATTTTATAGGTGTCTAAATGATCATTTGTAAGTTGGAGTGTTCAACTGACACGATAGAAATGAGTTAAGGTGTCTAGATTTGCATACTCAAAGTTGAAGTGTTTACTTGTTTGAGGTCAAGTTTGAGTGTCTGTTTATATACTATGCAAAAATAGATGTTCTTTTTTGCTTGTTCTGTCTGAAAAATCAATAGATAATTTATAACTTAGTTCCTAATTTATTCTTATTATTAACTATAATCATTTCTCTAAACAATAAAATTATTAAATCTAAAGAGTGATATAGCAAAATTATCAATCTATAAAGATTCATTAGTCAACAATAATAATAACTAGTTATTCTTTAATATAATTCTTTCACATGGTACGAATAATCTATTGAGGTCGAGCATGAATCTTTTCTTCTTATTTTTTTGCAAAATTAATATTGATATTTTTTTATAATAAAACGTAAACTTATGAGTCAAATTTTGTATTAAAAAAAGCTGAAACACTGATTATTTGAAATCATATGTCCAAACGCTAATATCATGAGATGAAATCGCATATCCAAACGCTAGGTAACAGTAAAAAAAACTTTCACCACTCCACTAGTTTTTTTATAGTAAAAAAGAATGTTTAATTCAAAGCACACCAATCAAATGGTCGAAATTTTCAATCTAATTCAAACATTAACTCTTCAAAATTTAAAAATTACACACAAATGTTATGAATTATAACCTTTTGTAATTATATATGCCTAAAATCCATGCAAATAGTTAAATAAAAATCTCTGTTTGATTACCAACAGGAGTCAATGGTTTAATTTTATTTTTTTTAGAAAAAACAGAAGGAGTGCAATATTATTTTCCCTATTTTTCTTATGAAACTGTCAATTTGAAACAAAACAAGACTGGACATAAATATATTGTTAAAGGTTGTGATAGATGCCAAGTATTTCTTTGTTTTTAATTAATTTAAAATTTTAAAGGTCTTGAATTTGAACTCTAAAAATGAAAACAACTTCTCAATACGAATATGAATTAGTTGGATTTCAAAATATAGGTGAAAAAACAAAACAGAAACAAATGGACAAAAGAAGAATTAATTTGACGTACTCCGTTGTTTATTTTTACTTGTTCGTTATTCAAAAAATAGACTTTTACTTTTACTTGTCACTTTTGACATATCAAGAGAAGATTATTTTTTTATTTTTTTTATGTTTTACCTTTAACACTAATTACTTATCCTCTAAATTATTTCTCAAGAATTAATACTAAACATTAATTAATATGGTATTATGATAAAATTTTCATATTGATTACTTCCTCCGTCAAATTTATGTGGCACATTTTGGATTTCGAGATTCAAACAAATTTATCTTTGATCGTAATTTTTCATACATCTTTTAAATATTTTGAATTATCAATTATTGTGACTTATAGTACTTTTTACGTAGTTTCTAAATATATAAATTTTGTTTCAAATTTTCATGTCTGAATTCTCGGTCAAAATTAAATTGTTTGATTCTTGAAATTTGAACTGTGCCACATAAATTGGGACAAAGAAAGTATTATTTTTGAGCGTTCAAAGTTTAAAGTAAACAAGTAAAAATGATCGAGAAAGTAAAATAGAATTCGAGCAAAACGAGATAAATTATGTACAAATTGCTAAAGAACGAATATGGCAAATATATATATGACCCGATTTAATAAAAATATGTGTTTCTTTTCCAGCGGATACTTTAACATGAGTTAAAAGAAACAATTTTATTATTCTCACGTTTGTTTTTGCTTTTGCTCTCGTACGCAAGGTACCTATTACACTCTTTTTCTTCTTCTTTCTTTTATTTGGTGTTTGATATTTATTTTGAGGTTTGACTATTTTCAGATTTATGTTAGAAGATTCACTTTTGGAGTAAACCACTTCCTATCAGAGACAATTTCATACTTATGATCGAACTCGAAATCTCTAGTTATAAATCGAGGAATACTTACTATTTCACCACAATTTTTAGTAATGCGTATCACGCTCTTACGTACAAAAGGCAAACAAATATCTTCTTATCAAAATTGGAGATGAAGTTGTGATGTTGTCTGGGCAATTTTTGCACATTTTAGTTAGCACTTTTTTTTTAATAATCATGGTATTTGAATCAGCTTGTATGCACATGAACTCTAATATTTATTTTACTCAGAGCAAGTATTTATTAATGACCATCAAAATTCAAATTAATCTATATACGATAGAAAATAAAAGAAAAGTAGAACTTAAATAGACACAGTGAGGGAGAAAGACATAGTTGGACATGAAAGATAATGGTATATAATAATATAAAAAAATATATTACATAAATACTTAATAAACTTTTTTTTTTGTTTTTGCTGAACTTAATTATAAGCTTGTTAGTACAGCAGGATTACAGGAATTAAAGTATTTTTCCAGAAATGGCAGTACTATAAATTCAATACAATCAGATTTACTCTGACCAGTAAATAGTAACTGTAATAATTGCAACAATCTGATTTCAAAATTTTCTTCAGATCCAATTATTTATTACCTTGTCCATACAATTATTTTCATTTCTTTTGAAAAAAAATAATTAAAAAACGACTTTTGATAATATTTTGAATTGATTTTTTTAAAGTTTTCTTAAAATAAAATTCATGTTTGAAAACGTAATTTTAACTAATTATTCAAGTGATTTTTATTTTTCACTTACAATATTTTAACATTTCTTAAAATTAAATACATATCCAAATACAATTAATTTTAAAATGCTTTTAATTTTTTCCCTAACATTTGTTAAATCTTCTTTCAACTGTCATAATTTTACGTACATACTCCTATTAAATCCCACAAGTTTGTTCATAGTGAATGCTTCAGAACACGTCTTATTTTATTTCTCACATTTCCTTTTCTTGTCACATTTCTTCTTCTTTTTTTATTTCATTTTTTGGTATTTTGGTAAAAAAAAAACAAAAATACCACTGATAAATATGACTTTGTTTTATGGTTCCAATGACAAAAAGTCACAGTTCGAATCTCATGACAAGTGGTGCTCTTTTTCTGGTTAAGTATTTTTCCTTATCTTATGTGGCTATTCATATTTGAAAATTTAATTTAAATTTAAATTTAAATTTTTTATTTTTAATAACACTTTTTCTAGTGGTGCAAATAACATGACATATTCAGAATTATAATTCCAAAATTCTTTTTTCTTTTTAAAATTCCATATTGATTGAAATACTATATCCCATAAATTGAAATAAGGGAATACATTTTTAAATTTTTTTCAAATGATTGATTATGTGTCCTGCAGAAATAGTCCGATGATTGCCAATTGAAGTATTTTTTATGAGTTCCATAGCAATGAAAGAAGTTAGTGGCTGTGCATGAAGGTCCACGTTGCAAAGCCATGCACCTTTCTTCACTATTTTAATACTTGGTCCGTTTCAACTTGTTTGTGTTACTTTTTTTTTAATTCATTTTAAAAAGAATGTCTCTTTATTTATTTTTTTGGCAATGTACTCTGTAATTTTAATTTAACACATGATATATTTAAGATCTCTAGATGAAATGACATTTTGATTCATTCTACATATTCTTAGTTTAAAATTATAAAATTCAAAAGACGTTTTTATTTTTAAAAAATTTATGTCAAATCAAAATCAGACAAATAAGTTAAAACAAACGGAGTAATATTCCCCAATCCCACCCCATTACTATGTCTTCAAACAAACAGGAGGAACAATATTTTTATGTATGAATTCATAATTGTGTTTATTTTAGTACTACTTAGTTAACTAGTTTATTAATTAGACATGCAGTGCATGTCGTGACTTGGTGTATGGCTGACTTCCATTTGGTTGATTTTTATTCCTTTCTTTCACCTTCTGCCTCTGATTAGCTCTATATTTTAATCACGATATTACATTAGTTGGTCTATTTGATTAAATTAAAGCCTTCTAATTACTTCTAAAGTTTTGACGTTTCACCAAGGGTCTTTAATTATTTAATGGGTGAAATTTATTTACAGCCTCAATTTTATTGTAAAAATTAAACTTCCTCTTAAATTTGAACAATAAAAAATGTTAGAACTGTTATCATGATCAACATATCGTAAAACGTTTTTAAATTTTATTATATTTGGTTATTACTTGTTAGGAAAATAAATTTCTTAAAAATTAGAAAATAATTTTTTTTTAGTGAGAGTAAGAAAAATAAATTATATAAATGACATTCTACGCTAATTATCTTCTTTCCACTATTCTCCAATACCCCAATCTACCCTCGCCTATCAGCCCCCACCTTGATCCTAAAAGTGGACTTACAATTTGAAGACCGAAGTTTATAGGTTTTTACATCGAGCTCAAGTAATATTATAATAATAATTGAATTTATAATTAAATATTTATATATATTTAATACATACATTTCTTAATAGTATATGTGTATATATATATATATATGCCAACGCATATAAGCCTCTAAATTTGCCCCTCTCCAACCCTTGATAGTGTTTAAATATTTATTGTGTGAAAAATGCTTTATGACTCGTGACAGCCTGCTCGGTGGGGGTGGCTCCTTCGTGGTGGCTAAATAGGAAATCCGTCGACTTTAAACAATATTTTTCACTTGCTTATCAAGTACTTAAAAAAAATAGAAGTAAGAAAAAACACTTATTTTTCAAGAAAATATACGTATTTACTATGGAACATTTTCCTTCCTACCAAACACATCCTGAATCTTTTTTTAAAATTACGGAGTGGGTACAAATTTCAAAGTAGATCTCACTTAGGGGTCGTTTGGTAGAGTGTATTAGAAAATTTAATGCATGCATTAGGTTTGTGTATTACTAATACCTTGTTTGGTATGATTTTTCCACCTATGTTTAACTAATGCAAGCATTAGTTATACACTCTATTGTGTATTGAGCTATGCATTACTAATACCATAAATTTCCATGAATTAGTAATGCAATGGGTTCTAATGCATGCATTAGAATGACTAAAGACACAATTGTCCCTCAAAACACTTTCCACATCATTTCTATCATATTTGTGGAGGATATTTTTGTAAATATTTTTTTTTTAAAATTATGCAATGCATGTTATTTTTAATACACTATACCAAACATTGCATAAGAAAAATCTCAGCCCGTGTGGTTAGGTGATTCATATGCAAGTCCACATGAATTGTCACTGCATCTCATACTCAAGTAGTTTCATTTTCTCTTTTTCAAAATTTTCCTCTTCAATTGAGTATCAATTTTTTTTGGTTAATTAAGGTTTGGCCATAAAAATTTAAAAAAATTGAAGTTGAAAATTGTACTTAGTCATATTTTTTATGATAAATATTTAAAATCTAAATGTTTTTTTTAAAAGCATGAAACAATAATTTAAACGAGGTTATTTTATGAAGAAAAAAAATAGGATTTTTTTGAAAAAATAATAATTGAAAAAAGTGAAAACGGGGTTTTAATAGTTTTTCAAATTTCAAATATAACTTTAAGAAGTTGTATTTGAAAATTTCATGATCAAACAGTGATTATTAAATAAAGTGAAAAAAAATTGAAAAAAAGTAAAAAATAGAATTTTAGCAGTTTTTCGAATTTCAAATACAATTTAAAATTGTATCTGAAATTTTCATGGTCATACGAAAAATTTTCATGGCCAAATGAGTCTTCACGAAGGAGGGAGGAGGGTGTCATAGGTTAGCTCACGTCGAGATTGCAAAGGTTATTATATAAACTTCCATCTAAGCCTTATTTTAATTTGTTGAGAACATGATTATTCAATGATTACGTACAAGACCAACTAAACCTTATTTTATTTGTTCTTAAAAATGATTTTAGATTAAAAAAAATTGTTTTCACATTATCCACCAATTAATCTTCATTGTTGTTTAATTTTTGGGAGATACCAATTACCAAGTGGCGGGGCAATATGCTTGACTCCACGCACCAATTATGACATAGATATTTAAGAGAATTTAAATAATCTGATTGTTATAATCAAATTATAAAGAAATCACTCTTATCAGCATATATATATATAACTGTTTCTTTCTTCTATTTTAAGGGGGGGAAATTGAAAAATTAATGTAAATATACAATATTAGTTTGTATCCGTGTACAATCAATATATAAGATCTACATATAATGCTCAGAAAAAGTAAACAATAAATTTGTCCAAGGCGGACCAGCAATTTGTGTAAAGTTCCTTTAAAATTTTATAAGGGGAAATGGAAGATAATACAAAAAAATTTCTTCGACGTGTAGATTGCAAAGTTGGCTCGAGAATTCCTCTAATAATTGGATTTTGAAACAGAATAATTAAAAAGAAGGAAAACCTGTGGAACCTTAATTAATTTCTTAATGTCCACTTCATTGACATGTACAGTTTTCATATACTAATTATTTAGGAAGATAATTCTGTTTAAATGTTGATCACTTGCACACTAGCTTGTCGTAGTTATCAAAGATTAGGAAATTAGAGCGTCATATTTGTCCTTATTTCTACTCCTTCCGTCTCATATTAGTTATCCATCTTACTATAAATAATTGCCACGAATCATTTATCAATATAATTTACAAAATCAAGATAGAATTAGTTAAATTTTTCCCATTTCACCCTTATAAATATATTCTTTTAAAATGAAAACAAGTTATCGAAAAGTTCCAAAAAAGTTTTTTTTCGCCCCAAGTCTGGATGGGACAGACAAGTACCATTTATACATATATGTTATGCAGATACTTATGACAGATGATATATCAAAGATTTATGTATTAGAGACAATTAATAAGGATGATATAGGCCTATGACCAACTGATACAAAACAATCGCATTATAGTGTCCACGAAACCTCTAAAAGACTAAGAAACTATGTAACTGTCAAGTGGTGGACAAGGCCCATCATACCGATAAGAGATAAATTTGTAAATTATCTTTCTTATTTATAATTTTTTAAAGAATGTGTAAAAGAAAGAATGGACAACTAATATGGAACGGAGGGAGTATTTTTTTTTTGAAGAAACCAAACATATGCACATTCCATATCCATTCAGACCAGTTGTACATACATTGGATTAGCCTGAGAGTATTTGTCTAGTCGTAAATTACATGGAATAACAAATTTAAGCCCTTAATTATGAATTATAACAACACTTTATAATAATTACTATTCGTAACAAAAATAATAATATTTATAGTGAGTCCAACCAATTTACCCAAATACATTTGGAAGACTATCAAGCTCCTAATATCACTCCTAATTATAATCTTCACTTCCTTTTTTAATTCAACATCTTTCTTACTTTTCCAAACTTTCATCATTATCCGTATTACTAATTTCTACACAATTTCAACAAGTTTCTCTTTCAAAATCATATCTTTCATAAAATCACATGATTTTAATTTTTTTTCTCTTCAAAAATTGTGATTTCAATTCTTTTTCTCTCCCAAAATCGTGACTCCTGAAAATTACGTAACTACAACATCGATTTTGAAATACATTCAAATCTATAACGAAAATTTTCAATAACGAGATGACAAGATTCGAAGAAGTCGTCAAGATTTATTGTTTTTGCAACTAGAAATGGTGGATGAGACCTTTTTGGCTTGGCGTAGGACGTAGAGCTTTGACTCTCAAGAAGAGTCCCCCAACTTATTCTCTATGCCATTGTTGATATGAACATTATAAGAGTAGAAATGTGTCCCGGGTTCTAATACATTTGAATTTTTATTTTCAGATCTACAATGGCGATTTTCAATTCGTTTTTTCATATCTATGTTCTAAATACATCTGGAGTTTTATTTGTATTTCTGAATTTATTTTATTATTTTTTCTTCACTCTTCAATTTTATTTGTATAGTCAGAGAGTTGTATATGTATCAATATATATATATAGGTATTTGTATTTTGACTTTCAATTGTAATATACAAATACAAATGCAAATTATATATTTTAAATATATTTGAAGTTTTATTTGTATTTTTATATTTATTTCATTATTTTTTATTCACTCTTCAATTTCATTTGTATAGTGGAAGAGTTGTATATGTATTAATATGTATTTAGGTATTTGTATTTTGATTTCCAATTGTAATATACAAATGCAAATTGTATTTAGTGAAAGAGTTGTAAATGTATCAATATGTATTTAGGTATTTGTATTTAGATTTAAATTGTAATATACAAATACAAACACAAATTATAATAATTTTCAGTTATATATATATATACATATATACACACAATTGTTCAATATGTATTTGTATTACAAATTTAAATGTGTAATATATAAGTCTCAATTTTAATATACAAAATATATAAATACAACTTGATATAAATGTATCTGAATGAGTATGTCATATACAAATACAACTGAAGTCTATCACATACAAATCATAGTTCCTCTCTCGTTTCTCTCCTTTATTGAATATATTGAAACTTAACTTTTACTTCTTAATTTCTCAGAGTTATTGTTAATCTTCTAGTTTCACTTCTTAATACATATTTATGTCGATCATAAAATGGGTAATATTTAAATTCTAAAATGTGGGTACAATGTGAGTTTGTATAGATCATTTTTGAATCCAACTTCTTGTTTGGAAACAAAATCTTCATTTAATAGTCAGGCCTGATTTTAGTAGTCAACAGATTTTTTTCTTTTTTATCTAACAAATATTATTAGAGATTAGTACTTATTAAAGATTTTTTCCTTTTTAACTGAAATCATTATGCAAAATTTTCTCTCCTATATTCGATTTGTATTTGTATTCATTCTTTCAAACAACATAAACTACATATAAAATAACAATATGTTACTATAAATATTGCTATCACCTGTAATTATGAAAATGTTGCTATCTCCTTCTTAATTATGAGTTCATCTTTGCTATTTCTGAAAGTTTCTCTTAGGCATAATGAAAGATAACAACTCTATCATGCATCAGTGGTCTAATTAAACTCTAAATGACAAAACATCATCATGTGGACTAGGATTAATCTTGTTATAATTACTAATTAGATCCTATCCACTATAGACTAGAAAGTATACAATATTCACTCACTTAATAATTTCGAATATCAAATCCAGGGTGAAGTAGTCATTTAGGATCCTTATTATGGATCAGATTTAAATAATATTGTTCCTATTTTTTTTTTTCATGCCGATGTCCGATATTGGTATTAAGGTCCGACTAATGAATTTGAATATCGCAAGGCTCATTTTTGGACATTTGAGGGATAGATAAATGGTAATTTGAACAAATACTCTTATGATTAAGATTATTTTTTAAAAAAATCTTATGATATGTGCAAAACCTTAAAAAAAAAATGAACCGAATGAATTCCAAGATGATAATGTTACAATAATAATGCATTATAGTATTGCATTATATTCTAGGAATTTTTCAAATTAATTCTTCAAAATATAATGATTAAACTTAGTTTAGTACATTTGGGGTAGGTGTTTCCTCGGTGGGATCTTGAATATGAAATCTAATTTTCAAAGACTTAATTGAATTGGACTAAGACTAATTAGAAACAACTTACTCCGTGATAACTTAGTAGTCATACTTATCTGATAAAGTCAAATGAAAGCAACAAAGATTAAAAGAGTTAACCATATGTGTAAGCATTAAAATTCTTCATAAAACAAAGCATGAGCAAACTTTAATGTTTTGACTTTGTTGGCATATGACAAAATTGAAACACATGACAGTAATTGGATCAACATACACTCCCTCGGTCCGACAATACTTGGCACACATGCTAAGAAATAATGAACAATAGGGGTAATTTCACTATATCACCCTTTGAATATAATTAATTCAATGCTTTAAAAAATGTATTGGATAATGACTATAATTAATAACTAAGGGTATAATGGGTACAAATGGGTAAATTATTCATTGGTTTTTTAAACTGGACAACTATTGTTGGACATCTATTTTAGTAACATGGACAAGTATTATTGGACAGAGGGAATACTCAGTTCACTTTTACTTATTCACTATTTCAAAAATAGATTTTTACTTTTATTTGTCACTTTTAACATATTTTAAAAAAATTAGTTTTTTCGTGTTTACCCTTAACATTAATATTTCTCAAATAATTTTTTAAGACCTAATACTAAACATCAATTAATATGATATTACGACAAAATACTTTCAATCATTATTTCTTAATGAGCATGCAACGTCTAAAATAGACAAGTAAAAATGAACGAAGGAAGTAATTCATTTTTTTCTTTTTTGTTGGCCAGGCAAATGAAGGGGTGATTTACAAGGATGATATTCAAAAAGAGTTGTCTTGAATAAATTTTTTTTGTTTGCCCTACAGGCAAAGCTTCAAGTTTAACAAATTTTGTCTCATGAGCAACACGTTTAACTTTTGATCTTGAAGGTTTTCCGCAAGCAAGGGTAAAAAGGTCAAAAGTTATGCCATGAAAATACCAGGTTTTGCTACGAAATCAGGAGAGGAAAATGTAAGCAGAAAAAAGATAAATTGAGTCTGGGCCTGTGTAACATTCTTGATATATTTCAGTATCCAGTTGCCAAATGACTGCGAGATGAAATGATCACTGGGCCAGCCACCCAGCCCAATCTAAATTTGCCTACTCTTGAGACTTGCCCATCACCTATTTAGCTACGGATTAGCGACGGATTATAAAAAACTTTAATTAGTTAAGAGCTTTTTAACGATGAATTAGCTAGGAATTATAAATAAATTTCGTAGCTAATTTCATGTTCTCTTATAGTGATGGTGTTTGGAAAACACCAGCAAATTCAACTATTTTTGTGAAAAAATAAATTTCGAATTAAGGGTTATCGACTGAACAATGCTCCGTTGATCTAGTTAGTGAATCCTCCCAAAAAAAACATAAATCATCATATTGAATATAGTATATAGTATCGTGACATGCTATTGCTTATGTATGTGATACGGCCTCATGTCATCAGTACTTGTCGCTTATCATCATGTCAGCCTCCTTCCTTTTTAGTAACCAGTGGCGTAGTCATATGTAGTGAAGGGTGGCAGTTGAATATCCTTCGCTAAAAAATTATATGAAGTATATAGTTAAAAAATTATTTTTAATATATATATTAAATCTTGAACATTTTTAACAAAATTTCTAACTTCACCACTATTTCTAACTTATCTCATACTCCATTGTTTATATTTGGTTGTTTTGAACATTATATTAATGATTAAACAGAAACTCTTTAATTTTTTTTGTTCTTTTAAGTAGGAGATATTCTCGAGTATTCAATTATCAATAAGGTATTTTGAGATAATAAGCTCATTTTCTTAAAGAGTTATTCATATACTCGTAATGATCAAGACTATTAAATGAGTTTCTTATAGAATATTCAAGACTTTAAAAGATGTAAATAATATGAATCAGAGGAAGTAAATTCCAAGATGATAATATTGCATTATAGTAGTGCAACCATTTTTCAAGAGTTAAACTATCACACTTTTACTGTCGCTTTTTCACGAGTTTTACATTTAAATTATTAAGGGTTTTCTTTTCTTATCCGAACTATCACCATATATTATATATATATATATATATATATATATATTATATAATATATATATATATATATATATATATATATATATATATATTAAAATACACCTTAATTTTTAGTTGTTGTTTTTTCCTATCTGAACTATCACCACTTATGTACTAAAATACGCCGCAACTATTAGTTGTTATCTTTTTTTTACCTGAACTATCACCATTTATGTACTAAAATGCACCTCAATTATTAGTTGTTCTCTTTTCCAGCCTGAACTATCACCATCTATGTACTAAAACATACCTCAACTATTAGTTGTTCTCTTTCTACCTGAACGATCACCCTTGTTCAGGTAGGAAAAAGGAACAGTCGATAGTTGAGGTGTATTTTAATATATAGACGTGGTGATAGTTCAAGTAGAAAAAAGAAATAACTGATAGTGGGATGTAAAACTGACAAAAAAAAAATAATTCAAATGTGTTTTTGACCATTATATCTCATTCTTTTTTTCAAATTAATTCTTCAAAAAGTATAACGATTAAAGTTAGTTTAGTATATTTTGGGTACGTCTTTCCCCAGTGTGATTTTTCAATATGAAGTCATCTAAGAAACAACTTACTCTATGACAAGTTAGTGGTCATACTTGGTTGAGTACTATATAATGAAGTCAAACGAAAGCAATACACTATGTGCAAGTAAATAGGGATGACTATGGAAGTGGAAATTTTAGAATTGCTTCATGGTCCAAATTGTGTTTGAAACAGTCCGCCAAATTCAACTATTTTTGTGAGAGAAAGAGATTTTTTATTAAGGGCTATTGATACGTGAGTGCTCCGTTGGTTCATTTAGCTACCGTTTGATTATAAATTTTAGATCAAATTTTGAAATTTTATTTTCAAGTATTTATTTGACTATGAGATTTGATCAGATTTTGAAAATTAATCTTCAAAATATTTTTAAGTCCAAAAGCTAGCTCAAACCAGTTTTTGAGAGAAATATTTTGAGAGTAAAATACATGTCCAAACATAATTTCAAGTTCTATAAATCACAATTTCAAAAACTCAATTTTTTAAGTTTCAAACTCAAAATCTATAACCAGACGGGAGCTAAGTGAATTCCACCCTAAAAATATAAGATTATATTAAGCAATAACTTCGAAAAAGATAGACAACACTGGAACATAATACAGATGGCCAAATTGGCCACTGATTTTTACTACTAAATTCTTTTTTGAAAAAAAGAAAGAAATTAACAACACTCTCAAAAAAGATGGCCACTGATGGCCTTTTGCATATTTGCTTACAAACTGGAGATCCAAAATAAGTATTGTTTTAATAAATAAAAAATATCTCAAAATAAGTGTCTTTTTAAGAATTCAAGACAAAAATAATACGTAATTATTTCTAACTATATATTTTTATATTAAAAAACTATTTCTTCTTAATTGTGCTCAATTTCAAGAAACATTTAATAAATAGGAGTAACTTTGTAAATTATATCTTATATTTATTTATTTATTTTAATGGGCATAAAATGAACTAAAGCTATACTTATTTTGAAATGAAGGAAACTAAGGGGATACTTATTTGGGGACGGAGGGAGTAATTACTTTATCAGCAGTGTATTAAACTCGTAATCTAAGCACGTATATAGTTGAAAATTGCAATGCAGCCTATATATCGACCTGTTAATTAATCACTTAATTGAATTGCTAGCTGTTTTTAATCCTACTTATCAATTTGAAAACGACAAGACCAAGGGCTACTAAATAAAGTAAAATCAAAGTGTAATAATTAGGATATGGACAGCTACATATTCTTGTTAGCATCACATGGGATAAAAGTTAGAGATCTAGACCATCATTCTTAAACAGATGTATACAATGTCCAGAAAAAAAATTCACTCATTCTAAGGTAGAGGTACGAATTGCGTACACTCTACTCTTCTCTTACTCCACTTTATGAAAATACATTGAGTATGTTGTTATAGTATTAAAGTTTCTTTCTTCTTTCATCTTCTGCTTGTATTCACCTTACAAGCAAATCAGCATAAGTCGATAATCGATATCCCTGATGACAATTCACAAGTACGTTGATCTTTGGTAGGGGTTGCAATATTAGCCCATAAATATATGACTGATTGTCAACCCGTCCTCTATTTATTATCTCAGCTCATTTTAAATCTCGCTCTAATGATGTTCACTTTACTGGTCGTTTAATTTGTTTTAGCTCATTAACAAAAATAATTACTGCATAACACTGCATATACTGCATATAAGTATTGTAATCTTTGATTCGCGCATAACTCATAGTGTATTTTGGTTAAC
This sequence comes from Jaltomata sinuosa, assembly GCA_003996215.1. NCBI lineage: Eukaryota > Viridiplantae > Streptophyta > Magnoliopsida > Solanales > Solanaceae > Jaltomata > Jaltomata sinuosa. Next base: position 813,718 of record QJPP01000001.1, on the reverse strand, counting down.
GTTATTAAACTTTTTGCATTGCTAATACTCGCATAAATTATGCAAGAATTTGTATTTTATTTTATGCAGAATATGATACGTAATAATTAATTATTAGTTCTAAATTTTAATTAATGGAGAGTTGATAATATTCTACTGAGCCCATCTGAGTACTCCCTCTATTACATTCTAGTTGTCGCTTTAGCTCGTTTTCACGTCCATTAAAATATTTAAGTGTGTTGCTAGCAGTTTGCACTATTAGAAATAAAGATTTTTTTCATTACGAATAATCATTGAAAAATTTATGCTATAGAACATAATCTTTTTCACTCATTTTTCATCGAACCAGTTCACTGAAAAAATTTATCTTGAGAAATATATTTTCACTGAAATAGTGAGAAGCTTCATAATTTTCCATATGAAAACCTTATTATTTTTTTCTTTTCCTATTGATTTAATCAAAATATTTGTAAGAATAGTCATTGAACAGAAAATAATATATATATATATATATATATATATATATATATATATATATATATATGTATATATTTTGGTAGTGTTGGTACGTGTTAGTGAATGGAAAGAAAGCCATTTGTGGCCTAGATCTATTTGCTGACTCAATTCCACATGTAAAGTAATGGATTTTGCTATTTATGTCTAATTGTCCTCTACTGAATTAATTACATTTCAAGGGGAACAATGATTCTAATTAGCATACGACACAAACTAGTTGCACAAAAGGGAGGACCGTCCTAATTAACTTTATTAGTAGTTACTAGAATATTACTACTTTGTTGCTTTTCCACTAATTTAATCTATAAATTTGTGGTTAGGAGAGTGATTGGTGCACTTTAATTTTTTCTAATGCTAATTAATAGTGAATGTTTTTCCTTGTGGAAACAAAAGTACAATGGTGAAAAAGGAAACATGGACCACATACACATATATTTGATCTGATAGCACAGAATTAATTGATAGCTAACCTGCCAGCATAAGAATGATTATTGATTTGGATATATAATGTCGATGTCCTGCCAAAGATTTTACTCCCTCCGTCTCAATTTACGAGGCACAATTAAAATTTTAAGAGTCAATTAAGTTATTTTTTTATCAAATTTTTTTTATATGTCTCTTAAATATCTTAAGTTATTAGTTATGGTGATTTATAGCACTTCTTACGTAGTTTTCAAATATATAAATTTTAATTTTAAAATTTGTATATCAAATTTATGATCAAAATTTTAAATATACTCCATAAATTGAGACAAAAAAAGTAATTGATTGATCGTCTTGTGCTTCTCTTTCTCTTTTCTCAAAAAGTTATTTGCTTCGAATAAACACTATAATGGAAAAAAGAGTACACGCATATCAATGGATCGTCGATAAAAATATATGCAAGTATAATTGGGATCGTGAATAAGTTACATTTGGATTATAGTAGTACTGGAGTTATGTTACAAAAAGTAACTAAGTGATATTATTTAATGAATATACTTTTATTCGCAAATGTTAGTTCATTGGCTTAAAAATGAATATATGATGTATAATATATAAATCATGTGTTTTACTAGATACAATTATTTCATACACAAAAGCTAAGAGGTATGTTTGATGGGCAATAAAGGCAAACTTTTGTTTTTCATCAGACATAAGTTTAAAAATACCAAGCGTTAAAATTAATTTTTTTAAATTTTATTAAGCGTGAACAAAAAATCAAGATTGAATACTTTAAACGTCACACGTCATTTTTGGGCTTTATCGTAGTTTGAGAGGTTTATGACTCATGGTAGGAAGTTAATAAGTTTATTCAGTGGCGGACTTACCACTAATGGTACTAGCTAGTTTGACATAATTCATTAATTTTAATTAAAGTTTTATATTTATCTCTAAAAATCAATTTAATATATACAAAATTATAATTATAAAACCAAGTAACCCTACAAAATTAATATCCAAAACCAACAAAACTTCAAATTTTAAACGTACTTCTTAATTTATTACTTATAACAGGAATTTAGTCATATACTTTTACACAACTGAAATTAATTGTCCACAGAGTTTGAATCAACTTTTGTAGGAGATACTAAAAAGTAGACCCTCACAATTAGTAGGAAATGAAATTGGACAAGACAGAATAAATCCAGACTTGTAATTTTTGCTCGAATTGACCATCGATGGTATGAACACTTGAAGAAGTGCTGGAAGATTGTATTATATTATTGAAAGCAACAACTGAATAAATAGAATTACACAGCAGCTAAGGAGACTCCTAACTAATGACTAATAAGGTATCCTAACTAAATAATAAATCTGGAAAATAAATGTACAGTGGACAGCTAACAGTCCTAAACAGACCGTGACAGTTTTGAGCAAGCTGCGTACAAATTGTAACAGTCCAATACGCCCCCTCAAGTTAGGCGATGGGTCACTAAGCCTAACTTGAATAAATTTCTCGCAAATGCAGGCTTGGCTAGCGCTTTCGTGAGAGTGTCAGCTATCTGGTCGGCACCATGAACATGTACAACACGAACCCTTTTGTTTTCAACATGGTGGCGGACAAAGTGGAAGTCTATTGCAGCATGCTTTACACGGCTATGGAGGACAAGATTCTTGCTCAAGAATGTGGTTCCAAGATTGTCGGAGTAAATAGTAGGCAACTGATGTACTAGAAAGTGCAGCTCGCTTAAGAGATTGGTGACCCACAAGGTTTCAACAAAGGCATTAGCCACTGCCCTGTATTCAGATTCGGTGGAGGAGCGAGACACAATATTTTTCTTCTTTGAGGACCAACTGATTGGGTTGCAACCAAGGAAAAGGATGTAACCGGATGCGGAGACTCTATCAGCAATGTCCCCACCCCAATCCGCATCAGAGTATACGTGCAGATTGTAGTCATCAATGGGGTTCACACGCAGGCCTAGTTGGATCGTACCACGAAGGTATCGGAGCACACGCTTCACAGCTTTCCAGTGAAAGTCCGATGGTGCTTGCATGAATTGAGACAACTTGTTGACTACATAGGAGATGTCCGGTCTAGTAAAAGACAAGTACTGGAGTCTACCCAGGACTCGACGATAACGAGTGGCATCAGTCAGGTGAGTTCTATCAGAGAGTTTGAGCAACTCAGAGGCACTCATCGGTGTTTGGGCACTTTTACAGTCGGTCATCAACTCATCATTTAATATCTCATTCACATAGTTTGCTTGAGTGAGAATTATTCCTTCAGAGTTGCGTATCACCTCAACACCAAGAAAATAGTGAAGATCACCTAAATCTTTAATTGAGAATCGAGAAGCAAGAGAAGTGATAACCTGATTAACCATGATAGAGTTGCTTCCAGTGACAATAATGTCATCTACATAGACGAGAACAAGCAATGTGTCACCAAGACCTTGCCGGATAAGTAGCAAATTATCGGATTTAGTCTTAACAAAGCCCATGGGAGAGAGATGTCCTGTGAGGGCATTGTACCATGCTCGCGGGGCTTATTTCAAGCCATAAATTGCCTTGCGCAACCGACAGATGTGAGTTGGCTTGTCATCACAGGCAAACCCCGGAGGTTGTGCCATGTACACCTCCTCATCCAATTCACCCTGGAGGAAAGCATTGTTTACGTCAAGTTCCCAAGTACAGTTATTCATCAAAGCATTAAATTCTGATTTCATGGCTTTCCTCCACTCTGGGTGTTTCTGGGCTTGTTTGAAGGTGTTGGGTATGAGTGTCGGTTCTAGATGAGCTAGGTAATCAAATATTTGTTTTGATTTAGTGATGTTGTTTTGTGAGCGAGTGACTATACGGTTCAGAGGAGATGGTGCGTGTGGTGGTGATATAGCTAGTTCATGGAGTGCTACTGGTGGTGCAGGGGCAGCAGGAAGCGGATGTTCTACTGGAGGTACCGGGGCAGCACAGAGGGGAGCCATGGGCGATTTTTGGCGGTTCAACCTACGTTGATAAACTAACAAAGGTTGTCTGGGATTTTCGGGTGTATAGGAAGAGGAAGATGGCAGATATATGGGGCGTTGGAGGGCTGGCGTAGGAGGAGAAGGGGACATACCTGTAGTTGGAGAGATCATATCTGCAGGAGCCGATGGAAGTACACCCGAACAAGGACTGTTGGTTGTCGTACATCTCTGGGAGGGGGAAAGGGAAATTTCTGTGTGGGAGGGGACTGCATCAGGTAAAAGGAGCGGTATATTTGAGTTTGGGGGCTGATTTGTAGAATTTGAAATGTTAGGAGTGAAATTGGGTAAGTCAGTAAGGGGAGTATTTGTCCATTGCAGAGGGGTGGAGTTACAGGAAATATGAGAAAATAAATTTTTGTATGGAAAGTTATTCTCAAGAAAATTCACATCTCGAGATAAATAAATCTTTGAAGACATTGGATCAAAACACAGGTGACAATGGTGTGACAGTGAAAATTCGAGATAGACACACGGGGCAGATTTAGGTTCAAGTTTATTTTTGGAGTACAGTTTAAGCCAAGAATAGCAAAGGCAGCCAAAAATCTTTAGGGAGTGATAATCAGGTGATTTTCCAAGTAGTTTTTGAAATGGGGATTGATTAGTTAAAAGTGGTGCGGGTAGACGGTTAATGAGATAGACGGCATGATGACAGGCGAAAGACCAAAATTGTGGTGGAAGGGATGCCTCATGTAAGAGAGTTCTTCCAGTTTCAATGATATGGCGATGACGACGCTCAGCAAGAGCAACTATTTGGGGCGTATAAGGAGGGGTAGAAAAATGCTCAATGCCGTGGGTGGAGAGATATGGGTCAAGACTTTTATACTCTCCTCCACCATTAGTATATAGGGATAGGATTTTTATGCCAAAATGTTTTTCCATTAGGGGGTGAAATTTTTGAAAATAACTCCTTAACTTCACTTTTATGTTTTAATGTGTAAAGCCAAGTGTATCGTGTATATTGATCAACAAAGATGCAATAATATAATTTTTTATCTAGAGATAGAACTGGGGAGGGCCCCCACAAATCACTAAAAATAATTTGAAGCGGTTTAGAGCTACACAAAGATAATTGGGTAAAAAGATGTCGATGGGCTTTATTAGATAAGCAAGAATTACAATGAAAAAGTTTGTCTCGCTCATGAAATGATAGCGAGAATTTATTTAAAACAAACCTAAGAACTCTAGAGTGAGGATGACCAAGACGTTGATGCCAAGTAGTGAGAGTAGTGGATGTGGCGATCATGTGAGCTTGGGGATGTGAGACAGGCCACTCATACAGTCCATTGTTGGTCCGGCCGTGCACCAACGGTTCCCGCGTTTTCAGATCCTTCACAACAAAGTCAAAAGAAAAAAATTCAATCGACTTTAGATTATCTTGGCAAAATTTAGAAACAGAGAGAAGCTTGCGTTTAATGGATGAGGCACGCAAAGTGTGGTATAGCTTAAAAACATTATTTGATACATTTAATTGAGTAGAACCAGTGTGAGAAATAGGAATTTTGTTACCATCACTCATGGAGACATCCTCGTTACCGTGGTATGGTTGTAGGTTGTGCGGCTCCATTGTGATGTGATGGGTGGCTCCGGAATCAACTATCCAAGGGTTGGTAGTGGCACTGAATCCAGCGGCATAGTTGGCTTTGGCTTCAAAGTGATTATGTGACTTTGAGCGGCAAATATTTGCGGTGTGCCCAATCCTATTACAAAGTTGGCAGCGAACTATAGTAGTTGGGTTCATGTTTGACTGTCACTAAGGTTGAGTGTTGGGGCGAGTATTCTGGCGCCATTGCTGGGAATTATTGTTTTGCCTACGATTGTTGCGAATATTTGAGTTGGGTTTGGTGGGAGTGGCAACTGCAGGAGTTATGGGAGTGGGTAGTTTCTTAGCATCCTCGTGGCGAAGAAGGAGTTCATGGTCCAATAACTTTTCAAACAATTCTTCATAGGTGACAGTCGTGTCACGTGCACGAATGGCAGCAGAGATCTCACGAAACTCAGGGCCTAGACCACTGAGTATTTTGACGATGGCTAACTCATCTGAAAGAGATCGAATAGTCTGAAGATATTCGGTTATGGAGCGAGAGTCCTTAGTGACGCGGCCAAGTTGATCACGCGGGTTGAAGACTCGGGTTTGGGATCTGTTTGCATAAGTGGTATGCAGAGCGTCCCAAGCTGCTTTAGACGAGTTGGCTGCAGCAATAGTGGAGGCAATGATGGGTTCAACAGAGGCCATAATGGCATTCTGAATGAGTTGGTCCTGGCGGAACCAGGGTAAAAAAGCAGGATTAGAGGATATGTTTGCGCCAAGGGTGACAGTGCGACTGGGAGCCGGAGTGGTCCCATCAAGATGTCCAAAGAGATTGTAGCCATACATGAGCATGGAAAATTGAGCTTTCCAGGTGGCGAAGTTATGATCACCACTGAGTTTGATGGGTAATTGTGAAGTAGGATTGAACTGAATGATGATGTTGGTACCAGTTGTGTTGTCAGCATTGACAACTCGAAAATTGTTTCCATTGGTGCCCATCGTGTATTTGAAAGAAGGTATATTCTGATTTTTGAAGAATTTTTTTTTGGATCTTACTCGTTAGAGTTGTGTTGGTTGTGATACCATATGAACACTTGAAGAAGTGCTGGAAGATTGTATTATATTATTGAAAGCAACAACTGAATAAATAGAATTACACAGCAGTTAAGGAGACTCCTAACTAATGACTAATAAGGTATCCTAACTAAATAATAAATTTGGAAAATAAATATAAAGTGAACAACTAACAGTCCTAAACAGATCGTGACAGTTCTGAGTAAGCTGCGTACAAATTGTAACAGTCCAATAGATGGCACCATTTTGAGTAACATTTATGCATTATCCAGAAGAGCAATTTCTTCACAATCATTTATTTTGACAAGTGGCAAGTACACTCTATGGAATTCAAGCCAACTTGGCAAGTTGTTTGGCAGAAACTTGAGTACCATTGATAGAACAGTGCGCAACACTGCCTAAACCTCTACTTTTACAGCCACACCTGATAAGCCAAGTAGCTAACCAAGACCAAACAACTTATCATTAAGGGACCATAACCATACCAAAAAAAAAAAAAACTTATCATTAACGTATCCTTTGATTGTTAGTTAGAATTATGCCAATATTAAGAAGTAGTTTGATGACTAGTTAGAATTATTTGAATTTTAATAATGTGATTATTAGTTATGTAAGTTTATATATATATATATATATATATATATATATATATATATATATATATATATATGCGGGTATTAGCTATGTGAATATTAACTAGTCCATCTTTTGTTTTGCATGAGATAATACATCATTTCTCTTATAACTTATACATGCATTAGTTATGTGAGATTCTAAATTACAAAAACATCGTATTAATATTATATATAAATAACTTATTTTCTAACTAGCTACCAAATATTGTATTACTTACAAATAAACTAATACATGAATAACTTGCATCTTTACTAGCTATTAGAAGACTTCCGATAATATAAGAATTAATCAAGTAATTAAGCATTTGATTATAAATTTTAAATATTTTTTTACTTTATTTAAAATTTATTGTGTTTGATTATATTTTTTATAAAGAAGAGAAAATGACACCTTTTATGAAATTTATGAGTTGAAAAAAGGTTTAGAGCACTTTTTTCAAGTTTAGAATCCAACTCTAAGTTGAATTTCAAAATTTTATAATAAATACTAATTTTAAAATAAAGTAGAAACTTATTCTAAAAATAAATGAATAACTCTCATGGCCATACGACTCCTATATATTCGTTAGTAATGAAAACACTAATTATGTAAGGTTTAGTTATTTATATATTAGTTATTTTATTTTTACCCTATATAAAATAATACGTAATTATAAGTGAAAAAAAGAGAAAGAATCAACCACATATAGAACCTTTACTAGATTTTATATGAGCATTTTAGCTCCTTTCTAACCAAGAAACAAACAATCCTAAGAGGCCGATTGATTTGCGGACAAAGTTATTTCGAAATTATATCTTGGGACTATTTTATTCTCACTTGAGAATATGATAAAATAATATCAAGTTAGATAGGATTGGATATTCAGGATTAAGTTTGAGATTAAAAGTATATTTTGTTTGGTTGAAGGTATAAACTTCAACCAAACATAGTATACTTTTAAATTTTAATTGTAAACTTAATCCCCGAATATCTCACCTTATTCCGCGTGCGAAACGGCCTCTAAGGTACGAGTACGTACGTGTAAATAACGCTGGAAATGAGCGCGTAAAGAAGTTTGGATAGTTATGGATAAGAACAGTTTCTCTCTCCCCTTCCTCGTCATACCAACAGTCAAAAAGCCTTTTCTGACATCTCTTCCTAAAAAACATCAAAATCCCACAATTTCTTTCCTTGTTCCACCAGACACAGACACACATATACAGACCTTAATTCCCTCTAAAAACCCTCCACCATATTTTTTCCATTTCATATCTCCGTTTCTTGATTTTCTCATATGGGTGCTAATGCATCTTCCATTGACACAAAATCTGATGATGGGTTGAATTTTCTGCCATTAAAGCCCAAGCTTGATGATATACCTGAGGCTTGTGTTGCTCTTCTACTTTCATATCTTGATCCACCTGAGATCTGCAAGTTGGCCCGTATTAACAGGGTCTTTCGTGCTGCGTCATCTGCCGATTTTATATGGGAACCCAAATTGCCCTCCAGTTACAACTATATTCTTCAAGAATTGCTTGGCATGAAAGTTGCTGGCATGGGTAAAAAGGACCTTTTTGCTAAGCTTTCTCGTCCCGGGTTGTTTGATGGTGGCACAAAGGTTTGTTCTTTTTTTGCATTTTAATATTAAAAATGTCAACTTTATTCCTCTTCTTCTTCCTTTGTGCTCCTTTTTTTTTGTTCTTTTGTGAGTATAGAGTTTTGAAATTTGGAGTTGATGATATTGATTTGGGTTAACAGGAAGTATGGATTGACAAGAACAATGGAGGGGTATGCTTGGGAATTTCATCTAAAGGAATGACAATTACTGGCATAGATGATCGCAGATATTGGAATCATATTCCGACGGATGAATCAAGGTGACTACAAAGAGGAATTTTTGTTTTAATTCGGATTTAAGTTAAATATACAAAGTTTTACTGATAGTTTAACATATTATATTAATCAACCCACGCATACTACTACAACAACATAGCAAGTGTATTTCATAAGTGGAGTCTCGGGAAAATAGTGTGTATGCAGACCTTACCCCCACAAGGATACTGTTGTGAGTATTATAATTAACCTTTTAGTGTAAATATTCTAGTATTGTATGAAATCGGTATCATATTTCAAATATGTTACTCTATCCCGATCTGAAACCTCTCTTTGTAGTGATACAATGAGGTTGATGGAAGACAGAGGTATTGGAAATCCAAAAAGAATGCAACTATGCAAGTTTACTTATTAAACCAAGATCAGTACAAATTGGTCAAGTAACTTTGAGTCTGGTGATCAAGTTCCTAGTGAGTGAATCCTCAAGATTTCATTCCTAATGAGAGCAGCTCCTTCAGGGCAGTTCACGAAGTTGAGCTGGCCTGATGATCAATCGGGATGGCCAATCAATGAGACATCGTAACAAAATCAGATGCTACTGCATAATCGTGTGTGTGTGTGTGTGTATGCTTCTATGGGGAAAAAGAAAACAGGGGAGGGTGGTATTGTCGCGTTCATTCTTTTGACCTGTGAGGGTCAATCTTCTAATAGGTTGATTCCATTAGTATATGGAATTGTGGTTGTATATAATAAGAAAGCCAAAAGAAGACTTTCGTATTGTAGATGTGTTAGCTTAGGAATTCAGTTCATTCATTTCATCCATGTTATGATCTGTTTGCTCTTTCTCTTGTCCAGCAGTAATTTATACTTCCTCATATGTAATGAATCAGCTGATTGTATTCTTCGTGTAGATTTCAAACTGTAGCTTATCTTCAACAAATCTGGTGGCTTGAAGTCGATGGAGACCTCGAGTTCCAATTCCCAGAAGGGACATATAGCCTATTCTTCAGACTTCACCTTGGTAAGGCGACAAAGAGGCACAAACATCGTGCCTGCCACTATGAGCACGTTCACGGCTGGGACTTGAAACCTGTACAGTTTCAGTTAACAACACCGGATGGTTGTCGTGTGACATCCCGGTGTTATCTGGACAATATAGGAACTTGGATGCAACACCATGTGGGAGATTTTGTTGTTAAGGATGCCACTGTTCCAACAAAGATCAGATTTTCATTGACACAGATAGATTGCACACATACAAAAGGTGGTCTGTGTGTTGATTCTGTGTTAATATGCCCTACTAGCTTAGCTAAACAATTGACTTCTCGTTGATTGCTTTACAGCCAAAAATCTTCTTAGGTGGCCAGAATGTTTTTTTTCCTGCCTAGCTGGGGAAAAGGGGTTAATTCTGTATATAGTTTGTTTTCTCCTCAAAAGTCCCTTCTGTTTTTCTAGTAGTTTCTATTTAGCACCTAGAGCTTTAGTCCAGGAAATGATGGTACAATAGTTGATTTTGAGCTTAGACGATGAAACTTTCCTCTTATTTTTCCTTTTTGAAACAGTAGGCGAGTCAAAATATAAAGAGATGAACACGCGAAGAAACAAAAGGGATCAACACATGTGATATTTACATTAAAAAATCACGTTTATACCCAATATAATTTTATAGCGAAGTAGCATCAATTGAAATCCCGAACAACGAAGTTTCTCTCTTATACTTTTGGGGTCATAGGTTGGAAAATTCTAGAAAATTGAACACTTCCACAGGAGTAATACTTTTGGTTGTTCAGATTAGTCAAAAAAAACTCAAAAGCCTAATTCGGATAAGCTCATTGACTTGCTTAGTAAAGAAAGTTACCAGAAGGTTTGAAGAGGACTATTGCAATTCTTATATCAAGATTGTGACTAATAATATTGTTTAAAAGTTTGCGTAATAACTTAAACTTTTGAATAATCTATTACTTTAAAAATTAATAATCAGATTGAAATATTATAAGATTTTGTTATTACATATAAAAACTATTGATTTCTTCTGCCATGGCGATGAATCGTTGGCCGCAATGTAACGTGAAAGACACAAACAAAATCTCCAAGTACCATGTGGAAAATAGCATAATTGTTATAAAAATATCTGAAACACAAAATATCTGAATTCTCAATTCCAAGATCCAAATAGTGGTCCATTGGTTCATCTCCATCAACCTACGAACTTTATTTACTTTATGAAAGTTTAAGTTTTATACTACGTTTATATTGTAGATAAATTTATATATTGTCAAGTTATTTAACAAATATGTATAGATAAACCTTTTCAAAATGTAAATTCGAAATATTTGTTATAATGAATAAAGATGACCCAAAAAATTATTTACACTAATAGTGAAATAGAGGTATCAACCCAATTTCCTAGTTATGTACTCATGTAACATGTTGTTGTCGGAGGAAATTTCCTATCAATCATAAATGCCTTGTTTTTATTCAATTATTTTGGATAGCCAGATTCTAAAAAGTGAAAGAGAAAATATGTGATAAGAGACCATATCAATCACATATTATATCAATTAAGGATCTCGGATTGGAGTTCTAAAAATAGAAAAGAAACATTTTCTGACCCTTTGGGCCAAATGTGGATTAATTGGATAAGTAGATTTCGAATTGGTAAAAACTTACCCGCACTCGTGTTTACATCCAATGAAATTAAGTTAACCATACAAGTCTTATTTTAATAAAAAAAAATTAAAAGGTAATAAATATTAATTTTTAACCTAAACGAAAGTAAAGTTAAAAATAACTAACGGAGGAAAGACTTAAGGTTGGTAATTTTTATTTTTTTTAGTTTCCTCCACGTCTTCATCTTTCTTTAATCTTCAATTCACGTCTTTATTTTGTTAATGACACAACGGCAAAACAAATGTAAAGTGTTCTTGCTAATTAAGAGTTCAAAGTAAAGTATATTATGGAAGTCAAGTTTTGTAGGTAAGCATAGTATGTGAAATTTTTATCTATTAATTTTTATATTTGTTATATTAAAGGTATATAAATGTAAGTGTTTTTATTTGTAATGTTAAAATATTACTTATATTTTTTTTTTGAAAGGTAGCTAATTTATATAACAAAAATTTAGTTACAGATTGTAGAAGGAATTCTGGGTAAAATTGACCAACGATCACGTTATGTGCTTTGTTAAGAGACGATTAAGTTATTTTAATATTACTTTATATATTTAAGATATGTGCAAATATATAGTAATTAATTATGGTTAACTAATGATAATTATAGTTAAAGAATATGACACATGTCATTTATTTATTGATTGGGTGTAAACATCGGATGCCGATAAGTTTTTACCTTTCGAATACCAAATAGTTATAACCAAAAACTCAACATGTTAATTAATTAATCTTATATTTTTTTAACTGCACTGCATAATAAAAGTTCTTTAATTTATAGCTAAAGATTTTCAAAGTTATTGAAGTATTCCAAGGCAGAATTGTTGTAGGTTTGACTCTTTCTAGAAAGATCATAAACTTTTAGGTGTATTCAATTTAGTAAGCTGCATTTAAAATACAACTAGAAATTATTCTAATTTTCTAAACTACTCAAAACTCTAATTTTTCTTGTCAATGAGGAGAAATTAAAGAATCAAAAAAGAGGGAGGAGGAGGAGAATGTCCTGAACTTTTACAATTGAAATTTCAGAATCATGTTTGAAACTTCAAAATTGTTGCATATAAAGTTCCAACACAGTGTTTTAGAATTTGAATTTTTACAAATGAAATTTTAAAATAATATCCTAAATGTATGCAATTTGAAAATCTAAATATATTTTATTATTTTTATTACTTAAATAATATACGAGATAAGTAGGATCAAGATTAGATAAAATAGGATCAAGATTAAACAATTCACATGATTTTCAAAGCCACAGACGTCACCCTTTTATCTCTTTATAACGTGCTTTGCTATTCAACCTGAATTCGAAACAAATTTGTTGATAGGCTATCTATTTTCTTGGCCTCTTTGTAATTGAGCAAATTTAAAAAATACCAGTCCAATTAAAACCCGAAGCCCAACAATTTGGCCCTCCTGTATCCAAATAACTTGTCCATAAACATTATTTGGACTATCCATGTTCACAACAAGCAGCTACATAATTCAACTAACAGTCAATTGGCTATACTATTACTATATATGTTGAAGCAATCGAAATTAAATTCAGATTGACTTCGAAATTGAAACAGTTAAACTGAAAAAATAGTTAACCAACTGCAACAAATATACTAGTACAATATTAAATGACTATTACATAACCAATTAACATGTTGGCTCTCGAAAGTTGCCAATAAACTCTTAGAAAAATTACTGAAGTATGAAATAACATGATACAAACTCCAAGACTTCTGATTGGATTTAATTTTTTAAGTTTGCTCATGGAATTAATCAATTAGGATATTTTAGAGTTTTTGATTTTGACTTTTGAGCCTTGGCAGGCTATAACAATTAACAACCTCAATCACCTAATAATTTACTCCTTAGAATATATAAATTTCTACCGTTAACAAGGATTGGGGCCACCTTACCTTTACACTTTTACAACATAATCTATGAATTTTGAAATTAAACTTTTGTCTCGTTCAGTATAAGTTCTGTAGGAAAGAAGTTATGTAGTATGTCATAACTTGTTATGTCTTTGTGCCTAACTTGTGGGATACTATGTAGTAAAAATATAAACTTAGCCCCACAAAAAATCATTTGTTATTTCAGTGTCAGAAATAGGATCATGGGGATAGACCTTTTAAAGTTGGACTTCTAAGCATTGGATACACGATATGGATAGAGCTGGATATAAGGTATAAAAGATTTGGATTTCGAATATCCAAAAATTCATAGCACTAAATCTAATATTCAATCAGAAATTCATAAATTTTAAAAATAAAATTCAAAGTTCAATCTATAATCTAAAAAATTCGATAATCGATTTGAATTTCGAATTGGTCTAAAATGCCCATCTCTAATAAAAAGGCATATCAAGTTATTTTGTAACCTAACTTAGTTTCTATCAAACTTATTTCATGCCAATTCTCTAAACTTATGCCGATCAAATTAGATGGCAAAAATACTTAAGTACATATGCCGCAAAAAGTTGTAATTTTTCCATCATCTCATCATATTTGCTTGCATAAAGATAGATCTACATTATAGGTCCGGCCCAGGAACCAAATCGATGAAATTAGTAATTAATTAATTAATTAAATTTTAAAGCAAAAATTCTAGTGCTTCTTCACTGCTTTAAAGAAAACTGTAGAAATAATTTCATCCACCAATTAAATTTGGAAGCTTCAGAAAATATGTATGGGGTGATTGAAGCTATATTGTAAATGACCAAATCCATTTCCACAATTGTTTATCTGTCGGCAACAGTTTCCATTTCTAGATTTCTTTATGCATTTCTGCCTTCTTTCTAGGGTTTTCTTCTCTTTCTTCAATTCACAAGGTACAAAGTTTCTTCCTTTTTCCACTCTTTCTGTTGGTTGACATTTTTGTTCAATGCATTCTTGATTTTATTGGGTTAATCCCAGAATTTTAGATTGTTCTTGAGTTTTATGCTACATTTTTTGAGCCCCAGATTGTTAAATCTTTCATATGTTTATTATTTTAATTGGTAGCTGGCTTATGGTTTTTGTCAATTGGAAAAAAATGGTTAATTTTGTGAAAGATGAGATTTTTATGTGAGTATTGACTTAACTAGAGGACCTGAAACAGAGGGGATTGAATATAGAAGATTCAAATATTGAGGTGCAGTTAATTGATTGACCTAGTGTGAAAGTTTTATTCTTTGGAGGCTTCTTAAGAGAAGACATTTTTACATGATCCATTTTGAAAGACATAGCACAAGTATAAACTGGTCTTTAAGTTCATACATTTATCTTACTTGGGATATGTTTGCTGATTTAACTCTGAATCCCCGATATTAATGCTGATCGATAACCTTGTCGTTTACTTCCGTCTATTTTTTTTATTTATTTTTGCTTATTGCATCTTTTTGTTTGTGTTTCTTGACGATTTTAGGTTTTGGAACTTTGAATTTATCTAGGGGATTACACGTTTTGGTCGTGCCATGGAGACACGTATTGATTTTGTGCAATGGCTTGACACTGACGTGTCTCTGGACATTATGACGCGTTTGAATGATCCAGCTGATGTGGTCCGTGCTGGCTCTGTTTCACGCCTTTGGCGCCAATTTGGTAAGCTAATCGAGCTTTCCATCTTCCTTAAAAGCAGTATGTTACCGCTGTTTAGGATGTGACACTGAACTGGCATTCTTATTTTTTTTCCATCATTATATTTATATTACATCATTTCTCGTGTTGTTAAATTTCATAAACCGCAAATTTTTCGTTGTTTCCATTGGCCGAGAGTGTTATGTAAAAAGGACCAAGGAGGATCCTATCCGTCAGGAGAAGGAGGAGGAGTAGGAGGTAGCTTTAGGGGCGGAATCGAATGAGAGATAAACAATGAGACAAAGGAGAGCACTTAGACAATTCACTTTGAGTACAGGGAAGTCTGCTGGTAGGAAGACTCTTCTACTCTTGCTTCATATACTAGGTGTACTTCATCCCGTTACATCATGTGATTACTGTGCCTAAAGACTCATAACTACTTTATTGGCATCTAGAATTGTTTAAGCAATGAGGCTCTATCCTCAATTTGAATATGCCTAGATAAATTATCCAGAATGAATACAAAATAAGTGAGGTCTTGGAAAGATGAAAGGAGAGAGGCATCCTTTAAAGAGTACAGCAAACCGAATCATAATCAGATTTGTTTGATTTCATGGAAGTGTCAAATACCAATCACGCAATGAAGTGATGTCTGCGATGAGGAACACCCTGTCTGATTTATTGAGTTTCAACAATTAAGATTAAAGTTTGATCAAATTATTGCTATTTTTTGTTTCTACCTGGTGTTTCGTTATTACAGGACATGCATGAGAAGTCCAGTGAGGCAGCCTGTTGGATGATTCACTAAACTTTTTGCATCCGGATGCATAGAGAACACATCATTTATTATTTCACTGAATTTGATCAAGAAAGAAACTAGCCTTCCCTGCCCTCTGGAAAAAGTTAAAAACAAAAAAAAAAAAAAAAAAAAGTAGGAGGAAGTTGACTAAAAGAATATTTTAAAATACTTTATCATGATTATCGTGATTATAAGAAATGCATGGAGAGGTCAAATGAGGCAGCCTGTCGGATAATTTGCTAACTTACTTGCGTCCGAATGTATAGAGAACACATTGTTTATGATTTCAGTGAATTTGATGAATTAATAAGGCTGTGAGCTGTCTCAGTCCTTAAGTAGTTGAATGCATGCATACTTGTAGAATGATTAATGATCAACTCTCATTTGGTTTCATTCTTTTTTTTTTGGCAAAATGATACCGAGTGCTTGGATTTGGTTTTTGGAGAATTTGTTGTGGTTGCTTTGTGAATATTTGGAGAACTTTCACCAAAGCTCTAAAACATTTTTGAAACTTTCATATGGTGAAACTAAATTCAATCCGACTATACATCTTTGTCGCTATGAAATATATCTTTAAATAGTTTCTTTGGATGAAGGAAATAGACATTCCACAATTTTTTAAAAAGAAACTTTTGGGGACAAAGTGCACTTTTCAACAACTGAAAGGGTAGGTTCAGCTTTTGGGCATGCCTGGGACCATTGTTTGTCCCAAAACACTAAAAAGAAACATTGGTTTTCTTTTTATAAGAAAACAACAATGGTTTTCTTTTTATAAAACAACAACAATTGATTTGGCTTTGAACACAAACATCACCGTATAGTTTATATTTTATATAGTGATGACTATCTAGAAGTATCATCTAGTAATGTGATACCATACTTGGCCTCGTTTGCTTATCCTCGAATATAGAACCTGAGCTATCTAGTTGAGTGGAGCTTTGCCCAGTTGCATGTTGTAAAGTAGTTACTTAATTGTTCGTATTTCTTAAACTCTTTTGATAAGCTACTATTTTGAAAATCATATTTTCTTCGGTGAGTGGTGTGCAATGCAAATTAAGTTATTTTGATGTTGGCACTGTACTCTGCATTGCCGTGATCCGACTTTGCTGCCCTTTTGGCTTTGATAATATGGCATCAATTTCCTTAACAATCTCTTTCATAAGAAATTGGCTACATTGAGCCTTTCTTCGAGAAATCTTGGCATGCCAGTTTTTATCCTTGAAAGTTTATTACCATTTGGAAGAACTAACAGGTTGATTATTTACTTTATTTGCAGTGGTTACCAACGGGCTCTCTAAGCAACTCTCTGTGGGAAGGTTTCAGCAGCTTTCTAGGATTGCCCGTATAACAGAACTAGATTTGAGTGCAGCAGAAACAAAAGATGTTGGGTCTAGCAATTCCAACTGGGAGACTCTAAAAAAAGACCATGAAGTTTATGCTTCACTACTTCAAGCTATTGAATCATCAAAGTCATGTCGAAGCGATTGCATAGGCTATGCAGTCAGTGCTTCAAGCACGGACAATTATCCAGATGAAAGTATTGTCAATACCTTAATTCCAATGGACAAATATCTAAATAGACCTTCATACTGGTCAAGTAAAGGACACTGTGATCCGAATGCCCCCGAGACACTGATTTACAAATTGAAAGCTGATCTATGTGTGATCACCGAAGTTTATATGCAACCTTTCGAAGGTGATTGTTAAGCTTCTTAGATGCCCCTCAAGTTTACAATTTAGTTTCACAGGCTTCTGAAGCTTTATTTGGTCCTCTTGACTAATACATAAACTTTCCAATTCAGCTTATTTCCAGCCCGGCAAGCCCATATATTCTGCAAAATCTGTTCGATTTCGATTAGGGCACCCCAAATCCTTGAGAGATGAGAGTGATCTCCTGAAAATGCCCCAGCAACAGCCTGCTGATGACAGGTTTATATGGACATATACTTCTGAAGAATTCCCTATGACACAGGTCTTGTTTTTTTTAAACTTTCTTTAGTCTTTTCCTGAAAAAGATAATCTTATTTACTCAGTTTTCTATGTTTTTGGTGGAAAGTCTCCTGATGGTGAGAGTAGTCGTAAGCTTTGTTCTGTTTAAGGCTTGTTGTAAGTAAAAACTAGTCAAATTTGTTCTCAGAGTCGTTGAAAGGGCTGTCATAGACTAATTTGCATGAGAAGGAGATTAACAGATCAAACTTTAATGGCCAGGAAAAATGCTTTCAGCGGTTCAACCTGCCAGAACCTGTGCTTTGCGTTGGTGGATATCTGCAGATTCAACTTTTGGGCAGAGTTCAGAGACAAGAAATGGACGACTTGTTTTACATATGGTTTGTGTTCATCTTTTCTCTCTTTGATTGAAAGGTCTACTTAACATTTTCTGCTCTATCTATCAGCAAGAAGTTGTAGTGGACTTGCATTGCACTACTGACCGGAAAAACCTTAGTGTAGATGTTTTATAAGGCTGGTTGATTATAATCATATATGTGATTTTGACGATATTTCATTCTTATGTGCAGTATTAGTCATGTGAGAGTTGTAGGGCGACCTCTCGGCCCTGCATTCGACGTAGAGGTCCTAGAGCCGTCTCAAGAATTTGTGTTGAAGTACAATCGAGATGTTTGCGGATGCATGTTGCAAAGCTTGTCTAATGGAGATCATCAAGACTCAAATATGCCTCCAACACTATCAGAGGAACTTGTTGTTGATGCAGGCATTGTTGAGTTTTTTTTACAAAACCACCAGCCGGGTTTCGAATTCATGGGATGGGGGGACGACGATGACGATGATGATGAAATGGATGAAGTGGGATTTTTGTAATTTAACATCACGATTTTCTTTTATTTACAAGTGATTGATGTATGTCCGCTTGTCTTTGATGGTCCTTTATTAAGTAGTTTATCAGCAGTTCTTTGTGTAAAAGTTTTAGAACTGCATAAACCCTTGTGGATGAAACTGTATTTTTTTTGTATGATTTGTTGTAGTTGCTTCTACTTTGCTTTTGCACATTTTTCAATAACAAATCAGTAAAGAGTTGCACTCTTCTGCAAGCAGATGACATTTTCATTAGTGGATTTCAACTGTTTGTTAAAGACATCACTCCTCTGCTTTTCTCCCGTCCTCTCCACTATAAGGACTATTTGAGAGTTGAAGCACTACTAGGTTTATTGCATATTCAAATGTACTATGTACATAATATATTGCCGGTAATCTCATATAAAATATGGAAGTGAGGCTTGCTCTTTTGTTATTGAGCTGAGAGTATATCGGAAATAATCTTTCTACTATTAAGGTAAGGATAAGATTTGCATATACTCTATGAGATTACACGGAATATATTGTTGTTTTTGAGACTTGCTCTAGTGATTGAGCACCTCCACTATCAATCGTGGATTGAGGATTTTAGTCATAATGGAATACTATTGATCCTCTTGATGGGTGGAGTGAGGAAAAAAATAAAAAATGGCAGTGCATAGATTCCGGACAAAAC
Organism: Jaltomata sinuosa; assembly: GCA_003996215.1. Taxonomy (NCBI): domain Eukaryota; kingdom Viridiplantae; phylum Streptophyta; class Magnoliopsida; order Solanales; family Solanaceae; genus Jaltomata; species Jaltomata sinuosa. The sequence goes on along the minus strand of QJPP01000001.1, from coordinate 794,218 downwards.
TTTTTAGAGTTGTTCAGATTTTATCAGTGACCATCTGATAAATCAACCCATTAGATTGGTAATGCAAAATTTCATATTGCTAATTAGTTATATCAATTACCAACCTATCTATTTTTGAAATCGTCCTACTTTACTTGCACTCCGTTTGGATGGTTGTTATGTATTGTTTCATAATGTGTTATTGTACTGTATGATTTTAAGGAATACAACGTTTGGATATATTGTATCATTTTTCATCATTATATAATCTCACACATTAATAATTTGAAGGATAAACCTACTAGAAAAGTAGGATACGGGATATGACTACCATAGAAAGGTAGGATAAATAATAAAATAAAATTATCAAATAATAAATAAAGGTAAAATAAGAAAAAAATAGGAGGGAACGACACGATACCACCAAATCGGTGATTATATAAAATGGGGCTTTTCATCAAATCATATCATAAAATATATTTTAAATAATAATTAAAAGTATATTTTAAGTAACAATTAAAACAAAAATGATGGTATCAACTAACAACCATCCAAACAAAGTGTTAGGGGTCGTTGGTTTGGTTTTATCCTGAAATTATTACAAGTGAGATTATCAATAACCCCTTGTATATGGCAAATAGTACATCGTGTTTGACGAAGAAACAAAGTTGTCCCCGCCATGTCTAAGGTTAGCGTTTTCTCCTCTTTCTTTTCGCCTGTTAAAGTTAAAGCACAAGCTACTGTTATTGTGTTAGTTAATTACCTAGTAAAGTAAAGGGATTTCATTCTTATTAGTTAACCATATGCCGTAATCCCACAATTGCAAAGTGTGATTCCTCAGTGCTTAGGAAAAAAACTCAGAAATTGGTGTATCCATGAACAAAATTTTGGGGCATCCAGGAATCAGTGGCCAATTTTGTATCCATGTAGGCATATTGTTTCATTCTCTAGGTTTTGTTCATTTTCTTCAATCCAAAAGGTACAAAGTCCCTTGCTTTATTACTCTCTGCTGGTCTTTGTGTTCAATTGGTTTTTTTTTTTTTGAATTCTTTCAGTGAACTCCAAATGTGTAGGTTATTCTTGTTTGTGTGCTAATTTTCCTTTCTTTTCTTTAAGCCCCAAATTGTTAGTATCTTCAGTTTGTTTATTTTCCTTGCCTCATTTTTGCTTTCTCATTTCATAGGTTAGATGGTATTCCGCACCCAAGGGTGTGGTTTAGTGGTCAATGAAGTGGGTTAAAAGAACCATGAGGTTTGTGGTCTCAGGTTCAAATCCCAGGGGAGACAAAATACACTAGGTGATTCTTCCCATTTGTTCTAGCCTTGGTGGACACAGTTACCTGGTACCTGTTGTTGGTGGGAGGTGCGAGAAAGCTGGCCGGACACCACAGTCATCAAAAAAAAAAAGAAGGTTAGACGGTATTCCAGATTTTTCTTCTTGGTGTATTTGTATTGGAAAATTGGTTAATAATATGAAGGATGAGATTTTTTATATGAGTAGTGACTTGATGAGGATCATTCTCGTGAGCCTTCCCGTAACACCAAGCACAAATTTAAAGTTGCATTTAAATTCCTTTTTATAAGTTTACTTACTTCCCTCTGTCTTCATCAAAATAAATGTTTTTGTCATGAATTATGTGTTTGTGATGATTCAGAGTTTGGAACTTGGAGAAAATGCGCTTTAGTGTGGAGGCACATGTTGATTTTGTGCTGTGGCTTGAAAACAACGTGTCTCTGAACATTCTGATGCGTTTGAATGATCCAGCTGATGTGGTCTGTGCTGGCGCTGTTTCACGCCTTGGGCGCCAATTTGGTGAGTCGTTCAAGATTTCAATTTTTTCTTTATAGCCTTGTTTAGTACTCTTATTTTAGGCAGTGAGACTGAAAAGCTGTTATTTTTTTCTCTCATCATAATAGTACACTCCTAATGATGTTAATTTTCACAAATGGTAAGTCATAGATTGCATTTTCCTATTTCTATTGTGAGAGTCTTCTATTCTTTTTCCTATGTTTGCTATACTTAATGTGCCTAAAAGCTCATAGTTGCTCTTTCTTTATATTCTTTCATCGTTATTGATACTTAAGTAAATAGCCTTACCAATCAAAAAACAAACAAACTAAAGAGCCTTTCTTCAGCGATAACATTTTCTTTTGTTTGATCTAAGATCTAGCATGAACAATGCCACTAAAATCTGCAATTTAAATATACCTGGAATGAGTAATAATAAGCGAAGCCTCAGAAAGAGGAAGGAGAATACTCTAAAGGGTACAACTAACCCAGTCATAATCGAATTTTTTTGATTTGTTCTCAAAATACCATGTACAATTTTTTTTCTTTTGATAAGGTAAAAAAAATAAATACACAAAGAACACTGTATATGAGAATCTCTGGAGGTTCAGAAAGTAAGGTTAGAGCTTGTCCAAATTACCTGGTTCTTTTTGTTTTTTCCATGCGATATCACCAACCACCTATAATGTTATGTAAGTTGAGATACTGTAATATGTCTCCGACCTTGGCTGTGAAGAACCTCTAATATGGCTCTGTCTCTAGTGTCCTATTTCTCTTTTATATTTTAGAAACTTCGCGTTGATAGTTGAAATCATTTTTGACAAGTCCAGATTTCTAATGACTTGATTCCTAAGTAGCATGCCATTTATGTTCCAAAAGATATTCAATTATCCAAAACATAATCTGCTTCAGTTTTTTAACGCCTGTTGCATGCTCTATAATTTATAACAACGGCTGGAATGTACCTTAACACACCCATTAATGACACTATCTCTTTCATTAATTAATGTATGAATCTTTTACCAGTAAAATAAGGTAAGAAGCCAAAAAAAAAAGATAAAGAGAGGTGCCACGTCACTTCTCTATTGCCTTCGATTATATAGAGAAACAACAAAGCAAGAACATGGAATCTAATTAGGTGAATAAGTATAGGTTCTTCTACAAGATTAGAAAATAGAGAGATACACGACATCGTCAGGAACGGTGATGAAATAATAATATAGAAAAAGCCTGGGGCGGTGGCGGTACCCCGTGGGAATTAACTGCAGAGGCCTAGCCATCTTGTCCGCCATCGGCTTCCAGTAGCAGTCATGCACCATCGGAACTTCTGCATGCAACATGCATGTGATGTGATTGATTGGCATTGATTAATGGTTGAAAGAGTACTCCCCTAGGAACGTACATTATCTATGCCGCCATTATATTTATCAATGGAATTCAAAAATATTGGTCCCCCACTAGATGCCGCCATTATATTTATCAATGGCCGTTTGTTAGCCTCCGCCCATCCACCAGAAGAAATTGACAACCCTTTCTTTTTCCATGAATCTTTAATTGGCTGCAATTTTCTACTAATGTGATTCTTTTTTTTGAGCTAAAAGGGTTGTTCTAAGCCTATTGTACGTAGGAGGAGTATAACCAGGTAAAACATTCTCTGCTAGAAATTGTGAATACTTTTTGAAATATGGAGACTTTGCTAGATTAAAGGATAAACCTGATGCGTAGAACATACGGGCTGCCAACTTGTCCGCATATTTCTTTGATGAATGTTGAAAGATGTTTCAATAGCTACACCTGCTGCACCTTTCCTCTTTTCTTTTTTTTTTGTACTAAGTCAGAACCTTCTGGTAGTGAAAGGTTATCTGATTTTTTTCTAGCATCTGCTTGGATGGATGACTTTTTACCTTCAGCTTGCTCATGCTCCAATTTCAAAGCTGCACATACATCACTACTGATTCTTTTGCAAGCTTCAACCCCATGATTTGGAAGCTTTAAGAGATGTCCTTTGACTTTATAATATGACCCAGTAACCCTTTTGTTGCAATAGTTGCATAACCAAACCCTATTCCCACCACCATTGGCAGCAAGTTGGATAATTTTAACATGATTCCATAGGGGTGTATCATCAAAATCTACTGCACTTTTTGTTGGTCTTAGAAAGCCTTTTCCTTTTTGATTTTCAGCCATAGATGAAATAATTTTGATATGGATGGAAAAATTCTTGTGAACCAGTGAAGAGTTCTGCTCTCACTTGTAATGAAGGTATTGTAATAGCTGGTAAAAAGTTAAATGTATTACCAAATATGCATAAGATTTAGTTGTATGTACATATAGTTGTCTAATAAATATGTAACCATATAACTATATTAACGTAATTTGAGTTGATATAAAAATTTAGTAAGTTTATAGTTTGTTTAAATTGCTTACCAAGAGCAATTAAGAAATATTTTATATTGAAGAATTGAATTACACGCAAATTAATCTGAATGTACGAATAGGAAAATTATTACAATACTTTCTTAAGTATCATGTATAAGGCCCACTTACTATTTTTGGTTCACTTATGGTCATGAAAACAAAAAGAAAAAAAATGAAAACACACTGATTTGAGAATGGTTGTTCAATTTTTTCTTTAACAATAACAATTATATTGTCCTTCTCAAAAAAAAAAAAACAATTATATTGTAATTCAAAAATATTACTATAGGGTTAACTATATGAATCATTTGCATCAACTTAGATTTTATTTGGGCTCATTTCATTTTCCTACTTTATAATTTATCTTATATATACATATATATATATATTATAAAAAGGGCAGCCCAGTGCACTAAAGCTCCCGCTATGCGCAGGGTACGGGGAAGGGTCCGACCACAGGGGACTATTGTACGCAACCTTACCTTGCATTTCTGCAAGAAGCTGTTTCCAAGGCTTGAACCCGTGACCTCCCGGTATGCGCAGGGTACGGGGAAGGGTCCGACCACAGGGGACTATTGTACGCAACCTTACCTTGCATTTCTGCAAGAAGCTGTTTCCAAGGCTTGAACCCGTGACCTCCTGGTCACGTGACAACAACTTTACCAGTTACTCCAAGGCTCCCCGTCATATATATATATATATATGTATATATATATATAATGGGTTTTATATAATGGATTAAGGGGTATTGTGTTTAAAAATGGATCCCAAAAATACAGAATGTAAACTTCCATTAATAATTTCACTTCTCCATTAGTTTTGACTTTGTTGGAAGTATGAGCATATGATGACCATATTGTCCAAAAAAATTTAAAAGGTATGGCTTATTTTTGTTAATTTAGTTAGGTGGGTTTGGGTCGGGTTTAATGGGTCAAATGGGTAATTTAATTGAAATTGGGTATTTTTGATTGATTTGGGGATTCCATCCATTTGAAGGGTATTTTTGTTAACTTTGATAACGGTAAGGGTATATCTGGCCCTATAGTATAACGAAAGGTAAACTTAGCTAATATATAAAAGTAGAGGGGTATTTTTGACCCTTTTCCCTAAAATCTATTTTGGCTTAAAAAAACCTAAAATAAGCCAATCCAAGCAGGCTCATTGTTTTGTTCTCTAGTTTTTGTTCATTGTCTTCAATCCAAAAGGTACAAAGTCCCTTGCTTTACTATTCTCTGCTGTTCTTTGTGTTCAATTAACTTTCATTCTTTTGTTGAATTTTTGGGTGAACTCCAAATGTGTAGGTTATTCTTGGTTGCGTGCTAATTTTCCTTCCTTTCTTTATAGCCCCAAATTGGTAGTATCTCCCGTCCATTTGTTTTTCTTGCCTCATTCTTGCTTTCTCATTTCATTGGTTAGATGGTTTTCCAGATTTTTCTTCTTGGTGTTTGAATTGGAAAATTGGTTAATGTTGTGAAGGATGAGATTTTTTATGTGAGTATTGAATTGATGAGGAAGTTTCTTTCTTTTAAAGCGCCTTAAGAGAAGCCATTCTCGTGAGTCTTTCAGTAACATCAAGCACAAACATAAAGTAGCATCTAAATTCCTTTTTATCAATGTACTTACTTCCCTCTCTGTCTTCATTAAAATAAATGTTTTTGTCATAAATTTATGTGTTTGTGATGATTCAGAGTTTGGAACTTTGGGAAAATGCGCTCTGTGGAGACACGTGTTGATTTTGTGCTGTGGCTTGACACTGACGTGTCTCTGAACATTCTAATGCGTTTGGATGACCCAGCTGATGTGGTCCGTGCTGGCGTTGCTTCACGCCTTTGGCACCAATTTGGTGAATCTTTCAAGCTTTCAGTTTTTTCTTTGTATCCTTGTTTAGTACGCTTATTTTAGGAAGTGAGACTGAAAAACTGTTATTTTTCTCTCATCATAATACCACACTCCTAATGATGTTAATTTTCACAAATGTTAAGTCATTGATTGCATTTTCCTATTTCTATTGTGAGACTGCTTGCTCTACTTAATGAGCCTAAAAGCTCATAGTTGCAAAATGTTACCTTCTAAAAAAAACTCATAGTTGCTCTTTCTTTATATTCGTTCATAGTTATAGATACTCAAGTAAAGAGCCTTATCAATCAAAAAAAAAGGAGCCTTTCTGCAGTGATAACATTTTCTTTGTTTGCATCTAGACCTAGTTTGAGCAATGCCACTAAATCTGCAATTTGAATATACCTGGAATGACTACAATAAGTGAAGCCTCAGAAATAGGAAGGAGAATCCTCTTAAGGGCACAGCCAATCCAATCATAATCAAGTTTCTTTGATTTGTTCTCAAAATACCATGTGCATTTTTTTTTTCTTTGATAAGGTAAAAAAATAAATACCACGTGCAAATTAATTCACGTATGGACAGAACACCGTATATGAGAATCTCTTGAGGTTCAAAAAGTAAGGTTAGAGCTTGACCAAATTAGCTGGTCCTTTTTGTTTTCCTATCGATATCACCAACAACCTATAATGTTGTGTAAGTTGAAATACAGTAATATGTCTCCGCCCTTGGCTGTGAAGAACCTCTGATATGCCTGTCTCTTGTATCCCTATTTCTCTTGTATATTTTAGAAACTTCGCGTTAATAGTTGAAATCATTTTTGACAAGTCCAGATTTCTAATGACTTGATTCCTAAGTGGCTAGGTTGATTTCCCTTTCTTTGTTCTTTCCCGGGTGAATTGACTCACACTAAGCCCCGGAGTAGCTCCTTAGGCAGATTCATCTCCTTCCTTTTTTTGAGAGAATTGTTGTGGGAATTCATTGTTCTGATTGGTAAAACAATAGGGTAACAAATATCTCTCTGTGTAAATTAGTGATAATGTGGTATTGTTTCTTCTTTTATGCACTTCCAATTTGTGAGATGCATTAATGCAAATGATCGGCTTTAACAATTAATCAATCAATTATATGCCTTAACCCTAATTAGTTAGTCAGCTATGACAGGCCTTTGTATCCATTCTGTTCTATTCAGGTCTAACTCGTCCAATTCTAAATTTCATGAAGTTTGTCTTGTACAATTCCTGTGAAGTGTAGTTCCTACGTCTACACTCTATCTTTTCTCTCTTGATTGATACAATGCCTCACCAACAATATTTTTCCTCTCCTCTCTTTTGAATATACAGTAAATCAAACAGGAATTACAATGCTTATTAAGAATAGAACAAAAGTGTTTGAGGAGGTTTAGACAACTGTATGTTTTTCTTGACCTTCGACTGCTTCTTTTATAGGCTCTTGAACTAGCCGTTGAGGTCTTTGACAGAGATGGCAGCCCAAGAAATTTAATCCTTGTAAAGATAAATTGATCTTTTTCCAAGAATAAGTAGACAACTTATACTCATACTGTCATTTAAGGAGTCTTCAATTTTACTTGTCGATCTTCTAGGTTTTCTCCAAAAATCACAAAGCCTGATGCTAGTTTCCATAGAAGTCTCTTGACTGCTCCTCAATTTTCGCCTTGCAATCTTGATCTTTAATGAATGCCGATTCTTCTTTGTCAATCTTGCTCGCCTGTGATCCCTTGTGATGCTTCCTTCTTTAGCACCTATTGATTTCTTTCCAAACAAGAGTACTTGCACGCCGTTAGGTTTACTTGTCTCTCTCTTGAGATGATTATATGGTAAACTTACTTTCCTTAGAGGAATCCTACATACATAATACACATTCATTAATTACGTTATCATTTGTCTATTGAATTTGTAACCCCAAGAAGAAGGTTTTAGTTCACCCATCATACTCATTTCAGATTTACTTTGCATGAAATTCACTTTGCATGAGGTCACAAAAATCCTTGCACATTAGAGGATTAGAACTACCAAAGATAATATCATTAATATATGTTTGAATAATGAGATTTCCTGTAGATGATTTTTGAATATATAAGGTAGTATCATTTTTTCCTCTATAGAAACCATGATCAATCACAAAGTTGCTTAGACTATCATACCAAGCTCGAGGAGTTTGTTTAAGACCATATAAGGCTTTGGTTAATTTAAAAACATGATATGGAAATTTGGGATTTTCAAAACTTGGAGGTTGTTTTACATATACCTCCTTCAATAAACCATTTAAGAAAGCACTTTTGACATCCATTTGAAAAAGTTTGGAACTTTTGAAAGCAACATATACAAGTAAAATTCGAATGGATTCTCACCGAGCTACAAGAGCGAAAGTTTCGTCATAGTTGACTCCTTGTTGAGAATATCCCTGAGCAAGTAGTCAAACTTTATTTCTAACAAGTTCTCCTAATTCATTTAGCTTGGATTAGCATGGCTTTAATCCAATGATCATCTTTGAGAGCTTCATCCACTTTCTTTGGTTCTAGTTGAGAAATGAGAGCTATACTTGCTTTATCTTTGATTGATGCTCTGGTTCTCATTCCTTCATTAAGGTTACCAATAATGAGCTTCTTTGGATAATCATGTTCACTTCTCCATTCGCTTGGAACAAATTCAACAGTTGTGATAGTCGACTCTTCATCTATCTCATTTGCTTTATTGGAAGTATTTTCAGCTAGTGTTACGGTAGCAATTGTCGACGACATTTTTCATCATCTGCATTTTTATCTTCACCGCTTCTTGGATCAAAGTTACCGATGTTATCCTTCCCATGTGCACAAAGCATTTACATCCAAATGGATGTAAACAACTAATGTTAGGTCTCTTACCATTCCATAGTTCATATGGAGTCTTTTTTAGGATAGGTCGAATTAGACACTTGTTAAGCACACGGCACGGAAGTGGTGTGGTAGAGTATGTTCCACAGTCATAGTTCTTTCCATATCCTGAAGAGTTCTGTTTTTCCGTTCTACCACTTCATTTTGTTGAGGAGATCTTGGAGAGGAGAAGTTATGAGTGTATCCTTTCTCATTGCATAATTGTTCAAAAGCTTCGCTTTCAAATTCTCCTCCATGATCATTTCTTATAACCTTTGTCTCTTTGAAAAATTTCATAGATAACTCAAAATTCTTTAAATTTCATCCTTGTCAACAAGAAACATAACCCAAGTAAAACAAGAAAAAAATCATCAACAATAACGAATGCATACTTTTTTCAACCAATGCAACAATGCTTGTTGCTCTAATGGGGCCAGAAAGATCCATATGTAGTAGTTGCAAGGGTTTAGAGGTGGAAACAATATCTTTAGGATTAAAAGAGTTTCTTGTTTGCCTACCCATTTGACATGCATCACAAATATGATCCTTTGTATAGTCCACTTTTGGTAGCCCAATCACTAGCTCTTTTTTAGCAAGTTTTTCAATTAAACGCATGCTTGCATGACCCATCTTCTTGTGCCAAGTCCAAGGATCATCAATTATTGATGCTAAGCATATGTGACCATGAGTTCTCAACTGAGTCTAGCAGATATACATTTTTGTCTTTGCTTCCAGGTAATAAGGTTTTTCCTGATTTCTTCTATAATGCAGCTCGTCTTTCTGGATTTTACTTCAAGTTCAGGGTTGCAGAGTTGACTAATACTTAAGAGATTGTTATTAAGTCCCTTAACAAGATAAACGTTAGTGATATCACAAGTATCATCAAAAGCAATTGTTTCTATACCAACGACTGCTCCTTTTTAGTTGTCTCCAAAACGAACTGTTCCACCATCAAAGTCAGCAACTGATTTGAACAGATTTTTCTTGCCTGTCATATGATTTGAACACTCACTGTCTAGATACCATTTTCCTTTTGATTTCTGCTTGTGGTGTTCCTCGCTTGTTTCTCCGATTGTCATAAAGCATATATTTGTCATTTCCTCATTCTCATTTTCTGATTCATCTTCATCACTCCAACTGCTGAAAGCTTTGTTTCGTTGATAGCCTTTGGAGTATTTCGTCTTTGATTCTGGACAATCAACTGCTATGTGGCCATATTTTCCACATTCGTAGCATTTTCCATCCTTATTGTTTTGATCAGTAATATATTTCCCTTTGAAGTTCTGTCTGCCTCTTCTGCTATTTCCGGATCTTCTTATGGAGTCCACAACAGATCTAGTTCTCATAGCAATCTCTTCATTACCCAGATCTTCTTCTTCTGCTCTTTCTGTAGCCTTGGAAGAAACAATCTTCTTTTCGCTTTCATCCTGTCCTCGCTTTGGCAAATGTATCTTTTAAAAAACAATTAAATCTCCTCTTACTTTATCATAAGTAATACTGTCGAGACTCATACTTTCTAGGGTAACAACTTTGGCAAGCCATTGAGGAGGTAGGCTTCTTAGGATTTTTCTTTTATGATCTACCATAGGGATACGTCTTGCCAGAAGCTTTGAGTTCCCCCATAAGTTTGCTTAGCTGTAATAAAATATGCTTTCAATCGATTCTCCTTCATTTATATGAAATAGTTCATACTTCATAGTCTGTTTGACTTTATCCTTCATATGTTGCTTCCAGCTTATCCCACATTTCCTTTGCAGTTTCACAACTAGAGATTTTCTCATACTCCACTGGTAACATATATAGAGCATATTTTTGGCTTTGGAATTTATTTGAATATTTCCCATTTGCTTATTGGTGTAGTTTGCTAGCTTTGCCAGATCAAACAATGCTTCACCTTCTGCTATCTTGTCAGTTTTGGTGACTGGGATAGGGATGTCTTGTTTGATGACTCTCCAGATGTTTACATCATAGGATTTGATGTAAGTTCTCATTCTCACTTTTCAGTATGAAAAGTGTGTTCATTGAAGTAAGGGGGTCTTGTCTGAGATGTTCCCTCTTGAAATAAAGCTCCAACTATGACATGATTAGACATGATCTTTTCACACTTGCTGTTAAGCAATGACTTTGTGAGACCTTGCTCTGATACCAGTTGAAAGTGCAAGAGGGGGTGGGGGTTGAATTGACCTCTTTTTGTATTTTTACTTACTATTAAATTGCGAATGAGTCAACTGCCTAGGATAAGAATAGCTAATGCAATAACGTTTAGAAAGTAAAGACAGAAAGTAAATGACACCAGATGTTTTTATACTGGTTGAGATCCAATGTGGATCTTAGTCCAATCCCCTTGGATTGCAAGGGTGTTCTCTGTAAGTTCTTGAAGTTTGTCTTGTACAAATCCTGTGAAGTGTAGTTCCTACGTCTACACTCTTCTTTTCTCTCTCTTGATTGATACAATGTCTCACTAACAATACTTTTCCTCCTCTTCTCTCTTTTGAATACACTAAATCAAATAGGAATTACAATGCTTATTAAGAGTAGAACAAAGGTGTTCAAGGAGGTTTAGACAACTGTATGTTTTTCTTGACCTTCGAATGCTTCTTTTATAGGCTCCTGCCGTTAAGGTCTTTGATAGAGATTGTAACCAAAGAGATGTGATCCTTGGAAAGATAAATTGATCTCTTTCCAAGAATAAGTAGACAACTTATACTCGTACTGCCCTTTAAGGAGTCTTAAATTTTACTTGTTGATCTTCTAGGTTTTCTCTGGAAATTACAAAGCCTGATGCTTGTTTCCATAGAAGTCTTTTGACTGCTCTTTAATTTCCGCCTAGGAATTTCGATCTTTAATGAATGCTGATTCTTCTTTGTCAATCTTGCTCGTGTGTGATCCCTTGTGATGCTTCCTTCCTTCTGTAGCACCTATTGACTGATTTCTTTCCAAACTAGAGTACTTGCATGCCGTTAGGTTTACTTGTCTCTCTCTTAAGATGATTGTATGGTAAGCTGACTTTCCGTAGAGGAATCTTGCATACATAATACACATTCATTAATTACGTCATCATTAAAACTGAACCCTAATAACAACTATACTCCATGTAATTTTAAGCGTACCAACTACATCACTTCTTCTGGTTTTATGATGTGGCGTCAATTTTCCAGAATTTCAGAATTTATTTCATACAGAAAATTGATGCTATATTAAGCATTTGTTTAGAATATCTAGGGATGCTATTTTTTTGCTACTTGAAGGTCATTGAAGGTTTACTATCATTTGGGAGAACAAATGAGTTGAAGGTCTACTTATTTGTTTGCAGTGGCTACTAATGGAATTTCCAAGCAACTGTGTTTGAAGAAGTTTCCGCAGCTCTCGAGAGTTGCACGCATAACAAAAACAGATTCGGGAGTAGAGGAAGGAAAAGATGTTGAGTCTAGCAATTCCAGTTGGGAGACTCTAAAAAGAGAGCATAATTTTTATGCTTTTCTACTTCAAAAGATTGAAATATCAAGCTCTTATACAAGAAGTGATTGCATAGCTTATGCAATTTGCGAATCAAGTACGGACTATGATGATCCAGATTCAAGCTTTTGTCATACTCTATATCCAAGAGACAGATATCAAAATATACCTTCATACTGGTCAAGTATAGGGCACAGTGATCCGAATGCACCTGAGACACTAATTTACGAATTGAAAAGTGATCTTTGTGTCATCACTGAAATAAATGTACAACCTTTTGAAGGTGATTGTTCAGGTTCTTTCAATTTCTTTTATCATGACCTTGGGCACTAAATGCCCTCTCGACTATTCCCGATCAGACTTCCAAAGTTTTTTTTGTTGCTCTTTTGCTAATATATGCAAATGTTTCCAAATCAGTTGATTTCTATCCAGGCAAGCCCATATACTCCGCAAAATCTGTTCGATTTCGATTAGGACACCTCAAAGCCTCAAGAGATGAGAGTGATCTCCTGGGTTTGCCCCAGCAACAGCCTGTTGATGACGAGTTTATATGGACGTATACCTCGGAAGACTTCCCTATGAGACAGGTGCAGTATAAACTTTACCTTTTCTAAACACAGACGATCTTATTTACTAAATTGTCTTTTTTTTCCTGGTGGAGGCACTAAGCTTTATTCTGGTCAAGGCGCATACTCCTGTCCTAAGTAGGTGGAATAGTTCTCCACTAAGGGGGAGCACTAGCTAGTAGGCGTTATTCTGGCCAAGGCTTCTAACTCTTGTCATAAGTAAAACTTATACTAGGTTAGACATGATCTCCAGACCTTGCAAAGGAGTGTCAGAGAGAATTAACAGATTGAACTTTGATTGCCAGGAGAACTGCTTGCAGCGTTTCAAGCTACCAGAACCGGTGCTTTGCGTTGGTGGATATCTGCAGATTGAACTGTTGGGCAGAGCTCTGAGATGTGACATTGACGGCTTATTTTACATATGGTCAGTGTTCAACAATTCTGTCTTAAAATTGAAAGTTATTTGTTGGTCTATGCATTAGCAAGATTTTGTAGCTGACTTGTCTCTGTACTAGTAAGGCTGGTTATATTATGCATTCTTCTGAATGGCATTGTGGAGGAATGTAGATGAACGTTGGTTTCCCTAGTGACAATCAATACCTTCCCAGTTTATTTACAACCCAAAGTTCTACTGGATTTAGAAAAATTTCCGATTAGGAAACATGAAACAGACTAGGAGGGGGAATAAAAAAGAAGTGCTCAGGTAATTACTCCAAGCCCCAAGGTATTAATATCTTAAGAAGGCGGAGAAGAAGATGTCGGATGTAGCGGTGGAGAATAAATTAATTTATACTGTGATAACTTTTAACCTTTAACCTAATATTAATTTACTTAGCTTTGCCACGGTGAAATTGTTTTTCCATGTGGCAGAATTTTAAACAAAAGAGAGTGTAGGACACACCATCCGAAATTAGTCGAGGTGTGTTTCGCTAACCATTGGGTGATAGTTCGTTCATGTAGGAAACTCACACTCTCAATAGTTCAGGTATGAAACTCAAAAGACTAGGATTGTTTAAGTTTGTTTTTGATCCTTAACTCTAATATCAAATGTCAGATTTGGATTCATTAAAGAACTGTCTGAACGAACTTGATATAATAATACTGATGTTATTGTTGTTATTATTGAAAAGCACATCCGAATCCTCTGTAAAGAGGGATAGGGCTTCTCCTTTCCTATATGATCTGAGTGCAGTTGATTCATATGTATGTGCAGCATTTGCCATGTGAAAGCTAGAGGGCGGCCACTTTATGACTTTGGCGTACATAATGTCGAGCCTTCTGGAGACTTGGTGCTCGAGTACAAACCCTACTAATCCATGTTGCAAAGCTTGTCTCATCCAAGATTCGAGTGTTCCTCCTGTAACATTCGAAGTAGTACAGGTCTATTTTGAAGTAGTATTTAGTAAAAGGATTACATGCCGTGTTTTTGGACCCATGATGGCAAAGAAATTGTGTTTTTTTATATGAAAGAGAACGTTCTCCGATTGTTCATTTGAAATAGTTTTTCAATTTTACAAAGTGTTGGATGTTGAGAGAGGAAAATATTTTCCTCCATATCGAACACCTTACGTTATGTTTTTCTCTTCCTTTAATTCTCTACATTAGTACTTTCCAAGTACATTCTCTCTGATGGTCTCGTACTACTAAGTTTGGCACCAGTTCTTTAATCCTGCTTGTGTATTTTTCTTTCTTACATAGTGATACAAAATCTAATACAGTGATCCATAAGCCACGGTAGAGTTCTATAACATAAAATCAAACTATTTATTAGGTATACATAAAAGCAACTTACATAAAATCCACATCTTTAGAACCCCATTACTCTTTAAGACACTAGTTTACCTAATTACACTTTTTACCACTTTTTATACTTCAGATACATACATATTTCACGCTGATTGTATGTATCTCAGATACATGAACAACTAATTATGGAAATTTTAATTAATCAAATCCCTTAATATAAGGCAAAAATCAAGGCATGTCTATGTATTTTATTACTTTTTAAAAATAATAAATTCATTAATATAAGACAGAAACATGTATATCTTGGTTATGTAATTTGATTATTTTTCATCTAATGTATCATTTTATATGTATCTAGTATTAATTTCATGTATATTTTAATATGTATCAATTATTAATTTCATGTATATGCTTATGTGTATCTAGTATAAATTTCATGTATTTATTTATATGTATCCAGTATTAATTTCATGTATATGTTTATATGTATCTAGTATTAATTTGATGTATCCAGTACCAATTTCATACATTATATCCAAAGTACGGTAAATCAAGTATTTATTTGATGTATCCAATATAAATTTCTGTGCACAAATACTTTTGATATATGTATTTGGGATGTATCCAACATCAATTTCATATATTATATCCAAAATACAATAAATTCAGCATTAATTTGATGTATCTAATATAAATTTCATACAGTGAATCCAAAATACATGTATCTAGTATCAAATTTACCCATCAGAACTTTTGATACATGTATTTGTGCATATATACATGCTCAAAAAAAGAAGAAGAAAATGCAGAATAAGAAGAAGCACAGATCTGACCGGAAAACTCTATTTCCCAGCATCAGAGTGATTATCAACAACTTCCTTAATAAATTCTAGTATTTTCCGTACACCTACAAACAGAATATGAGTACCACTTTCTGATTTTGAATCCGATATCATCTCCGACCAAACACTACAACAACAAGAACAAGAACAAGAACAAGAACTAGAAGAAGATTTGATGTGTTGAAAATGCAATCAATATTGAAGTTTGTGTTATGCAAATGCAATCATTTTAGGGTTTCTGCGATTTGACATTTGGGGGAGAGGGAGAAGAAAAATACAGAAAATGGTTCATGGGGGTTTTAAAGAAAGTCTTGTTAACTTTATCTTTTTTTTTGGTTAGGGGTTTTATTTGGTGTTATACAGTAAATTGGGTGGAGGCGATGGGTGTGGTGGTGGAGGCGGAGGCAGCGGCGGTTTCAGTTTTAGCAGAGGAAGAAGAGAAGAGAAGGACGAAAGGGAAAATATATTAACTGTCATTTGGGTGATTTGAATTTGGGAGGAGTGTAATTTACTCCTTTGAAGAAAAGATTTGCTTTGGTGATGTATCTCATATAAAAAAGGAGGTTTCTGATAAAATGTATATTAAATAATTAAAATAAAATGATGAAAAAAATAGTAGATATAGTAAGGATGTTTAGTTCTTTAGGTAATTTATCCATACATAAATTAGCTAAAGGTTGGTCATGCAGAATTCCATATTGCTAAAAATCAGATGTTATATTACTTACCTACCTATCCATTTTTGAAATCGTCCTACTTATCAATGATTCAATACTTGGTATCGTTAGTTTTATCTTGAAATTATAATCTTGAAATTATAAAAGCTTGTTTGAATGGTTGTTACACATTACTTCATAATGTATTATATTGATGGATATGACATTTATGTAAATTGTGTCATTTTAATTTTCGTCGTTACATAATGTTATACATCAATAAGTTGAAAAGTAAATTTATAATATTGTGTAAAAGAAAAGTAGAGTATGAGATAGAGTTATTATTAAAAAAAAAGTAAATAAAAGATAAAAATAAAATTATTAAACAATAAGCAAAAACAAAATTAGAAAGAAAAAATAAGGTAACAAGGCCACAACACCAAATCCACTTTTCGTCGCGGCTAATTTAGCATATAATTGTCGTGTTTGACGGAAAAAATTAGCTAAATTTAGGGTGTGTTTGGTACGGAGGAAAATATTTTCTTCTTTTTTCATGTTTGATTGGAAGAAATTTTTGAAAAACATCTTTTCCAAGAAAACAAATCCTTAAAAACGAAGAAAATGATTTCCTTAATAAAAGTAGGAAAAAGTTCTATAAGTGACATTCTATGTTTATCATAGCCTCCCATCGACCTAACATCCCCAACCCCTACCCCTTGACCATCCCACCCCGCCCCACATCCCACCCACTCCCACCTCTATAATCTTTTATTGGATTACATATAAATGCTCTTGAGATAATATATTTTTCCTTTACTTACCAAACACTAGAAAATAAATAAGTAATCAATTTATTTTTCAAGAAAATATTTTCCTTCAAACCAAACACACCCTTATTATAAAAGCTAGGCTGTCTAGTTGGTCTGACAAAAAAAACTAGGTTGTCTCTGAATAGACTGCAGTCTGCAGCTGCCCCCGGCCATGTCTAAGGTTAGCATTGTTTCTTTTGTTTTCTACTGTCTTATAAATTAATGTTGACTCAGTTTATGAACATGATTCCAATCTAGAGTATGTCTTAATTGTGGGAAGTGGCTAAAATTTTGCATATCCCAGGAATGAGCTATAATGCTTATGGTTTAAAGTTTTCATTTTTGGATATTGGTATTCTAAAAAAGAGAGTAAATTTCTGGGCAAAAATTATAGTGCTAATTGATTTGAGCAAATTTCTGGGCTCTAGCCACTGATGTGCTACTGGTTTGGTATGTTGTAAATTGTAATAACCAATAAATGGTTCATAGAGGTTGAAATTATTGCACTGTCTGGAAACTGGGTTCTAGGGGGATAAACCATTGTATATATAACTGTTGTCAGTGTGACTGACCAAATTTGTTCCTGTTATATACATTACTAGCATATCCAAACATTAGGATCTTAAAACGGAGAAACTTTTTCAATTCCAAATCCAGAACAACTCTTGTTTAAGTTTGTTCACCTACGAGAAGCTATCAGTAATCACTTTTATTGCTTATTCTGGTAATATTTTGTTCGCAGCCCATAACTTGTTTTTACACAGGCCTAATTGATATTATACATCTGCAAGTTATAGGTCTGGCCCACGAACCGTCTTCATCTTATCTATCAATCAAATACGTTTCAAACCCAAATTATTTAAAATAAGTTATAAGAATCTTTTATATCCATTCTGCTCTGTTTGAGTCCAATTTATTTCCATACTAGATAGTTGCCTGTTTAAGTCAAATTAGAGGATTTCTAAAATAAGATTCTTTAATATAATTGTTGTCCTAACACTTGTGCACAAAGCTCTAGCCAGACTACAGAAACTTTTGAAAAATCACTGAACCTCAGAGGTCAATAAGAAAAGCTGAATTTTAGTTCTAACTAGGTGATATCACCTATATGAATCCTTTATTTCTAGTTTGTTCTATTCTTAGCTAAATCTTCATTGATTCATAGAGATTGCCTGTGATGGTTTTGACTTTTGACCTTGTCCTACATCGACATGACATATGATATTATGTGTGCTAATTGCACTCTGTCGGATATTATTAATTATACAGTTGTCTGACATTACATGACTGCAATTTTATCTTAGTATCAATATTTTTATGATACTCTTCTTGTGGATATGTCGGGTTTTGAGTGGCTCAGCATTAGTTCTCATATAACGTTGTGTAGGTCTCGCAATCCCCCTGTATGCTTGCATTTCAGTTTGTTAGCTTTCTGATATCAAATTATTCACTCATAATATCATATTTCAGTTCTATGAGTTATGTCTCCCTCAATCATGTCTTTCTCTTAGAAGAGCCAACACCATAATCACATCTAATTTCACTTCATTCTTTTTATGGAGTCTAAACTTATAACACATTTATTCTCAAACTGTTAATCTCATTAGTGCTTCCCTGTAGTTTAATTTTTGATCAACTCTCCTGTTAGTTTTGTCATGTAACGAAGTATCTATCTACAAGTAGCATGTACGATAAAACCTCATCCTCACTATTATTAGTTAATGATATGGTGTAATCCCACAGTTGCAAAGTGACACCTTTCCAGTGATTCCTCGGTGCTTACGGATAAATTCAGGAATTAGTTTATCCATGATTAAAGTTTTGAGGCTTCCAAAGTTTACACGGTAATTGCAGCCATTGTGATGTCAAACCCACTTCTAGAATAGGGTGGAAACAGCGGCCATTGTAATGCATTTGAATGATCCAGCTGACGTGGTCCGTGCTGCCTCTGTTTCACGCCTTTGGTGCCAATTTGGTGAGTCGTTTAATCCTTCAGTTTTTTCTTTAAAGCAGTTATTTCCTTGTTTAGTACTCTTATTTAGGCAGTGAGAGTGAAAACCTGTTCTTTTTTTCATCTCATCATAATACTACACTCTTAACGATGTTATGTTTCACAAATGATAAGTCATAGATTGCATTTTCCTATTTCCATTCTCTTCTAGTCTTTTTCCTATGCTTTTGAGTTTGTATCCAGTAATTAATTAATTGGTAGTGTTTTTTTTTAAAAACATTTTTGATAAATTACTAAATTGAAGACACTATACTACATATCATATTTTCTTTCTATGGCTGGCGTGTGGTGTAGCTAGTTTATGTTGAAGTTGGGAACTTAGTGACTGTATCTTGGACTGTCGCCGTTCCAATTTCATCATTTTCTCTGTCTTTTTGATGTGGCATCAATTTCTTAGAATTTCTTTCATACGGAAAAATGATGCATAATGAGCATTTATTCAAGAAATTTAGGGATGCCATTTTTTGCTACTTGAAGGTCATTGAAGGTTTATTATCATTTAGGAGAACGAATGAGTTAATGGTCTACTTATTTGTTTGCAGTGTTTACAAATGGAATTTCCAAGAAACTGTGTCTGAGAAAGTTTCCGCAACTTTCTAGCCTTGCACGTATAACAGAACCAGATCTGCGAGTAGCAGAGAGAAAAGATGAGTCTAGCAATTCCAGTTGGGAGACTCTAAAAAGAGACCATTATGTTTATGTTGCTGTACTTCAAACTATTGAAAGATCAAACTCCTACCCAAGTGATTGCATGGGTAATGCAGTCAGGGCCTCAAGTACGCACCGCTATCCAGTTGAAAGTATTGTGAATACTCTAGCTCCACCTCCACCAGACAGATTTAGATATATGCGTACATACTGGTCAAGTATAGGGCACAGCGATCCCAATGCTCCCGAGACGCTAATTTACAAATTGCAAGCTGATCTTTGTTGTATCACTGAAATTAACATACAACCTTTTGAAGGTGATTGTTCATTCTCTCTTACTTGTGGCACTAGATGCCCTCTTGACGTCTCATTATCAGACTTCCAAAGTTTTCGGCGCTCTTTTACTAATATGTTTCCAAATCAGCTTATTTCCATCGACACAGGCCCATATACTCTGCAAATCTGTTCGATTTCGATTAGGACACGTCAAATCCTCAAGAGATGAGAGTGATCTCTTGCAGTTTCCCCAGCTACAGCCTGCTGATGACCAGTTTATATGGACGTATACCTCGGAAGAATTCCGTATGAGACAGGTGCAGTTATTAACTTTACTTTTCCTAACACAGGTGATCTTACTGGTTAAATTGTCGTTTTATTGGTGGAGTGTCTCCCACTAGTGGATGCGCTAATAAGTTTAGTCTGGTCAAGGCCCAAAGTAGGTGGAATAGTTCCAACAATAAAATGAAGTAGGTGGAAGAGTTCATTCTGGCCAAGGCGTCTAAGTCTTGTCCTAAGTAAAAAGTAAAAAGTAAACTAGGTTAAACATCATTTACAGGCCTTTCAAAGGAGTGTCATAGAGTAATTTTCATGGGAAAATTAACAGATCAAACTTTGATGGCCAGGAAAACTGCTTGCAGCAGTTCAAGTTACCAGAACCAGCGCTTTGCATTGGTGGATATCTGCAGATTGAACTGTTGGGCAGAGCTCAGAGATGTGCTATTGACAACTTGTTCTACCTATGGTTAGTGTTCAACACTTCCCTGTCTTAATTGAAAGTTCTGTTCCATATCTTAGTCTGTTCCTAATCTAAGTCCATGTTTATCACTCGCCAACTTCTTTCTTTTATACAAAAGACTCGTCTTTTTTGGTTATACTATGCATTTCTTCTATTTCCCATCATTCTTCTGAATGGCATTGTGGGGAATGTGGATGAACTTTTTGTTTTCCATAGTGCCTATCAATATTTACTACCTTCCCAGTTTATTTGCAACCCAAATTACTGCATTTAGAAAACTTCCCAATTAGGAAACATGAATGCATCTTAGTAGGAATCTGGTCATCACTCCAGGGTACTAAAATCTTAAGATTAACAGAAAGCAAAAACTCGGTCTTCATCAAGAAAAAGGATAATTATTCTATCCTGCTAGCATTCAAGATATTAGAAGAAAAAAAACAGAAAAGGAAACCAAAAAGGGGAAACAGTGGAAACTTGTTTTATTGAAAATATAATGTCAGATTTGGATTTCATTTAAGAACTGTCTGGACGAACTTGATATAATAAAACATGTTATTGTTGTTGTTATTGAAAAGCACATCCGAAACCTCTGTAAAGAGGGATAATGCTTCTACTTTTATATGTGATCTGAATGCAGTTGATTCATATGTGCAGCATTTGCTATGTGAAAGTTCGAGGAGAGCCACAACGAATTCTAATCCATGTCGCAAGGCTTGTCGAATGGAATTCATCCAAGATTCAAATGTACATTCAAAGAAGTAGTTCTTGAACATCCAGGTCTATTGAAGAGTAGTATTTAGTAAAAGGATTACATGCCGTGTTTTTGGACCCATGACGGCAACTAAATGGACCAAAAAGAAATTCTCTGTTTTTTATATGAAAGAGAACGTTCTCCGATGGTTCATTTGAAATAGTTTTTCAATTTTACAAAGTGTTGGATGGTGAGAGAGGAAAATATTTTCCTCCATATCGAACACCTAACATTATGTTTTTCTCTTCCTTTAATTCTCTACATTAGTACTTTCCAAGTATATTCTCTCTGATGGTCTGTTACTACATAGTTTGTCACCGGCTCTTTTTAGTTTTAGAGCTGCATAAACTCCTTCGCATGGATGAGATTATACTGCTTGTGTTTTTTCTTTCTTACATTGTGATACAAAATCTAATACGGTGATCCAAAAGCCACTGCAGTTATTCAGAGCTCTATAAGACTATAACATAAAACCAAACTATTTATTAGGTATACATAAATTAGCTAGGTTGGTCATGCAGAATTTCATATTGCTAAAAATCAGATGTTATATGACTTACCTACCTATCCATTTTTGAAATCGTCCTACTTATCAATAGTTCAATACTTATTTGGATGGTTGTTACACATTACTTCATAACATATTGTATTGTATTGATGAATACGATATTTGTGTAGATTGTATCATTTTAATTTTCAGTCGCTATATAATGTTACATATCAGTAATTTGAAAAATAAATTTATAGTATTGTATAAAAGAAAATAGAGTATGAGATAAAGTTATTATTAAAAAAAAAGTAGGATTAAAAGATAAAATAAGACTATTAGATAATAAGAGACAAAATTTGAAAGAAAAAATAAGGTAACAAGGCGCAACACCAAATCTGCTTTCCGTCCTGTCTAATTTAGCATATAATTCGTCGTGTTTGACGAAAATGATTAGCTAAAATTAGGGTGTGTTTTCTATGGAGGAAAATATTTTTCGGAAAATGTTTTCTTATTTTTTCATATTTGATTGGACAAATTTTTTGAAAAATATTTTTTCTAGAAAACAAGTCCTTGAAAACGAGAAAAATGATTTTCTTAATGTAAGTAGGGAAAACAAGTTCTATAAGTGACATTCTATGTTTTCTGCATCCTCCCACCCACCTAATATCTCTAACCCCTACCCCTTGACCATCCCACCTCGCCTCACATGCTCTTGAGATAATATATTTTTCCTTTACTTACCAAACACTAGAAAATAAATAAAAATCTAATTATTTTCCAAGAAAATACTTTCCTTCGTACCAAACACACCCTTAGGTGTCGTTTGGTTGGGAACAAGTTATCCCAGGATAATTAATCTTTGGATTAGCTATCTCGGAATTAGTTATTCCACCATGTATATGAGATAACTTATCCCATCACCATGGTATAAATGATGGGATAAATAATGTGGGGACTAATTAATACGTCCAACGAAAAGCAAAATCCTGCATTTTATCCCAGAACTATTATGCCTTATGCCTCACACCAAACAACCCCTTCTTGTCTTGTGTTGGTCCGACGAAAAAACTAGTTTGTCTAGTTGCTTTTGTATCAAATTCTTTCATTTGAATGGACTGCAGTCTTTGCTGCCCCCACCCATGTCTAAGGTTAGCGTTTTCTCCTCTTTCGTTAAAGCACAAGCAACTGTATTAGTTTTCATCTAGTATAAATTACCCAGTCATATGTGATTATTTCCCTTTACTCCAAATATTGGTCTGTTTATTGTTTCTTTTATTTTCTACTGTCTTATAATTAATGCTGACTCAGTTTATGAACATGATTCCAATCTACAGTATTGCTTAATTGTCGGAAGTTGCTAGAATTCTGCATATCCCAGGAATGAAGTATAATGCTTATGGTTTAAAGTTTTCATTTTTGGATATTGGTATTTTAAAAGAGAATAAATTCTGGGCAAAAATTATAGTGCTAATTGATTTGTTTATTTCAGCAATTTTCTGGGTTCTAGCCACTGATGGTGCTACTGGCTTGGTATGTAAATTGTAATAACCAATAAATAGTTCATAGAGGTTGAAATCATTGCACTTGTCTGGAAACTGGGTTCTACGGGAATAAACCATTGTATAACTGTTGTCAGTGTGACCGACCAAATTTGTTCCTGCACCTAGAGAGCTCCTTCTTTTTGGTAACTAACGGTTATATTATTTACCAAGTAAATGATCAGTACAAAATTCTGGGAAATCTGATCTTTAAGCCTCAGTTTTCCCAGTCAAGAACATCGAAGAAACCTATACAAACTAGCCAAACTCAAGGATAGAAATTCATAGTTTCTAGATGATTCTCCAGTCCCTTCTTCATAGATCCACGAATAAAGATTTCTTGCACAATCTGTCTCACTAAGTCTTTGCCCTCTCGCTTTTTTTGTGTAAATACTCGAGTTTCCAGCCATATGTGGTATATAGCACCAGCCAGAGTCATTCTGTAAAGCTCAGCTCTAACATTTCGACCAGATGCGTGCACTGTATCCCAAGTTCTCTCTGCTTGCCAATTTCCAGCGTGCCTAATAATACTTAACCATTGCAGCAATTTGTTCCATATACCCCTTGAATAGGAACAAGAGAAAAAGAGATGGTCATGACTCTCATCATGTTCGTCACATAGAGGACATGTTGCTGAGTCAATAGTGCCCCAAGACATTAGACGATCCTTAGTAGCCAATCTATTCAGCAGAGCCAGTTGCAGGATAAATGTCCATTTCGGGCAGCCAAAGTTGTTGCAAATGAGCCTTCTCCAATCAACTTTGAGGTAAACATCACCAATTAAAACATAAACAGTTTTTATAGAAAATTTGGTCAGCTGGTTCAAATAGTCTGCATTCCATGATATGTTGTCCAAATATTTCTGGGCCTTGAAGATCTTTTTCACCATCCAAGAAGCTTGATTATACTTAGCTTCCCAGATAGTCCCCTGCTGTATATAATATGTGTGAACCAAGATAACCCAAAGCTTGTCCTCGTTTGTGCTCAAGTGCCATAGCAATTTACATAGAGTAGCCTAATTCCACCGGTGTAGATCCAAAAGATTCAACCCTCTAGCAACCTTTGGATACCGCAGTTTTTCCCAAGCTACTAGTGCTTTTTTTGACATGTTAGTACTTCCTGTCCATAGGTACTACCTACAGGCAGCTTCTACACTAGAGAGCTCCTTATATATGGGTCACAAGCATGTAACTTGTGTTGAATTTATCTTTATTTATAGTTCCCTTTCCTTAAGGTTATTTTGAATTGTGTCCACTGCAGTACTCTGACTCTCTTATAGTGCACTACATTACATGAAAGGTAGTTCATGATTTCCCCTTCGCTCTCTTTAGCATTTTGGTTTAACACCACGCAGACAGCTGGTACCTTCTCAGCTTCTTCATCAGGAATTACTAGCATATCCAAACATTAAGATCTTAAAATAGAGAAACTTTTTCAATTCCAAATCCAGAATAACTCTTGTTTAAATTTGTTCACCTACGAGGAGCTATCAGTAATCACTTTTATTGCTTATTTTGGTAATATTTTCTTCTTCCCTTTCTTGTTAGCAGCCCAGAACTTTGAGCACACTTGTTTTAGACAGGCCTAATTGATATTATACATCTGCAGATTATAGGTCTGGCCCACAAACGGCCTTCATCTCATCTATCAATCAAATACGTGTCAAACCCAAATTATATAAAATAAGTTATAAGAATCTTTATATCCATTCTGCTCTATTTGAGTCCAATTTATTTCCATACTAGATAGTTGCCTGTTTAAGTCAAATTAGAGGATTTCTAAAATAAGGTTCTTTAATATAAGTGTTGTCCTAACACTTGTCACAAAGCTCTAGCCAGACTACAGAAACTTTTGGAGAATCACTGGACCTCAGGTTAATAAGAAAAGCTGAATTTTAGTTCTAACTAGGTGATATCACCTATATAAATCCTTCGTTTTTAGTTTGTTCTATTCTTAGCTAAATCTTCATTGATTCGTAGAGATTGCCTGAGATGCTTTTGACTTTTGACCATGTCCTACATCGACATGGCATATGATATTATGTGTGCTACTTGCACTCTCTGTCGGATGTGATTAATTATACAGTTGTCTAACATTACATGACTGCAATTCTATCTTAATATCAATATTTTTACGATACTCTTCTTGTGGATATGTTGGGTCTTAAGTGGCTCAGCATTAGCTCTCATACAACCTTGTGTAGGTCTCACAATCCTTCTGTATGCTTGCATTTCAGTTTGTTAGTTTTTTTGTTTTTTTTTTGAATTAGGTAACTTTTGTATTCACACAAAAAACTCATCAAAAACTGATGAGGTGGGATTTATAAACCCCCGGAGGGTAACATCAGGAAACAAAAACAAACTATCTCAGCTTTACAGTTGACCTATGAACTCCACTAAGCTATCTGCCCCCCCTACTATGTCTTGTTTACACCAAAAGTATAGAAGGCTAAGACATCTCATCTTGATCTTCTGAATGTTGCTAGCTTTCCCTTCATAGCATCTTTCATTCCTCTCCTTCCATAGCGTCCACCAGATGCTGGCTGGTATACTCTTCCACCAGTCTTCCTTTGATTCTCTCTTCCCTACTCCTTGCCAGTGAGTCAGCACCTCAAAAGTGGCCCTAGGCATTATCCAGTCCACCCTTAGTATATATAAGAACATGTTCCACAGATCACCCTAGGCATTATCCAGTCCACCCTTAGTGTACATAAGAACATGTTCCACATATCTGTAGCTGTTTTGCAGTGCAGGAACAGGTCGCTATTTACTTCATCCTCTTGTCCACACATATAACACCTTGAGCAGATCTGTATACCTCTTCTCTGTAACACTTCATGGGTTAGACATGCTCTCCTAATCACCAACCATACAAAGCATGATACTTTCAAAGTAATCTTAACCTTCCATATTAGTTTCCAAGGCCACATAGTTGTCAGGGAGTGATTTGTGTTCCTATCCCAATAGCATGACTTCACTGTGAATAGTCCTTTGTTGTGAAGCTTCCAAACAAGTTTATCAGGTTCCAAGGAAGTGCCTGGAAACTGATTAAGAACCTGTAGAAAGCCTGCTACTCTGTCCACCTCCCAATCATTCAGGGCCCTTCTGAAAGTTAAATCCCAGCCTTGAGGGCTCCAAACCTGGCCAACAGTGGCATTTTGTTGTAGACTGATGATGTAAAGATCTGGGAACAGGGCCTTTAGAGTCCCTTCCTCTATCCAAAGCTCATTCCAAAAGCTTATTTTTCCTCCATTACCCACTCTATAAGTCACCTTGGCATCAAAATCAGACCATAGCCTTCTAATTGTTTTCCACACAGTGCATCCAAAAGTACCATTCACCTCCTCAGTGGTCCAGTTGTTTAGCAACCCATATTTTTGTGTAATGAACCTCCTCCAAAGTGCCAGTTTGTTAGCTTTATTATATCAACTTATTCACTCATAATATCATATTTCAGTTCTATGAGTTATGTCTCCCTCAATCATGTCATTCTCTTAGAAGACCCAACACCATAATCACGTCTAATTTCACTTCATTCTTTTTATGGAGTCTAAACTTATAACACATTTATTCTAAAACTGTTAATCTCATTAGTGCTTCCCTGTAGTTTAATTTTTGATCAACTCTCCTGTTAGTTTTGTCATGTAACAAAGTATCTATCTACAAGTAGCATGTACGATAAAACCTCATCCTCACTATTATTAGTTAATGATATACTGTAATCCCGCAGTTGCAAAGTGACACCTCTACAGTGATTCTTCAGTGCTTACAGAATAACTCAGAAATTAGTTTATCCATGGTTAAAGTTTTGAGGCTTCCAAAGTTTACACGGTAATTGCAGCCATTGTGATGTCAAACCCACTTCTAGAATAGGGTGGAAACAGTGGCCATTTCTCTATCCCTGTATGCATATTCTTCCATTCTCTAGGATTTGTTCTGTTTCTTCAATCCAAAAGGTACAAAGTCCCTTCCTTTTCTATTCTCTGATGGTCTTTTTGTTTAATTCGCCTTCATTTTTTTGTTGAAATTTTTGGGTGAACTTCAGATGTCTAGTTTATTCTTGGTTGCGTGCTAATTTTCGTTCCTTTTCTTAAAGAACCAAACTGTTTGTATCTTCCCTATGCTTATTTTTCTTGCCTCATTTTTGCTTTCTCATTTCATTGGTTAGATGGGTTTTCAGATTTTTCTTCTTGGTGTTTTTGAATCGAAAAATTGGTTAATGTTATGAAGGGTGAGAATTTTTATGTGTGTTTCGAATTGATGCGGGAGTTTCATTCCATGAAAGCAGCTTAAGAGAAGTCATTCTCGTGAGCCTTTCAGTACCCCCAAGCACAAACATATACTGGCTTTATTTCTATCTATTTTACTTGCTTCCCTCTTTATCTTTTTCAAACTAAATAGTTTTGCTGATTGCATGAATGTTTTGGGATGATTCAGGGTTTGGAACTTTGAGTAAATTTGTTCTGGTATGGAGACACATGTTGATTTTGTGCAATGGCTTAAAACTGACATGTCTCTGAACATTCTGATGCGTTTGAATGATCCAGCTGATGTGGTCCGTGCTGCCTCTGTTTCACGCCTTTGGCGCCAATTTGGTGAGTCATTCAAGCCTTCAGTTTTTTCTTTAAAGCAGTTATTGCCTTGTTTTGTACTCTTATTTAGGCAGTGAGACTGAAAACCTGTTCTTTTTTCATCTCATCATAATACTACACTCTTAACGATGTTATGTTTCACTAATGATAAGTCATAGATTGCATTTTCCTATTTCCATTCTCTTCTAGTCTTTTTTCTATGCTTGCTATAGTTAATGTGCCTAAGATCTCATAGTTGCCTATCTTATATTCGTTCATAATTATAGATACTTAAGTAAAGAGCCTTTCTGCATTGATAACAACTACTATGAGCATTGACGCTAAATCTGCAATTTGAATATGCCTCAAATGAGTACAAATAAGTGGAGCCTCAAAAAGAGGAAGGAGAATCATCTTAAGGCAAATTTCTTTGATTTGTTCTTGAAATACCAGGTGCAAATTAATTAACACATGTGACAAAGAACACTGTATATGAGAATCTCTTGAGGTTCAAATTGTAAGGTTAGACCTTGACCAAATTACCTGGTCCTTTTTGTTCATCCTGATATCTACAATTATGATGTCAAGTACAGTTGTAAAATGTTATGTAAGTTAAAATACTGCAATAAGTTTCCAACCTTGGCTATGAAGACTTCTAATATACCTCAGTTTCTTGTGTCCCTATTTCTCTTTTATATTTTAGAAACTTCGTATTGATCTTTATTTTCTTTTTTTCACAAGTCTTGATTCTTAATGACTTGATGCCTAAGTGGCTAAGTTAGGAAAGAATTGAGATAGATATTTCATGAACACCAAATTAATTAGTCCTTGTACTTGAATCCTTTTCGCGGTTTTAGTATCAACTGCGCTTTCAGATAAAAAAAAACAGTCTGCTTTGTCTTTTTCTTTTCTTTTTGGGGTTCTTTTTTTAGGAAGACATAAGTGAGTGTTGGATTTGGTTCTAGGAGAATTGGTTTTGGGGTTGCTTTACGAGGAGTGCTTTTGCGCGAAAAGCGTAGAACTATCTCTAGAGGTCTAAAACATTTTCAAACTTTCATATAGTGAAATTTAAAACCGATGGAACATGTTTTTTTATATGATTCTTTTTTTGGTTGAAGGAAAAAGATTGGAAAGAAAAAAAGAAAAGAATCTTTTGTGAACAATGCAATTCTGCAAAAGCTGAAAGGGTACCCCCACCTGAGGCCCCATTGTTTCCATCTCAAAATATTCATATCCCGGTTTCCAGTTATCTAGAAACATTGATATGTTTGCTTCAGAAACAAAAACAATTGATTTCACTTTGAAAACAAACACCATTATTTTTTGATTGCTAGATTGATGATTCTCTCTAGAAGTATGATCTAGTTGTGTGATAGCACACTTGGTCTTTTTGTTTGTCCTCAAATGTCACCTGATCTATCTAGTTTAGTGTAGCTTGTCCAGTTGCATGTTGTAAATTTGCCTTTGAGTTTGTATCCAGTAATTAATTAATTGGTAGTATTTTTTAAAAAAACTTTTTTGATAAATTACTAATTGGAGACACTATACTACATATCATATTTTCCTTCTGTGGCTGGTGTGTGGTGTAACTAGTTTATGTTGAAGTTGGGAACTTAGTGACTGTATCTTGGACTGTCGTCGTTCCAATTTCATCACTTCCTCTGTCTTTTTGATATGGCATCAATTTTTAGAATATCTTTCATACGGAAACTTGATGCTATATTGAGCATTTATTCAAGAAATTTAGGGATGTCATTTTTTGCTACTTGAAGGTCATTGAAGGCTTATTATCATTTGGGAGAACGACTGAGTTGAAGGTCTACTTATTTGTTTGCAGTATTTAACAATGGAATTTCCAAGCAACTGTGTCTGAGAAAGTTTCCACAACTTTCTAGTCTTGCACGTATAACAGAACCAGATTTGCGAGTAGCAGAAAGAAAAAATGAGTCTAGCAATTCCAGTTGGGAGACTCTAAAAAGAGACCATTATGTTTATGTTTCTCTACTTCAAGCTATTGAAAGATCAAACTCATACCCAAGTGATTGCATGGGTAATGCAGTCAGGGCCTCAAGTACGGACCGTTATCCAGTTGGAGGTATTGTGAATACTCTGGCTCCATCTCCACCAGACAGATTTCGATATATGCGTACATACTGGTCAAGTATAGGGCACAGTGATCCCAATGCTCCTGAGACGCTAATTTACAAATTGAAAGCTGATCTTTGTTGTATCACTGAAATTAACATACAACCTTTTGAAGGTGATTGTTCATTCTCTTACTTGGGGCACTAGATGCCCTCTTGACGTCTCATTATCAGACTTCCAAAGTTTTCGGCGCTCTTTTACTAATATGTTTCCAAATCAGCTTATTTCCATCGACGCAGGCCCATATACTCTGCAAAATCTGTTCGATTTCGATTAGGACACCTCAAATCCTCAAGAGATAAGAGTGATCTCTTGCAGTTTCCCCAGCTACAGCCTGCTGATGACCAGTTTATATGGACGTATACCTCGGAAGAATTCCATATGAGACAGGTGCAGTTATTAACTTTACTTTTCCTAACACAGGTTATCTTACTGGCTAAATTGTCGTTTTACTGGTGGAGTGTCTCCCACTGGTGGAGGCACGAATAAGTTTAGTCTGGTCAAGGCGCAAAGTAGGTGGAATAGTTCCAACAATAAAAGAAGTAGGTGGAAGAGTTCATTCTGGCCAAGGCTTCTAAGTCTTGTCCTAAGTAAAAAGTAAACTAGGTTAAACATCATCTACAGGTCTTTCAAAGGAGTGTCATAGAGTAATTTGCATGGGAAAATTAACACATCAAACTTTGATGGCCAGGAACCCTGCTTGCAGCAGTTCAAGTTACCAGAACCAGCGCTTTGCATTGGTGGATATCTGCAGATTGAACTGTTGGGCAGAGCTCAGAGATGTGAGATTGACAACTTGTTTTACATATGGTTAGTGTTCAACACTTCCCTGTCTTAATTGAAAGTTCTGTTCCATATTTATTGGTCTGTCCATCAGGAAAAGATTTCGTAGCTGTCTTGTTTATGTACAACTGATAAGCCTTGAGATACCTCAAATAACTACTTCATCTGTCTGAGAAATTAAATCCCATATTTTCTCTTCAAAAAATACATTTCTTACTCGAGAAATGAGGCCTAAATTTGTAAATTAGGACAATTTTGAAAGAACTAGAGAACAATGTAACTTCATTGGATATTCAATTGCCAATTGTACTAACAAAATATCGATCTACATTTGAAATATTCCCTTTTTCCAGTCTGTTCCTAATCTAAGTCCATGTTTATCACTCGCCAACTTCTTTCTTTTAGACAAAAGACTTGTCTTTTTTGGTTATACTATGCATTTCTTCTATTTCCCACCATTCTTCTGAATGGCATTGTGGTCCGGCCCTTCCCTGGACCCCGCGCATAGCGGGAGCTTTAGTGCACCGGGCTGCCCTTTTTTTTTTTTCTTCTGAATGGCATTGTGGGGGAATGTGAATGAACTTTTTGTTTTCCATAGTGCCTATCAATATTTACTACCTTCCCAGTTTATTTGCAACCCAAATTACTGAATTTAGAAAACTTCCCAATTAGGAAACATGAATGCATCTTAGTAGGAATCTGGTCATCGATCACTCCAGGGTACTAAAATCTTAAGATTAACAGAAAGCGAAAATTCGGTCTTCATCAAGAAAAAGGATAATCATCCTATCCTGCTAGCATTCAAGATTTAAAAAAAAAACAGAAAAAGGAAACAGAAGGAGGGAAACAGAGGGAACTTGTTTTCATTGAAAATATAATGTCAGATTTGGGTTCATTAAAGAACTGTCTGGGCGAATGAATTCTTTTTTTTAATTAATTTCCTTGATAGGTGTTATTGTTGTTATTATTATTATTATTGAAAAGCACATGTGAATACTCCATAAGGAGAGATGGATAGTGCTTGCTCCTTTCCGGTATGATCTGAATGCAGTTTATTCATATGTGCAGCATTTGCCATGTGAAAGCTAGAGGACAGCCGCTTTATGGCTTTAGCGCACATATCATCGAGCCATCTGGAGACGTGGTGCTCGAGTACGACGAATTCTAATCCATGTTGCAAAGCTTGTCTAATGGAATTCATCCAAGAATCAAATGTACATTCAAAAAAGTAGTGCTTGGACATGCAGGTCTATTGAAGTATTTAGTAAAAGAATTACCTGCCAAAAGAAAGTTGGTGTGTTTGGTATGAGAGAGAACGTTCTCCTATTGCTCATTTGAAATAGTTTTAGGTTTTTTAGAAATTGTTGGATACTAAGAGGAAGTTTCTCCAGGTTGACACTGGGTATATGTTGTTATTGTTGTTGTATTGAGAATAATTTTGGGAAAGTAAAGATGATGAATGTCTCAAGAAATAATTTGTTTCTCATTGAAAATTCATCAGCGCTGGAGTAAAATATCTACTACTATTAAATTTCAATGCAGGTTTCCATATGGGGATTCAGTATAGCAGCTTAGGTTTGTTTGGGATTCTTGCTAGATTGGGGACATGTTAATCGTAGGAAGTATGGTTTCCAAAGTAACTTCGGTTTCTCGTTCAGGCTCAACTCCTCGCTTGACCTGCAGGTCAGATGAGGACCTCTTTCTATACGAGATGAAACTGGGAAGAGAAGGGAATGCATCGAGGCAACGAACAAGACAGTTACATGCAATTACATTTTGCCTTGTCCCACCATGAGCTGACCTCAAAAGCACGAGCTGATTTAAGCACCATTTCAAAACTTTGTGCGCTTTAACTTTCTTTTTTAGAAAAATATTGCTACCACTCTTGTAGCTTCTACTAGATCAATGGAGTCGAAACACTTTTCTCAGGAGAATATTTTTCTTATTTTTAATACAAATCATGTCAACTTTATTTACTCTTGAAAGGGGAAGTGGCATTCAGCCTCTTGTATCTTCTGTCTAAATACAAATCTAGTCCACTATCTGAGAGATCCTCGATCCCAGTCCTTACCACTAAAGACACTTGGATTTACTGTTGACTATGATCTAAAAATCTTATTGCAGTACAATATCTGGCTTTGAAATGCCATACCATTCAACTGTAGTAAATCTAAGACACAACATGTCATTATTAAAGTTCTATACCAAAATGAAAGATGCAGTAAACAAAGGTAAAATACTGTAACATGTAGACAAATTGCTGAAATCTCATAAGCAGTATGCATATCATAAATAATTATTCTAGTGATCTTTGGGAATTCATCAACCGCATCAGAGCCTTTCACGATGTCTTGGCCTTTGGCGGTGCTGGGAGCAACTGCACAAGGAAAATAAGGCATCTCAATACACTGACACGTAACTTTTGATAAGCTTTTGTTCCTTTTGAAAAACTTTCTTGAAGTTAGATTAATAAGGCATAAAAAATTTCTCCTTATTTCATCATGCTTTACAACTTTTCTTCTTTAATTGTAAATCATTTCCACTGTAGTTTATAGTATCAGATATAGCTTAAGTAGACCAGGAGAAGATGAATACATAAGTGATATGTACCTGATAACATGATATCAAGGAGCTAACAAATCCAAAGGCTCCTGTTACGCGAGGAGTGACTTTCTTAGGTGCCAATTGGAGCAATCCAACAGCAACTACTATATCAATGCCTGCTTTAATCAGGGCTAGAGACCTCTCATTTGACTTCTGAAGCTTAGTTCGGTATTGCTCATTCTACAATGCAAAATCCACCAAATATTACAAATGTAGAATAATCTTCAAAGGAAATTCCACCGTGCTAGCAAATAACCATAATGCATGATTGGAATTGGCAAACCTTGTATTTGTCGCTATTCTTGAGTTCTTTCTCCAGCTTTTTCATTGATGTTGAAAGTCTCCCGAGCTCCCCAGTCTGGGGTATAACAAAATGTGAGACAATCTATTGGCATAAAAGCAAACACTAGGGTCTAGGAGCAACAATCAAGCACTAATTTCACATGCAGAATAGTAAGGTGAGAAGTAACCTCCACTAAGGTAGTACAGATCGAGGAACCCATCCAACAAAAGAGAGAGATCCTCCCAATTAACTCCGTGCGTTCTTTGTTCTGTGTAAAACAAAACAAGAATCTTAGGATATTTCCCCTTCATTGTCTCATCTCTAGAGAAATGGAACGACTACATAAAACAAAAGATTTAATACCTTGTAAATGCCTGTCCTTCCAAGCCACACAAATTGATCCAGAAACAAGAAAGTTGATAGCAATGCATTTTTTGACTGAAATCACCAGCACTGTTAGACAGGTAACATAAGAACAAGAAAGAGATCATAAGAAGAGAGAATCGGTTTTTACCTTTCCCAGCAAGATGAGCGGAAGTGGGGTTCCTGGGGCAGGTGGACTAATAAGCCCATGCAGATCATTGATAAACTGTAGCAGTAAAGGACACAAGACTCAGAAACATAATAGATAATGGTGAAAATAAATGCTATTATAATTGGTACCACTGTTTGAATAAAGAAATGCCCTTAATATGAATATGCAAAAACGCGTTGTAACCTAACCTTGAAAAGACGGAATACTTTCCTTGCTAAGCTAGTTGATTTGTCAACATTTTGAGCAGTGCCAGGCTCTCCATTACTCAGGAATTTTGAACCATACTGTATTGCCCTGCATATCTTGTCCCTTGCCTCTGCTTTGTTTAAGTACAAGACTGCAAGGGCAAGCTCTGCTCTGGCTGCATCCAAGGCACTCATTTTACTCTACCAATACTGCAAAATAAGAATTGCACAAGGTTAATATACCAAGGAAACGAGATATGTGATAGGAAGACAAGATACAGACTTTGATATGCTTTGGCCATTTCTCAGAAGCAAACTAATTACTTTCTAATAGACAACCATTTTATATTTGTTGCAAAGAAACGTAACAAACTACAGTAAGTCCCTAGAATGTGCCTATAATTCTGGTGTCTAGATTACTCTGAGCAAGTCTATGTCCATTGCTTGTAAGTTCCCATAACAAAAAGGAATAGATGGGAGAAAATCACCAGTTCTTTGGAGAGAAGTTACTACTCGAGAAACCGACTTGACATCTTAAATACAGGAGAAACTAATAAGAGTCTCGTAAGAGTTCGAAACAAAGATGTCAAATGACTCTGATTAAGAAGTAATATCAATGATGATGATGATAAAGGATACACATCTCAATTTCTTCATAATATTCATATGGTAAAACTTAAGAGAGGAAGAAGCACATTCTATGAGCTAAGCGAACTAAGGTTCTTCCACTAAACTATCTGGAATGAATACCATATACAGTGTCTTTTTGTTTTGCATATCCTCGAGTTTAGAATTTCCTCATGCATTTCAATCATAATTTTAGTGCCTAAACCAGGTTTTCAATACTTAGGGAATAAGTAGTTCAGTACGTCCACCTTTCCTTTCCCTGGAGGTGGAAAGCTTAGCAGAAACGGGAGAGGGCTTATTCTTTGTCTCCTGGCCCTTCGAGATAGCCCTTTTCTTCATCACAGAAATATTATTTTAAGCCACAAAGGAATGCTGAAACAATGTCGATTCAGATTAGGGGGTAGTTATTGAGGGCTCTTTTTTATCAACTCCCGTGCATTGCAGTTGATTATAACAATCAAGTTTCATATTTTCTGTTCCTATTTAACAACTATCAGGTTTCAATGGGCTCTAATCCAAGCTTTTACGGGCTATTTTAAATATATCTTGGTGATAATCCCTCTCTCACGACCCCAGTATTTTGTCTCAGTATCACAAAAGTTTGCTGGTTTGGCAAAAGCCATCAACCGCATACTCTTCATCCAAGTACCCTAAAGTGATATGCCTCCAAGTTCCTATTTCCACATCTTGAATCATTACTAATACTAATAGATTAACTCAGGATACACAAAAAACCAGACAGGATGGCAGAAGAGCAAACTTCACAAGATCAAACAAGAAAAACAAAGAGAGGAACCGTTAGACATGTTGAATTAATTCAGAAATACAACCCAACCTCCTTCTAAATCTTGGTACTTAGAAATTATCACCAGCTCAGACGTTTTATCATACATTCAATGTCACTCCTAGTTCAGCTAAAGGGAAAATCCTAGACTCAACCATCGTCGACTTCCAACCAACAAACAAAGAGTTGAAACAAAAGCATTAGACAGTATAAAATAAAGGCAGACATCTCTGTCTCAGGGACTAATAAACATCAAGATATTTGTATACATTTGAAACGAATCACAGAAAGTTAATACAACAAATGGAGCAAATAATTAATTAAAAATTCAATCTTTTTTGTAGAAATGAAGTACAATCCAGTAATTATAGATTCATTAGTATCAGAAAGAATATTAAACTAAAAACCCAAGAAATAAGGATTCAACAGAATCAGAAAAACTAATAAACTGAAACACATGAATTAAAGATTCAATATAATATAACAGAATATTCACCAATAAAAGACACATGTTAGTTTCATCAATACAAATTGGGACCAAACAAAATCAAGAAAAAGAGCATAGGAATCAAAAGCATAAATTTTGATACCTGATGAAGGGAACAGTGGAAAGCAAGAGATAGGGTTCGTGAATTGAAAGAAAAAAAGAAAAGAGATCTGCTATTGAAAGTTATATAGAGAGAGGAAGCGAGAGTTAGCTTACGGGGATTTGTGCCACAGCCTTTTGCCTTGAAATTTACAACACCTAACAAAATTAAAATACTAAGAAAAACGGGAGCTGTTCGTTCAATCTTGTTGATAAGGCCTGCCTTGCTTGGTCCTCCTAAATTTTCCTATTAAGGTTACATTTACTAGTATTTACTTTAATTTATTACAACATATTCCCTAGGTTCAATTTATTTTCACTATTTTGATTCGATACCAAATTTAAAAAAAATAAAGAATATTTTAAAATTATATGATCAAGATATATCAAATTTCTCAAAATATCTTTTAATTTTATGTTATTAAACATGTTGGAAAAGTTAGAATCAAAGAGTTGTAAAAAAAAAAATTAAAAATTGTCACTTTTGAAATGAATTAAAAAGGAAAGGAGATCAAATAAATTAAAACGAAGGGAATATTACTTATCATCTTTGTCATGTTTATCCGGTCAGGATTGCAAATGAAATAGATATAATCAGAAGTCTTGAGTTTGAATTTTAAAGATCGAAAAAAAAAATTATCAGGAGCACTATCTTCTTAAAGGAGTCCTACACAACATAAATTTAAATTAATCGGGGCTCTAATATATCGGATGGAAAATAAGACAAAAGTATTTATCTTGTTATTGAATATTTATTATAAAAGTTTATCAATGAATAATAAATTTTTGGAGTTTAAATTCTGTATATATAGAATTTAAACTCCAATAATTTTATTTTACTATTGCTTACTGATGCGGTGCACAGTCAAGATAAGTTTGTTATTGTGATAGGCTTAGAGCGTCAGCTAAGGTCTGTTTTTCTCTTGTGGGGTCCACTAATATGCAATTAACAATTTTGGAAATAAAATATCAAATGCAAATATATGATCAATAATATGTGTTAGGAAAAATGAAAATATTAAAAGAAAGAAACTACCAAATGATAAGAAACAAACATGTTTACTCCATCAAATATTGCACCTCCAAATACAAGGTAGAATTCAACTAATTAATGAATTCCTACTCTCTGCTAGCTATATGCATGTTTCATCAGTCTAAAGGCGAGTCTAGGATTTTTAAAATATAGGTGTACCATTAAAGGGAGATTGGATGGTGTAAGTTATAGCCCAAACCGTACTCATGTATTCCGTCATTTTATTTTACTTGGTCTTTATATTAAAAAATAATTTTTTTATTTTTTTTGTTCATTTTAACAAATCAAAAAAAATTATTTTTTTTTCTCATATTATCCGTAATATTAATAACTACAGAATAATAGTCAAATTTAGAATTTCAATATCATGTCACCGGGAACCAAATAATATAAACGGAGGGAGTAATTATTAAGAGACAGATATGAATTAATATGCATTTATTTTATTGGGAGACATTTGAGATATTGTACCTCATTTTCAGTCAATGTGAAAGAAAGCATCGACAATGAAAATTGTACTTGAAAAATATAAATGAGTTTGTAAATTATGCGTAACGGTAAAACATTTAATACAACAAATTAACAGTCAATAAAAAAGCATTACTAATCCCCTCCCTCTTTCTCCACGATGTAAAACATCATTCCCTCCGTTTCATATTACTCTTATTAATGTTGTTTTAGAGTTCTAAATTTGACTATTACTACTAAAGGTAGTATGAGAAAAAGGTAATAAAACTCCCTTGATTTGCTAAAATGCACGAGTAAATTGAAACATCTGTTTTTGATATATGGATCAAGTAAAATAAAATGGGGGGATCGGAGTATACTAGAAATGTACTGCGAATGACACTTCAATCCAAATTTAAGATCTTTATGGACACGTGAATTTGATTAGGATTTTAGAGTATCATTTAAATTTTAAATGACGTGGATTTAAGATTTGAACTTGATAAATTCGAGAATTCAGTAATTCTACCCTATCCCACCTAATTTACTGAATTCAAAATCTATTACTAGTATTTCTATTTACTGAGGGCTCAAGATATTGATCAATCTTCAGGGGTTGGATGAGTTGATATTGATGGTTACTTAAATGGCAAGAGACAAAGCCAAAATTGTTTGTGGGGCTTCTTGCCAACCCCTCAATGTGCTGATACTGATGCACAACAAACTCATATCTTCTGGTGACCTCATGTGATTGATTCACTTTCCAGTATCTGTGAAGCAACCACAACAGGCTACATTTTCTAAGACACAACATGACAGCTATACTACATGCCTAGAAAAATTTACAGCCATTTGAGTATTTTTTGAAAGGGTAAAGATATGATTTTGGTCGGAAAGTACCTAGTTCAGTGATGACTATTGCAGAATGCCTTCAATCTAGTCACGTTTGAAGCGAGTGTGAATCGATAGCCTTGGCAAATCTTACCACACAGCTCAAGCGATTATACAGATCAAGTGTATCATTATCATATTATATTAAAAGTGGAAAGCTCCTATTTTTAAATTATTTCGATTTGTGGATATAGTCAGATTTGATTTGGAAAGCTTACGAGGAAGTCCATGCACGTTTTTTTTGGGATGTTAATGAGTTGGTATGTCATCAGGCTCTTATAGTCAAATTTAAGAATTTTTTGGATACTCACTTTGTTTATTCTTCTGTAGTAATGATCGAGATCTACGTATTTTATAATTAATTTAAGCATTTTTTGAACATTCACTTTTCTTATTCTGTAATTATGATTTTTTTTTGCCTTTTATTTTGTAAGTCCTGTACGATTTTTTGGATGAAAGGATTTACATGTGTAGTACGAGATTGGACCATACATTTGCACCAGATGATTTAGTTATTCTATTTAATCATATAGTTTGATATATGGGTCAAGTAAAATAAAATGGAGGGATCGGAGTATACTAGAAATGTACTGCGAACGACACTTCAATCCAAATTTAAGATCTTTATGGACATGTGAATTTGATTAAAATTTAGAGTACTCCCTCTGTCCCATATTAATTGCTCACTATACTAAAAATAGTTGTCCCATATTAATTGACCATCTTACTAAATAAAGAAAGCATTAATTAAAATTTTCCCATATTACCCTTGTAATTAATTCTTTTTGAAAGTGTTCACATTTGTTTATAAAGTTCCAAAGAAGTTTTTTAAAGGGTAAATTAGTAAAACAAACTTCTTATTTATTATTTCTTAATATGCGTGTAAAAGAAAAGTGTGCAAATAAAATGGGGCGGAGGGAGTATCATTTAAATGACGCGGATTTAAGATTTGAACTTGATAAATTCGAGAATTCAGAATTCTACCCTATCCCACCTAATTTACTGAATTCAAAATTTATTACTAGTATTTCTATTTACTGAGGGCTCAAGATATTGATCAATCTTCATGGGTTGGATGAGTTGATATTGATGGTTACTTAAATGGCAAGAGACAAAGCCAAAATTGTTTGTGGGGCTTCTTGCCAACCCCTCAATGTGCTGATACTGATGCACAACAAACTCATATCTTCTGGTGACCTCATGTGATTGATTCACTTTCCAGTATCTGTGAAGCAACCACAACAGGCTACATTTTCTAAGACACAACATGACAGCTATACTACATGCCTAGAAAAATTTACAGCCATTTGAGTATTTTTTGGAAGGGTAAAGATATAATTTTGGTCGGAAAGTACCTAGTTCAGTGATGACTATTGCAGAATGCCTTCAATCTAGTCACGTTTGAAGCGAGTGTGAATCGATAGCCTTGGCAAATCTTACCACACAGCTCAAGCGATTATACAGATCAAGTGTATCATTATCATATTATATTAAAAGTGGAAAGCTCCTATTTTTAAATTATTTCGATTTGTGGATATAGTCAGATTTGATTTGGAAAGCTTACGAGGAAGTCCATGCACGTTTTTTTGGGATGTTAATGAGTTGGTATATCATCAGGCTCTTATAGTCAAATTTAAGAATTTTTTGGATACTCACTTTGTTTATTCTTCTGTAGTAATGATCGAGATCTACGTATTTTATAATTAATTTAAACATTTTTTGAACATTCACTTTTCTTATTCTGTAATTATGATTTTTTTTTCCTTTTATTTTACAAGTCCTGTATGATTTTTTGGATGAAAGGCTTTGCATGTGTAGTACGAGATTGGACCATATATTTGCACCAGATGATTTAGTTATTCTATTTAATCATATAGTTTGATATATGGGTCAAGTAAAATAAAATGGAGGGATCAGAGTATACTAGAAATGTACTGCGAACGACACTTCAATCCAAATTTAAGATCTTTATGGACATGTGAATTTGATTAAAATTTAGAGTACTCCCTCTGTCCCATATTAATTGCTCACTATACTAAAAATAGTTGTCCCATATTAATTGACCACCTTACTAAATAAAGAAAGCATTAATTAAAATTTTCCCATATTACCCTTGTAATTAATTCTTTTTGAAAGTGTTCACATTTGTTTATAAAGTTTCATAGAAGTTTTTTAAAGGGTAAATTAGTAAAACAAACTTCTTATTTATTATTTCTTAATATGCGTGTAAAAGAAAAGTGTGCAAATAAAATGGGACGGAGGGAGTATCATTTAAATGACGCGGATTTAAGATTTGAACTTGATAAATTCGAGAATTCAGAATTCTACCCTATCCCACCTAATTTACTGAATTCAAATTTATTACTAGTATTTCTATTTACTGAGGGCTCAAGATATTGATCAATCTTCATGGGTTGG
The DNA here is from genome assembly GCA_003996215.1 of Jaltomata sinuosa. NCBI lineage: Eukaryota > Viridiplantae > Streptophyta > Magnoliopsida > Solanales > Solanaceae > Jaltomata > Jaltomata sinuosa. The sequence goes on along the minus strand of QJPP01000001.1, from coordinate 752,906 downwards.
ATGAGTTGATATTGATGGTTACTTAAATGGCAAGAGACAAAGCCAAAATTGTTTGTGGGGCTTCTTGCCAACCCCTCAATGTGATGATACTGATGCACAACAAACTCATATCTTCTGGTGACCTCATGTGATTGATTCACTTTCCAGTATCTGTGAAGCAACCACAACAGGCTACATTTTCTAAGACACAACATGACAGCTATACTACATGCCTAGAAAAATTTACAGCCATTTGAGTATTTTTTGGAAGGGTAAAGATATGATTTTGGTCGGAAAGTACCTAGTTCAGTGATGACTATTGCAGAATGCCTTCAATCTAGTCACGTTTGAAGCGAGTGTGAATCGATAGCCTTGGCAAATCTTACCACACAGCTCAAGCGATTATACAGATCAAGTGTATCATTATCATATTATATTAAAAGTGGAAAGCTCCCATATTTAAATTATTTTGATTTGTGGATATAGCCAAATTTGATTTGGAAAACTTACGAGGAGGTCCATGCACGTTTTTTTGGGATGTTAATGAGTTGGTATGTCATCAGGCTCTTATAGTCAAATTTTAGAATTTTTTGGATACTCACTTTGTTTATTCTTCTGTAGTAATGATCGAGATCTACGTATTTTATAATTAATTTAAGCATTTTTTGAATATTCACTTTTCTTATTCTGTAATTATGATTTTTTTTTCCTTTTAATTTTCAAGTCCTGTATGATTTTTTGGATGAAAGGCTTTGCATGTGTAGTACGAGATTGGACCATATATTTGCACCAGATGATTTAGTTATTCTATTTAATCATATAGTTTGGTATTTTTAACCCCCTTTTTTCCTTCATTTTATATTATATGTAATTTATTTTGTTAAGCTGATATTTTAATTTGGTATTATGTTCTACACATCAAGTTATTCATTCAAATAATCTAAATTTGAGAGTAAATGTAGAAATTGTAATTATAGGCTCGTAATTTACTTCAGAGTACACTAAATTGCTATAGCTAATGCAGTTGTGAAAATAAAAAATTTCATCAAATTATACTTTTGATTTCATATATGTACACTGATCACATATGCACAAATTCTATAGGCTCTAAACTATATCTTTTTTAGATGGACAAGGAAGCATTTACGCGCAAATTATTGTTTAGGTAGTAAAATGCATCTCAAATATAATATAAAAGGTGTGTGGAGTGTTCTACAAAAAAACATATTTTAGAAAGAAAATATGATATACGTTAAAATTATACCGAATATTTTGATACCAACTAATAGGATATACGTGCAACGCACGTACCCAAAAACTAGTACCATTAGAATAAATCCTAACACTTTGCCAAAAGATTATCCCCTATAATTGCATTTTCTATTTCTCAAAAATCAAAGGCCTAACAGTAGTTTAATATGATTAATTAACAATTTCTAACCAAATCTTGAAGATTAATTGAGTCAAAAGGAAACTTTAATATGATTTCTCATTTCCGTAATAGTTTCGAAGTTGATAATCTAACTTAGTAGGTGTTTGGGATAATGATTTGAAATTAGCATTTGGACATGCTATTTGGGATCATGATTTCAAATCAACGTTTGGACATGCGATTTGAGATCATAAATTCAAAAAAAGGAGGATTTGGAATTTCAAATTTTTTTTAAACGTAAAACTTGACCCATAAGTTATATTTTATATAAAAAGATCCATCATTTCAAATTCCAAATGTTCGGCGTGAAGAGATTATTTGTACCATATGAAAAGATTATATTAAAGAATAGCTAGTTACTATTATTGTTGACTAGTGGATCTGTATAAAATTATGTGTATTTGAAAATTTGTAATCACAAACATTTATTTATAAAAGGAACATGGAGACATGCGATTTATCAATGCAGCGCCTTAGAATATTCCGATATCTTGTTTATTAATTATGGTCTGCTCATTTGGTAAGATTGTATAAGAATTAGAGAACTTTTGATAGTTTTCACAACTTGTGATTTTCATGTTTATGAGAGAAAATACAACTTAAGAAATCCTAGTTATGTTCAAGTAAAACTTCAACTTCAAATCAATCTGTATCAGAATGGGGCCTTAGTCTTTGGTTTTTATGACATGGTCCTTAATGAATTAATTATCTAAGCATTAGATGGATCACCTTCTACTCCCATGAAGTATAAAAATGACGCATTATAATCCAAATATGAAGGACATGTTAGTGGTTTCCATGGATAATTATCAGAGCTCCATCTCCATAACAGCCACAATTATCTCACTTCTGTTTTGTGGGTTCATAGTCCATCTTCTGACCAAAAAACTACTGGGGAAACATAGCAAAAAGAGATACCATCCAATTGGAGGCACCATTTTCAATCATCTCATCAACTTTCGCAGGTTGCACCATTACATGACTGATCTTGCTGGAAAGTACAAGACTTACAGATTGATTAGCCCTTTCAGGAATGAGATTTATACTTCTGACCCTGCTAACGTTGAATACATCCTCAAAACAAACTTTGACAACTATGGCAAGGTACAAAATTTTCTTGACATTCTGATAATCTTTCTTTATGTTGCAATTTGATTGATTCTGAAAAGCCTTATTAGTAATTAAGTAACTTATTGCATTCATGACTAAACAGCAACTAAGTTTAGGAGAAGCATCCATAATGATCCAAGTGATGAACAAGTAGTGTTATTTGCATTAGAAAATGTGAGCACTGTTCCATTAAATAATTCAAAGTTTCTTATTTCATGTTGTTGACAGATTTATACAGTAGGGCTGCACTTGCTGTCTGATAAAAGAGAATTTTGTAAATCTTCATATTTTAGTCAATAGAATGAATTCCTGAATCTGTCAGTCTATCAATTAATTACCATGCCTCAACTCCCAAATAAGTTGCAGCCGGCTAAATGATACTCCCGGTAGATGTAACAAAATGGTGGGACGATTCTCAGATTGCCAACTTGAGTTTTTTGAATGATCTGCAGGGATGGTATAATTATAGCATTCTAAAGGACCTGTTAGGGGATGGGATTTTTGCAGTTGATGGCGATAAGTGGCGAGAGCAGAGGAAGTTGTCGAGCCACGGCTTCTCCACGAGGGTCTTGAGGGATTTCAGCACTGTGGCATTCAAAAAAGATGTGGCAAAGCTTGCTGACATATTGTCTGAAGCTGCCAATTCCAACAAGACAGTTGACATTCAAGTAAGTTTCCATGACTCGACTTCATCAAACAGCCCTTTGATGCTTTCACCAGACAAGTAAACCTATTTTTGTCGATGCAGGATCTATTCATGAAAGCATCTTTAGATTCTATATTCAGAGTTGCCTTCGGAGTTGAGCTAGACAACATGAGCGGTTCAAATGAAGAAGGCAAAAAATTTAGCGATGCATTTGACAATGTCAATGCAATGTTAATTTGGAGATATGTTGATATCTTCTGGAAGATTAAAAGAGCTCTCAATATCGGATCAGAAGCCAAGTTGAAGGAATATATAAGAACTGTTGATGTGTTTGTTTATAAGTTGATCCACAGGAAAACTGAGCAGATGAGTAAACCAGAAACTGATTTATCTGTAGGTTAACCGTCTTATAGCTACTACTTTTATTAATGCGGATAAAGGCTTGGACATTATAATCTTTTGTCTGTTGCAGTGGAAGAAAGAAGACATTTTGTCAAGGTTGCTCCAAATAACTCGAACAGATCCAAAGTATTTGCGTGATATAATATTGAACTTCACTATAGCAGGCAGAGATACAACAGCAATCACCCTTTCTTGGTTCATATATGTTCTATGCAAGTACCCTCGTGTACAGGAGAAAGTAGCACAAGAGATTAAAGAAGCAACAACTGAGAAAGAAAATGCAACAGACATAACGAATTTTGTTGCTAATGTGAATGAAGAAGCACTTGAAAAGAGGCAATATCTCCATGCTGCATTGACAGAGACTCTTAGGCTTTATCCTGCAGTTCCAGTGGTATTAAAGAACTACTTTTATCATACAACAGCAGCCAAGTAGATGCATGCTTTAAGTTGTTATAATTGCTTCTCTTACTGCAGGATGCAAAAATATGCTTTTCAGATGACACCTTACCAGATGGATTCAATGTGAACAAAGGGGACATGGTGTCTTACCAACCATATGCAATGGGAAGAATGAAATTTATATGGGGTGATGATGCAGAAGAGTATAAACCAGAGAGATGGCTTGATCAGGATGGTTTCTTCAGGCCAGAGAACCCCTTCAAATTTACAGCTTTCCAGGTTGGTCAAAGCTCTCTATTAGCTTTAATTATCATTTGTTAAAGCCTTGAACGCGAGTCTGTACGTAATTTGCCTAGTGCCTATATACTGTCACATTAACTGGCTAAGCACATTCTTTTGTTGATAAAACAGGCAGGACCGAGGATCTGCTTGGGGAAGGAGTTTGCTTATAGGCAGATGAAGATATTCTCTGCTGTGTTGTTACGTTACTTTGTTTTCAAGTTGAGTGATGACAAGAAAACTGTCCACTATAAGATAATGCTTAATCTTCAGATCGACGGGGGACTGCATGTTGATGTCTTTCATAGATAGAGCCACTAGAAAGAGTATATATTAATATTAGTCCAATTCTGCCTCAAATGTTTTCATGACATCAGTATCCAAAATAAGCCTATTAAATAACATGGACCAGACGATGGAAATGATTTGCTATCTATGGAATGTGTCATGGTTACACATTCACATTTTCCTTGTTATACCATCCTCCTCCTATGTTTTCATGCCATGTATGTTTGTGATCTTCAGTGGAATAACCATTACTACCTCAGGAGAAAGTGGTAGTAGAATTTCAGATCTGTTCAACCAAAAATTATTTGGACAAATGATGTCATTATAGAGAGGTTTGAATGTAGGTTTGCCTCTACTGGCCTTCAGTTCCATTTTATTCTTTCCAAACTTATAGGGAGCTGGTACTAAACTCCTCTCCTCTCCAATCTAATGACTTCAAAGAATGTATCCTTTAAACTGACAAAAAAGGAATACTTGTCCAGAACGAGGCCTCGCTTTCAGGACAAAAAAGTGGTACATTTTTTCTTGATTTCAATTTGAAACAGGTTTCCTCGAAACATGATCAAGCGAATTGCAACAGCGATACCATTTTCCTTTCTTATGCCTTCAAAAAGTAGATATGATAAGATAAGAGCATGGTTGCAAGGTGAAATTGGTGCGACTCATCTTTGCTAGTATCAAAAAACATGCCAAATGTCAATCTCATAAATGTAAAAAATGTGATAGGAGAGTAGTCGGAACGATGAGCTTCTCTCCACCAGTTCTCATCGTAGGATTTTTTCGTATAAAGATCTCCTAAAACATTCAAGATATAAACAAAACAGAAGAGAAGTAATAGGATGATGACATAACCATTTTGCTTTTAGTCGATAAGAAACTGATAAATAGAACTTGAGAGAAGTTATTACAAATGGTCAGGAGGTTTTATTTAAACCCTTGACCAGCATAGACCAACAGGCTTTTAACTCCCCCCCTTGAGCTACATTTGATATTATAATCCAAAGAGTAAGATTTCATTGTACAAGGACAGAGAATTTTTGGCCTACCTATTTTCTGCTAAACAAGCTTCTCAGTTTCCCTCTATCCAAGCGTTCGAGTAGCTTCTTTGCACCTGGAATATCCATCTCGGTAAGCTTCTTTAGATAGCCAATTGCTCCATAGGAAATCATCAGCTTCTTGCATTTCTTGCTCGAGGAAAGCAAGGAAAGGCAAGCAACAGCATACTTCTTAGCAGTGTTTTGAGGAGCTGGATCAAGCAGCTGAACCAAATTTGGCACACTTTTATCATCTCTCTTGACTTCCCTACAATTATGCGCAAGGGACATTAGGCTAGCCATCGCTTGAGCAGCAACCTCCCTCACCCCATTTGCTTTAGCCTCCAGCATCTTAATAAGGAGAGGAATGCATCCAGCTTCACCCACAAGTCTCTTCATCTCAGTTGAGGAGCAAATTCGACACACTGCTGATGCTGCAGCTTGTTGTGCACCAAGTGATCCTGACTTGAGAACATGGACCAACCTTGGAAGGAGACCAAGCGAGATTAAAACGTCCATTGATACAGACCCAACCAAATTTCTCAAGGCCCCTACAGCTGATTCTTGGGGCAGTGGACCATCCAAGTATGCCAACAGGCTTCTGATTCCACCCTCTGACACAACTGATCTTCGGAGATCATCATTTCCAGAAGTTAGATTTTGCAAGCATTCAGCTGCGTACTCTTTAGATCCCAACAGTATTCCACAATCTAGGAGATTTATCATAACTTTTATGATACCTTCTTCAGCTAGAGCTTGTCGAACTTCAGGAACAGCAGAAATATTTTTCAGGGTACAAGCAGCAGCTGCCTGAGAAACAGAATCACCAGTTTGGCAGATCTCGATTAGAGGCCTAATCCCACCATGTCCAACAATAGAACGAGCTGTTTCTGCTGTCATTGACAATCTCTGGAGAGAAATGGTGGCCTTCTCTTTACTCACAGTTGTACCAGATTCAACAAGACGTATAAGAGGAGGAAGAACACCTTCTGAAACAAGCCAATTCTCACAACTCCCAGATTCTGCAAGTGAGCAAATTACAGTTACTGTCTTCTCCCTCATTCGAGGAGAAGTAGCAGTTAATAATTGGACTAGAGCCGCAATATTGCTTCGACCTAGGACAGCCAAAACATTTTTCTCATCTTCCTTCATGACTTCAAGAAGGTTATCAAGGGCCTTATGTTTAGCCTCCAAGTGGCCAATCTGAAGCCGAGCAAGCAATTCTCGTAAATTTCCATGTACTGCTACCTCAGGTGCAGCAGATGTGCTAGCAACAGATGACGGCAAAGTAACCTCACCAAGAACTCCAGACTTGATTAAGAGCCCACAATCACGCAAGTTCAAATCCAATCTCCCTGACAATGCATCTAAATCACTTTGCATCCGAAGTTTTCCCTCATACTTCTCTTTCATGCACTTCTCTGCCAATTCAAAAGCTTCATTTAACGTCTTTGATACCGTCTGCAATTGCTCTTTACAAAGAGCATTCTTTGAGAAGAAAGGGTGGCTAGATAAATCAGACAGTCGATTTGGGATCTGTTCCAATTTTGAGATAATCATCCTCCATCTACCAGGAAATCCTTTAACCTCTCTTGCCTTCTCAAGTGCAACAGGCACAAGATCTTGTGCACGCGAAAGCCACTCTTCAACCGACAAGTTGCCACTATCATCCATCATGATAAGAAGTAGAGGCGAAGGACCAGATTCTTTGCCGCTGCTGAGTAGAACTGCAATTCAGAAAACCAAGAACCTCAACAACAATAACACTGATAAGATTTTACAAGAAAATATCCAATCTTTCACATGAACTGATCTAAACACGGATCAAGTTCCATGACAACAACCCATTTTGAGAGTTTGGTATCAAAAGAGAGGAGAATCCACAAGGAAATGATTTTTAAGGAAGAAAATGTGTCAGCTGAGCACCAAGATATCTTTCAGATGAAAAAGTAAACTTCAGCCAAACCAAAACCATCAAAGTGGTGGGCTAGTTTCAGAAAAGTATAAAAAATACCATCCTTTCTCCTAGAAAAGTTAAAGTTGTGGGAGCAGTTACAATCACAAAACAATAAACTATTGGGAATCAGCACAAAAAAAACTTCAATAATAAATAGAAGGACAGGAAGGCCAAACATTAAGAGGGTTCGAGTATCTTGCATGATGATCACAGAAATCTGGTTTGCTGAAAATGAAAGCCGACAGATAATTACTAAGCACCTAATAAAGTAGTCCCCACACGTGTTTCACTCAAAAGTTTTTTCAAGTAGACTGAAAAATCACCATAGAATTCTCAAGTAACACCAAAGTTTACAGATTCATTGACAGCTGATGAAAATGAAATGATGGAACTCTTAAACAAATACACCACAAGTAGCCATTAGAAAATGTCGGCGGATGTTTTACACCATGACCAAAATGCCCCACATATCAACAGGGTATTTTGGGGAAAAGACAGGGGCAAGTTGGTAAAGAAAAATGGAACTTCATAACTTTACCTTTCAGCTACGGAATAGGACATTGATTTGATTCTAGATGAATAGAAAAATCTTCAACTACTACATAACAAAAGGCATAACATGGAGTAGATCTAAATCTAATGGCCAAAATTCCAAGAAAGGACAGTTCCACTAGTTCTATTTGTAACTTAATTCCAACTTTATCCCCCCATGTATATGGATATACATTGCTGGTATAGTATTGAAAAGGAAGACTCTTTGCTTTGAAGAGAAGATAGGATTTCTTTTTTAATCTCCAGTTGTACATACATGGTTTTGAAATGGGGCCTAGCTCCCACTAAAAGAATGTTCACCAAATTTTCTGCAATAAATAACAATAAAAGAAATTTCATTGCATTACCTCTAATTGACTAGTCTTTTGGCTGTCATCCAAGTCACTCAAAGCTTTATCAGCCACTTAAAGACTTACAATCAGAAAAATAAACCCCAAAAATAATGATCACTCACTAATCTTAAGATTTGAAAAATCAAGACCTACCAAAGAAAAAGACCCCTTTTTCCCCTCATTCTCAGCCTGTATAATCTTAAGATCAACAACAACAACAACATACTCCGTGTAATCCCACAAAAAGTGAGGTCTGGGGAGAGTAGAATGCACGCAGACCTTACCCCTACCTTGGAGATAGAGAGGCTGTTTCCAATAGACCCTCGGCTCAAGGAAAAACAGTTTGAAGCAGCATGGCCCTGTCTAATCTTAAGATCAAGTGCAAAAAAAAGCTAAAGAACCAACCTTTAAGACTCAGAAACAATAAGTAGCACCTTTTTTCCTCAGCTGAAAGGAACCAAAAATAGCTTGATCCTAAATTCCTTCCAAACCCCTCTCAAGCTGAAGGTCTTTTTCTCAAAAAGCCCTTCTTTTTGGTAAAAAGATAGGAACTTTGATCAAAATTTTGTAAGAAATGTAAATCAAGAAACACCCCCAAATCTCAATGCTGACCACAAACAAGAAAACACATGTTGGTCATCTTCCAAAAAGGAAATTTGGGTTTCTTTTTTTTTTTTTTTGAAAGAAAATGAGAAGAATTTTGAACTGGAAGTAGAAGAAATAGCTGTTACACAGCACCTAGTTTGAATAATAGGGTGACCAGTTAAAATACTAGCTTTAACAGAAGAAGACAGAACAACACATAGAGAGAAACAACAAAATCTTGATTCAAAAATCAAAATCAAAGAAACCCCAAATCTCTTTTCTCTCTCTATAAGAAGAAGAAAATGTCAGATTTGAACCTGTCTTATTGTCACCTAGATTCTTTCCAATAATAATACAGCAAGGCCAAGGAGAGAAGAGCATGCTAAGAAATCAACGGCTGTGATTGAAGGATCAGAAACAGTGAATCAGACCGTTGGTATTTTGGTTGAAATTTGAAAGTGTTATTACAAGAATTGTTTTGTTTTACCAAGGGGCTGATGTGTCAGAAAAAGTTGCCACGTGTGAAGTAGGTGGGACCCATGAGAAATATTTTTGCTTTTTATGGTGGTGGGTGAATGTACTATTAATAGCACGTGTAGCTGGCAATGTACAGCTTAGTGGCACTTTTGTATAAAAAAGTGGTACCTTTAAGGGAAAATGGAATTCAATTTTGTCATCCAATAATAAGAAAAAGAAAATCCATCATAAATAGCCTTCAATATCTATTTGAAAATTTAAAAAACAAATGGTTTCAAAAAATTCACATGATATTATATTGCATAACAATAAACATGAGAGTTAAGACACTTTTTTTTTTTTTGGTACAAGAGTTAAGACATGTTGCTATATAGAGTTAAAGCATCAACCCATTATTGGTTCTGAACAATATGATTAACATGACTTTAAGATTTTAGTTTGACTCGTGTGTTGTATTACTCCTTTCATTTTAATTTATTCCTTTGATTTGATTTTAATTTGACATAAAATTTAAGAAAAATAAAAATTAATTTTATAATCTTAAATTATAGATATATTAAATATATCAAAATTATTTTTTAATTTGATAATCTTAAATATATCAAGTAAAAAGTTAAAATTAAAAAATTTTAAAAAAAAATTATTCTTTTTAAAACAAGACTAAAAAGAAAGTAAGACGCGAAAAGAGTATTATTTTTGCTGATCTTTAGTAAGAACAGTTCAAATATTTGAAATATTATAAATAAAATTTCTTTTAATTTTATGATCTTAAGCATATTATATGGAAAGTTATAATTAAAAAATTATCAAAAGATTTTTTCTTCCATATGTGTATCACCTTCGGTAGAGGTTGGGATAGCATCCTGTTGTTTCTCTTGAACTGCTTCAAATACACTATGAAGTGTATCTGAATGTATCACTTCAACCTTCTGAGCTCCAACATTCATCTAAACACAATAAAATAAAAATTAAAACCACCAATTATCACTAACTTTGATATTATATCTAAAATATAATATGATGAGTATTGAAAGCTTTGTATATGCTTTTTATTTATTGACAAATACAAATAGTATATGTAACGATAACACAACACGTTATGTTAAGAATGGTACCTCAGATTCATCTCCTTCATGAATCTCTTCTGGGGATTTTAGTGTGTCACCATTATCATTAGCAGTGTCCAATGCAACATATGTCATATTCATGTTGTGGATAACTCTACTGTCTGCCCTTTGATTTACATCGTCATCAATATTTTGATTAATTTGACTCTCAAAAACCTGTTAATAGCAAAAAAAAATGAGATTACTAGAACATAAATTAGGCATGATTTATCATGTAATTTCATTTACCTTTGAATTTAAATGAGATTTTCCTTGGATGGCTTCCATAATCATTTTGAATTGGTTGTCCATATAAGTATGAAGATCTAGGAACTTGATGGCAACCTAATTATGTAAAAAATAAAAATACGTGAAAGTTCTTAGATACATTAATGTTCTTGAAAAGTTAATCAAAAATAAAATGATACTTACAATTTTCTTGAATAACTCTAGGTCTTGCCTCAATAAAGAAATCTCAGATTCTTTATTATGATTGCTCGCATCAGATGTGTGTTCGTTTTCAAAATTTGGCATATTATCTACGGGCTGTTGTGGCTCAACGCAAACGATTGATTTAACGATGTCTTTTTCTCTAACACTCTGCATATCCACAGGTTCTAAAACATCTAAGGATTGTTTCTCCTTCATAATTGATATTGGCAATACACAACGCAAAGCAACGTTCACTTTTGGTGGTTGATCCACATACTCGATCTTTGATTTCTTTGAAGGAGAAGTTGAAGACGAACCAGTTTCAGTTGTAGACCTCTTGTACACTATTACAGGAGGTGTAGAACTGAAACTTCCAAATCCATCTGAAATTATGGATGTTGTTTGGTCTTTGAAAATAAAAGAACTGAGATGAGGTAACTCATGCACAGGTGACTCATTGACAGTCGATGAAATATTTCGATAAATCAACTACAAGAAAAAATGTTAAATAATTAATGTATTTGTTATCGTATGACAATAGTATTTATATGCATACATTGGTATAACAATAGCATGAATTTTAGATACAAGTATTCGACAGTATCGATGTTAGTAAAATAAAAGAATACACCACATATATATACAAATGCATAGGTAAAACAATGAATAAAATGCACAGATATATAGATGTATCTCTATATCATACATAGATATAATTATCATATGTATAAATTTGAAACCCAAATATAATCTATCTTGAACAGAAATACAGATCTAGGTACTCACTAAAAATTTATGAATCATTCATGATACATATGAGAACAATCAAATGTATATATATTAAGTGCAGAGTATATTAACGAATTATCTTCATTAGTGATTATGTCTTTCATCAACACTTTAAATTTGGACTACTCACTAACGACTCTTCACTTTAAAATTTGGGAAATACAATCACCAATACGTTGAGCTATTATGGGATCGATTTAAAAAAAAACATTCATAAAATCATACTTAAAGTGCTAGTGGCATGCTAAGTAGGCGATATAACTTCTTTTCAAAGGTCATAATTTGTCTGTATGATTTTATCAGTGCTTCAAAGAATAACCTACCTCAAGAAAACTTGGCGTATTTACCGCTCTTGACCAAATTAAAATTTCTTTCGAGAATGAATATAATATATCATTATAAAAATTGAATGTGTGTATGAAGTAGAAGATGACTATTTTGACGACATCTTCATTATTGTTGCCCTACATCTTTTCTTAGAAACATGCTAGTAAATATGATTTCTTGATAGTTTTTATGCCTTTGAAATATTTTACAAAAACCTATTTTTTTCTTCGTTAGAAAATTCAAAATCATCCTCATTCTCGATGCATATAATCTAGAATGTACAATAGCGAATCATAGAATGATTCCATTAACAAGAATTCAAAACTCTTTTTTATTATCCTAAGCTACTTCACGTGTCATACTGGGCCATCTGTGCTTAAATTGTGCATCTGAAAATATTGAGATATATTCTAAATCAAGCCTTAGAGAATATTAAAAACTAATGAGGGACAAGTTTGGACTTTAATTAGATCATTTACAAACTAGTCATTTGCAAAGCTACTCATGCGCAGAGGTTTGTAAGTGAATTTGTCACAAAATACTTTAATTTTTGCATAATAATAATAATTTATATATATAAAATTGATACGTGTGATAAATGATGCAGTACACATAATTGTGCATAAAGTATATATCAGTGTTAGATATATCCGGGATACATCAATCAACCACAAAAAAATTGATACAATATACATGTATCATAATTTAGTAGGAGATACACAAATGTTTAAGTGTATTTAATAATGAAAGACATACCTCATTGTTCGAATCACCATCTATTATCGCTTTGCCTTTTTTGATAGATGTATCTGACACCTCCTTTTTTATTCCTTCCTTTAGTTCGTTAGTTAATTGTCTAAGCCTAACAGGGTCATTGTGACGCTTGGATCTGACCTCAGGTTCAAAAACAAAAGAAGCTGCAGCAGAAAAAGCCTCTGCGTTATAGTGTTCTTGAGTAATACAAAAATCAAAGGATGATGCATCTTGATGAAATTATATGTTAGGTTATACCTCGAGTGATCTTTTTACTGGTAAAATCGTCTTTAGCCATTGATGAATTTGAAAAAAACTTGATATAAACCCTAAATCAATTTAAAATTAAAGGGTTAAAGTTAAGAACTTAGATACACGAAATAAATAATGTCAAAAACAGTTACCAACTTCGAAAATGAAAGATATATCAATGGAGGAACATGGATGAAGGTGACAAAGAGATAAAGTAGCGTGACAGTGATAAAGTGATAGATATAAGGTGAGCAATTTTAAACTAAAAATAAGGAGTGTGTATCCAATTGCCGAATCCATTAGGAAACTTAAAGTGCCTTGTGATTGTGTAATTTTTTTTCAAAATAATAATTACGTTAAGTGATTATACTAAGCATGTTTGATTAGTTATATAATTTGAAAGTAATATAAATAATTTGAAATGGAGGGAGCAATAAATTTGGAAGAAAAATGGAGTAAATGACTGAAAAAATAATTTGACTGCACAAAACAACACATTGTAGTCTGAACTTTTAAAGTGGCGAAAATTATATATAAATAAAATATTCAAATATTTGAAATATATTAGTATAAAAATAAAAAGTGTTTGGTATAAACAAACAAATAAAGATGAGGAGCTCACCAACCTTTTCAAACAGTTTTGATGTGCTTGTACTTCAGGCCAAAAAGATAGTCAAAGTATGTTTTTCAGTCAAATCTTAATTGACCTACATAGTTTCAAATTTACAATGTCTAGAATTACAAGTCGTACTACATATGAAATGGTCCATCCAAATTAAATTATATGGATTCTAAATCCTAAAATAGTACTCCACTCATCCCATTTTATATGACACTCTTTGACTTGGCACGATATTTAAAAAAAAAGATTTTTGAAACTTGTGGTCCAAAATAATCCTTGAATATTTGTGTGGTTGTAAATCATTTCATTAAGGGTAAAAGGAAAATTTCAAAGTTAAATTTTTTTTAATTATAGAAAGGTGACATTTTTTTTGGCACGGACTAAAAAAAGAAAACGTGCCACATAAAATGGGACGAAGGGAGTAATATCATTTATCATACTAAGTAATAGTTCTACAAAATAAAAAATAAAAAAGCAAAACACCTTAAAGATCCACCAATTATACAAGTTTTATAACTAGTATAATCGGAGCAATAAAATTAGAAACAAGATATAATAGGGCAAGGTGAGAGTGGTCCCTAGTGGTAGACAAATGAGAAAAACGAGGTTGAGATGATTTAGATATTTAAGAGAAGAAGCACAAATATTCTAATGAGGAGGTGTGAGATGTTGATAGTGATAGATCTAATGATAGATGTGTAGAAAAACCATGAAGAATTAGGGAGAGCTGATTAGACATGACATGACGTATCCTCAGAAGCGTGAACATTGTGGATAGAGGGTTAGTAGATAGTCGTGCGATTTCTGTTCTTTTTTTTCTTGGGGGAGAGCATGATTCTAGCTTAGAGCACCCTATTTGCTCCCTAGTCTACTTATCACTTTCATTATTATTATTCCATTATTACAATATTCATCAATTGCATTACTAATATTGTTTCTCTTTGTTGTAATACGCCAATTAGAAGACTTACAGGTTTTCTTCTTGCGAAAGCGGATCGTTTGCGACAATCACAATTCAAATTATTGATCGTCGAGTGACGAATGAATTAGTTTCACAGAGTATTTTATTAACCTTAGCCGTTTTCTAGACGATTTAGAGTGTATCTTTAAACTCTCATAATGATGTTAATATAGACAATGGTAGGGCGTACGATTGGATTAAATAATGGGCCGGCTCACTTAGCTCGCACCCCTTATGGGCGTATTATATTAGGCCCAAAAGATGTTATTTTTATTATTTTTTATATTAGTACTTTTCTTTTCTACAATATTTTTACTATAACTTTTACTTTTGTATTTGTCGAATCTATTTTTGAAAATGTTTTTTTAATAGAGAGTCTATTGAAAACTAGCAAATGGTCTATCAGAAACAACCTCTATACCCCACATAAGATAAGGGTAAAATCTGCGTACTTCACCTTATTCAGACCTCAGATATAAAATCACATTAGATATATTGTTGTTATAACTAGTAGGTGGGAGTATATGGCAGTTGACACATCAAACTAATACTTTCCCTCCATATCATTAGATCTTAATTGTAGATCTTATTGAACAACAAAAACATGTGCAATAATAACTTGGGCAAAAAGGAATTTTTCTTTTTGCTATATCTGTCTACTCTGTTAATAAGGAAGTTCAAATTTTGAATAAAGAAGTAATGATGGAAACTAGTTCCTCAATCATTAAATTAGGAACCAAATCATGTGCTACAAAAATATATGCAACCATGAACTTACATGATTACTAGTAATATATATATGTAGTGTCTGATTAGTGGAATACTAAAGATATTACTCACTTGAAATCTGAACCCCACCACCCCCTCCACCCCACAATGGTCAACTGTATGACTTTTGAACAATTTCTTCATCACTCCCTTTCTTAGCTGACATGACCATGCACTATACATATTCAAATCCTCCCCCCCCCCACCCCCATCCCCTTCCCCTTCCAATCAGTTTTTCAAATATAAAATTATTACATGAAAATCTAATTAATCTAAATTTTAATGAGGCATCAAGCTTTTGGCTTAGCTAACACAACAGTTCCAACATGGGAACACACTATAATTACATTTGTGATTTAATCATTTTATATACTCATAAATATTTGATGTTCGTGGGTATAGTGTACTTTTGCTATGGCTTTGGCTTTGGCTTGTAACTATAGATCTTTTGAAAAGATAGTAAACTAGTATATTCATACCAACCTAAATATTGTTCTAGCTAGTAGTCCCATTTTATATTATGGTACTTTTTTTTATGTTAACTCTAATTATATCAATTTTATTTAAGAAAGTACTGAATATTTAATGATTTAACCTTTATATATACTCAGCATTTTAAGATAGAACGTGCAAATTGTTCCTCTTAAACCTTTGTTTGGATGGTTGTTTTTCATGGTATGGTATGGTATGATTACTAACAGTATCATATTTGTTTTGATTGTTACTTTAAATATATGGTATGGTATGGTATGGTTTGATTTCATAGTTAAAAAATTATGAAAAGCCCCATTTTATGTAACCACCGATTTGGTGGTATCACATGATTTTCTAATTTTACTTTCCAATTATGCATTTACTTAATACTATATAATCTTATTTTACTCTTTACCCTATAGGATATTTGGTGTCAATTAAAGAAAATCATGTCGTTTTGTGATTTTATTTTATTTTTTAAACTTTTTGATATACTTCTTGTATGCGAGCATGCTTTTGCTCTTTTTCTAATGAAATATATTATTATTAAAAAAATAAATTTGAGTACATTTATTTTAACCTATTTTTTTTAAATTAATTTTGTTAGAATTAACATGAATTTAACAACTTAATATATTTACAAGGCATAATTTATGATAAATTAGTATAAAGAATAGTTTATTAATTATTTTATTAGTAATTATTAATAAATTTAACATTTATAATAATTTAGGGCATTTTAGTAAATTTACCAGTTACGATATCGTACGATACAATCAAACCAAACACTAAAAATATTATTTAACCACAGCGAACGGTACAATCTATCCAAACATTATATTTACAATACAATACAATACTATATCATACATTATGAAACCATGGGTAACCACCTCCGAACAGAGTGTAAGTAGTGTGCTTAATTGTCGTTCATTTCGAGGAGAGACAAATGGCAACTCCTCTATTAAAGTGTCTTTAAAATCACTCCAATTAAATGCGACAAAAAACAGCGATAAGGATAATATGAGGTTTGGTTTGAATAACGTTTTAATATTTTGATATTTTTCAAATAATAACGTTTAAAAAATATTAGAAATGCATATTAGTTTAACTATCAATATGAGCGAAATATCACGATTATAAATATTGATGAAACATAAATAACCAATTGAAGAGTATGTTAAGTAAAGTAATGGTTGTTTGGATATAAAAATTGTGAAATTTTAAAAATTCAATTTGAAATTGGATTCGGGAAAACTATAACTAATCTATATCCAAAAAAAAATTCAGAACAAAATTCCAAATTTATTCCGAAAAAGTGATAAATTTTCTATGACCAAATAGGCACATAATATATTTTTCTTTATCAACGATAATTTCAAATATTTTCATTGTCTCTTCTTAGTCCGTCGCAAAAAGAATGTCATCTCGTTTTTTCATAATTGAAAATAATTTAACATTAAAATTCTCTTTCTATTCTTAATGAAATGATTTATAGTTATATAAATTGTCAAGGACTATATTAGACAACAAATTCCTTTTTAAA
The DNA here is from genome assembly GCA_003996215.1 of Jaltomata sinuosa. NCBI lineage: Eukaryota > Viridiplantae > Streptophyta > Magnoliopsida > Solanales > Solanaceae > Jaltomata > Jaltomata sinuosa. The sequence goes on along the minus strand of QJPP01000001.1, from coordinate 735,401 downwards.
ATTCTTTCTTTTTAAATTTTATGCCAAATCAACGATTATCACATAAATTGAAACGAAAAAAGTACTACTCCCTCTTTCCCAATTTATATGATCCATTTTTCTCTTTAGTCATTCCAAAAAAGAATGACATATTTCTGTAATTAGTAACAATTTAACTTTTAAATGTCTATTTTACCCTCAATGAAATTATTTAAAGTCACACAAACATCTATGACTTATTTTATACCTCAAAATTCAAAAAAAAAATCTTTCTTTTTTAAATTCAGTGGCTTGAGAATTCAAATTGAAAGGCAGAGATTGGAAAAGCGTAGATGGAGTCAACGAAGAAGCGTACGGGAATTTGTCTTGACGTACCCTCGACGGAACGCTGTCTCTTGTCGGTCTCTCTATTCAATGCTAATGCTTCCTTTCTCAACCCTACTGTACTACAAACAACACCCTCCTTCCAAATTTTAAGAAAAAATATTGCACTATCAAAAATTATTTACAGATAAACGTCTTTCAAATTTAAAATTTGTAATTTTAAAATAAGATAAATTACATACAATATGTAAAGATGATTGAATTTGGAATCAACCATCAATTTTGCCATTCTTAGACTTGAGCAAATGCACGGAAACAATAAATATTGAAACTATACTACATTACCTATGCAATCAAACACAAACTAACAACAATGGACACTTAACCCCCACCACATTACATGCATACACAATCAACTACTCAAAACACCCAAATTGGTCAAGTGGTACCACCATATTCAACTCCATTTTATTTATTAGTGCGTACATGAATTTGTACGGGTTCAGTGAATTAACACAATACATCGTACAGTTGCTCCACTTCGTTCGACTCTAATTCATTAGTGCGTGCATTAGCACCTCCACTTGATACTTTTACCGGTCATTTGGTACGGGAGATGGAATAAGTAGGGATAATCTCATTATCCCGCCTTCCATATGGGATAGTAAATCCATCATCTTAGTACAAATGGTGGGATAAAATAATCCGGAACTAGCTAATACCTTGTACCAAACCTGTGATAAAACTAATCCCAAATTTAATCCTGAAATTATGGTATTTATCCCACGTACCAAACGACCCCTTAGGACTGTAAACCTACTGAACTTCCTCCACAATTCAATGTGAGACTGTGTGCAGGATCACTAAACATGGGCGACATTTACAATCAGCACATGGCTTAAAGAGCAGAAAAATAGAATCAACGAGTTCTTAAGAGCATTTCCTTTTGCCAAACACAACTCAGCCAATGCAACAATGAGAAGTATCTTCAATATTAGTGCAAACATAATCACTATGGAAATAAACATCAAACTAAAGTACAAAATGGTACAACATAGTAAAAATCTGCAGGTGCTACTTCTTGCTTGGAAGATGTAATGAAATCCTTCATGGAAGTTTTCTTCTCAAGATCGAGACCTCTCACGTGGCGGTGGTGAACGACTGCATTGGTAAAGATCATAACAAGATTAGCATATATGAAAACTTTGGACATGGCATACAGCAAACCCCCATCTACGACTCCTTTGGGATGGGGATGAGACAAAAGGATAAAAACAAAACAAAAGAAAGATTGTGAACGGACCTGTGATATCTCTCATTCACGGGGCTTTCTGCTCGACCATACCCAGGACTTCTCCTGGTCTGAAGCCTTGAGTTTAGAGGTGCTCCACGCCCATAGTCAGGACTACCCCTGTCCCTTCTATATGGGCTAGGCGAACGCCGACGGTCATAACCTCTTCTGTCAGGTGACATGTCACGACCTCTTCTGTCAGGACTGCGACCATTTCTCCGGTCATCATTGTCTCGAATTGCAAATTCTACAGAAATAACTCGATCCATGAACTTGCTGCCAAATTTAATCAAAAACCTCAAATGAGTAAAAATAATGCTATACAGTTTGAGTCATTTGAAAGGAATTACAATGTAAAATTACAGTAGCCACAAAAAAAAAGGAGGAGAAATGCAGTAATGGCATTTCTTTTGTGTAACCAAGGGTGTTGCCAAATAGTAGATGAAGTGGGAGACCAGAGTTCAAATCTTCAGAGAGACAAAAGTTAGGTGATTTTTCACATTTGCCGGAGCTTCGGACAAAGTTACCTGGTACTAGTATTGGTTGGGGAATCCAGGTAGCCGATGGAATAGTCAAGGTACGCACAAAGCTAATCCAGACAGTAGCTTAATCCCCCTCAAAGAAAAAAAGAGTGGGAAGAAAGAGATCACTGAGGAGGAAAGAGACAAAAATAGAAAAGACATAGGCTGCTTGTCTACGGAATTTCAATTATATCTCCCTAGATGAAAAACGAACACCCGCAATTTATCTCCAGAAATAACTAATATCATAGCAATGAACTGATGAAGGAAAAGTGACTCTTCAGCATTTTGTGCCTACAGTCAATACTCAGTCATTTCCCTGACTATTTCAGAGAGGTTAGTTATTTTTTATAAGGTGAAATGTAGTACTCACTTAGCAAGAGTATTCAAATATTCCAACAACAATGATATGTATGATTCTAGCTACAAGCAAGCAAAGTAAAATACTCATCAAAGGTCCTTCTAAACTGCTAACCTCATGTTTGTTGCTTCTAATGCTCTGCTAGCCTCATCCTCTGACTCATACTGAACAAACGCGAAATTCCTTCTGATTCGAACATTTGATATTCTACCATATGGTTCAAAATACCTCTCTATGTCCCTTGTCTGAGTATGAACTGGATCGAAGTTGATGACAAATAAAGTCTTTGAAGGTCTAGTATTCGCAGCAGGTTTTCTGGAAATTTCAGGCCTCCTACTACCACGATCCTGCTGTAACATCATCTTAGTCAGGTCAGTTCTGCATATAACATCAAAAGAAAGTGCCACATTTCCACACCAAACTGACACTGTAAATATTATCTGTCATGGTGCTGCAACTTCGCGATTCAACAACATCATACCTTAGTCCACTCTACACAAAGCCTGCGTTGCTTTCTACCAAACTCTATCCTGTCAAGTCTTCTAATTGCATCATCAGCATCTCGCTCGTCCTCCATATAAATGAAAGCAAATCCTACAAAACCAAAGTGCCATGAAATTAAACCAGAAAAATTCAGTTATATTTTTCATACATAAAGGTCAGTTAAGATGCCTCCTGCAAATAAATATCAGCACACTACAGAATGCGACTAGATCAAACTTACCACCCAAAACCCCCCACGAATGAGGGGGGAAGGGGGGGAAGGGGAAAGAAAAATCTGTATGAAGGAACTCAACAGCTGCAACTGGATCCGAGATGGTCACGCTATCTATGTTGAAACATGTCGGATATCGAGGACTGAGCAAGGTCATGAGGAATGCAAAAGGCAATGGTCTCAGTAAATTGTACGATGGTAGAACCATGGCAGATCATATTGGTTCTTTTAGATAAACATAAGAGTATGTATCTTGGGCACAAGCCAAAAAAAGAAATGCAGAGAACCCTTCATCCAGGAAGATCTAGGAACTTCCAAGTATCCTGCGCCAAAGAAATTATTGAGATTGGGAGTTCAACTACACAATAACTTGTTTTTTCTCCAGATAAAACAATTTAGAGATAACATTTCCAACAAGCAGAAAGAAGATAACATCTAACTTTTATGAGGATGCAATCCAATAAACATAAAGCATCTATCCAAACAAATACCAAAAACTTGAATTTCCATGGGAAAACAACATAAAAATATACGGAGAGAACTATTAAAAAGGAACAGATTCATTTATATATTTGCCAAGAACTTCTCTACATAATCATGGGCTAGTCCTTCATCAAACATAATAAGCATCCTGGAAACAAATGTAAACACACAGTTTACCTTGAGCCTTTAGGCTTCTATCTCTAAGAGATTCCTTCCTTTCAAAAAATAACTAGAAAACAACTTAAGGTCAAGAAAATGGTAGGTATACCAGATTTCATATCCACCCTATCAACCTTCCCATATCTTCTGAAAAGCCGCTCAACATCTGACTGACGGGCGTCAAACTCCAGATTGCCACAAAATATGGCCCTCATGTCGGGTAATTTTTCCCCTTCAGTGAAAGAGATAGTGTAAGACAACCATTCATGGCAAGAGATATATGGATAGCCACACATAATTCCCTTAACATGCAAATTGCGAGACAAGATCGTGAAAAGAAGATAGAGAACTTCTATGACATTTTTACGTGTTGTCTTTCCTTATCCCTTTCTAGAAACAAACTCAACTAAGTCATGCATTCACCATTTCAACAGAGTTCAACTCAATAAAGCTAATATGACTACCTGTCAGTCTGAAGTATTGCACACGGACTAGACCATTCTTCAAACTATCAAGATATCAAACACTACCACTTTCAAGTTATTGAAATCTTTTAAAAAATAATTTACGTTTCTGCAGAAGATACTTTGGGAATCTTTAAATGTGGTTCATTTAGAATGTTCTCTACTAAAACTTCTTTTGAACTTGATAACTAGGTCAAAATTTATAAAGACTACCAAAGAGGATGGTTTGATGCCTTTCTTGACTATTGACAGCCATTCATACCAACACCTAGAACAATTTTTTTTTAACTATATTGGGTTATAGAATCCAAATCAGATCAAAAGGATCTGTTTTCCTCTTTTTTTTGTTCGAATGGGCCGAAATAAACTGTTTATCAATAATTTCTCAGCACAAAATTCAACACTTTCTACAAGAAGACACTTGAAATCCTCACAGCTTAGTTTGTTCAAGTCTTCTCATTTTCAATTCTATGCACCCACTATGCAGTTCCCAAATTTTCAAACTACTTACTCTCTTTCCGAGTTAATGTAACTTGGCTTCTCTCTTCTTCTTCTATACTTGCTTTCTCTATCTGATTTAGCTCAGTATTTTGTGTATTCTTTTATTTAAAAAAGTGTGTTTGCCTTTTGTTCCAAAAGGATCAGTTTCCAGAAAATATCAAGCTATCATCTTTTTTTCTCATGAAAATAACAAGTTATTACTCATCTTGAAACTGATAAATATTTAATCACTTTCTATAATCATTTGTTTGGAATCCCTTCCTACCACCTTTACTCCTCCGTTCACTTTTACTTGTCACGTTTTCGTTTCTCGAGAGTCAAATTACATGGAGTTTGACCGACATTTTAAAGATGTATTTTTTCATTGGAAGAATTGCAATTTATAGTAATTTTGTATGATTTTTGAATATCCAAATTTTAAGTTTAAAATATTGAAGTAGTCCAATTCAATCTAGCTCTAAAGATCAGTCAAATTGACTCTCGAAATTGAAAAAACACCAAACATTCTTAACAGTTAACAGTCGTTCAAAAAAATAAAGTTACGACATATCAACATTGATATCAGTTACCAGACGAGGAATTTTTAGAAGAGAAAAAATTGCATGTATAAATTCATAGGAAGCAAAATGTAATGGATCTTTTGATTTACACGAACAGAAAAAGGAAAGTTTACCTGAAAATGCAACCTTTGCTTTTCTCAATTTTGCGCAAAATAATAATAATAATAATCTGAAGATAGATAAGAATAACAAGAAACTAATAAGCAAAAAATCTCTAACTAAAATTCTTCTGCAGAATCCCAGTAAATATATAGAGAGAGAGAGAAAAAAGATTCGAAAAATCGTACCTATGAAGCTTTTCTTCGCAGCCAAATCAAGGAAACCCAAAAAAGACAAGATATAATTAGATCAATAGGAAGGAGAGACGCAAAACGACGTCGTTTCACCTTTATTTTTGGGGGATTAACATCATACTTCTAAAAAAATTAAAATCTCACATTGTTTGGATGATTGTTACCCATTGTATTGTATTGTTAATTTTAATAAATATTTTTTGTTTTGATTGTTATTTAAATTTTATTGTATTGTATCGTATATCGTATCGTTAAGCTAATCTTTTCTTTCATCTCGGGAGAGATACGATCGAGAGGACCTAATTCAAACCTCTCCGGTAAAATAAGAACAAGCCCCCACGTTCAACCCCCCTTTTTTACCATTAGCAAGAACTGCTTTCAGTTGCTCCATCGTCAGTAATGACGAAAAGTCCCATTTTGTGTAACAATCGATTTGGTGTGATTGCGTCGTTACTTTATATCTTTTTCTCATTTTGTCTTACTTATAGTATTTAATAATTCGATTTTATTCTCCATTCTACCTTTTTATAGTAGCTCTGTCTCGTATCCTACTTTTCTTGTAGGTTTATCCTTCAAATTGTTGATGTGTAACATTATGTAATGACATATAATGATACAATTTATCCAAACATTATATTTATTAAAATAATATAGTACAATATAATACAATACAATATGATACATTATGAAACAATACGTAACAATCATCCAAGCATAGTGTTAAGTTTTGACGGATTTACAAGACTTAATACTATACTATTTCAATTTACCTTTCTTGTTGAATTATTTTTAAGTTCTATCAGATTGATAAAACTTGCGGTGATGGTTTGATTGTTCATAATTTTTTTACGGACTTGTAAACTTGGTATTATCTTTTGTCTATCTTATTAAATTACTCACAAGTCATGTCAGATTAGCAATTTTTATCTATGTTATTGAATTGTTAATAATGTCTCAATTGTCTATCTACAATAAGATCCTTTATGAACTCTTATAATATAGTGATAACTGACAAACCTTTTATCGTATTTTAAGATCAAGGAGTTTGAGATTGAGGCGTGATATTGTCTCAATTAGCTATTTTCGGGGCACTTATTTAAAAGATAGCTAGCTAGCTACCATTTGCAAAGTATATAAATCTTATGCACTTGTATTACGTAAAGAAAATACAAACACATTTCTTAATCCATCTTATTCTTATCCTTCTTCTTTCTTTCTCCTTCTTCTTCTTATTGTTATTAATGCTCTTCAAAACTGCTAATAGATCGATGGCACTGAGCCAGGTTAAACAAGAAGTCGAAGGAGGAAAGCATTCTGATTAGATTTTCAATAAATAACACGTGTCATGCATTTAGGGGTCGTTTGGTAGATGGTTAGAGTTATGCATGTATTAGTAACGTAGGGATTAGTTATGAGAGAATATATGTATTATTTATGCAGGTATTAGTTATGCATGGATTAATTATTCATGTATTAGTTATACATGTATTACTTATTCCACCTTCTATCCTGCATAATATAATACATAGATTTCCTCATAACTTATACATGTATTAGTTATGGGGGTTTCTAAATTGCAAAGCAAACACCGTATTAATTTTATACATGAATAATTTACCTTCTAACCACCTACCAAACGTGGTATTACTTATGCAAAATTTAATACATGTATAATACACTTTCAAATCAGCAACCAAATAACTCCTTATTGATTTAATGAAAACACCCGATACATACACATAAATTTTCTAGTCTTGAACAGTGCATTGTGTTTATATAAAAGAAGGCTGAATATTTAATTAATGAAGGCTGATCACTGATGCAATTCTGACAAACTAAATGCTATAAAAGAATCGCATACAAGTCACTATCCAACCTTCCAAAGTTCATGAAAAGAGCCAAAACACTATATTTTTAACTTTATTTTCTAAGTCGTTTATATATTATAAGAATTAAGGGCCTGCACTTGAGCCTTTGTTGATTTATTTACCTCATAATTAATAGTTTAATATTTATTTCTACTAGTTTAGAAATGTTATAAATTAAGGCCATTTCATCTGAAATATGCCAACATTTAAATCGATTTAATTAGTGTTCAAGTGCAAATCACAGTTCCGTTATGTTAATGAACCGTATGTTACCACCAAAGTTTGTGGTGAAGTGGTAAGTATTTCTCCATTTTTTATCAGAGATCTCGAATTCGAGCTATGATCATGAAGTTGTATACCTTCAAAGTGGTACTTTTCGATGCGAATCCATATTAATCGAGTTCCAAAACAGATATGGAATGAGAAAAGAATGTATGCCAACTTGAGAATGTGGTCCATATATTAACAAAAGCAAACTTAAATAACTAATTAAAATGTGTATCTTATATATCAACATATTGACCACGTTCGTCGTCTTCAAGTAATTACCGGCATAAAGTAATTAATGAATGCCCAATTACAAGTCAATGCTTCTTTAAATTATTTAAAATGAGGTCAAATGTATACATTCAAATAAAAAATAATACCATGATTTCGAAATTATTAAAGAAAATTAAAGGAGCAACATCAATTAAGTGAGGGCACATTAATCAAGATGAACTTGAAGGGCATTCAAGAAAAACTGTACAATATTTTGTGGATTGTTTGTAAAGATTACATGCCACTTTAAGATTTTGGATTAAATGGTTTTTTTAGCCTACGTTAAAATGTGTGATGAACTGTCCATCTAAAATTTTAAATTATTAGATCAAACACATTTTTATTTACTCCTACTTATAACTATATCTTCTTTAACAGTATCAAAGCGAAATAAATTGATCTTTAAGGAACATAATGTGTAATCCCCAAGCATTTTCTTTGATAATCTTATTCATTAGATTCCTTTTTTCTAATTTTGTCCTTCACTATACAAGTTTTCAAGGACTACATCACACAAAAACAATAATAGAAACTATTTTTTTTTTTGGCTTCTTACCCTTAGGAAAGGAAGCCTAGGATCTCTTAAAGATCCAACCTTTGCTTAATCTTGAGACACATAAAAATAAAAAGGTACAAATTAACAAAAACTAATTAAATCCTACATAATTCTCACCATGTAAGGGTGATTCACTAAAAGTAGGAGGAACCATAATTGAAGAAGAAACCTTAAACCTTTTGCTTCTTGATCCTTCAGTAGTACTGCTACTCATAATATCTGGACTACTAATCCACCCTGCCATTGGATCTGATCCAAGAAAAAACTCACTTCCATCTGATCCATTATCAGAGTCCAACCCAAGTTGCCTAAAAGCAGCCCATTCAGTGCTACAATCAGACACACTTGAATTTTCCCAAGACGAATATGAATACGAATCATTATTATTATTGTTATCGATAACGTGTGGAAGTACTCTAATACTTGGTTGCACAACTTTCTCAATTTTTTTCATGTCAACATGATGATGATTTTGGTACTGCTGATCATAATTGTTCTTAGAGTGGAAAATCCTAGCAAATGTGAAATGGTCACTTACTCTAGTACTCTTGGACGATGACTTATTTTCTGAATTCCTAGCCATGATGCTTTGTAAGTTCTTACTTAATTTCGCTTTTAGCGAAGAAAAACTAAGACCATGTTTGTTATCATGAGAACTCTGCAGTATATTCGATTGATGATCATCTGAATTGGGATTATTTGGAGCAGCAGAAGCGAAATTGGTACGTGCATTTTCACCACGTAGGGCTCGGGCAGCTTCATCGTAGGCACGAGCAGCTTCTTCAGGAGTATCGTATGTTCCTAGCCATAATCTAACACGTTGAGACGAGTCCTTGATCTCAGCAACCCATCTTCCGGAGGGTCTTTGTCTTACACCTACAAATTTTCTTCTTATTGATGATTTGTTTGGTTGTGTTGATGAGGATTTGGTGGTGTTGGTGGTGGTGGTGGTTGTGATGGTGGGTTTCGTGGTTTCTAAACCAGTAGCCATTAAGGGGAAAGTTATAAAATAGTACTATAGTTGACAATAAGAAGAAAGTATTGTACTATAAGGAGTAGTGTTGCCAATCTTGCACTATAAATAAGGGCGCTTTAAAGAAAAACTATTTAGGCCGAGCTGGTGTGGTTCAAGGGCGGATTCAAAAATTTTATCAAGGAGTGTCAATATTTAAAGAAGCTAAGAGGATTAATAAATATCTACTATATGTACATAACAATAATTTTGATCTTGTATGTACAGTGTAATTTTTTGGTATAAGGAGTTCGGATGAACCTCTTGCGCCCTCTAGTAACTCTGCCCCTAGGTATCGTCTAACGGTCAATTAAATAAGTGGAATAAGATCAAGATTTAATCTCAATAGAGATGAAAGAATAAAGTTTGGGTGATTTATTTTTATCTGCCTAAGCTTTGATAGACAAAATTACCGTATACTCATGTTGATACCCACTAAATAGTCGAGGTAGGTATGCACAAGTCGATCAGAACATCATTGTTATTTAATTTCTTAAAAAGTCCTATTGAGGGCCCGATGGCTAAAGCATATACCCGGTCTCTCAAATATTCGTTTGTTGTTTTGCTATTAGTTTTAGTGATCAATCTTTTTAATTGCATTATACATGTATTATAGTTAGCAGAGTGAAGTATCTTGGCTTGACATGCAAAGACGTAGCTACTAAAAACTCTTAGCAGCATATTAAACTCATAAATTAATATTAAGCATCCATGTAAAACAAGGGTGCATTTGATAAGTCTAAAGTCTAAACACCAACTTGACGTGCAATTAGGTTTAATTTGGCTGAGCTAAATAAACTATTTAATTAGCCTTTGGGCTAACTAGGGGAATGGAGTTGTAATGATGCAGCTTGCTTCTCATCTGAACTGAAATATTGTTCCACACACTACTTATAACTCTTACAATTAGTTGGTTGACTACCTAAATTTCACTTTGTTAGTGAGAGTTTGATTCCCCACCTTGTAATCCCCTTTCCCTGTTCCCAATTTTTCCAAAAAAAAAAAGAAAAGAAAAGTAGGTCTTACTTTTTTGTTGTCTAAGATCTTTCTATAGTGTTTCTTTAATTAGTAACGCATGATCTTGTTTGAATCTATAGCATCGTGAAAGACTTAATTATTTGTATGAATGCATGTATGTATTTACACAAAATTAATGAATGCACGATAATATTTAATTTTATACGTTTTTATTATTTAATTATTGCTATTCAATATATACTTTCACATCTCGTTTCAACTTATCACTTAACTATAGTATATTAATGTGATTCGGTGAAAATATAAGGATGAGTTTTTCTCCACATAAAAATAAATATATATTTTTCGAATTGGAACGTTGGATTCGGTACCAATTATAGATTATTAGTGAAGGGCCCTCCAAAGTCCTCATCTTTCTGTCCTTTTATGTCCCCCCTTTATCAAAATTCCTATTCCTTCATGGATTAATTAATGAAGTAGTATAAATTTGGGTTTGAAGTTACATAGTGACCAATGTTTTTTTGTCTCATTTGGCCATTGATTCCTTCAATTTCATATCAATAGTACTCCACATTAAGAGGAAGCCTCATGTTTGTTTGCTAGCTAAATATGTTTGCTTCATGTATAAAATGAGCAACATGAAAATAAATGTAGAAGAGGACTATGGAGATTTATGAGGCCATGGCCATCTAACAATACTGTTTCAATTTTATTACTCTCGGTCCTAATTTATGTGAAGATGTTTGATAAAATACGGAGTTTAAGAATAAAAGAAACTTTTTGAAATTTGTGATCTAAAACAAGCCATAAATATTTATGTGCCAAATTATTTCATTAAGGATAAAATGTGAAGTTTAAAGTTAAATTGTTACTCCCTCTATTTCTAAATATTTGTCATCCTTACTAAAAATAGATGGTCCATAATACTTATCATTTTATAAATCCAAGACATAATTAGTTGTTTGTTTTCACATTTACCCTTAGTCATAAATATGAAAAGATATTAAAATGGTGCAAAAGAGAGAAATATTAAATAGAGAAGAGTAATAAATAAGGATATATAATTTAGTCATATTACCTTCTAGTTAATGTTTTTCTTAAGGAGCGTCCAAACCAAACATGTGACAAGTATTTAGGAACGGAGGGAGTACTAAACTTAGAAACGTGTCGTTCTTTTTGGAATCGATTAAAAAAAAGAGTGTCACGTAAATTGAGAGGGGAGTATCATTTTAGTTATAAACATAGTAAATGTAAAAAATTGTCTCTAAATCAGTGTTTGGTAGCACATACTAATCTTCCTACGTGCACTTTGATAATATCATAAGCTTAGAATAAGCCTAATTAATTAGCCGTTCTCAGAGGAACGTTTGAATGGAGTCAAACTTGTATAGCTTCTAGTGTACTTAGCAACATTTTAAATTCACTTACAAACTAAAAAGTCTCCATCATCTAACATCATGAGTTCCTCAATCATTGTATTTTGGGATCTAGTGCATAATTAAGGTTTGCCATAACCAAAGCTTAAATCAACTTGCTTTTGTTGGCAACTCCACCATAAAATAAATATATTATATATGTCACGTATGTGGAGACCACTTAGCTGCAGTTTGATGAAAAGGCAAACATTGGACTTATTTGGAGGGTTGAATTTATCAATTATCAATGATCCGTCTGCATTATTGTTTCTAAATTTACTCTTGATCACAAAAGGACAGTATGTCACTTGTGAAGGTATCAAGGCCCGGTGAATTATCAGTAATGCAGAATAGTACCACTCCCACGACCTGATATAAATGTGACGACGTTCATGACGAAGGATGGAGTGTTGAGTGCAGAGCAAAAGAGAAGAACTGACTGGCTTCTAAATTCACAAATTCTTAAATTAAAGGAGTTCATACAACATGTCAGGCTGAATTCACATAGAAAAAGGAGAAGAAAAGTTTAATATAAGGTGAAACACAAGTTCACATAGTAGTTGGTACGCGCTGTTTTTGGCTTAATCTGGTGTATAGCAAAAGGAGCAAATATGTGAGATCTGTTGGTCCAAAGCGAATAATACATGTCATGGACATGATCGATCGAGCTGTGACAAATATGATTATATATACTAGAGCTGCACTATGTAGTATGATGGTGATCAGACAAACTTTAACAAGAATGTTGAGTCCCTATATGTGACTTTGTCATGTATGACACCAACAGCTAAAGGGAAAATAGCAGCATATTAAGCAGAAGCAGAACAGTCTCTGTTATTATAGGTTAATTACTACAAATGTTGCAGAATTAATATTAATTCAGGCAGTTAAACATATAGTTGTACTTTTATGAGCATCTCCTCGTGTGCTCTTATAAAGACTCTTTATAGAAGGTAAAATTGATAGTTCAAGGTTAATCTGCTACTGTACCAAACATTACACAGACAAGTGAAATAACTAACAATTTAAACTCAACAATATATTTATACTATTCCAGGTTTAATTAATTAATCCCTTAATTTCATGTCCACTGGCTTTTTGTATAATATGGATATGTGATAGGTACAATTTACTTTGACCATCATAAATACTTGTCACATTTTTTATTTGCACGCCCCTTAAAAAAAACATTAACTAGAAGTTTTAATATAAAATTTATCCTTATTTATTACTCCTCTCTATTTAATACTTCTCTCTTTTGCACCATTTTAATATCTTTATGATTAAAGGAAAAGATGGAAACAAACAACTGATTATGTCTTGGTTTTATAAAATGACAAAGTACTCCTTCCGTCCATATTTACTTGTCCACTATTGACTTGGCACACACTTTAAAAAATAATAAATACTGGGGTTAATTTACTATATCACCCTTTGAATATAATAAATTTAATGCTTTGGGAAATGCATAGGGTAATTAATAGTATTTAATTGCAAGGGTAAAATGGACACATAATGGTAAATTATCCATTGGTTTTTCAAACTGGACAAATATTGTTGGACATCTATTTTTAGTATATTGGACAAGTAAAGATGGACGGAGGGAATACTATGGACTATCTATTTTTAGTAATGATGATAAGTATGTAAGAACCGAGGGAGTACATAAACAGTATCTATTTGTGCCTTTGTAGACTCTTTAGAGAAAGCAGGATATATAAGGAAAAAGAAACTATTGGCTACCGTATTCTAGCCAATAAATAACTCCCAAACTGCAAGATTCCAATTAGTTAGTACTACTTAATAGCAGTCTCAATCTCATTAGTTAATAATTGTAGATTATGAAATGGAGTAGTTTACTTATTCACTAGTAATTATAAAAGTTTCCCTTGAGAAAACTAGAATTATTTCAGCAGACAAGGTAGTAGAAAAGTCAGTAGTGGGCAAACAATGAGTTCATAAATGAATGAACATTCTTCTTCTTATAAGCCCAACCCAATTCAGATGTGATTCTCATTATTGAAATCTGGCCCACAATAACACTTTACAAAGAGTAAACAGAAGTGGAGAAATTTCCCACTAGATATGTAGGTCTAAATAAAGTCGATACAAAGAATGACATAAAAAGAGAAAGCACTATCCTAAACTAGTAAACACACTTAGTAGCTATTTAAGCAAAAAAGCAAAAAAGTCTTGAAAGTAAAGCGGAGAGCAAATCACCTAGAGAATTCAGAATCTTTGTCATTCTTTCACTAAGGAATCTTTAAAAATCCACTTTCTTTTTATACAGTAGTAATTTAGAACTTTCAATTCCATCATTTCCCTTAAAAAGTTTATACCCTTTTAGGCCACCAAAAGTTCTCCACATATGCACTATTATTGAATATCAACAAGACCAGGGTGAAAGGCGGGGGGGGGGGAGGGGGGGGACTGGAGTGGACCCCACTGAGATGTAAGTCCAAGGAAGCAAACCAAAGGAAAAGAAAGAGTCTACATCTTTTCTCATCCACACTATCCATTTTATGGCCCTATTCTTGGTCTTAATTCTTTTAACTTAGAGTCCACCCAAAGAGATTAGGATTCAATTTTTAGATGGGATATTTTAAAAAAAAGTTTCTATTTTTTTTTCTTTTTGTTATTGAAAAACAAAATCTTGAATTTTTAAGGTGAATCTCATTCTAGGTGTTGGTATTTGTACTCCTTTCGTTAGTTGCTGTGTCCATCTCGTTGCTTTTTCCTTGTTTTATTCAGGTGGATCTATTCTAATAATTGGTCTTTGTAAAAAAATACACTCTTTTTTTTTCTTTTCTTTGACCAGATGTTCTTCATTTTGCTTCTCCCTCATTCTTGAATTGAAAAATTATTTGTATTTGGAAAATTAGTTGAAGAGGGAAGAAGCAAAGTGGGGTTGGGATGTTTGGGTCTGGAATGAATCTGATAACCACAATAATTGGTTTTGGGATGAGTGCAACTTTTATTGTGTTTGTGTGTACTAGACTGATTTGTGGGAGGATAAGCAGGAGGCAATCAAGGCAAATGTTCGAGATTGAATCAGGGATTGATCTTGAACTGGTAAGCTTTGCTTAAAAATGACTACTTTTTCTTAGTTCCTAATCAATGTTTGTCATAGTTGTTGATTCATTCAAGAAGATTTTTCTGTTTTTTGGTTAATTAGTGATCATGGTTGATACAACCACCCTTGCCCCCTGGAAGGTTGCTTTGTGTTAGAGCTACAACTGTTTAGTCCTCTAGTCCATTTGTTCACTGTATTTTGGTTTTGTGTAGCATGATTTAGGATTTGATGGCTTAAACTTTGTTCTAGTTTGACTTGCTGGTTTTGACAAAGATTTACCCAAAAAAAAAGATTTTTGTGATTATGGGACAAAAGGTGGAGAATGAGATTATATTATCAGTTACTACCCTATCTGAGTATCGATAGAGCTGCAGAAAAGATAGAAAATCACCTTAAAAGATCAAGACTGATTAGTCAATGTGAAGAGTTTCTACGAGTGCTTGTCAAGATTGCATGTTTTTGCTTTCAGAATTTGTTGTTAACTTTGGCTGCATTCCGAATTAAGTCGTTGCTTGTGCTTGATTATCATGAATAATTAGCCTATTTTGACCAAGCTTTTGGGAAAATATAAGTGCTTGTGGGGAGTAGCATGAGTTGTTTTTCAGAAGCTAAAAAAAAGTATTTTTTTCCTGAAAACACTTTTGAGAAAAATACACTTAGAAGCACCTTTTAAAAAGTTTGGCAAAATATTAGTTGCTGCTCAAAAGTGCTTTTTAAATTTATTGGCCAAACACAAACTGCTTCTCACCGAAAATACTTTTTTGGACAGCAGATTTAGAAAAAAAGCACTTTTCATTTTTCAAAATAAGCTGATTTTAGATGCCTGGCTAAACAGGCTATTAGTTTCAAGATGGTATTTCGCGGATACTGGTCTGTGAATAACTCTTTGCTACTGGCATTTGTTCTTTCCGCATATTGCTTCACTGGAATTTATGATATATTTCTTTGAAGCAGTTAACTGTATGAATTGTTATTTAAGTTGTTATTCCTACAAATTCCCGACAGATTCACTAATGTAAACCTATTCTGGCAGCCAGAGCATCGAATTAACGGGCTTGACTCAGTTGTGGTTGCTGCAATTCCAACCATGAAATTTCACAGTGAGGCTTTCACCTCCTCGGAAGAAGATACACAGTAAGTGCAGCACTATACAATTTGTTTGAGCTATGTGCTGTGTGTGACATTTGGCAATTAACTATCATCTTATGCATTTGGAGAGATAAATGCGATGGATGTTCTGATGTACTATTTGTCTAAGCTAGCAGAAATAGATATAAGGATAAAAGAATGCACCCTATCGTGTTTTATTGGGTACCCTCTTGTCTATGTTGAACTATCAAACAGGGGATTGAGTGAAACCATAGGTCTGATTCTTCATTGAGGTTATAATAACCTAATTGTACCGGCCAGGCTTCTATTTCCTCGTCTTAATCCAGCTTTGTCTTTCTCTAAATTGTAACTAAAATAAAGTATTTTCTGATTGGTATACCTAAGTTTGATAGGTTTGTCCATTAATGAGGTCATGCAATTTGAATTTCAGGTGCAGTATATGCTTATCGGAGTACCATGAGAACGAAGTTCTGAGAATTATGCCCAAATGTGGCCATAGTTTTCATCTTTCATGCATTGATATATGGCTAAGAAAACAGTCTACCTGTCCAGTTTGCCGTCTTTCTGTACAGGAATCTATTGAAAACAAACAAAGGCGCCCTGCAATGCTTGGCAGGGATCAAAACTCTGATAGTTTTGAGATTTCAGTGGAGCACTCGAGGCATTGGCTGCTACGTACTACTGAACGGTCACAAGGTACTGTAAGTAACAGCAACGAAACTGTTTCTGTTTCAATCAACCCTGAATCTGAGGTCTCTCGGGAAGCAGAAGCAAGGTCATGACGAAAGGCAAATGTAGAGGTACCATAAGAAATTACGCCTTCCGTTTGCATTCAGATGTTTCCTTGTATCAGACCTATCTTATTGGAGACTGACAAATGGGACTGATTCTGAACAAGGAGTATCTGAAGACACGGAGGAAGGACACAGAAACTTCTGTAGATGAATATTGCATAAAACCAGTTAGGAGTTCTAGTTGCACTCTTTTAACAATTCGGAGATTTTGGACCAAGTTTGTGGTAACACTGGTTATCCTATCAAAGCAAAGTGCGTCTTATATCATGTTGTACAATGTCAAATCCTCTGTAATATCACTGTAAAGAAGACGTTTGGAGTCTCCGTTTTTCATCATAGACATTACCATAGTCATCATTGAAATGCTCTAGAATTGGCTCATTGAAGGTCATGTACTCTGTAAGAATATGAGCCTTCATATACCTCTTTTAGTAATTGACAGTCTAAGGTATGTTTTAAATTTTTTACCTCACCCATATTTCTGGTTTCTGATATGCAATATCCAGAATGTGATGAAACCATGAAATGTAGGGCTTTCTAGCTTTTTTAAACAGCTGATCTAGAAGATCATATGCCTATAAAGACTGAATTTTGATAGATGCTACTGTGTTATCACAATGTAGTTTATATTCTTTGGATCTCTTAATTTCTTTTCTTTTTTATTATCCACTACACCTCATGTTACATGGATTATATTATCATCAGCATTGGATCTCATAATTCTTTACTATATGATTTTTTTTTTTGATAGGGAAGTGTGTATATTTTCTTTATCTTGGGCAACTCTTCTACTTATTATCTTTTTTTACAGCTTCTGCTAAACCATCCCTTTACATTTTATACTTCTCTTCTACACACCATAATTGATCAATAGTTAACAACACCTACTATTGTGTGAAAGGATATTGTTTATCCATCCAATAAAGATCCAAAAAGTTTGGATAAAAACTTACTCGCACCGGTTGTCTATACCAAACTATATAAACTTACCACATAGTTAACAGAGAATTTTCTTTATGCAAATTCATGTCATGCATCTATTGATTTAATGTAAGCATTCGCTCGGTGCGAATAAGTTTTAACCAGGATGTTGTGTGTCCAATCATTCAAGTCAGACCTCATTCATCTCAAACTCTTTTGTGAAGAAGAACACATTATTATAATTTATAAGTACCATTTACCACTTCTTTCATCACAAGTTGCATACTTTTATTTAAAAAGTTTCGACCAAAAAAATAAATGAGATTAAAAAAAACGCATAATTCTCTTTTGGAGTATTAAAGCACAAAGGGAAGATCACCATTACTCACCAATGACTTCGTCAGAGAAATACGAAGAAATTTTTATTGCCTTTGTTGGTTATATCACGACATGTCCTTAATTCTCGTTCCGAAAAAAAAAATGCTTGCCAATGTATGCACGCTTTGTAAAGGATAAATTTTAGAAATAGTCACGTAGCTGTGACTTTTTTCCCCAGAATCACGTAATTGTGTTTTTTTAAAACAGAAAAGTCATAAAACTTTTGCCTTATTCTCCCATTTTACAAGATAAGATAAGATTTCATGCTCGCTATCCTCTTCAGATCTCACTTATAAAATTACATTATTATCATAGTTATGTAACTTTGGTGGGAAAAAACCATTGTTAAGTAACTATTATGAAATTTACCTTTTTTGTAAAATTACTATCAATGCTTTGTGATTTACTAACACTTTTTTTTGGCAAAGCTAATGTAAAATGCTTTTTGACCAAAAAGAAAATACTTGACGGGAACAAAACAGAAATACTCGCACACATTTAATTTCACTAAACTTAAATCCAAAACATCTGTCTATAAATTTATCTTTTTGCCAGGCTGCGATAAAAGGGAAGAATTACTCTCCCATGTTAATTTATTTGATCTATTTTGATTTGATACAGAATTTAAAAAAATAAAAAAGAAATTGAATTATGTACTCTTAAATTAAAGATAGGTTAAATATATTAAAATAATTTATAATTTTAAATATGTAACGTAAAAAATTAATTAAAATGTTAGGTTAAACAAATTGAAACTGAGGGAGCAGTGAAGATCTAATTTCCCTTATTTGAAATGCCCATACAGCAGCAGTGCAGCAGAAAGGTTAAAGAAAAAAAAAAGATGAAGAGGAAACAAGAACCAATTAAAAGTGGGCAAATATCTCCAGCTAAAAAGAGATAGCAAAAATGGCGGTAGGACACTTGGGGGCTATTTCCTTTTCCTCCTCCATGCCTTCTCTCATACACACCTTCAACCTCAATAAGAACAAACCTCTAATTGGTATGCCTCTTTACAAATTGAATCATTTATTAGCTTCATACTCTTCTCAATTTGCCCGTTTATTTTTTTATTTTATTTGGGTTGTATGTAATGAAGATATGCTGCTTAAAGATTTCAACTTTTTGTGTATATCTGTTTCTTTTACTAGTACTTCAAACCTTCTTGTTAACTTTTTACTGTAATGTGGAGCTTTATACTGGATGGTTTCAAAGAGCTCACTCTCTGGCCAACTTTATTCATGGAATTGCCCACTCAATTCTGTTCCTACTGTTAATTTGAAGTTTAGGGGTTTGGGGTTAGCTAGGAGGTGTTGTTTATGGGGCATATTGAGCTTAATATGTCTATTCACTGAATGAAGAAAGGAAATCATACTCATTGAAGTCGAAGAATTTAATTTTCTCTGGGAGTTACCCGGTAACTATGCTGATGGGAGGTACTAGGTTCTCGATGGAATTAGTTGAGGTGTGGCCCGAACACCACCATTGTTGAAAATAAAGGAAGTAATTTTCTCCTGCACCCATTGCTTTAGTTGAATGAGGAAAAATTAAGTATAAAATTGCTTGAGTTTACCACCTTCTTTCTTGTGCAAACAAAGGAAAGAAACTAAATTTCTTTCACATTCTCCGCCATTTTTGTTCTTCCACTCTCTATTCCCTTTCTTCCTTTTCTTCCACTCCAAACAATGCAAGTAATGTAAGTTGTCCTAGCAAAGATTGTTCCCGAGTCTTATTTGACTAATCAAATCCCAGTTTTGTGTATGTAAAAAAGAGATAAGAACATTCACTGAGTGCCAATTAAGTAACTTCATTTACTGGTACATTTCAACTCAATAATGATTCTTTCAGGATTTTGTTGTCTAAGCATTTTCTTCTAAATGGTTGCGCATTTAGTTAACTGAAAATTGGTAGTAATACTTTATTCTGGTTCATTTCACAGCCACTAAAGTTACCAGCATGTGGTAATGTTTAACGGAATCTGAAACCTAGACTACAGCCACTTGCATTCCTACAATGCTGATACTGTGGCTTGAATGTAATTGCATACAAGTGTTCGCTTCCAGTGCACTTTACAACTTGTTGAACTCATTTTGAAGTGCGAAAGAAGTTATTGTGATTACAATTTCGCCTTAAAAGTCTTCACCCTGTACATCTGATTGGTCACAGCAATCCATTGAACCTTTATGGTTTCAATCCAATTATTGTGCTATATGCATTCGTTAACAAACATTGATTTCCCATATCAAGTGTATTCACTCCTTTGAATTCCACAGTGGCTGCAATGAGTGATGATCCAGTACGTGAATGGATCCTTTCAGAAGGAAAGGCAACACAGATCAAAGGAATCAGTCCAATTGGAGGTGGGTGCATAAATCGCGCAACTCGTTATGACACGGATGCTGGTTCCTTTTTTGTTAAAACAAATAGGTATTTTGATTATGTTTCTCTTGTCAAAACGTTAAACAGATGTATAGATGGTTGCTTAATATGGTATTATTAAAAGGGGTAGATGGTTGCTTAATATGGTATTGTTAAAAATCTAATCAGGGGTATTGGACCATCAATGTTTGAGGGAGAGGCGTTGGGTTTAAATGCTATGTACGAAACAGGGTCAATCCGTGTACCAAAACCATATAAAGTAAGGATGTCAATTTTTTTCTCGTCCTAAACTTTGTAGAAGCTTTCCTCCTCTCCCTCCAGAAAAGAAAGCTCGCAAGTGTATCCTAGAGGATATTGTTTGATGCATTATGTAGGTTGGGTCTCTGCCAACAGGCGGCTCGTATATCATTATGGAATTTATTGAGTTTGGTGCATCTAGAGGCAATCAGGTGAGAGTGACTGTTCGTCTCTTTTTCCAATAATTACTGTTTCCTTCATATCCTTTACTTTGTTAATTTGGTGACAGCATTCAGATATTTGACCATTTTCTGCTTTTCAGTCTGCATTAGGAAGGAAGCTTGCTGAAATGCATAAAGCGGCAAAATCAGAGAAGGGGTTTGGCTTTCACGTTGAAAATACTATTGGCAGGTATCATGCCAGGATCATATCAAAATTCTTACATTATGAGGATGCATTTCTCAAAAACCACTATATGGTGAATTTCACACTTGCACTTATTTAAAATTTAGCCATTCTACTGCTCTTTGTATAAATGGAAGGATCATGTGTAGCTTTTATACTATTAGGCCAAAAGAAAATGAAATGAGAAATATTCAATTTAATGTCTAGTAGTTGAAGTTGGAGTTTTCTCGTCATTTGTATTTCTCCATATATTAAGGTGTAAACAGGTCGGACATATCAATGGCTGAATATTTGTGCATATGTGTAGTACTCCACAGATAAACACATGGATGTCAGATTGGGTTGAATTTTATGCGGAACACAGATTGGGATACCAGTTGAAGTTGGCTCGTGAACAGTATGGAGATCCAGCCATTTATGAGAGAGGTTTAAATTCCATTATACTGGAAAAGAAAACTTTTGACTCCATTTATGGAATTTATCCTTTTTGATCCTTATAAATGCAATGTGGAAATGTGTACATCCTCCTCCTTCATTCTGAATTTGAAGTTGCTTCACGCTTCTTTTAGACTTGCAATTTGAACCAACTTACTGTAGTAGCAGAGAACGGATTGTTGCTTCTCAAATTCATTCTTCTTCTTTTCTGGCACAAACCAATGCTCCCACTTATATTTTAATCTGGCTTTGAGTGATTTATAATCATATCTATCTAGTATCTTCCCTTACTCATTCTAAGATAGATAGTGTTTAGCTTAAACTTCTACAACCTAGTATTTTCATTGGGAAATGAGACAACATCGACATACATGGAATGATAAACTCTAAGGAACTGAATATATACCAAAGCCGACATTTTTGTAGTAATCCCTTTTCCTGAAATTTGAGGCTTGGCAGTTTCTACAATCCGAGATCAAACGCCTAATTAAGTAAATATTTCTAAACAGCTCAAGGATGTTTACTTGGTTATTCAATATCTGACATGTTTTATTTATTTTGTTCTATCAAACTGATCTATTTAGGGCAAAGGCTAGCAAGGAACTTGGGACCTTTATTAAAAAATGTTGTGATAGAGCCATGTTTGTTACATGGAGATTTATGGAGCGGGAACATCACATATGACAAGAACGGTGAACCTGTGATTCTTGATCCTGCATGTTACTGTAAGTCCTAGGTTTCAGTTTCACTATTGTTATAAAAAGTTATTGTTTTTGCTTCATAATTCGCTACTTCATATATGAAATATTTCTCTTTCAGAAGCACGTGAACATTGCATTATCTGAGGCAAGCATGTTTGAAGCAGTTTATATTACTACGGAAACTCCTTATAGCTCATTTTAATGTAACAACCTTCTGTTTTATCAAAACCATTAACATAACCGGTATAGCAGTAAAGATACAGTATAACTGTATAATAGAGGAAGACCAGATAGTTAATTGAAATGACTAGGATCCTGATAAATTCACTCCTATAATATTTCTGCCACGATATTAATGACAATTAGACAAGCACATATTGACATATAGGACACTAAGAAGGTAAATATTTGCTTCTTTTTCTACTTTTCAGAGGAATACCAATATGAGATACTCCAACCTTGCCAATTTCCTTAAGTTTAACTTTCAAAGGTTAAACTTGGTATTTTAATTAAAGCCATTTAAGACAATTTCTGAAACTTTTATGGTGAAATGGCGAGAAACAACAACATACCCAGTTTAATCCCCAAGTGTGGTCTGCGGAGGGTGGTGTGTACGCAGCCTTACCCCCTTGTGAAGGTAGAGAGGTTGTTTCGCTAGACCCTCGGATCAAGTAAAGCATATCAACATCAAGTATTGAAAGGAATGAAAATGATAAACTATATGAGAAATACTTATAACTTTGAAATTTCTCAAATTGCTTAAATTTGTCTATAAATGCATTTAACCATTGTCCACAAATACATAAAGTTGAGAAGTTTCCATATGGTGTCATCTTACCCTATGTTGCTCCGAATCTTCACAAATGTTGCGACAACCAAGGTCAGATCCTCCGAAAAATGCACTACTTTTGGAGAGAATCCGACATGCACCTGTCTGAGTTTTAAAGAGACTGAGCGATAGAGATCTTACCTCTATTGGATATTCTCCCTTATACTCATAAACATTCAGTTAGGAATTGGGATTACTGTTCAATGAAAGGTTGACATTTAAAAATGACATTGCCTCTTGAATTGTGGCAAACTTCATATAAATTGGTAGCATAATCCTCCGGTAGCCTCTTCTGTAGTTGGACATTGGGTTTGATTTACTTCCAGATATACAGCCTGGTTTATGTGATTCATGTTAATGCCTATGGTAATATGACTTAAATCCCTTTCTTCCTCATTATTCTTTTTGCCAATATCTTCTGTACGTTGCAATCCAGATGGACAAGGAAATTTACGTAAGTTGAACGATCTCAGTGCAAAATTTATATTCTGCCTGTCAGATGCTTGATTTTTGGTATACGAATTAATGGCTCCAGATGCACTAATACTATGAATCCTGTCTTCTGTAGATGGACATAATGAGGCAGAATTTGGAATGTCATGGTGTGCTGGATTTGGAGGAGATTTTTACAAGGCTTACTTTGAGGTGCTGTAATTAATTACATTTCCAGAATTCACATTCGTTTCACTTGTCTTCGACATTTTATCTGCAAGGACATTGTGAAGGAGGGAAAGAAAGAAAGAAAACAGAAAACCTTTTTTCCCACTGTTCTTTAATAGATAACTGGTAGTCTCTAATAATGAGTTAAGTATTAGCATCACGTTGAATTTTGTGATCCACCATATTGGCTTGTTAACCAGGTTGTGTGATATTCGTGGTATTTACTGTTATGCGTTTGTGTGTTCAGGTGATGCCTAAACAACCTGGTTTTGAACAAAGGAGAGATTTGTACATGCTGTATCACTACCTCAATCACTATAACTTGTTTGGATCTGGTTACCGGTCTTCTGCAATATCCATAATTGATGACTATCTACGGATGCTTAATGTCTAGATACTAGTTTTTGTTTTACATTCACTTCATTTTCTTGTACATGTAAAAAGCTTCGTCTTTCTCTAGCTGTGGCCATTTTTAAGAGCCGTTTGTATAATGTTTTCAACAGTGGTACTCCAAAATACGTGCTTGTATTATCAGTTTTAAGCTCCTAACAATGCCATTATGTAAGGTTCAATATGTTAAAGAGACTAATAAGTTACTTGGACAGAAGCTAACATTTTTCATCTATTTTGAGTGAATAAATTTTAAGTATATATGGTTGAAGTTTAGATATTTCTATTTGAACTTCAATCAAAAATAGTTGACTTTCGATCATATATACATAAACTTTAAATAAAAATAACTAAGTTCAGATAGATATGACTGAATCAACTATACGAAACTTCAAACATTTTGATACACTACGAATATAACTTCAATAGTGATCCCAAAATCGGGTATCCATGCAGTGAGGCCTTCTCTTTAAGGGAAATTTTTTGACATCGTAGTAAAATGAGTTATTTTCTACTCCCCTTTTTATCTATCATTTAAGGCATTGACACACCCAGTAAAAAATTACTGATACTCCCTCCGTTCATTTTAGACTTTGCACGCCTCCTTAAGAAATAATGATTGACATGAATATTGTACTATAATGTCCTAGAACTTATAAAATGATTTGGGGAATAAGTAATTAATGCTAAGAGTAAAACATAAAAAATTATTAAAAATAAAAATCTAAAAGTGAAGGAAGGTAGCTTTTAATCGCAACAAATATAAAAACTTATCAGAAGTATAAAAAGGCAAAGATATTCACACCCCTAAGCAGAAGAAAATAAAAATTGTGAGAGAGAATGGAAATGGAGATAGTATCATCAGAGAAAGGAGGCATAGGTGAGCTTATACAAGCACTTGAGCAAGCAACCCTAATGGCTAAACAACTTCCCACCACCACCACTCTTGATTCTTCTCAACTCCTCCAAATCTACTCTTCTCTTCACTCTGCTCACCACCATCTCTCTCTCTTCCTTTCCCAATCCCAATCCCACCACCATCCACCTGTTCCCGACAATTCCGTCTCCTCCGCCGTAGGCGCTGAGCCTATGCAAGTGGGTGATGATGAAGATGACGACAATGATGATGTAAATGAAACCGACCAGAATTCCAGGACTAGTCTTGACAGAGTTGAGGAGAGGATGAGGGATTGTTTCATTCAGAATAAGAGACCTAAAAGACCCCTTTCCCCGGTGTCGGCTGCGGCTGAGCAGCGGCGGAGTTACCACAATGACGGCCCTGCTTTGGACTTTGATCCTCATCGGACTAAGTTGAGGTCCTTGGATCTTATTTATCAGTTTCATTCTTGAACAACTGTGTAGAGAATTTGATTATTTTCTGTTTGAAATTATAGCTACTTATTGGGAGTGGATAAATTATTAGTTATTCGAAATGTATTTTCATAATCCCATCGAGATAATATAAGCCATTTTCCCCCATTTGGATTATCAGTTGATTTTTGCTTCTTGATTTCACTGCAAAATTGTTATGAATATAGTGCTAATTGATCTATAGATTAATTTAAAGTGTCAAGCACTCTGTGCATCCGAGGTCTTTCGAAAACAGCCTCGTGGTAAGGTTTTCATACACTCTACCCTCCTCAGACCCCACTTGTGGGATTATACTGGGTATGTTGTTGTTGTTGTAAGCACTCTGCATAATTAGAGTTACACAATAATACACTGAGAGAGAATAACAACAACCACCATGCCTCAATAGCAAGCCAGGTTAGAGTCGGTTGTATGAATTTTCACTTTTCATGGATAATAGAGAGTGATCTGATGCCAAAAAAAATAATCATTTATACATAAACCTGAATATATTATTTGTCTTTAATTAATACTACTCTACTAGTGAGGGTAAAAGAAGTAAGATATGGGATCAAATATTTACACCTTGACAATTCTCTCAGCATTTGTGCTGTGTTGAATGGATTAAGGCTTTGATGAATCTGACAACAGTAGCAAGGGAGGCTCAAATCAAGTTGTTGTGGGGTTGCTCTTTTTGCTGTCAACTGTAGCTGTTGGAATATCCAGCTGGTGATATTGCTCCAGGGTTGTACCCTCCCTATTCCAGATTCCGGTACCATTGGCCTTTACTTTCAAGTACCCTCAGCAAAGCTCAACACCAAGTGACACCAGAAAATCCTAGGCTTTAACAATCGAATTATGCAGCCTTACAAAATCATCCAGCGCAAGCTCCTCGGGCCTTGACTGAAAAAGAAGGGAAAACCAAATGCGAGAAGAACTGATTTAGATAGACCAGTTGCTGGAGCTCCATTGACTGGATAAATGAGAAACTACATCAGTAATACCGTGGATGGAAGACCAGCACTAACAAGAGCTTCTTCAATCTCAAGAGGAGAACATATATGTTGTAGTGTCTTTCGTAACATCTTACGTTTTCCATTAAACGCACAGTTGACCTTAACCCATCAATGAGGAATAGAATGTCAGTCAGCTATGAATAATAAGAAAGATAAACTACTCACCATAATTAACCCTAAATTCCCAAATTTGTTTTATAACCAAGCATTGGCCTAACCATGGATTGCAGATGCTGTTTTTTTAGTTATATAATATACGCTTCCAATCGTTATATCACACATGAATACACAGGGAAAACAAAAAGGAAAGTGAAAGGGTAGGCTGTGAGAACCATTGAAAAGAAGCTTTTTGCTGAAGAAACGGGAGGATAATCTACAGGTTGCTTCAGTCTGAAGGAAACTACAGCTGCATCAACCTGAAGAAGAACAAGAAATACGCAATTCACTTTGCGAGCCAATGAAATAATCATAACAATTACCTATTAGACACCATCATATGGACATGGAAAATCCATACCACCAAAGATCCTGTACATGATTTGGGAACTGTATTCTTCAAATAATACTATTTGTCAAAGAGATCAAAGAAGGTATTAAAGGAAACAGGCTTAGAAAATACTTCTCAATGAAGGAAACACGTTTAGACGTTAAAGTAAAGTTCCATTCTACCATGGTTCAAAATATTTGATATTGGACAGAGCATCACATCTTGAAGTTGTCTAGGGGCATATGTTCAATTTACTGAAAGTGACAAGTGACATTGCCTGGAAGAGTCTCTAAATTCCAAACTGCTAATGTTTAAGTTCAAAAAGTAGTTAATTATAATCTTTTCTCAGTTCACAATAGGTGTTCAAACAGTAAAATATAAAGGGGGCGCTTACTTTAGGTTGTGGGAAGAAATTTGTCCTCGGCACCTTAAATTTGTATTCAGGATCTGCAGAGATAAATGTAAATGCAAAAGCTTGAGATTATTGAGTAATACATACAAAAGGACTTGGAGCTATTTATTTTATAAAGATGTGAAAATGTCATTGATACTAAAGATGTGATTTTGATTAGTAGAGTACATCTTTGAGACTCGAAGAATATGGACCGCCAGCATTCAACTAAACACAAGTTTGAGGTACTAAGGATCAGATATAAGAGATAGCATATCCACTGCAAATAGGAGTTGATATATCAGATAATTAGAAGTGGAGTTTTTGGAATTTAGCATCAGAGTCTTGGAAGAGTGCATTTTTTGTCTCCCGGGACCAGGTAGCCAAACATGTATCTATGACCTGGTGTAATGATAGCTGGAAACCAAATAAGACTTTGAAAAAGAAGAGGTTTGGGTCACATTTCCTACGCAGAAAATTTACTTCATATATTTCTACATATATTGTATGTATTGTTATACATAACTACAAAGTAAAACTAAGTAATTAGGGTTGTTCTTTTATCAAAGATATCACCAGCAAATGTTTGTCATCCTCAGTCCAGGACTAGAGTTATGACATTGAAGTCTAAAGTACTACGTCACCCCTCACAAGACTTCTCAAGTACCTGAATAGAAGTTGATGAAAATATTAATGGGTCGATACTCAGAGGACCGTAAGGATGAATCCACCATTCGCACAGCTGCTTCCTCCTGAAATTCCATACAATCAACTGTCAGTAGTCCTTCCAACAATTGGAACAGTTTGGTGGGATTTTTCTTTTCTTTTTGGTTGAGTTTGGTGGGTTTTAGTAACATGTGAAATGCATCAAACTGTTTCCTCTATGCCATAAAGTTGCATACTTTGTGAAAATGACCTCCTACATTATGTCCCAAGAACATCTACCACTATATTTTTCCAAAACTAGTAGTCATAGATGTTACTATAAACATATAAAAACGGCACGAGGAGCTTGTTAGGTTTCAGTAACCATCAAAAGTAACTACCATATAGGTTTAAGCAAGAAACTTAGCTAAGTGAAATTAGAAACTGGTTCAGGATGCCGATGCAGACAGAAGTCAAAGCCCTATCTTAGACTCCAAAAAAGTTGCTTTCTTTGTTTGGTGTGCAGTGGGTATTGCCTCCCCGACTGAGTTGAATTTTAGAAACAGAGAATATTTGTGAATCGGCGAATCTAGAGAGGATACTAATCATCTTACACTTGTACTTTTGGTGCAAAGAGAGAATATTGTGTTGTATAGAGAGTTCACAAACCTTATAGGTACCTGGGTGGCTTGGGTTATCATATAAACAACTTGGACATATTTTTGAATTTTGACACTAACTTGGTGTTCAGTAATGAAATTTTGGCATATAAAATGAAAAAGAAATCAGGGAAACTTTCACAAACGGATGGTGCACAAGAAAAATGACAAGACCCGAGGCAACCTCTATGGCAACCAACATTACTCACTCTAAACATGCACAGGCATTACAAAGAAGCTTGCTTAGTTCTTTGATTTATCAAAAGAAATCATACAGGTTGTTAGCGACCCGCTAAAAATTGAGATGCAAAAGCTTGGACTGAGTAAAGAAGTTTTAGTCTTATTGCTTCGGCCTATATATTTTACATCTAATTGGTGAATTCTAATCAAGACCAAGGAGAGGCAGATTGTAAAAAAGTATGACAAAACACAGAACAACCAACAGTCTCTGATGCACAACATAAGTCGTCCGGTTGAAAAAGAAAATTAGAAAAGAAAGAGAACTGTACCACCATTCCAATATCAACAAATAATTCCTACTAGCTATTGTTGGCATTAGCGATCAATTAATGTGGAAGCATATTTAAACTGACAATACAAACCTGGAGTAACAAAACTACTTCTGAGAAGATATCCCCCATGGGAAGAAGTTGCTTAATTACTTCTGTACTTATGTTAAAAGGTAGATTGGAGACTACCTGCAATAAGAAAGGGATTTACATCTCCTGTTAGCATGATATTGATTACATTAGTAATTTGCACTAGAAACACATAATTTAAAGGCACAAAAGTGTCAAGAATAGGACCAACAGAGTCTTATACCTAGATTCAAAGGAAGAACTTGAGAAATGAATGTACGTTCTCACCTTTGCATATTGCGGTTTCACACCTGAAGAATTTCTTCCACTTTGCGAAACTGTGGACAAATGGGACCGTATATGACATTTCGTGAAATCCTCTTGCAAAACCTATAGATGCAGTGATCACATTATTACATTCTATGTTTCTTTGCACTAGAAACCACTGAGGCATAATGTAAACCAAGTACAGTTATCTCCTTTTACAGTAGAAGAATGCTCTATATTGGGTTAGGAACTATATTCTCAAATATTAACTTTTAATCTTGTATTCAAAGCGGAGGAAAGTGAACTAAAATTGTTACCTTTACACAGTCTAGACTGGAAAATCTCTCTGTTACAAGGGCTGCCATATAGGGATCCTTAGATCAGTGAAAAAGAGAATTGTGTCAACAATAAAAAGGTACAATATGGAAAAATAGAAGATAGAAAAACTTTTATTTCCTCATAACTATTCATGTAAAGATATATATCCTCAAAGTTTGTTATGTTTCAACATTTTCAGTGTCACATGGTTATTCTACACACACACACTCATATAGGCATACACTCACTACGCTTTAATCCCAAGCTAACCGGTTATAGTCACTACATAAACCCATGTCATTCCAATAAGAATTAATATGTCTTATAATCTCAAACTTTTCATTGACATACAAGACTCTTCTAACCAGACAAAAAGACTCCTAATATTTACTCTATGCTTGGGCAAAAAAAAAACAGAAGTACATTGAAAGTGAAAAAGAATAAACCTTTTCAATTGCAAGGACAGTGGCACCAGAATTGACAAGAACATTGGTCAGGGAACCGGTACCAGGCCCAATTTCAACCACCAAATCTCCTTCTTGCACATCAGCAGCAGCAACTAGTTGATCATTTACCTCCGAATTCAGCATGTAATGCTACAGTTCACAATAGAATTAGAAAACATAAAACACCAAACTCACTCAATCATACCCATTTCTCTGTTCACTTTACTACGGAACTGAAAAACATCAAACACCAGCTCGCTCAATCATACCCACTTCTCTGTTCGATGAAATGCCCCAACGAACAATACCAATTACCCATCTACTGAAAGACTGAACTAGAAGGGAAATTGCGTTAAGAAGGAGCTAATACCTGCCCAAGTGACTTTCTTGGAAAACGACCTTTAGAATTGAGAGCTTTGAGGGTGGCATGATAGTCGTCCTCAGTCTTGTTGTTAATTTTTGTTTCGCTTTTGATTTTAGATATTGCATTTACTGTATGAAGGGATTTGGGTCTTTGACTATCGGCAGCAAAGGGTCCATCGTTCGCCGGAAAATTTGCGAAGAGTAGAGGCTTTGGCTTTGAAGAGAGTGGCAGCAGGGAATGTAGCAAAGAAGCCATTGGTAGTTTTTTTGCGGTTATTGATCTGTTAATTTCATGGGTTTATCCATGGGAATGTTCACTTAAAAGACAATTTTATCCTTTTAAAAATGTACTTGTCCTAGGCATCGTTTAACTTTTCAAGGGCAAAATAGACTTTCAAAAAACAGTTGGTTTTACACTTTTACCCACCCTGCAATTTTTCTGGATGTCCCTATTACTGCAATTGCTTATTATTAATGACGTTACTCGAGGGTCTTTCGCGGAAACAGCTTCTCTACCTACTCGAGATAAGGGTAAGGTTTGCATACACTCTATTCTCCCAGACCTTGCTTTTGGGATTACACCAGGTTTGTTGTTGTTGCTCATTAATGATGACCAAATGTGTAAGCACTGTGGACAAGATTTTTTTTTTAAAAAAGTCTCATAATACAGGAATATAGTAGTACTACAGCATCTAGTTAGTAACTTGAGGTTCATGGCATGAAAATTCAGGTTTATAAACATGATGAGATAAAAGGTATATCTCTAAACTACCTATACAACTTTGAATGAATAAAACTTGAGTCAGCAAGACTAAGAAGTTCATTCTCCTCCCATAGTAGTTGTGAACTTCTGTCTTCTGTTGTTTCCACCAGAGACTTGATGTCTATTTCAGTACCTAAGCTATTGACTTCGAGCGTTACTTGCGGTAACTCTGGTGCAGAATATTGTTGCTGTCTAGAATCATAATTCTCTAGTGGTGGCACATATACTTCGTCACCAAAAAATATTGCAGAATAGTCCTGAAGTTCCCCTGATGATGGCTGTGCTGAAAGCTGGTCTTGGTGTATGAAGCTGCCAGGCAATTCTGGGCTTTGACGTGATATTTTATTCGCTGCATTATCAAATAGTAGAAGACTCTGTTGTTCTGAAATGCTGTTACAAGGATGATTGAATGTGAGATTCTCAGGTTGAACTGAAGAGAATTGAATTAAGGTACTTTCAATAGGGGTTTCCAAGAATTGTGGTGAAGATTGCTGCTTGTGAATGTAGTCCTCTGACATTGAGGAACATAGACCAGAATACGCGTTGTTTGGGATTAAAGCACAAGAGGAATCGTTGTGACCAAAGTTGACAGATTTCCCATCTGTGCTCAATCTAAAACCAATAAACTCCAAACCAGAATTTGAGTCTGTGGGCTGGTTTGCATTGCCACTTTGGATGCTGAAAAGCATGTTCTTTTTCTTGTCACCATATACTCTGAAGTTACTACTATGAGCTATTCTTGGCACAAATGTTGAATGCTGTCCAATTAGGCCAGAATTTGCAGAATCCAAGAGACTGTTCTGCTGCTGGAAACTGCCCATTTGGCCAGAAGTTGGACAGTTCATGCCACCAGTTCCTTGCTGGAAGTGTGGCTGAAATGGGTGTTGAATAGAATGAGAATATCCCGGCGAAGAGCTGAAATTTAGAGAAGATAGGTATGGTTGAACTTGAACACATTTTGCATTAGCATCATTTGATAGGATTTGGTCATAGATAGAAGCAGCTGAACTTTGTTGAGCTCTTTTGAGGCACATGCGATATTTCTGCAAAAAATATACTCTTTTTGTTTAATAGCAATTAACATCTATCCATAATAGTATATCACAAGAATTTAATATGTCATGATTTTTAGAATGAAGACATTCAACATCTGTGACACATGCATCCAGGGACAAGTGCAAGGTTCTACCTCTTAATGCAAAGATTTTGCTAGATACTAAATGCATTTATCATGTGCTTACTAAAACTGAAGATTCATGTATTAATTTCAGAGATTTCGTGTTGTAATTACGCTTTTATGATTCACATTTCCTTATTTTGGATAATTCCTAAAAGAAAAAAAATGCAATGTCCATATGGAGAAAAAGGAAAAGTAAGTTAACAGGACAGCATATCTGATGAAAATTTGATAGAAGTGATAGTAAAGAGATTCAAAGCTCTGCAGAAGATTATAATAATATAAATGAAAACACACCTGCAAATGACTGGCAACATGTTCTCTAGTCAATCCAGGTTCATTCATAATTTCAACTATTTTCTTAGGAACAGCCTCTGGATATCAATTAAGAAAACCAAAAAAAAAAGCATCATGAATATCAACTCTTATGCATAGTGTCAAGTATCAACAACATAATTTAGAACAAAAAAAAATTAACTCTCAGGGAAAAAAGAAGGGGAGGAAAGGTTTTACTTTCATGGCCTAACTGATGAATAGCTTGCAAGAAATTTTGATGCATGTTTGGAGTCCATACAACCCTTCGTTTCTTTTCGATGTCTCTATTTTCTTCACTTCTGTCTCTGTTAGCTTTTCGCTTACCCTTCACAACATGAGCCCTTATTGCTGCATCAGTATCAGCAGATGATGTGTTTTCTCTACTTGTCTCTGAAGTTACAATCTGAGGCATTCTTGAAGCATTTTCATCATCATTATTTTCTTCTTGATTGACTGCTGCTTTTCTACCTTTCTCCTTCTCTAATGCCTTTTGACAAAACTTGTTCATCTCATCTGTGTCTGAGAAATTCACAACATATGCTGCAACAGTACTACAATCTTGGACTTGATTTTCACATCTTGTATCATCTGATGACATTACTGTGGGAAAAAAAATGTGCAACCCCTTGAAAGATTTTGTAAAATCTTGATTGGAAAAAACAAAATATTACCATAAAATAAACTATAGAAAACACTTACAAATAGTAGGAAGATTGAGTTTGTTCTTGATGATTTGGAGTATGTCAACCCCATTTGTGTTGATCCTGTGGATGTTTGTAAGAACAAGATTGAAGATGCTCTTTCTCTCCCAAATAGCATTTAAAGTATCCATTGTTTTTCCAACATGCAAAACTGATAATAAAACAGAAATACAAGAGTTCAAACTTTATTTTGAACTAAGATATATCACAATTCAAAGAAAGCTGTAGAAACTTTATACTAGTAGTATATACCTTGATGAGTTTGGTTGTGAAGCATATCAGAAACAATATTATGGCAAGTAAAATCATCAAGGACTAGAAGTATGCAGATAGTTTTAGTTCCCATATTAGATGAATTGACAGTAACTCCCTGAATGTCCATGTTTTCTTTTACATAGATGTAATAGTTTAAGGAGGTTTGGCAATAGGGGATATGATGTTGTATTTTGTAAGAGCACGGGAAACACAAATTATTTCCATTAATTGCTTTTATACTACTTAAACCTCCCCCCCCCCCCCACCCCCAAAACCTGTTATGTTTGTAGGCCCAATGAGTCTTGCGCCAAATTTTCTTAATTAGTTCGAAAATTACTTGGAAAATAGTTTAGAGCACGTCTTAAACATTTAAAGATTAGAATCCGTTGCAGCCTATATAAACGTGGCTTTATTGGTGTATATGTATCATCTTTCCTGGATTTCAAGATTTTTCACGTTGAATTATGTGTTCTTTCTTTTTGTTATCGTTAATTTTATTTGTGTTGTCTCATAATAACCCCCGCCCCAAAAAAAAACAAAAGAAAAAAAGAAAGTAAGAAAGAGAGGGAAAAAAATAAAAAAGGTCTTTTTCATTTTTATATATTTATACTTAATATACAAAATTTATGTATTTGTCGCGGCTAAAAAATAGTTTGAGAGAGAACTTTTTTGTAAATTTATAAGAGAACAAGGATGGGTAAATAAATCCTCAAAAGGTGAATTGGGAATTTCTTATATAGGGTAAGGGGAGAATTTAGAATTCATCAAAGACATGAAAATATGAGTATTCATTGGTTTTTTTTTAAATAAGTTCTTATGAATTTAGTCAGGGTGTAGATAATAATGTCTTCTTTTGTTTTTCTATCTATTCCTCGTTCAAGGATTTTTCACATTTTACTATGTATGATTAGGTGGATTTAACTCATGCATCCCTCAAACAAATTTAATTACAAGCATATAATTGGTTTATTTTAACGAATCGAGCGACGTGATCCGTAAGAATTCATATAGTCCAACTAGTAAGAATATAAGGTTCAATTATTATAGACTTGCAAGTGTTAATTCAGATTTTGTACCTATTTTAAAAGTTGTGCAAATATAGCTTGAAACTAATAAAATATTAAATTGTCGTTTAGCATCTATACAATTTAAGACCGTGATATAACTTTCTCATAAGATTTTTATTTGCTAAAAAGAATCTTTATGTTATGGTCTAAAATGTCCATAAATTACTAAAGAAATAAAAAGAGAATCATTTACTAACTAACTATCTGGAAAAAAGACAACTAGCAAAAATTTCTATTGTTTTCTTTTGCTTACTCGGGCTTTTTTCGAATGAGCGAGTATACTGTCCATTTGGTTGAGGTTCTAGAATTAAAAAATAATAATCAAGAACCTGGTTCTTTGTAAAATTCTTATTTTTCACCAAAAAAAGCAGAAAAGTATGGCATCGACTGTGTTTTCCATATATATATTTGTAATAATTGCTTTTTCTAAACTGAAGGTAACCTTGGAGCAGCAATAAAATTATCTCTGTGACCTATAAATCACGGGATCGAGTTGTGGAGCAGTCACTAATGCTTACATTAGAATAGATTGTCTACATCATACTCCTTGGGGTGCGGCCCTTCCTCGAACCCTGCTAACGTGAAATGCTTTGTGTACCAGACTGACATAATTGCACTCCCTAAACTAAACTACAATATGGTTGGTTCATCACATTTGACATTTTTTACCTTCTCACTTGTGCACAACACACCTGTGCTGGTTATACACTTTACAGTATAGAGGGTAAAACTTACAAACAAAAGAACTACTGTATTATAGTTCGCCCCATTGCTGCAAAGATCTCCATCTATTTTACCTCATTTTACAAGTCAGCTTGCATATATACCAAATGGGAAAGAAAAAAACAAATAAAAGAATAATATGCACATTATTCTGACAATTGCTGCCTAAGAGAAAAACCTCACCTACATATACCTCATTTACAAGTGAGCTTGCATTTACCAAATGGTGCAAAAAACAAAAATAAAGGTTAATATGCACCATCACTGTGATAACCAATTTACAGGATGCAAAGATATTTGATAATGCTCCATGGCTAATCGAACAAAAGCTTTCGTCTAACTGACTTGGGATAGTTCCGGATGGGTTCTTTATCTCTCTCTCCAGAAGTATCCGCACTAATCTTTGGGCATCCGGCTTCACTCTCTCCAGGCGTCTCATGACTAGGGACCTTGGATGATCGATAGAAGTTGGTGATGCTGAGTTGAACACCTCTCGGTGATTCTGAATTTTCAGACTTCATTGGTCTTTTTCTACGTGATTTTGATTCTTTTAATTCCTGGGATATCACAAATGAGCATTTATAGTAAACAAAACAAACTTTCCTGCAGAATGGAATGGGGCGGGGGTCGAAGTAGGGTAGAGAAAAAGTACATCATTCTTTACCTTGTCTCTCAAGAACTGGGACACCTTTTCTGGAAAAGCATTCTGTACAAGCACCATATCTTCTTCAGTTGACAAAAAGCTGCATCCATCCTTGACATGAATCTGCAGGGCACCAGGTTCATCAAGTAAATCTGTGGGCTCATCAGCTATCCCCGGCTCCTGCTCCGTATCAGAGTCTTCAGAAGGGATGCAGATTACATTTCTCATCTCACGTGTTGGTTTCTTCCAATTGATTACGTAAAGTTGATGTCCAAGTCTTGTCTTCACCCGCTGAATGGAGTCAAATTCATATTGTCCGCCTAACAATTGATCTTTGGAATTTGAAGCCACGTCTCTTAGAAATATGGTGGATAACATGGGAAACATTCTTTGACGTGTATAAGATGGCTCCCAGTGCAGATAATAACCCAGATAATCAACTATCATATCAGTCTTTGGATTTCCCCATGATAAATGATAATCACCATCTGCAAAAAATGTTGCCATGAGGGTGAACGAGGTACAGAAAGATATAAAAAAAAACTTTAAAAAAAGAACAACTTGTCTTGAATTGATTGTAGACAAAATGCAAGAGGGCACCTTATATAGGAGTTCAGACTACTATAATAAGATAAACTTATACTAACATGAAATAGTGAAAGTTTTAGGGAATGTTTTCTGTTAGAACTGTCACATAGAAGAAACAACAATAGTAAACTTATGACAAGAAAATAAAAGTTTAGTCGGAAGAAATTTAGGTCTACCAAGACTCCAAGATCCTAGGGCCACAAATACTATATAGAAAAATATAAGAAAAAAATTGAACTTGCTACAATTGACTGTAGACAATATACAAGAGGACTCCTTACAATGATGTAAAGAAAGTTTTTACCCCTCCCTAGGAGCTCCCACCCCTTTTTGCTCCTTTGGTGACTCGAACTCACAACCTCCGGGTTGGAAGTAAGGGGTGCTTACCATCCGAGCAACTCCCTCTTGTCAAACAGTCAAAGAAAGTTATTAAATAAGAAATTAACTTAACATGAAATAATGAAAATCTAGAGTAAGGCAAGCTTCCTATTCATATAGCAGATTTACCTCACCATTTGAGCTAGGTTTTTAGGTTTAAGTTGGCCCAAAATCCCTAATGTTGAGCTACCAAGGTTGGGCCACCCATGTGATATCTTCGCACTCTAAAAATGTCCATCCCTGGAAGTGCAGGGTGTTAGAATCCACATCAGTTAAGTGAACAGAATGTAGTCTCCTTATATGGTTTTGGCCAATATCCTCACTTAACTGATGTGGATTCTTTTATCATAATTGCCAGTTCACTCACCATATTGCCGTTGCTTGTTCAAGTACATTTTTGTGATCTCATTGTTTCGGAAATTCTGCTCTGAGGCTATCATTCTGCAAACTTTAAGCTTCCAATTCTCATTTCTTTTCTGTTCTTTTTCTTTATTATCCTGTCATATAACGCCACAGTCAGCATTTAGTGAAGGATGAGACCAGAAGGAAAAAGGAATGCCCTGAATAAGAAACCTGACAGAACATATCATTTCAGTAAAAGATCAATGAAGCAGGGTGTTTCAGATGTACCAAATCACATGGGGAGCAATTACATTTGAAGTCCAATGGCTTCTGAATGCAACCCTCATTGGCGGTGGAACTGCAGTAGTGACAAGCAAACTTGAGGTGAGCTTTCTTGCTGCCAGGATGCCCACAGATTGAACAATGTGGCACTTTGGTCTTCCGAGGGCTCTCATCTGAACTGGGTATAAAACTACTGTCTAAGTTGACGTCACGTTGAAACACCTGTAGATCCCCTCCACCTATTTCCTGCAACCTGTATTAATGGGCAGTTAACTGTAAAGGGTACTCACAAACCACTATTCATTGTTTTCGTAGCAACAACTTAAATTTGTAAATATCATCGTTGACTATTCATGCCCCATAATCCACCTGCTCACTCAGATCAAGAGAAATACAAACCTATGCAAGATCTCATCATCACTGAAAGATTTGACAAAACGAAATGCTGTTTCAAGCCCGATCCCAGGTACACCAGTCAAGTTGTGGTCATTTCCCACCAAAAGAGAAATTGCTATCAACTGATTCCTTCTCAGCCCAAGACCAGACTCAATATCTGACATGTGATAGCACTCAAATGGTTCCTGCACCAAAAATGAGATGCATCAATGTACAATAAGTGATATCAGTCAAATCGTCTATATACAAAAAGTTGTGGGCATTTACCACTAAAAGCATGATAACTCTATCAACTTGTTTCACTAGATAAATAACTCTACCGGTCTTTCATCCAATAAAGAGTTCATGAAATTTTTTATCAAGAGTTATGCTAGCACACCCCTTTCTGATAGAAAATTTAGACAGAAAGCAACGCAAGAAAGGTGAATTTTTTAAAGTACTAAACCAAATATGAATTAAGAAACTAAAAGAATTACAAAAGAGTACCACTAGAATACTATATGAAGTGTTAGTGTGTTACTTATGACTATTATCAATGGTTAAATATGACAAATATTCACATAGAATAACAAAAGAGCCTAAATCACATCATTTTTCTTATAATTGAAGACAAACTCTATGGTAAGAAAATTTAAAGACATATTATTTCTATTATTTATAAACACCTATTTAGTTAGGTATGATATATCTGTTCTATTAAAACGTTTGGTAAGAAAAATAACTCATTCAGTTGCAATTTTTGTTACTAGCATTATCTCATGTATGAGAACTAATTGTAGGAAGTGCACCATATCCCATAAACAGAAAATAAAAACGAAAGGAAAAAGTAGATTCACAAACACAATAAAAGAAGAGTAACCTAACCTTATAACACAGAACAATAAAATAAGAGCTTATATCGGTCATATGTTTCGTACCACATTTATATACACACTAACAAAAAGTTTTACATCTTTCATATTACACATAAAATACGTGGGAACATAGTAATGGCTTCTAGTTTAACCATGACCCCATGAGAAAGGAGAGTCCAAGTAATAGCATCTGGTTTAACCATGATCTCATGCGAAAGGAGAGTCCAAGCATACTTACATTGGAGTTGGGTTGCATATTTTTGATAACACAGTTGGCTCCGAAGAGAAATGCATCACTGTCAGAAGTAATACAAGCATCAACTAGTCCTTCTCTATTCAACTGTGCACAGAGTGCTTCAGCTTCTCCTTTTGCTTTTAGGACTGGCACTCCAAGAAGTTCAAGCAACTCCTAATGGAACATAATAATTTATACTTTAGCTAACTAACAGAAACATGTCACATTAGCAGCTACGCAAGAGAGGAAGGTCAAGCTCACTAAAAATCTAAAGAAGAAGTAAACTACCATGTGTGGTGACTTGTAAAAGTAAGGGAAGTTGGATAAAGTCAACAATAAGGGACTGTGCTACCTGCAGTAACGAGATTAGGACAAAACATCCCCGTATTTTCCATAGGACAAGCTAAACTAATTACAATCTATAAGCTTTTCTCCTCTAATACGGGAAAGTTATATATATACACATGATTTTGCTTCAACTGACCATATAGCAATCTAAAGTGTGGACTTCTATTACGACAAAACCTTCAGTTTCCTTCACTTTTCATACAATATTATTCCTTCCATCTGAAAAGATTGACTTGATAACCTTTTGCATCTCGTGG
This sequence comes from Jaltomata sinuosa, assembly GCA_003996215.1. Lineage (NCBI taxonomy): Eukaryota > Viridiplantae > Streptophyta > Magnoliopsida > Solanales > Solanaceae > Jaltomata > Jaltomata sinuosa. The sequence goes on along the minus strand of QJPP01000001.1, from coordinate 695,228 downwards.
AGAACAGTCAAACCAACATGAAAGATTCACCCTATGTTGGGTCAGTGAAAAAACTGAGATATCAGAGCACGTTACAATACCATAAAAGCATGTGATGGTTTATCTTACTCGCTCTTCAAAATAAAGTATGTGAATAGCTCCTTAACGAAAGTAGCTTTCTAATCCTACTATCCAATTTCTTGGCGGCAAGTTATCAAGCAATACCATAGCCTCAATACTTGCTACAATATCAAAAAACTTGTTCATGACAATGACTTTTACATATACCCTAGGCTAGGCTCATACTGAACTGCAAAGGAGAAATCTTGAGATGAAAAGAAACACAAAGATACATGTAGATAAGAGAGTCAAAACAAAGTAGTGACAGTATATAACTTACAACACATTCTTTTTCGCATTTCTGAAATGCCTTGTTCCTTTCAATTGAAATGCCCTCCCCAGCTGCTGGCAAATTCGATAAATCAATTCCTGATGCCCGAAAAAACCGTGCAATCCTTGCCTGAGACTTAAGTGGTGATGCAGTACCATCCGTGACGAAAACAGGAAATGCCCCAAACTACAAAAACATCAGACAACACTTCCCTCAATACTAAAGTTCACCGAACAGCAATCTTTTTGCTCCCATTGAGAAACCAATACAGAAAAAGAAAGTCTTCACAACGAATGTCTTTTTCTTATGTTCAAAAGGTCTTTACATTAACTCCACCTATCTAAATTATATTGCAAAGCATATCAATACAACAACAGCATACCCCATGTATTCCCACAAAGTGGGGTCTGGGGAGGGTAGAGTGTATGCACACCTTACCTCTACCTCATAGGTGAGATAGAGAGGTTGTTTCCGAACAAAGCATAACAATACGCAATGTTGAAAAGAGCCGAATTGGTACAAATGAATCAAATATTAGACTTCCACTAGTATGGAATTGAGACACAATTGATTGGCATTGTATTAAGAATGATGATCAAAGATGCCATGAATACATTTGCTAAGCAAGCTCAATAATACCCCGACCCCCAACCCACCCACCCACCAAAAAAATCAAGAGAACCCGCCAAGTTTGCTCTTTTCTATCAAAAGAACACCCACCCACCAATTCTTTTCGGTCAAAAACAAGAAAAAGAATTGAAATTCTTAGTTGGGTGTGTGTAAGTATAGGGTACCTTAGAGAAGAGATTGATGGTACGGAAGAAAATGAGTCTGATATGTGGATTTCGAATTTGGCCTTTGAGTGCAGTTTCTTGCTGAACGATCCAATATGATAAGTCCACAGCTACACGTTTGTTTCTCAAGAAATCAAAGCCTTCTACTCGAGCATAGGGTTTTAGAAAATCCCAGAAATTTCCACCAACCCCCATTTTATCTTCATGAATTAAATTCCAGAAATTGGAAATCTTAGATTCTACGAGAGTTGCAACTTGAAACTGGAAACAGGAGAAGAAGTAGGGGAATTTTAGCCGTTGTGAAATTGCTTGAACTGTTAAAAGGAAAAGAAAAATCATGGGCTCTTTGCTTGTAACAAGCCCAATGGTGAGCAATTTTACAGGTCGGCCCATGATTTGGTTGTAATTTTTTGGAAATTTGGCCACTAATTGGCATTAGAAAGCCCAAGTATTTGAAATTGGGGCCCGGTAGCCCATATTTCATATTAAGAAGCCTGATATAAATTTGTTTATCCTAACAAATGTTGTGAAGTTTTTGGATATACTAGATGTTTATCTGGTCGATGTAGGGGTTCGATCAAGATATCTAATCTATTTTCATAAAGGGTTACAGTCATACCATGTCGCTTTACATGATAGTCAAATCATATAAAAGATAACAACAATTTGTGAAGCAAGTCTGGAATGTACTTGACATAATTTGAAAAATATTATACGATGATGATACAATTCTATCAACGGATTGAAGGTGCAAATGATCGACCAGTTTATCAGATGATAATTTGACATATCTAATCACAAAGACACTGCCAACTTCAACATATGATAATTTGGCATACAAGATCGAAGTACATACGCGTTGTATTCTTTTTCCCTTAACCAAGGTTTTATCCCATTAGATTTTCTTGGTAAGGTTTTTAATGAGGCAGCTAGCAAATGCGTATTATTAGATACGTGTACTCTTTTTCCTTTACTGAGATTTTTTTCTCACTATGTTTTTCCTAGTAAGATTCTAACGAGGCACATTATTTTTTAATGAACATTCAAGGGGGAGTGTTATATGAATACATTTAATTGTGGATGTCCATTTATTACTCCTATAAGCAGTTTTGCAAGCAAGTCCCTAAAAACAGCTCACAAGAGCTTGTAAGTAACTTTGCAAGCAGGTTCGTATAACATGCTTACAAATAGCTTTGCAAGCAAGTTTTTATAAGTAACTTTACAAGAAGGTTCCTATAAGCAGCCTACTAACAACTTTGCAAGCTGTCTCTGTTCTTCTATAAATAGAAAATTATTTCAATTCATTTGTACATTAGTTTAAAGAGAAATAAAATCTTTGTCCCTCCTTCAATTGGCTATATCTTTTGTTGTTCTTGACATTTTATTATTATAGCATAACAATCTTCTTCTTGTTGTTGTTTTGGTTTTTACTCCTCGGCAGTGGTGCAAAATGGGCAAAGGGAAAGAAAATAATTGACAACAAAAAGACAAAACATACTAATATTGGGAAGAATACGCAGCATTACATATGGTCGTCTCGCCACATTTGTGAAAAATTATATGGAAGCAAACAGGCCATGGGGATATATAGACATGTCCAATTTTGACCAATAAATTTAACAATGATTTGTTCCTTTGTGTATAGGGGGGATTCATGCATACAATCTTGTTATTATGAGTCTTATGAGATGGATTACAAAATCAATTTCAACATCATGGTGATTATTATTTTCAAATTTGTTGGTATATGGACCAAGCATTAAGATTCGACTACAACCCCATAAACACCCCCAAAAAAATATATATATTATTGAATAAAAGATACAAGTATAGGATTAAAAAAAAGTTGCACCTTTCAATTGTTAGCCTAAGTATCAAAAAATGCAGGATTTTATTATTATAATATTTGTTTATGTTTTTCTTTTCCATGTAGTACACGTACAAGTTAGACGAAAATCTAAATATTATTTTATACATAATTAATAGAATATGGAACAAGAATGGGATATGTTAATAACTATAAATGGATTAAAGTAACAAAGATTAACCTTCATGTAATAAGTTAATTACATAATACCAATTTTTGGTACAACAAATCAATTCTAATAAGAAATAACCCCTACATTACAATATCTACATTCTTAATCTCTATTATACACTATGCAATCCCAGCATTACCAATGCCTTGTATTAAAAATACTAATCCTATATTATTAATCTCTCTACATTACACTTGCTACACTATTAATCCCTACATATATAACTTAATTAATATATATGAAGCCAAATTAAACGACCCCTTAGCAAAGAGCATGAGGACTAGAGAGAATTGATATATAGATTTTATCCCTACCAGAAAAGCAAGCATTGTCTATACAAAATAAGGAAAATCGTGTTTTTTCAGTTTAATTAGTTAATCGTCATCTAAAGGTTAACCATCAATAGATAATTAGGTATGAATCATAACTACTATATACTCTCTTCCTTTACTTTTACTCGTCCATGATTGATTTTGTACACCCTTAAAAGAATACTCTTTCCGTCCCAAAATAAGTGTCATCTTAGCAAAAATCACGTCCATTAAGAAATTAATAAATACAATATCTCTTGAAAATTGAACACTATTAAGTAGATGGATCGTATAAATGTATAATTGAAAAAACATATTAATTTTTGTCTTGAATTTCTAAGATGACAGTTATTTTACAATTTTTTTACTAAGATTGTTGTCCAGAATTGAGCATATATCTAAGGGGTTTAGGTCAGTTCTAACCATTTACTTCCATAACTTAGGCAAATTCGATGGGATTTTCTTGCTAAAGCACCTGGTGTCTAATTGGAAGGGTGATGTAAGACCTCTAGTGCAAAACCACCGCATCTACGAGATCAGTGTCAAATCAGGGAAGAGGGTTCTATTTCGTTTCCGATCTTTTAAGACGGAATAATAAATAAAGTGCATATTTTAGCATGATTTATCCATATCAATTGGTGTATAGGCTTTAATTAACTTGAGGAATGCTTTTTACCGCCTGAACAGAAAATAGAAAAATGGACAGTGTAGTGGCTAAGGTAAAACCTGCAGCATTGGATACCTTGGTGCAGAGAACTAGGAACCAAAATACTATAAAGATTTGCTACTTTGTGAAATCTCCATTATTTGTACCAGTAAAAGGAGACAAGTTTGATGCAAAAGATCAATATTTCGACCGCCAATTGATTTGCAAATAATATATATACTTCCTCCGCCCAACAATAGTTGTCCACTATTGATTTGGCTTACATGTTAAGAAACGATAAACAATATGGCTAATTTTGCTATATCACCCTATTCAAATGTATTGGGTAATGACTATAATTAATACTAAGGGTAAAATGGGTAGAAATAGATAAATTATTCATTGTTTTTTCAAACTAGATAAGTATTATTGGACATCTATTTTTAGTAACATAGACAAAAGTATGGTTGGACGGTGGGTGTATATAGTACGAAATTGTTTCAGTCCATACGTGCTCCTCTTTAATTTTAACTATTTTTGCATCCAACACCCAGGCAAGGGCCTCCATGCTTCTTCACATTTTCTCAACTATCTATTTTTTTTAAAATTAATTTGTGCTAAACGACAAAATATATATCATGCATGAGAGTTAACAAAGTCAAACAAGTCATCTTTGTTTGTAAGTGGCACATTTTTCACAACTTAAAAACAAATTATAAGTAATTAATTAGTAGTAGCAGATTAATAAATCTGCGAATAAAACCCTCCATTCATTAAGCAAGATTTGTTATTAACATGTTAAGCAATGTCATGTACTAACTTAACAAGCCGAAACATAATTTTAGACAAATTGAAGGTTCTCCACATCATTAAATTCCTTATGTCTAATACATTCAGATGAGTACTTCAATTTATGCATAAAAAATTGTGTAATGTATGTTCACATTACCCGATTCTGTACATAGAGTTTTATGAACCTATCAAAAGAATTTATAAGGTATTACAAACTGATTTTATTTGACAATATTCAGCGATCAAGAATCATTCCTCCTCCTCCTCCCCCCTCCCAATCTATCCTTTCTAGTCTCTGTAAAGTAATTGGCGAGACGTTTGGTAACAAATCGAAAATAAACAACTCTCGTTCAACAAAATTGATTGTTTATATAAAATGTCAAACTGGAATTACAAAGTAACAAGGAAGAAAGGGGATGAGAATTAGATTGATACAATATTGGGATGGGAACTCAGAGATACAGAGAAGAGACAAGAGAGAATGGTTAACATCATAATACGCATAAAATTAAACTTCCTTCTAACTCCTAGTCCTTTTAAACTATCAACTAATTGGATCGGGATCTCAAATAAAACTCTCCATCATTTTACTTGGTCCATAATAATCCCAAAGGAGTTAGCTTCATTCACCACTTCTATCTCATAGGCCCTGCAAAGTCGATTTAAGTGAAAATGAATGCTCAAAGTCATTTTAGATACGACAAGACAACTCTATAAAGATATACATGATATAATTTAGACAAATATTCATGTACTCGTAAACTTTATTCAATATCTATCTCAAAAGTGTGGGTAAAACTCTCAATTAAAAGACTAATAATATAGGAGGGATCAGAATATATACTACTAGTTGATTAGATCAGAAAATTAAACAACTTTTATTTAAATATTTCAGGATTTTAACTTTAGATTTCAGATCAGTATAAGTCCATGTACAATTGAATCATCATAGATAGAACTAGAAGTGCAAGCGTTATCCATTTTGAACAAAGGTATATTATACTCCTTTGTATGTAATAGATTTAATTTAATGATTTGATACTCCTAGTATTAATTAAAGAGTTGATGATAGTGAAAGGCACGTAGGTAGTTGCATGTGATGGAAAGGTAGCAGACAAGTCCAGCTTGCTCATTAGCAGAAATATGGTCTGTCAGTCAAATCGCGGCTTCTTTTGGCTCTTCTCCGACATCCCTCAACCACCATAATATACTACTACTACCACATTAAATCTGTCTTCCTAAATTTTTACTAAATTAGGATCCATCTTTAATACTATAGTACTATATATTTATTTATAATCAACTCTAGTTAAGAAGCATCCATGCTTCTACGTGTGCTTTGTCTTCTTTGTCTTCATCCATTGCATGCATCGCTTCTCTCTCACCTTTTGGAACCTACCTCTCTCTTTCTCTTTTTTTTTTTTTTTTTTTTTTTGCTATAGGTATTGAGTATTAATTGAAATTTACTGGCTTGATTAACTTAAATTTGCATCAAATAAGTCCATTAAAGAGGGAAAAATGCATCCGACTAAAAGGTTACCAACAACAACAACATACCGAGTGTATTCCCACAAAGTGGGGTCTGAGGGTAAAATATTTGCAGATCGTATCTTTACCTCGAATAAAAGTAATTAAAAGGTTGTTTCTGATAGACCCCCGGCTCAACACAAAATAGAACCAGAAAAGAACGTAATGTAATGAAAGTACAAAATTTAAACCTTAAGCTTCTGGTTAAGGGCGTAATTCAGACCATCTCACTTTTTGATGATTAAAGGAGTAAAATGCTTCCTATCAAGCACTTTTAAATAAAGCAATTTTCAAAACAAGTTGATTTTGTAAACTTAGCCAAAGAGTTTATAATTTTCTTTTTTAGTATGTTTTAAAAAAATTAATGTGCCTTTTTATATTTAGTACTAACTCTTGAAGAAAAAAAGTTCCCTCTTTCTCTCTCTCTCTCCTCTCTTATATATATCAAGACAACTTCACTCTTCCCTTCAACTCAACCTCCACCAAAACAAAAGATAGAGAGAAAAAAACAACTCTTTTTGACAAAAGTTTTAGCCATGGCTACTTCATGTCCTAGTCCACTTGCAAGATTATCACTTGAGCGTAGACCCAAATTGCTTAAAGAATTTCTTCTTCAAGACGATCCATATTCTTGTTCATCTAATGATCATTTTGGATCATACCCTAAAAAATTATGCAAGTCTTCAAGCACTCAAAACTTTCATGGTTCAAGAAATATTATTAGGTCAAACAAAGGTTCATCTCATCAATTACTTAGAAGTCGATCATCTAGAGCTGCTACTGCTACAATTTCCGCCATTAACAAGGTCATCAACATTGTTAAGTTCTTACCTTTTGCCTCTGTGAAATCTCCTTCCATTTTCCCCAGAAGCCTTTCGAGAAAACTATCAAGGAGAACTAACTACAAGAAAAGTCAAAAAAATAGTAACAATAACGTTGACCAAGATGTCTCGGTCACGGTCAAAGTCAAAGATATCTTACGGTGGAAATCATTTAGAGACTTGGCAGAAGAGAAATCCACACCGTTAGATTCTTCTAATTATTCACCTTATAGGTGCGCTACTATCACCACCACCACCACCACAAACAGCAAGAGAACAAGTTGGTGTGATAGCGATTTTACCGCGGAGGATTTACCGTCATGGTGGGGTGAAAATGGTGAATTTTTGGGTGAACTATTGGAAGGTGAGATGAACAAGGTTGGTAGAAAGAATAATATATTCGAGGAAAGTACTACTGTCGGTGGGTATTGCATGGGAACCACAAAATCAATTAATAATAAGGTGAATATTTTTATTTTTTATTACCATAATCTTGCATGCAACTTTGGATACCTATAGAAAATATATTAATTTAATTATTCTATTTTGTCATTTTTTGGTGTAGCGTTGTCTAGAGGCTGACATGGTCTCAACTCTCAATAATGTTCTTTTGACTACATTTTGAATTATTAATTTCTTTAAAACAATTAGGTTAACAATATCATAATCAAATTAAAAAAATCATTTGTTTTTTTCCTTTAATTTTTAATTTATTTGTACCATAATATTAAAAGATCTTAACGGCGGTATTATTCTTTTAATTAAACAGGAAGAGTTGTGCTTTGATGAGAATGAGCAACATAGCCCAGTTTCAATTCTTGAATCTCCATTTCAAGAAGATGATGATGAAGGAATTATGGCCTTCTCTTTCCACAGTAAGTTTCAATCATCAATTACCCTAATCTACTTCTAATTACCTTTATTTTGATATTATGGTATAGAGAAATTAAAAAAAAAATGGGGCAAAAACATAACTATATACATAGTTTAATTAGGTACTATTTTCGTCTTATGAGTAATAAATATCACGTATGGTAACTTTGGAAAGTTTTTATTTTATGGAGTATTACTATATATTATAAGTTCTGCACATCATTAAATTGACCTATATATAAGGTAACTTTTAGTAACAAGCCTAATATAAGGTATATATGTGATTCAAAAAAATAAAGCAACTAATAATTTGTCATAACAAGTTTTGTGTATATAACTTTGCTTTTATATCATGGAATATAATATCACATGAATTGTAACTAACAATTTTTTTCTCTCATTAAATTTACAGAAAGGAAAAGCATGCTCATGCAAAGAATTCAACAATTTGAGAGTCTTGCTGAAGAAAACACCAGCTCTAAAGGAGAATTAGAAGAAGTAAAAGAAGATGAAGAAATTCAAGAAATTGAAGAAAAGGCAAAGCAATTGTTGATCAATTGTGAACCAAATTATATGGATGATGATCAGCTTCTCTTTGATTTCTTTTGGAATGAATTGATTACAAGTGGAAAGCATCAAAATAATGTTGATGAAAAGTTAATGAGAGAAGCAAAATCTTGGATCAATGGTGATTACAATGGGGAATTTGAATGGGAAATTGAGGATAAAAGGGAAGCCTATATAAGGGACATGGAAAGAGTAGCAAATTGGAAAGAGTTTCAAGAGGAAAAACAAGAGTTAATCTTGGATTTGGAGTTTGAAGTGCTTAATGATTTGGTCCATGAAGTCTTGGAAGATGTTTTTAAATCATAATTGTTAGATCATATTTCTAAAATTAGAACATAGAACTTGGAAAGAATTCCATGTATCGTATATTAACATGTCTAGAACATGTACAAGTAAATTGTAGACCGGTTAGATATCAAGGAACTCTCCGACTTGAGCAAGGGGGGTAAAATCCCGATCGATCAGACATATTATTTTCTACGACTTATGTATAGATCTAGTTATAAAGCCCAGGAATTTTTCAAAATTCGTTGACAACAAATTATGTAGGCATTTGGCCATGAAAATCAAAAACATATTCTTTGAGGTTGAAGTTGTGTTTGGCCATAGTATTTGGAGTTAATATTTAGAATTCAAATGTATTTTTTAACAAAATTGAACATGCAATATAATTTAAATGGGGTTATTTTATGAAAATAAAAAATTTAGAATTATTTTGAATAAATAAATAAATTAAAAAGTGAAAAAGTAAATCCAAATAAAGTGAAAACACCTCAATCCCAAGTTGTATTTGCTATTTTTATGGTCAAACAAGAATTCCAAAATAAAGTGAATAAATATTTCGAAAAAAATGAATAATATGTTTCCTTTCAATCAACGAAAGGGGAGGTATAACAGTAATAGAACTTCTTTTTTTTTTTTTTGGTTACTATTGTACATAATCAAATTCCAGTATCTTTTTATTTCTGTTATTTTCTGTTGTGAATAATTTGTGAAAGTCGAATTTGGCCAGCTACTCTTAAAATTGATTTTATTTTTTTGTAATATCTAAATTCTAGACCACTTGAAAAGTGAACATTTTATCATGAGCCATTTTCTTTATTCTTTTCTGTTCCGCAATCATAGAGAAGTGTGGATCAATAAATTTCGCTAGGTAAAAAATATTATCTTCAGTCTCAAATTTGTATAGATACGTTCATTATAAGTGGTAATAAAAATTGTGGTGACAATTATATTGATAAGGTCATTTGTGGTGATGAAAGTAAAATTTTACTGAAAATGAGGGTCCATTAGACAAACTTGTATGAAAGGTTGTAATTTAACTATAAGAGAAAGTTTTAATGATCTCGAGGCGACTAAAAAAATAGGCATTTATGGACTTAATGTGAAAATTGATATAAATTATATTATAAGAATTTTTTAAATTAAAAATAAATATTTGTAAGCAATGTGAATATCATTTGGAAATTTCTTTGGCCCAATAACTTGATGGGCGATGGCCAGTGTCTAGTTTGACGTCTTTGGACGGGTTATTTGCACTTTTGGAGATATTTTGTTAATCTGATATTTATTTTTTGTCCCTCAAGATAAATATATTTTTGCGGGTATAAGTTTATATGTTTGCATGATAAATATCTCACAAGTCATGCTTCCCCTTTAAAGAATTTATGCGCCACTAGACATACGTGTTGCTAAGAACAAAAATTAAAGATTAACTCATTTGAAAAGCAAACCGTGCTATTAAATGTATTGGGACCCAACATTTGTTAATATTACTTGTGTTTTTCATGTGGGCTGTTTCTGGCCCAAGTAAAATAAAGAAGGATTTGGCTCTTTTTCTACCTAACAAGTGGACTATTCCTTTTTATGAAGTCTACCAAAAGAGAGATATAATATTTTGTTTAATTGCTTCAAGCTTTAGTTTGAAAGACCACCTCTTTGAATTTTCTTAAATATTTGAACGAAAATAGGTGGTGAATATGAAAATTTTAATAGCCCTATAGGAGATTTTATAGTCAATTACAAAATGTAACTACGTGTATGTGTGAGGATTTTTGGCCCAAAACATTGCTAAACTATATAGTATATACCTCGCACATCAATTTGGTATATGTTGACCAGTCAGAACTAGTGCAAATTGCTGTCTATAGCAGTATTAACTTTACTTTATTACTCCCTCAATTCACTTTTATTTGTCACAATTTACGAGAATCAATTTGACTAATTTTTAAAGTTAAATTAAATTATATTAATTTAATATTTTAAATTTAGATGTTTGAAAATATACGAAAAATATTATAAGTTGCAACTTTTTCATGTTGATATGATAAAATAAAATACTTCCTCCGTTTCAAAAGAATGACCTACTTTTCTTTTTAGTTCGTTTAAAAAAGAATAGCCCTTTCTTTTTTTTAGCATCTTTTTAGATCCTACTTTCTACATGACATATTTAAGATCACAAGATTAAAGAGTGTTTTGGTACATTAAACATATTTTTAATTTAAGACCACAAAATTCAAGTCTTTTTTATTTTATTAAACTCCGTGTCAAGTCAAAACAAGTTATTCTTTTTGAAATGGAGGAAATATCTTAAAATCTTGATCAAAGTCCATTCAATTTGATTCTCAAAAATAAAAAGTAACAAGTAAAATTGAACGAAGGAATTACTTAATTAATTTAACATTTTCTTGAAACAGGTTAACACTTTCTATGCCTCAAGAAATCCTATTAATTAGATTGATAGAAAGAGGAGGTAACTCTAGTACCTATGCTTTTAACTCATACTCCCTCTGTTTATTTTACTTGTCATATTTCGCTTATGATTGTCAATTTAATTAGATTTTATTTATTATTTTAAATTTTAAATTCAGATGTTCGAAATTATACGAAAAATATTATAGGTTGCAATCTTTCTCATACATAAAAACATCGTAAAATGTTGGTCAAAATCGCTATAGTTTGACTCTCGAGAAGCGAAATGCGACAAATAAAAGTAAACGGAGGGAGTAGCAATTATTATTAATCTAACGAATTACTAACAAACTAGTACTAGATGAATTTGCCTAATACACTTATTAAGTCTAAATGTGCAATTGTTTGGGGTAGGCTTCAAAGTTTAGTTAGCAAAACTATACTAATTAGGATTACGTGTGAAGCTTTGATTAATCAAATAGAGAGGCGTGAAGGCACTCTCTAATGGTCCCAAGTTCTGGAATTAACCGTACGTTTAGCAGTTAATTGACTAATTAATGTCTAGGTCCTAGGAATCTATTTTCCAATTGACCTTACATTAAACAAACAAATTCATCGGTTATGTTATTATCATTATTTTTATTATAATAATAAATGGTAAACATTATTTAAAAATTAATTCTTGAATCCCATTTTCTCTTTGTACTATTTGAGAAAGTAAAATATCCGAGAACGTATTATACTTTTTTTTAATCGCATCTAATCTCAAGGCTCTATTTTAGACCTATATTACGTAGCGGAGCAACACTTTATTTATTTACGTCTCTTGGCAGCCTTTTGTATGGAGTATTAAGATTGGGAATCTGATATCATTGATACAATATTTATTAGAGTCTTTAATTGCGTTGTTTCATAACAAATTGAGCGAAAATTGATGGAAATAAAGAACGCATATTCAAATAAGTGTTCATCTTTTCTTGACAATAGATGAACATTTTTAAGATATAGCTTTTTTTTTATAATAGATGTTTCAATTTCTCTGATACAATTTTACAATACATGTATCAATTTTATCGGATATACATACAAATTTTCTTGATACATAGTATTTCGGTAGAAGGAGAAAAGATTTTTCCAGATGCATAGATCTGGTATCAAAGATACATGTATCAGGTATCCTAAAAACTGATATCAACTTAAGCTTTTTCGTCAAATCTGGTATCACAAACTCAACTTATGCCTCTGTCATCGGCTCCTTCTCCTTCATATCACAACGCATATTCAAATAAGTGTTCATCTTTTCTTGATAATAGATGAACATTTTTAAGATATAAATTTTTTTTATAATAGATGTTTCAATTTCTCTGATACAATTTTACAATACATGTATCATTTATCGGATATACATACAAATTTTCTTGATACATAGTATTTCAGTAGAAGGAGAAAAGATTTTTCCAGATACATAGATCTGGTATCAAAGATACATGTATCAGGTATCATAAAAACTGATATCAACTTAATCTTTTTCGTCAAATCTGGTATCACAAACTCAACTTCTGCCTCTGTCATCGGCTCCTTCTCCTTCATATCACAAACTCAACTTTCGGTGAAATCTGGTATCATTACTGTTCCGACTCCGACGAAATCTAATATCACAAACTCAACTTCCACCTTCGTCATCAACTCCTTCTCCTTGTCATCATCGCCTTATAAAATCTCCGGCAACCAATCATAGAAGCTGGGGATCTGCTGGGACTAGTGGAAAAAAAAGAGAAGAAATCAAGAGGGTTAGGGTGCCGGAGAAGCCTTCGAATCTGGACCTTGCCGGACAGATCTATGCCTTCTAGATCTTGCCGGAGTAGCGACGATAATGATACGGCAACCGGAGAAGATGGTGGACGATATTCTGCGGTGGATTATGAGAAAAAACTGAAATTGAACGGCCGGGAGAACTGAAAAATCGTACGGACGGCGAAGGGGAAACTGATCGCCGGAGATTGATTCGGATCGGGGAAGTGGATCTCCGGAGTATCGACAATAGCGTGAATCAACCGGAGAAGATGGTGGATGCCGTCGGGATTCCAAGCGGCAACCGAAGAAGTGGTTGAGTAAATTGAGGGAGAATTGAATTGTGGGAAAGAGAAAAGAGAAGTGGATGAGAGAGGGAAAATCTTTTCTGATACTAATTAAATGCTATATAAATAAAAGTAGCTCTATGTTAAGTAATTTTTTTAAAGTACTGTTTAACTACATAATATAGAGGTTTATGTTTGTCTAGTCCAATAATTTTTCCTTAAATATTATATATTATGAGTATATATTTAATTTTACACACCCTTATTATAATAACGAAGAAAACTTACACACCCTTTACTAAATTCTGACTCCACCATTGGATCAATTCGAATAAGAACTAAAACATATGACTCATTTTGATTATAAACTTGTGGGACACAATTGAGAGCATAAAAATCCCCCCAAAATTTGTGTTCGATAAGGTATTTCGATACTAAAAGATCTATCGTACTATTTTTAGATTTGAAAAAATATCAGTTTGTATTCCCTCTGTCTCATATTAGTTGATCACTATATTAAAAATAATTGTCTCATATTAGTTGGTCACCTTATTAAATCAAGAAAACATTAATTAAAATTTTCTCATATTACCCTTGCAATTAATTCTTTTTGAAAGTGTTCACACTTATTTGTAAAGTTCCAAAGAAGTTTTTTAAGGGATGAATTAGTAAAACTACCTTGTTATTTATGATTTCTTAATATTTGTGTAAAAAGAAAAGTGATCAACTAATATGAAATAAAGGGAGCATGTCTTTTATCAAAGGAAAAGAATAATTGGAAGCAAAAAGAGTAAAGGAAACAAAATCAATCTAACAGTTTTGGATTATAAATGGAATCAAAGAAGAAATAAGAGTTACTTGGCAATTATGTGAACCAATGATAAACTTCAATTTTTGAAAATAATTCTAACTTATAAAAAAAAAACTAAAAAAAAGCTTGAAGGATATGGAGATAAATTTGAAAGATTGAAAAAGATGCTACAACAAATTATCCCATAATCCTATGCTCCATGTGCCATTTAATGAGTCTACTAATACCTCAATTACAAATGTGGCAAAGGTATGGCAAACATGAACCTTTTAGTACAATTAACAATTTTCACAAGAACATCGCATGTGTTAACCATTGACCTTTTCGTTTTCTTCCTTGGTTGTCTTTGTTTGTTACAATAAAATAAAGCCGAAGCCATTTATAGTCCTCAATTTTGTTTAAACGCTTAAATTATAGTAAGTTTCGATTGAATATGTGGGGAAAAAACTTGTGCATATTTTTAACTGTTCATTATGTAGATAAGTTAATCACTTAAATATTTCACCTTCTTTAATCATATTCATTAGCCCAATAAATTGTTAAATCTTAGACTTGTTTCAATTGATGCTAATATTTATAATTAAAGAATGTGATATATTCTATGTAATTATGTAATGGATATTTAAGAACACATACAAGTTTTTCTTTAAAGTTTGGCAACTTGACATGGAAGTGTCTAATAAACACACTTCATTATATATTTAGATACTTAATTAAAATAAGTCATATTAGTTCTAATACGTGAAGAAAAAAATTGTACCGCCAAATAAGGGGCAGTCGATGTATTTAGCCATAAAATAAAGTAGAACTAATATGACACCATTTTAAGTACTCGTACAAGTACCAATTTGAAGAAATAAATTTGACTTATTACTTATTAGATAGCAAGTAATACTCTCTCCGTATCAATTTATTTGGCCTATTTTGATTTGTCATAGTGTTTAATAAAGTAAAGAAGACTTTTGAATTTTGTGATTAAAAATTAAAGATATGTCAAATGTATCACAATACCCTTTAATCTTGTGGTCTTAAATATGTCAGGTGGAAAGTTGGAATAAAAGTTGCTAAAAAAGGAAAGAAACATTTTTTTAAACGTACTAAAAAGAAAAGTAGGTCAAACAAATTGAAACGGAGGGAGTAGTGGTACAAAAAAATATATATACTTTTAAAATTTTCTCATGATTGTATATAATAATATTACTAGTAAAATAATTGTAGGGGTGATGTACATTGATGGTTCAAATATTAAACAATTTATTATAGAGGTGAAATCCCAAGCAAGAGTTACATTCACATTGGGAACCATCACAGCTTCCAGCTATAAGGAATGCCAACGACTTTACTCTAACTTTTGACTTGTTATTATTCACATGAAGATTTTTATTATTATTTTGCATTAGATTATATATAAATATTATTAATAATAAAAAGCGTAATTTTTAATAAATTTATTTTTATTTAAATTATAAATGATCATAAAAAATTATGTTCTAGATATCAATGGTTAGAAAACTATTGGTTTTGTATCCATGATACTTCGTGGTTTGCACCTTTTGACCACATTGTAAATTTTTACAAATATATAATAATTAATTTATTTAAAATTATTTTTTCATATTATGCTACACTATATTTTTATAATAATATTTGGTTATTATAATGATACAACGATACTATATATTATAGAAAGATTTAATTGCACAATTAAGTTTGAAAGTTTCTTTTTAATCACCGTGTTGAGTTTTGTTTATAACATCTAGTATAACGTAGGGCAATAATTGAGACGGCTAATATTTGACTTGCCTATGAGATTCAAGTTGATGCAGCAGCCATATATTAGCTAATTTTCCTGGTGTCCAATTGGAATCAAATGTTCAAATTTGTCATCTTTTTTGGTCTCAAATTAAGAATCAATTTTCAAAATTCAGACGTTTACAATTAAAAGAAAATCAGCACTTTTGATTTCTTAGAAACTTGACCGAAAAGATTATTAATTTTAAATTTAATTTTAATAAAAAGATTTATCAAAATAAACAGTTGAAATTTAGAAATAGTGACTACGTGACATTAGAGTAAAGTTTGATGAGTCCGTTCAAAGCAACTGCATCAAAGCAAAGTGTACAGCTTTGTGTTGATCTTGTGGTTCAAGCAATAGAAGCCATTGAGTATATATATGTAGGTAGAAATTAATTTATTTTTAAGTTCTATCACTCTCTTTTATCATAACTAACTTATTGGAACATGTGAAATCATAAACCATTTTATAAGCACTAATATCTGATGGAGATATTTTGCCTAATTATTCAAGAAAGTGATCTATTTGGTTAACCAGATAATAATTACTATTAGTTATATTAAAAACTTGGAAAAATTCATTACACAAACTAGAGTTCCGAAGAGTCGAGGGTCTTTTGGAAACAATTTCTCTACCTCCTCGAGATAGTGGTAAGATATGCAGACACTCTATCCTCCTCAAACCCCACTTGTGAGATTTCACTAGGTATGTTATTGTTGTAAACTAGAGCTCCGAAGAGCATAATCATTTTCCAATTAAATATTCCACACATTATGTGATATTGTCCTAGGATAAGTAGTTTCAAATTTATCCGTTATCATTAGAGAGATAATATTAACTCATGAAAATATGTTCGATTTATTTAACCCGTTCAATTTAGCCTATTTAAAAGGTGAATGACTCATTTATTTTCTTACTTAGAATTGAACTGAATAACAATACGGTGGATTGAGAGCTAATTCACAAGAATATTGTGATCTATAGCATTTACCGAACAATGTGGGGTATATAAGTTCTGCTAAAATTCTCATTTATTATTAAGTAAACCTTAACTTACCTCAAGTTACGAGTTTACTCAATTTCTCATGTTCTTCACGCGATCCAATACTCAATTCCTGGTTCATTTGACATTTGGGAGTCAAAATAATCAATACATATCCAAAGATGTGTTGGGATCGAAAGCGAGATGGCGTCATGCGGAAGCTAATAATTGCAAATCTTACGGGTGATAAATCAGATGACAAATAAACTATAGTAAAAAACATATTATTCGATATGATTGGCCAATTGGCCTGCATATGAAAAACTAATATTGAAAAGCATAAAAACTACTGAGAGAAAATCTTCCCCTTAAACAAAACTCTGATGACTACATTGTGGATGCTATTGTGTTTCGTATGAAAAGTAAAAATCTTCTATTTATAGAAGTCTAAAACTTCTCCTCCAAGAAATAATTAACTAATAATGGAAGAGATATTTTCCTAGAAGGAAATTTTTTCCACCAAGAAAACCTTTTCAAGGTAAAACACAATTATGGTATAATTCAAATAAAGTAGAAAATTCAGGACAAATCCTAACAAGATTTAAATTTTATCCACATATTTTAACCAAATTTCATCCATGAGATTAGGATACGTGTAATCCATAATTTGAACAATCTACTAGTTTGGATAATACGTTCTTTATACTTCAATATAACTCGTAGAAAGAGAATTAAAGAGTCAAATTTTACCTATTCAAAGAAATCCTAGATTCGTCTCTGCTAAATATCAGTTTACCAGTCCTTCAGTCCTCTACTACTACATCAAATTCCTACCAGTCGCATATCCTCTCCAGGCATATACAAATAAAGTTTACTGAATTACACCAGCTATTTTTGCATTACAGCTACCAGTGACATATCATCATTAGGAATTAATACATTTCTTTATTTGTAATATAATGATTCATTAAACCTTATTCAATCATTGATCAATGCAATTGAAATAGAGTGCAATAACTAGCTTAATAATTTGCTACTTAATTATGCTAGTTAAACAATCTATTCGATCTTAATTTGCATTTAAGTTACAACAATTGTTAGAATTAGCTGCCATTAAAGGCAAGCTCATGCCTCAACTGTAATGAAGTAGAAGAGATGAACACAACACATAATTGGAGAGAACTGAATGAATTCATTATCTCACCTTTTCGTATTTAAGTACAAAGAAAAAATATCTGAAAAATATCTAACTACCTAACCGATTAAGAGTGTCAGCTAAGCATACCACTAATCGACTAAAAACAACTAACTAACTCACTAATTACTAATTAATTAAATAATGAGATAATCTCAACACCCCTCTCAAGTTGGAGGTGAGGCCTTCACTGACAACTTGTGCAAAGCAGCAGAGTGTTTGACTCCGAGAAGGGCCTTAGAGAGAACATCAGCAAGTTGTTCAGAGGTACCAATATGGTGAAGTGAAATCATGAGGCCTTGTTGGAGCTTATCCGTGACAAAGTGGCAGTCCACTTCAATGTGTTTAGTCCTCTCATGGAAGACTGGATTCCTGGCAATATGAAGTGCTGACTGACTATCACAGAACACTGTAACAGGTTGAGAAAAAGTGATGCTGAGTTCAGTGAAAAGCCTACACAACCAGGTGAGTTCACCAACAAGTTTCCTGAGGGATCTATATTCAGCTTCTGCAGATGACAAGGAGACATTATCTTGCTTCTTAGACTTCTAACTAATGAGGCTATTGCCAAGCATCACAAGATAACCACTGACTGACCTCCTAGAGTCTGGGCATGAATCCCAGTCTGAATCACAAAAACTTCTCATTGTACAATCAGAATCTATTGAGATGAATATGCCAAGTGTAGGGTCTCATTTGAGGTATCTGAGAAGATGAAAAACAGCTTGCAAGTGTGGCTCTCTAGGGTCTTGCATAAACTGACTCAAATATTGCACACTATAGACAATATCCAACCTAGTATTTGTCAAGAAATTCAGCTTTCCCACAAGTTTCCTATAATAGGTAGGATTTGATAGGACTGTACCCTCTTTGGCTCTTAATTTAACAGTAGGATCCAATGGAGAAGCCATACTAGCAGCACTCATGCAATCATATTCCTTTAACAGATCATAAGTGAACTTTCTTTAGGATATAATGACACCATCATTGACATATAATACCTCCATTCCTAAGAAGAAATAAAGTCTGCCTAAGTTCTTGATCTTGAAAGTGTCATGAAGAAAATCTTTCAAAAGGGTGATTTCATTAGTGTCAGTCCCTGTGATGATAATATCATCAACATAGACTGCTACATAAATAGTGTGGGAGGCAGTCCTCTTGTAGAAGAGTGAGTAGTCATTGAGAGAATGCATGTATCCCCTGGAGTACAATGCCTCAGTCAATTTTGCATACCACTGCCTGCTGGCCTGCTTTAAACCATAGAAAGACTTTTTAAGCTTGCAAACTATGCCAGGGGGAGTAACTAAACGAGGAGGAGCTTGCATGTAAACTTCCTCATGGAGATCTTTATGAAGAAAAGAATTATTCACATCTAGCTGAGAGATCGACCATCCACGTTTCACTGCAGTGGCTATAAGGGCTCTAATAGTTGTCATTTTAACTACTGGAGAAAAAGTTTCTGTGTAATCAATGCCAGCCTGTTGTGTCTAACCTTTCACTACCAATATGGCCTTGAGTCTTTCAATGGTACCATCAACTTTGTGTTTGACCTTGTAAACCCATCTACACCCTATAACTTATTTACCAACAGGAAGAGAGACAATGTCCCAAGTGTGGTTGGCATGCAGGGCATCAAATTCTAGTGACATTGCTGTTTGCCAGGCAGGGTCAGCTGCAGCCTCTTCATATGAAGATGGTTCACTTTTATGACAAACTTTTTCAACTAGATGCTGACTATTATCTCTTGTGAGGGAAGAAGTTAGGGAAGGGTTAGATTTCAAATTGGGCATCTTATAAACATAGTCTTGTAAGTGAGATAGAAGAGTGTGGTGTCTTTGAGATCTTCTAGGCTCTAGAGTGGGACATGTGACAAATGTGGTGTTGGTGGAAGTTATTCAGTGGGATGAGGAACATATGACAAATGTGGTGTTGGTGTAAGTTGTTCAGTGGGATGAGGGATGGGAATAGGTGAGGATAGTTGCCTATGTTATTCTAAGGGGTGGTCAGATGATTCAGGTGCAACTATTCTCAGCACCTGAGAAGGTGAGGGACATGATACATGACTAGATGGATCAGGTGGCATAGGAGACAATGTCTCTATTACATCATCATGATTATGCATAGTTTGAACACGATCCTTTCTTTTAGTAGCGGAATAATCAATAAAAGGAACATAAGGTAATGCAGAAGGAAGAGAAGCAACATTAGTTGAAAAATGAAAAGGAAAAAAAATTTCTTGGAAAACAACATCTCTGGAGATGCAAATTTTCTTGGTATCCAGATTCAGAACCTTGTAGCCTTTTGTTTCAAAGGGGTATCCTATGAATACATGAGGTATAGCTTTGGGTTCAAATTTATCTCTGTGGACCTTGGGTATAATGGGAAAACAAAGGCATCCAAATCTTCTCATATGAGAGTAGGTAGGTTTTCTGTTGAACAGAAGTTCATAATTGCATTTGTTCCCAAGGGAAGAAGTGGGCAACCTATTTATGATGTAGGTTGCTATTAAAACACATTCTCCCCAGTACTTAATGGGTAATTTGGACTGGAAAAGAAGGTATCTAGCAGTCTCAAGAAGGTATTTATGTTTTCTATCAACTATGCCATTTTGCTGAGGTGTGTAGGGGCAAGATTTTTTATGTAAAATTCCTTTCTTGCCTCAGTGCTAGTGAATTCTAGACCATTGTCTGACCTTATGGTCTTGATGGTGGTCTGAAACTGATTCTCAACTAATAATACAAAGGATTTGATGGTCTGAAGTGCACTACTCTTGCAACTTAGCAATTGAGTTCCAAGTGGTTCTACTGAAGTCATCGACCATGGTGAGGAAGTACTTATAATTATTGTAAGTGGCCACATGATATGGACCCCATATGTCAACATGTAATATTTCAAAGATTTGGGTACTGCTACTGCTGGTTTTCTTGGGAAAGGATAATCTAGACTGCCTGGCCATGGGACAAATAGTGCATATAAAGGGTTGCTTAGGGGCAAAAGAAACTGAAATAGTTGGGATTCCTCTCAGTTTGACAAATGGTACATGGCCTAATCTGTTGTGCCATAGAAGATTTGCATCACCATCCATAGAAAACTTATTCAAAGATGAACAACAGGATTCAGTAGGTAATGCATTGTCTACAATAGAATGAGAAATACATTGTACATCATTTGCATTACATGTACTAGGCAAAGAAAGCAAGCTAGCACTAGTTGGGATAGGAACAGAACAATAATTGTAGTTCTTTAAAGAAAACATGCTAGCATTATTTGAAGTAGAAACAGAACATGACTCAGATTTCTTCAAACAGCTTGGGCAAAGCAGGTAGAGGCCATCCTGGACTTCACCAATCTCCAGAGGCCTCTTCATTGAAGGGTCCTGCAGAAGACATGATGTATCAGTAAAGGATACCATACCCTTGAGCTGTGAAGTCAGACAATGTACTGAAATGAGATTGTACTTAAAAGAAAGAACATGCAAAACATTATGCAAAACTATGTGTGATGTAAGAGATACACTGCCAACCTCTGTTACCTTCACTCTATAGCCATTGGGCAAGGTGATCAATATGGGATGCACTAGGGATCTTATTTAGGACAGATGAGATTTACCAAAGGTTAGGTGATTAGAGACTCCAGAGTCCATAATTCATATGTCAGCACTAGATTGAAAACATTTGCATGAAAGTAAAGCAAAATCAATTGAAAGAACTGAAGCAGAACATGCCATTATACCTGCAAAGTTCACAACACTCTAGGAGGTGGAAGGTATATCTGAGCTCCCCCCTCTCCTCTACTGCCAAAATGATTCAAGATGTTCACCAACTATTTATGTTGCTGTCTTGTAAGACCAATCATGTCATCACCATGTTGAGATTGAGTATCATTATTCCCTGTGCTCAGTTGATCAGCAGGAGTTCCATGCACATTAGCCACTGTTCTCTTTCCCTTGTTAAATCTATTGAAGTGATTTGTGGCATTTGACTTGAAGTTTTGGTTAGAAGAACGATTATTGGGCCTGAATTGATTATATTGACCTTGGTTATTGTAGTTTTGATTGTGGTACTGGTTGTGGAAGTTTTGATTGGTTGGTCTGTAATTCTGATTGGGATTGTTGTTATTGTTGTTTTGCAGTTGATCCTGAGGGTAGCCATATAGTCTATGACATTTCTCTTTGACGTGGCCTGACCTCTGGCAATAATCACAAAATAGCTTGGATATGTCAACCATGTAATTATTTAAGGCATAATTGGTTCTGTAGCTATTGTCTTTGGTGGTGTTGACATTTAAAGAGGTGGAATCACTAAATAAATGAGGGTTAGGCTTGACCTCCCTATGTCTCTCCTCTTGTATGAGTAGGGAAAAAGTTTGTGCCATTGAGGGCAAAGGGTTCAGCATAAGGATGCTTCCCCTCACAGTAGTATAAACTTCGTTGAGCCCCATAAGAAACTGGATCAAACGCCTATCTTGTTCTGCCTTGTGTGCATTCTCTTTGGCACCACAGTTGCAGACACAACTACATTGCGTTTTGGAGCTCAAAGTACTAAGTTCTTCCCAGAGCTTCTTCAACTTAGTGTAGTAATTGGTAATATCCGTAGTTCCCTGAAACAAGTTATTGATTTCTTTTTGTATTTGATACAGTTTTGTACCATTCGTCTGGTCATATCTATCCTCCAACTCGCGTGACAATTCCACTGCATTCTCCGCGTATTCGACACTATCAACAATCTCTTTTGTGAGGGAATTTAGGATCCACGACGTGACCATGTCATCACATCTCTCCCATTGACGGAACTTCATAGAGGTGAGATCTGGTCGTTTGCCGTCACCAGTGATAAAACCTAACTTGTTTTTGACCGATAATCCTCGCAACACACTGCGTCTCCAGGATTGATATCCAATTCCCCCAAAAGGCACTGTAACAAGCATAGCTCTAGGGTTATCAGAAGGATGTATGTAGAGAGGCGAGCTCACGTCTATATCTCCTTTTGCAGGTGCAGGTAGATCAGCAATGTCATCCATTGAAGAATTCAGAAGATGAAAACAACTAGGAATTTCTCAAATCGAAGAACATTCAAACTCAGATTTACAGAAAATCGCTTTGTGCAATTCAATAATTTCAATTGCTAGAAAAAAATAGGGATCGAGAAAATGCGAAATGTAACCGCGATTCAACGAGGAAGCAAAGGGATACCTTGCTCTGATACCATATTAGAATCAACTGTCATTGAAGGCAAGCTCATGCCTCAACTGTAATGAAGTAGAAGAGATGAACACAACACATAATTGAAGAGAACTGAATGAATTCATTATCTCACTTTTTTTGTATTTAAGTACAAAAAAAATATCTGAAAAATATCTAACTACCTAACCGACTAAGAGTGCCAGCTAAGCATACCACTAACCGACTAAAAATAACTAACTAACTAACTCACTAATTACTAATTAATTAAATAATGAGATAATCTCAACAACAATATCTATTATTGTTACTCAAGTATTCTCATTATGCTTGATAACACTTTACAACTACAACTTATACATTAGCTTGGAACTTTATACAATTATTCAAATACCCTCAAATGCTATAAAGCTTAAATTAAGTTCAAATATTGTAGAATAAATAATTGATTCATATCAAATGAATCTTTTAACACGAGTACAAATTTTGAGTCAAAGCTATTGAATTCAGCCGAATCAGTAACTAAAGGGTGGCTCGTTGCTGATTCTTCCTTTATGTTTTTTTTTTCAAAGAGATTAATAAAATATATTGTTTATAAATATTATTATAAATTGTGTTGTACAACGTAATCATTTACAATAAAACAATTTTATGTATACTTTATTATTAAGTATTCGTAACTAATTAATACATACAATCAAGTAAAAGAACAACTCAATCTAGAGATGAAAAAGTAGAAAAATAAATAAAAAAATTACTAGAGATTAGTTAAGAGCAATTGTAGTACAAGAGATTATGGATATATAAGATTGTATGACATGATTCACAAAATTAATATTAAGGGGTTATATAACTTATAAGTGGAATAAGGTAAAAGTATTATGCTTTGCTTGGTTCATGGGGCACGAGTTACAATTATAATTTTGTGATTAGCTTTCTAATTAAGAAATAATTTACTAATTAGGAGCATTTTTATACTTTGCTTGGTTCACTAGGCAGAAAATAAAACTAATGAGTATTTGATTAGTCTTTTTCCATAGTTTATTAAGAAGTTAATTAATTAGTATACGTTAGTAAGACTAAAGACAAATTCTTCCCCACTGTTGACGTTTCAATGTGCTTACATGTGTTGACATTGAAGTTAATAGAAAACTAATTAATCTTTATTTAATCAGGGCAATAAAGAAGAGATGGTATAATTGTACTTTTGGCCTAGATATTAAATAAATATCTTTTTGGTCCCTCAAATATCTAATAAAACACATTAAAATCTTCAATTTAAAAAACACTCACATAATTTTAGTCCTTTTTTTTTTAAGTCTATAAACGGTATATCTAATATTGCCTTTAATGAAGGAAAACTTACAATTAACAAGAATAGTCAAATAGTCTTATCAACAAATCGTAACATACAAATTTTCTGTTATGATTTTTTTAAAAAAATTTAAATAGTAAAAGGTTATGTTTACCTATTTTTTCAAAAAAAAAAGAATAAATCTAGCTGTTGTTTATTCCTTACGATAAAATAAAAATAAAAATAAAAATAAATTAAAGGCTTAACACATAACTAGATCCTTAAACTTATCAAAATATTCTTTTTAGACACTCTAACTAAGTCTTGTTTCAATTGAACATCTGAACTCCTAATAAAGTGTTCTAATTGGACCCTTTCGATTCAATTTTTTTTAAAAAAAAATTACACGTGCTTTCATTCGTCTATTAGATAGTTAAGTTAATCAGATAAATATGTCATCTTTTTTTATTATGCACATTAATTTCAAATATAAAAATATCTGGAGTTTTATGACTTATTAAGACGAATGTATATAATGAAAAGAAATGACATATATTACATGGTTAACTTAACTACCTAATAGATGAATGAAAACACATACAAATTCTTTTTTCAAATTTTGAACGGAAAGTATCTAATTGAAAAACTTTATTAGGAGTTCAAGTGTTTAATTGAAACAATACTTAATTGGAAAAAAAATATTCTGATAAGTTTAACGGACTAACCATATATTAAGCCATAAACTTAATACTTCTGTTCAGTTAATTTTTCCTTTTCTAATGTATTTTTTTTTTAATTTATAAAAATTAGAAGGACTATTTAGTTACACAATTTAAGAAAAGAGCTATATAATCGCAATAAAGAATCTTCTTCTTCTGTATTCGTTTACTCTGTCACCTCAAAACTGTGTTAGACTCCCAAGTCGTCACCTCCACCCTACCCCCTCTTCTCTTTCTCTCCCTATTTTACAGATCTTTCTCTTCTTTTTCCAAAGTATCTCATTTTCTTGATTCTTTATTGAAGCCCACATGTGTATCTATGATTAATTCTTGTTCTTTTAATTATTTTTATTTGTGTGTGTGTTAACGTAATGGAACCGATAAGTTTTCCTTAAATTCTTAAATTTTGTCTGTTTTTTTGTGTACCCAAAGTCAACATGCAAGCTTTGAATCAGCTAAGTTGATTTATTACCAAGTCCAAAGAACACTTTTTCGAGGCCGCCCTTTGGAATAAAGGAAACAAATTGTTTGCAGAAAAAGGGAAGAAAAAAAAATTAAAGATGAAGAATGATGGACAAGCTCTGTTTCTCTTTGGTATTTCTCTTTCGACTCGACCCAGATGGCAACAGTTCCTCTTATGCTCTTCTGGGTTCTTCTTTGGGTATCTCGTTAATGGCGTCTGTGAGGCAAGTTCTTATGAATCTGTATTTTGTTATGCACATTTTTTGTCTGGTGTTTGGTCACCAAGAATTGTCATAAAGGCATGAAATTGAATTGCCCATTGTTTATATGGTGTTTGGTCACTGAGAAATTGTCATAAAGGAAGGGTTTTTGAGTTTTTGGTCAACAAGAATTTTCAGTAGTTAGAAGTTTTTGTTTTTGATTTCTTTTCCTTTTTGCATGTTTAGGCTTAACTTTTTGGCTTATGGGTATGATTTCATGTTATGAGTTTCAATTTAAAATTGATTACTTATATTAGAGGACAATTCTGAGTTTTGTCAGTATTATATGTTTAATGAGGGATTTATCACTGTCATTATAGTCTTGAATGCACCAGATTTGTAACATAATGTGGAGATCATTATCAATTTATATAATTGTTGTTTTCTAATCTTTGTAAAACGTTGATTTTTCTTTTTGGGGACCCCTTTGTGGTCCATTTTGCAGAAGGAATTCTCTTTACTGTTAGATAAAGAAATTGATGTTTCCAGCTTTTGCCTGTATTTCCACTTCAAGGGCCCTTGCTTTTTTCCTTATTACGCAAGTGTAGCTATCTGTTTATTACAGTTTTTTCTGGCTCCATGTTATTCCTAGTATCAATTGACATTATATTGGACTTTACTATTGCACTTGAGTATTTTCCTTTGTAAAGGTGAAGCTGATTTTAGCTTTTCCAGTGTCATGATTTAGAATTTGCATAAATGCTTTCAAATATCTAGTATGTCGAGGGTCGAGTGCGTACTAGAACATTACTACAGTTTTTCTTAGCTTATAAGCTATCCCGAAGTATTTCTCTCTCGCAATTGAGTTACAAAGCGTGTTCTATGTCTTTCATGATGAGGATGTTATAAATATGTCTGATTTTAGCTTACTTTTTATGTTCAATTACAGGAATATGTATATAATAGGCTTCAATTCAGGTAATTTGACATGTCCCTTTTAGGATCATCATTAAATATATTTGGCTTGATCTGTGTTTAGAGATTAATATGGTTATGTGGTGGGTATTTGACTAAATGCAGCTATGGATGGTACTTTACCTTTGTTCAAGGATTGGTTTATGTGGCTCTGATTTATTTCCTCAATGGTTTTACTCCAAAGCAAATGGTGAACCCATGGAAGGATTACGTTAAGCTCTCTACAGTTCTCATGGGCTCACATGGGTTAACCAAAGGGTCTTTGGCTTTCCTCAACTATCCAGCACAAATCATGTTCAAATCTGCTAAGGTGAACAGCTAAGTCAATTCCTCTGTTCTCACAGAGAGATGATGCTCGTCTCTTATATATTAAAAATTGCGGAAGCAGCCTAGATGAAATTTGTAGAATAAATCATACCAACCAGCGATCCCCGTCTTTGGAAAATGTGGTTGAGCAATTTTATGATAGATCTCTGAAGGACTTTTAAGATGTTTCTTCAGCTTAACTTATTAATAAGAACAATAAGGGGGAAAAAAAAAAACAAATATGATATTTCAGTTAACCAAGTGCCTTTTGGCGCACCTTGACAACTGTCTTTCC
Organism: Jaltomata sinuosa; assembly: GCA_003996215.1. Classification (NCBI taxonomy): domain Eukaryota; kingdom Viridiplantae; phylum Streptophyta; class Magnoliopsida; order Solanales; family Solanaceae; genus Jaltomata; species Jaltomata sinuosa. The sequence continues at coordinate 667,506 of QJPP01000001.1, read as the reverse complement.
TTTAACATACGATTTTTTTGCAATTAAAGTCGTAATTTTTTATTCTTCATAGTTAATGACAGAACATGATTAAAGATAATCTTGGTAACCAATTTTACTGTGGATAACAGTTTTTCTCTCACTGATAAGTGGGATGGAAGTTAATTTAGTCTTGTTACTTTACAAGCTTTATTCCAATTTACAAATATTCCAGGTTTTGCCAGTCATGATAATGGGGGCTTTTGTGCCCGGTCTGCGAAGAAAATATCCACCCCATGAATATATATCAGCAGTACTCCTGGTTGCAGGTCTGATTCTTTTCACCTTGGCTGATGCACAAACCTCGCCAAATTTCAGCTTAATCGGTGTGCTAATGATATCTGGTGCTTTGATTATGGATTCCTTTGTGGGGAATTATCAAGAGGCCATCTTCAAGTCGAATCCTAACACAACACAGGTTTATTTCATGTGCTTTTGCATTCAATATGATGCTTAATCACGAGGATAATCATTCATGACAAACTTGTGACTTATTCACACCTTTTGGATTGTCTGTTTAACCTTTAACTTTAACAGATGGAGATGCTCTATTGCTCAACAATTGTCGGCTTTCCTATCTTGTTCGTGGCTATGATTGTAACAGGAGAACTAAGGATAGCATGGCCTGCATGTGCTCAGGTAATCATCACTAGAAAACATGTATCTTGTTTCAACCTTGTTTCCTGCTTACCTTGTTTCTTTTTTCCCTGCAGCATCCCTATGTTTACGGAGTGTTGGTGTTTGAAGCTTGCGCTACTTTCGTGGGGCAAGTGTCTGTCCTTTCCCTCGTAGCAATATTTGGTGCTGCAACTACTACAATGGTTTGTTTCTATTTAGACTTCTCCTTTAGTGAAATTGTTTAATTATCTCATTATGACCGTGTATACATCTACAACTTGAACTCGCGATTTGCTTGAAAATTTGTACAAATCATTAACTGCATTGACATTATCAGATTACAACTGCGAGGAAGGCTGTAACGTTATTGCTTTCATACATGATATTCACAAAGCCTTTGACCGAACAACATGGTACTGGATTGCTCCTGATGTCTATGTGTATCATAATGAAGATGTTGCCTGAAAACAAGCCCCCGCAGCCTAGGCCGCAGAAAATTATCCCTCTTCAACAAACTGAAAAACCACGCGAGACTGAAGATAACAGATTTCAAATAGGCACTGAAGATGAAGAAGAGAAGAGACCTTTGGTCTAAAACAAAAAGTCGAGACTCTTAGTTTTAGTCTATTATTTCAATTTTTGATTAGCTTATAGTTGTAGTATGGCAACAAAATGCTAGGCTTTTTATTTTGTTTTTATATATATACTTTCTTGAAATTCATCTAAGGTGGTGAGCATTTGTCAGAAGTAATTTGTTTCTCTGAGGGCATTTCGTCCCTCTGTAGATGATGAATATGGGTGCAGTAATTCTACGAAGTCACTCGACTGAAAGGAGAGGCGCTGCAAGCGAGCAAAGAAGCACTTCTTGTAACCAAAACAAAAAGTTATATAGGCTGGGGATCTCCTAGGTGACAATAACAATAAATGTTACTAATGATCCTTCTATATGAAAATTTCATTATTAAAGTAAAAAGTTCAAGGTACAAATGGACAGCTGCAATGTACAACTTCTGATTCTTTTTTTGTCCCAATTTTTTTGTTTTGGCTAAAAGTTGAGAATGTTTATTTTATCCTATATAAGAAGTGTTGCTTTAGTAGGTGAAGCAGGCATGTGGTTGGAGCCTGGTTTTTCACAAGTGTTGCTTTAGTAGGTGAAGCAGGCCTACTTCTGGCCGAGTGGTTGGAGCCTGATTTTTCATGAACAAGGTCATGGGTTCAAGCCTCCATTGGCTGTTCTACTTTTTTTTGTCTAAGGCAGCTGATATGTGTCATTTAATTTTGTTGCCAACTTTTGTCTTAAGCTGCATGTTAGCTTGGTGGTAAAAGTTGGACATTATGTGTAGGAGGTCCTTAGTTCAAACTCCATGGCATCTTCAATTTTCTGAAAGATTAGTTGTAACTCTTCTCCGTTTTAATTTATTTATTTTATATTAAAATATTATAAATCACAATAATTAACAACTAATAATATATTTAAAAATTACATTATTACACTAAAAATATTATAAGCCACAATAATTAACGACTTAAAATATTCTTATATGAAAATTTTTATACTCTTCTCCATTTTAATTTGTTTATCTTACATTAAAAATATTATAAATCATAATGATTAACAACTAATTATATATTTAAAAATTACATTAAAAGCTATTATAAATCACAATAAAAAAATTTACATTAAAAGTATTATAAATCACAATAATTAACAACTTAAAATATTCTTATATGAATTTCATTGATTTTAAAAAATAATGTATGCATATCTAAAAATTTCATTAGTCTTAAAAATAATAATATATGCATATCTAAATTAGACATATCTTAGAATTTCAGAGTATCAATATTGGGTCCGTGTGTAGCACGAGAACTGTATCTAGTACAGGATCAAGTGGCGAAGTTGGTAGCCTTTCTTAGGGCTGGGCATAAAATACCAAAAATTGAATTACCGAATCGAATCAAAAAATTTGATAATTGGTATTTGGTAATTTGATATTTGATACGGTATTTGACTTTGGCTTTGGTACATGATATTAATACCATTTGGTATTTGGTATTTATCGAATATCGAATTATTTATTAAATAAAGGTCCACCCCATATACATATATATAAAATTGACCCATTGCTACTTGATTGACTATTATCCTTTTCCCAATTATCTTTAGTGCTTGAAGTCCATTTTCTTCAATTCATTTGTAATTGTTGTAATGTGTGAACCATCTCATTTAAAACTTTGGACTGTTAAAGGGGAGACACATACTCATTTTTAACTTACAAGATGTTTCGTTCATCTAAAATCATAAATAAGTATAAATAGGGAACACTTTTTTTTACTTAGTTTACTCTCCCACAATAGTGAATGCAATATGTCCATATCCACTTTTTGTGACCACTTAGTTGTGAGCATGTTTGAATCTTTATAAGTTATTTGATTTTCAGAAATTTAGTTAGAACGGAATAGAAATACGGTATTATCAAATACCGTACCGAACCAAAATTTAATTTATCGATTACCAAATTACCAAATCGAAGTTTAAAAGTATGGTATTTGGTATCTACTTTCAATTACCGATTACCTAATTACCAAACTTGAATTTTACAAATACCGAACTGAATACCGAACGCCCACCCCGCCCTTTCTCACACTAGCAGAACACTAATTTTTGGTCAGACAGTTGGTTAGCCTCTTTAACTTGTTTAAGATTTAAGTCGAGACTTGATAACAACTAAGGGTGTGATCTAACGGTCAATAACATTCAAACGGTCAATGAAGTGAGCTAAAATTCTAATAGAGACTAATACTACTAATTTCACATTTCCTCCATAAGAAGATAACCCACCATTATAGATTGAAAGCTTATGAATTTTATTTCGGACGTGAAATTATCTTACACCTCATTTGTTTGCGCATAACGAAAATCTTAGTTTTAATTATTTAGATTTCAATAGGATTGAGTCTATTTGTTTTTTTAGGTTTAAATCTTAATTATTCAAGTTTTAATCATTGAGTGTTTTTTTTTTTACAATTACTTAATAATGAATGTGAACAGATTTGACGCGAAATCTTAATATTACTAAAATATATATTAAAAGATTTCTACAAAAACGACAGCTCATCACTACTCCATCTACTTTCACCAATCGACATTAACAATGCTAACAATTATCACCATTAACCATCACTATATTTATCGGCAACCATCATCATCATTCATCACCATCATTAATTATTATTGTCATCCACCGCAATTATCAACTGTCACCATCAGCTATCACCATCAACAACTACTATTAGACCATCACCACTAGCTACTACCCATAACCACCACAAATCAACTCCATCCCTAATCGACATTAATAATCACCACCACCAACTGTCATATACTTTCTCCGTTTCAATTTGTTTGACCTACTTTTCTTTTAAGTCCGTTTGATAAAACATGACCTTTTTCCTTTTTGGTAATCTTTAATTTCAACTTTTCACATGACATGTTTAAGACCACAAAATTAAAAAGCATTTTGATACATTTGACATATCTTTAATTTAAAGAACCCAACGACATGAAGGGAAGGGTAGTGTGCCGGCCACACGCCGTTTATGAGATGCTAAAAAGAGCAGAAAAAGTGGAAGGGACACGTGGAGGCAGAAATAACATCCATGGATGACAAATTCTCACAAAGACTAAATAAGAGCTAAACACGTGTGCATACCAATGCAAACGTAACAGTGGATAAAAATACTTTTTACTGGGGAAACAGAGAGAGCAGAATTATTCAGAGAAAATGGCGGAAACGAACATGAACAGTGGATTTAGTGAGCCATTAGTGAGATCAGTAGATGGAGAATTGGAGAGAGGAGGAAGAAGGAGACCCAAAGAACCATGGAAAGGAGAAGTAGTGAAGAGCATTGTGTATGCTGGCCTTGATGCCATTGTCACTTCTTTCTCCCTCATTTCTTCCATCTCTGCTGGCCATCTTTCCTCTGGTACCCCATTTTGCTTGCTCACTTGTATTTACACTACTATCCAAAAATGAGCTCTTTTCTTGGATACCTGTAGCCTGTAGGATTAAAGTTATATGCATTTAACCTGTTATTGCAGGGCGTGTTCTTTATTATTTCGATTTGTTTGGCTTGATTTGGAATACTCAGGGTTAAACTAACCACTGTTGGTGTGAATTCGGACATAAAATTAGAAACTACGTGAAAAGTACTATAAGTCACAATAGTTAACGATTCAAAATATTTGGAAAAAATTATGGTCAAAGAATATACTGTCCAAATACTGAGACAAAAAAATATTGAAACGGAGGGAGTATATAGCTATAGGTCATCTTAATCTGATAGTGTAAGACAGTTATGTACAGTCAATGAGCAGAACTTTAGCTCTGCCTAGTTGAAGGATCGTAATAAATTTTGGGGCATGACCTTCTTCTATTGGGCAGGGCTATTCACCAAGAGTTGGCAAAAAATACCATTCAATTTGAAGGTCCTAACTTTGATGCACCTTGGTATTTCCAGCTAAATAGCTTCCCATTTATCTTCGTGCTTCCGTGATTTAAAACTATGATATACTCCCTCCGTTCCAAAATACTTGCACTTTCCTCTTTGAGAGTCGAACGGTATGAACATAATCTTTTTCTAGAGAAAAGTATATCAATTAGTCCTAGCATAGCAGCCTTGTGATGATTTAGCTAAACTTGAGATTCTTGTATATCGCAATGATCATTGAGTATCACTTATCTACATTGGACTGAAGGATGTTATGCAGAGAACAATTACGTTTGGATCCCACGCAATGCTGACTAGCATTTTCAATTGAATTGCTCTTCAAAAAGTTCTATCCATTTGGAACTTGTTATCGACTCCATAAGAGCCTAGTAATTAGTTTAAGTTTTAGGTAACTGGAAGCTTCAACAGTTAACATGATCAGTCACTCAAAAATTCTGTCACCTGACTAGTGGAGGCTAAAATAGCTAATTACAGTCCTCCTAAACCCTTCCTAGGAGGAGGTTAAAATTGGTTATTCATGGATTGAATCTTACTGTGTGCATGTTGCTTTTCTTGCAGTTGATGTTTTAGTATTGGGTTTTGCCAATCTAGTCGCTGATGGAATATCTATGGGGTTTGGGGACTATGTATCAAGCAGCACGGAAAAGGATGTCGCTGCCAAGGAGAGGACAGTAACTGAGTGGGATGTTATTAACCAACACAGGCCTCAGAAGCAGGAATTACTTCGACATTATCAGGAACTTGGAATGAATGATACTGATGCTAATACAGTATGCTTTTATCCTATACTTGAATGCTCTGTTTTTTTTTGGTATGGAGTTCTAGCTGCATCTTTTAATCAGTAGACGCCAGTGATCCCCTGCAGGAGTGTTTCTTTATGGTTGAAATATGATAAAACACGTTACGACTCTAACTTCATAGTGTTCCGTGTGTTTTCATCCCTTCTTTTCTTAGATGATGAGGATAAGAGATGCTTGTAGTGTTCTATTTTCAACTTTGAGGTACCTTGCGAGTTGAATGCTAAAAAACGCTCTAGTTTTGCTTCCAGTTACCCTCATGTTTCTGAATGTTAAATGAAACCATAAGTTGGAAAAGAGAAAAGGCTTTTTTCCGGTCGAGGGAAAAAACAAAAGTACTCTAGCGCTTAGATAGTTTCCCGCGATTGACAATTTCTACTTTTGGTGCAAGGTGGTGAACATATTTGCCAAGTATAGGGACATAATGGTGGACGAGAAGATGGCAACAGAGAAAGGATTATTGCCACCAGATCAAGCTGACAAACCATGGAAGAATGGACTGATCACATTTGCTGCCTTCATCGTGTTCGGTTGTGCCCCACTTCTGGCATTCATCGTGCTCATCCCGTTCACAAACAATGACACATACAAGTTTATAGGTGCCTGTGTGTTCTCTGCAGTTGCCCTTGCACTGCTGGGGATAGCTAAGGCCAAAATTGCTGGTCAGAATTATGCTCTCTCTGCAGGTATCACCCTTTTCAATGGACTCATTGCTGGGGCTGCTGCATATGGTATTGGTTGGACACTTAGGAATGTTGCTGGCTTGGAAGAGTGATCACTCACTCTATTATGTTGCAAAACTGTTTTGCTGTTAAAGCAAGCTAAGGGTCACCGAAAAAGAGAGCACTTGGTGATTTTCCTAGTTTTTAACCATTTTTGTGACAACAAAATCGTGTTCTTAATGATCTTGAAATATTACTGTCCTAACTTTATGTAGCGAGTGACCCTTTTTTGTCTGACTAATGTAATGTACTTTTATGGTAAAGGGTCTAATGTCATTGACTCATTGGGGGTGAAAAGTAAATTGCGTACAAGGGATTCTTTTTGTGGTATAATCATTTGGTATTCGGAATTCATTGGTTTGAATTCATGAGGCGTAAGCCTAATTAAAGGAGAATCATCGTAGACTTCTGATTAAGGTCGGAAGGGATCACATTCCTATTCATTCCACTTTAACATTTGGTGATTTCCTTGTTCTATGCTGCGGTCATGCTTATCGCGATATTTGTTGTATAGATCCTTCATTTTTTGCATCATCAACAGAAGTTCTCTTTTTTTGGTCCTAACTTTCTCAACAAAAGTTGCCAGTCAAAAGAGCAGCGATCTAGGATAAAATTTGCAAATACTCACTTTTTCTGGTACTTCTCTTCCCAATTCGCCATGTTCCCCTGTTAGTCACATAGTTATATCCATTTATGGCTTCCTTGGATTTAAGAATACTACTGTATAAGAAATGAGCAAAAGAAAATTAAGCTCTTTTCTTGGAACTCAATTTGGATCATTTCATAATTTAGCCTACACATTAGAACTATCATTTAGGCTACACCAATATGAATTATAATTCGCATATTGGTTGAGTTATGTTATTAGAAAATGTCATTCAAGGGTATAGATGCAACAAGTGAAAATCATAGGAGCCTGGGTTGAAATCCCTCCAAAGATGAAAGACGCTAAGTAATTTCTTCACATCTGCCTAAGCCCTTGATAGGTATGTTGTTCGATGTTGGTGTGAGGTTCAAGTATACGATAGAATAATGCAAACTAGACAACATCGCCATAAAAAATGATTAAGCATTTGAGCGGGGGTAACTTTTGTTTATTTGATTGTCTTGACGCTAGCTTTAGGACGTGTATAAGTGCAAACACACACACAGGAAGAGACTGAGAAAACCAGTAACCTATCTAGGATCTGGGCTCACACACATTTCGACTAATCTAACAAGTACTTGTTCGCTCTCACCAACACATGTACAACGTAACTCTGTCTGCCAAGGTTTAACACAGCCGAATACTCTTTATAAACAAGATCATTACAAAAATCTTTGCTCAAATATCCATCTTGAATTGTCCAAACTTGGGTATACATCTAGATTCCGTCAGAAAAGGCTATCTGAAATGCAGACTCGCATTGTCTTTTACTCTTTTCCTAATCAGCAAGAGATCATTACCTAAATATTTGCTCAAAGAGCTATCTTGCAGAATGTAAGATCTTGGGTTAGATTTATCTAGAGTTCCTCAGTCAATGCTAATTGCAAGGCGTGCTCTGCTTCCTTCAGGAAGAGACGAGTTAGTTGTTTCTGGCCCCGCCGGTATATTATGCTAGATTGCTTATTTCTGCTCAGCAAATGATTCTGGGCAATGTCACTGGTCCTGGATCTGCAGTGAACCACGTAATAAAGTTAGTTTTAACAAAGTTAAACCCGCATGCTGTTTTTATGTTGGCAAGTCAAGTAATAAAAACTTCTCTTAAAGGTATAAGTTTGGGAGGAGTTCGATCATACTCTCTGCACTCTTCTGGGGTTTCTGCGTTGCAGGCTTTCTCAAGTAATTCAGTATCATTCTCCTCTGTTCCTGAACCCTCTTCCAGATCCAACATCCTTCAAGAGAAAACAAAGTTTAGAGAGTGAAAGCAAGTGAAGGAAAAAAATATATTGTCAACAGTCAAGACTCAAGAGATACGAGTAGCACAAAGAATCTATAGAAAGTCTTTCAATTGGTCTCATTTTCTCACCAAATTGATGAATTTACAGAATTGGATCAAGACGGAGTAGACTGTCCCTAAAACACAGTAACAGATTTTTCTTAAAGATCACTGCCATTGTGTTACAGATGACAGTTTATCTGTGTGGAACGCTGGAACTGCATTCCTTCCTAACCAACAAACCTCAACCAATTCATTTTCCCATTGAATTATGCATAAAAAAATGAAAAGGATGAACCAGCAAGAAATGTAGGAAGTGTAAATAGATACAAGCAATTTCAACTTTTTGGCTACAGGGAGTATTAAGATGCTCTTCCTGACGTTTCATGAAAATTTTCAGGAAGAAGGATTGTAAGGAGGATAAACCATAATCAGCTTTTGCCTGACTCTTTGATTCCTATTGATCTGTAATTTATTTAGGGTTTGAGAGGTGGGCGAGGGGCTAAATAAGCATATTTTGGATCTAAAGATGAATGTTCACTCTGTAATAACTTTGGTGCTACACTACCACCGGCAGCATATGATAGTACTAGGAAGAAGATTACTTCATGTTAAGCAGATCAACAAGAAGTTGTAAAGCTCCAGAATCTCCACAAGCCTCCCATATTGCTGCTTGAACTTCTGTGTCAGTTGGCTGCCTTTCTCCTTCAGGTCCAACAAGCTTTGAGAAATATAAAAGAATTAGTGATCTGTATAAAATGGCTTTTTCTTGCTTAAGCGGTTAGAAAGACTAATAAGACAAAATAAACCAATGGAGAAAAGTGAAAACCTATACTTCCTCCATTTTATGTCTCACACTTTAATTTCTAGTCTGTTTCATAAAGAATAACACTTTCCTATATGTGCTCTATCAAACACCTTCACAAGGAGTACTAACGAAATCTGTTCTCTTTTTAATCTAATTAGAAGACATGGCAGTGCGCGCATCTTGGTTTCTCAGATGATTCCCAAAGGGAGAGTAGAAATACAAGAGTTTCATACTTCTTTGTAAATTCATCAGTTTAAATTCCATGAAATCTTTTAGTTCATTTATAGCAAATTTTTTACGCATCCTTTAGCATGTCTCTAAGTTATTCCATTAGCTGTAATATTTAAATTCAGAAAGAGCATTTTAGCAGAGAGCTTGCTAATTTTACCCAGTTCATATCCATTACACATGATTGTAGCAGCATTTAGACGTCTAGTTCCCAGCAATGGAGCAAATGAGTAAACATAGTCGCAGAATTCAAAAGACAAAATCTAATGAACATGAGATTCATGAAACTTTCTGCAACCAAATATTCACAGAACTGAAACTGGAGTTGTAGGAAGTAGGAACTATTAACCAGAAGCATATTTGGGGATTTCGTTTTTATCCGTTCTTTTCCATTTCAAAAGAAAAAAAGAAAAAAGACAGAGATGTTGCTGGAGATGGATCTTACCTCCTCAAGTAAGGATGAAACACGATAAAGCTCATTTTCTTTCATTGCTAATGTTCTCAATGCATTCAAAAAGTCTGCAGGAAAAACTAGCTTATGCAAGTAAGAGGGCATCTTTCGCTGACCACTCCAACTATAATTGCAAACTTGACTACTGACGGATTTATCTTTGTCTTCCACAGATGAGTTGGATGGAGGGAAAAATCCACGATTTAGCAAACTTCGTGGCAAGAGACATCTCAATTCAGCTTTCTGCAGACAAAGATGAGTTTATCATTGCACATAGAGAGACACCAACCCTGACTCTTGTTTGAGAGTTCTATGAGATTATTTGTAAGCTATGTTGCTCGGACTCCAAAAATGTTGCCGCACCCGTGTCGGATCCTCCAAAAACGAACTACTTTTGGAGGATCCAACATGCACCCAATGACATTTTTGAAGAGTCCGAGCAACATAGTTTGTTAGACAGAGTCTGCTGACCTGTGCTTCAAGAAGTTGAGCTTTGGACTCCGAGAAATCAACGTTTTGAATAGCTTCCACAGGATAATGAACCTGAAATTTTTTTTCCAATTGCGTATGTTTAATCCAGATTAAAGCTATCTGTTATTTGATAAAGAAGGTAAACATCCAAACAAATTGATGAGGATGAAGTAGTTCAAGGTCTTTACTAAGAACCCTTGGCACTTGATTTTGATCCATATGGACCTCTTAATGCCCAAGTGCTCCATGAGGTTCCACTCAAAGTGACTTGATGAAGCACATTCAGTTGTAGCTATGACGCTTGAAATTAAGCATGGACTGTACAGCATACCAAACAAAGGCCCTAAGCTTGATATGTTGTTAAAGAATGCCAGCAACGCATCCACTATATTAGGTCCCCAAACGTTTATTTAAGACCTTGAATACTGCAATTTAGTCGACGCAGACCTCTACTTCTTAACATGGGCCATGTTATAACATGGATGAAGACTAGATCAAGCATGCAACGCAGTACCATGAGATAGTCATCAGGATTATCATTCATGACGAATCCATACAGGTACAGCAGTTCCTGTCACAAGATAACCACCTATGTTAGCATGAAACATAAAAAGAAGAAGAATGGTGGGGGGGGGGGGGGGTTCCTATTCTCAGAATTGTGGAAAGGACAGATTGACTTTGCTAGGAAGTTTCAAAAGCCTAATGCAAAATCATAAAGTTAGATCAATGCAGTTATTACCAATCAAGCAGGATATCAACCGATAACAACTAAATTAGCAACAGTACACTCCATAAAAAAGAACATCGGTCCCGTACTTGAGAACCTTGCATGTAAAATCAAAAAGAGAAAGATATCAGAGATCCTTTATTCTTCTCCAAGATGACAATCATTTTCAGAACAACAATGCTTGTCTACTGCTTTATGATCCAGAAAAGGGAAATACGACTAAAAGCTGCATTATTTCTAGTCATTACACCAAATCCAGATAGACATCAGAGGAGGGCTCATTAATGTAGCAGCTCAGCTACCATTTATGAATGCACCTTTCTCTCTCAGCAGGATCCTCTTTAATAATAAGTGATGATGAACAGTGGTAAACATACTAAAGCTACCAGATAACTCATCAATGGAAAAGGCCAGTATTATCAGCAAAATTAAGCAAAGTAATGTTTCAGATGCTAAATTTGGTGGATGAAATTGCACATAAACAGGTGAATGTACCTCATTTCCCTTGTTACCATAGCTAATTGATATCTCTTTCTCGATCAGGGAAGGATTTTCTCCAGCTTTTTAATCAGGTAACACACGAGTTAGTTGGCTAACTAGCATATAGCGTATGGTATGGATTGGAAAAATAACATATACTAAGAAAATTAAAATAAATTGGTTAAGAATTCAACCAAAAAGAAGGTACATGGAGAAAGGAACTCCAGTTGTTGCTCCTGCTCCATCAACTTCCCATGTTACCGCAGCTTTGAAATCTATGGAGCAATTTCAGCAGAAAAGGAAATAGATAAATCAGTCTCAAGAAAAAGAAAAGGAAATAGATAAACACAAGAGTCTTCGTGATCCAACAACAACTACGCCTCAATCCCAAGGTAATTGGGGTCGGCATATGAATTCACACCAGTGTTTTAAAAGGCGGGGGCGTGAGGCGAGACGTTTTACGTAGCATGGGGCGAGGCGTAAGTTTCGAGAGACGGGACGTAAGTCCCATGGATCTACGGGGCGTCATCTCATATACTTCCATTTTATATTTTTATTACTAACAAAATATGTAAAAGTAATAATTTTTCAATAATTCTGCAAATAAATTTAAATAAATCACCAATAATATAAAAAATAATATTATAATTATTATTTGAGAAAGGTAACAAACAAAAAATGATAATACCCGAGATAATCTTTAAAATGAAATCATCATCCATCTTCATATCTTCTATATATTCCTACCCTCAACTAATATTTGCACTGATTATTGTCTATGTATTTCAAAAGAGAAAGATAAAAAGTGTAAGACCAATGACAAAAATGGATAAAGTTGTCTGAGGAACATAAAAAATCACTACAACATGAAAACATGATAGAATAAAGTATAAATATTATTACACCAATAATAAAAAATATGATTTATAGCAAAAATACTTTTAAAATAATGAAAATCAAAATTAACGCCCGGGACTTACGCTTTTGCGCCCGGGACTTACACCCCAAATTATAGGGCTTACGCCTTATAGATCTGCGCTTTTAATTTACGCCCCGGAGCGTTTTTGGTATGCCCCGCCCCGGAACTCGCCCTGAAAACGTTTTTGAAAACACTGATTCACACTATCCAGTCCGTTCCAATATGGTCCAGTAATTGAAATTAAATGATGACGCTTTTAGAAGGCAGAGAACACCATCAAGAAAGCTAGAAATAAATTGATGCCCTGGAAAATTCCCCAGGAAAATGAAGCTGAAATAGTTCTACCAATATATCCACTCTTTATTTATATATATATATATATATATATATATATATATATACAACAAGTACAAGAGAAAAATACAAGGAGTAACATTAATCTATGCAAAACTACAACGATCCAAGCAAAAAGTTGATTGAGTGTGCCTGATTGTAGTAAGCATGGCATTGTCTACTGTAAACAACAGCTTTCTGGAGATAATAGAGGTACCTCAAAAAGGAAGCTAAATCACATAAAGCCAAAATCATAATTTCTTGGAAGGGAGTTTGCAGAGAAAGAAGGCTAGTAAACCACAAAGTAAACAACAGCGCACAAGTCTTGCAATTGGAGTCAATCTTGTGATACTTTCTCCTAATTGAAGAAAATGCTTGTAATAACTTTGTTTTATGGTCCTCAAGATACAAGATAGCATTATACATGTATCTTATACATTTGAAATAGTTGAAGCCAACGGAGAAAGGAAACAAGCGAAACAAACAGCCTCTAAATTACAGATTTCAGGGAAGAAGCAAGTTGGAAGACGTCTTTTAGCTCGTTCTGCATATTCGTATTCAGGCTTACATCACACATCCATATAATCACATTAATCAGTCATAAATTATTAAATAGTTCAAATAAAGAACTGCAGAGCAGAAATATCAGTGAACTAATCCGAGAATAGGTGGTACCAAAGGACTGCTAAATTACCATGGTTGCAAAAATCAATGCCTGGGACCAGACCTTCCACCCAAACTATCTCTCCTTGTGAAATGGAAGCAGCAGAAGCAACTTTATCTTGGAGTGCATCATATTCGGAAACTGAAATCATAGGTATTTAAATTATAGACAGAACTAGATCTCATTCTACCAAGAACGAATAAGGTTCCTTAATTGGAGAGGGGATGTTGTTGGAAGAAACATATTAAAGACAATGAACATTGACCGCACCTTTTGCAGACTCTCCACTAAATAAACTGCCGCAACCATTAGTTTGTGTTGCAGAATTGACGATTTTGCTAGAAATGTCACTATCTTGTCCTTCTGAATCCATAGGAAATACATAGCAGCGCGGAAAAGGGATATTTAGTGCTCGACTCCAAAATATGGAGTTTGCCCTATGATGTCCACGAGATTAAAATGTGTCAGCAGTTTTCATAAAATTAATATAATATTGAACTGTGAAGATGAGGGCCATTGTTTAGGAAGAGAAAGACTCTAGTTCCTGAAAGATGCTTACCAAAGAAAGTCTTCGAATTTCACATCTCTGCCAAAAAGCAACAAGTTCAGAAATTGTCAATCATAAGTTTAATTTTTTAAAAATTAGGATAAAATTTCTAAATAACCGATGCACTTTTAAAAGTCCAACACATCATAAAAACCACAAGACCAACACAGTGGCTTGCGAGCCATTCAACTTCAGAAAGGTGAAAGTGCCAAAAAAGAGTATTATGTACACTGTTTGCACTGAAGCTAAGTATACTGTATACTAATATAATATGCATCCTCCACTATACACTGATGAGTGCAGCATATAGCTTTTTATCTAGCATGAATTGTTCAAGTAACCATCAATCATCAGTCGTGAATTCAGTATAGAGGCCAATCATGCAGGAATGGAACTACGTATTATGTCATTTTCCACCTGAAGGAACATTGACCAATAATAAGATTATGATTCTAAGTACAAGCAAAAAGGTTTAATAATGACTGCAATGAAACTCAGGCTACCAAGTTTTCTTGTATGCATAGGTAAGAAGTGGTTAGCACATTATGTAACGTCCTTTGCACCTAATCTAAGCACCGTAATACACTATGTATTCTCTGCACTATAAAATGGTGATTACAGTATATAACTTCGTTTTTTTAGCAGTATGATATTGTGCAGGCAAGGGTTAATTATACTCACCACTAGTTATAAAATATTGATATGGCACACACCTTTCTGGATGTCCATCAAGAGTTAAAAGCTTCTCAGCCAACCTCTTCACTTTTTCATCAAATAAAGCCTGCAATGTTTTCTTCTGCAACAGAAACCTGCCTTAAGTCATATGTGCTTGATAGTGAATGTGAAGAACGAATAACATTCATGCTAAAGTAGTTAAACAATTATCTATCAGGGACAAAGGCTGACAACTGGGGTAGGAGGATTAGCCATCCAATTCCAAGAGAAAAAGAACGTCTCCAACTTAGTTATTAAGCTCACACTGGCACAGTGGCAGGTACTAGGGATTTATGTATGGCCAAAGAGAAAGACCTAACTACAAGTATGCCATATAAATTATAATAAGAAACTATACCTGCAACTGAGTAGCCCGATACAATGTGGTTCCTTTAAGCTCTAAAAGCTCATCGTCAGAAAACCAAAGTGGATTTCCGAATGTGGTTGGGAGCATATCAAAGTACCTGTTGTCTTTTAGCAATTATTGCCACCCCAAAATACATTAAGTTACTAACTAAGAATGAACACTGAATAATTTAATACTTACGGCTTCCATGAAGAGTTTTCTCGCAGGTGTTCCACGGTTAGAAATAAGGTAATCAAGAGTCTGTCATCTACTTCCCTTTCCTCGAACATAGCCCTACATTCAGGTCCGAGAAGAGGATCTTGAAGCACCCTCATTGGAGTTATAGCCAAATCTAATGGAACCACCAGCAGTATCCCTGATACAGTTTGACAAAGCAAAACAAGCATGCACGATTGAGACAAATTTCCATCTTATTCCCCTATAATTAAAGTTTACATCGAGCACAAAACAACTGTACTACAATACAAACGAAAAAAGCCCCACGATACAGGATGAAACTCAGATCTTTCTTCTGTTATTATTTATAAGTAATATTGCAATTTAACATGAATACATCTTAAAACAACAAAATCCCATATACACGAGAAAAAGATAAAATAGAACTGGGGACTAGTGATTTAGATCACTGGAATGAATGGTTGAGGCAGAGAGTGAGGGAAAGCTCGGACAAGTTATCCCGTGTAACCACATTAAACTGAACAAAAGATCATTCTTTTTTCTCCAGTAGCAGAGGATCATTTGAACAATAAATGCTGCTAGAAGAGTCATTCAATCAATCAAAACATTTACGGGCTCAAGTAAAAACCACAGAAACTTATATGAACATCGAGAATTTTGATACTCAAACTCCAGAGTTGCAATAAAGCATTATCTCCCTCCTCTCCACCCTAAAGACCCAACAGAAAAAAAAAGCATAATTTTCACAAAGAAACAAATGGACAACAGAAACCAAGACAAATAAAACCAAACAATGATGCAAGAATATAAACAGCCCCTGCAAGAAAAGAAAATGGAAAAAACCCAAAACTTTACCATCAGATGCATGATTAGATGAGAAAATTCCAAACCCTTTAGTGGAATCACTGTATTTGATTCTGCAACCACGTAGTTCTGCTCTGTTCAACTGAATTTGAAGTCCAAGTTAGTGAATAGTGAGTGATAACCCATTATCATTTATGCAATATTATGGTAAAGGGTATAAAGGTAAGTTTCCAAGAACCAATTTTGAGACCTCTAGCCATTGAAGAAAATGGTGGAGCTTAGCTTCTTCAGGAGTCGCCATTGCCGAAGACACTGTTCAAGGCTCAAGCTTCTGTGTCGCTCTTCGAAGGAGACAAAATTGTCGTGTGAAGGGCCTTGATAAAAGGATTAGGTAAAGTAGCCTACCCTGAACTTTTTCCAAGTTAATAATGCACCCCTTGTTATTTCCAAAATGCTACTTAAGAGCCTTATAATTAGAAAGAATTAGGTACTCCTATATAGTCCAGTCTTATAATAAATACTCTCGCCGTCCCAAAATAAGTGTCACATAATATAGTAATAGATTAGATCCTATATTTGAACTATTATATATTATTATAAATATTTTTTATTTTATTTATAGTTTTTGAAGTTGGAGTTGCAGATAGAGTTGTGTTTGGTTATAAATTTTCGTAAATAATATTTGATTATTTGAATATATTTTTCCTAAAAAATATGAAATATGATTTATAACCCTCAATTTCTAAAAACTAGCAAAAAAACACTTATTTCTAATACAAATGAGATCATTTTTGTAAAAATAAAAAGATTTAGGTTAAAATTTGAAAAAGAAAAATATATTGAAGGTGGAAAAAAAGGAAAATAAGATTTTGGGTGTTTTCCAAATATAACTTCAACTTCAAATTGTATTTGAAATTTTTATGATCAAACGCTGATTTCCAAATAAAGTGAAATAATTACTTCTTTCAACCGAGTATTTAATTATTAGAAACTAATTAAAGACTAACTTACGTAAACGGCAAAAAGGAGCCGCACGGATCTTAATGTGAGTATTATTGTATTAGGATCGAGTAATTAAATTTTCTAATCAAAACTTGAATAAGTTTGACTGTTCCATAGTTGCTACATCTATTCTCATTATACTTATTTCTCTGGATTCTACATGACCTTCCTTCTTAAAGGAAACTTAGCAGAAAAAAGTCTTAAAAGTCATTTTTGATGAGTTACTTTAGATAATTAGGTGCATGTATTTAGCAATTAATATAACATACTATATAGTTGCTGTGCCACTGAGATCAATCATTATGTGAAAGAGCGAAATGACTAGTCGATTAAAGACTTTGTGCTAATTAAGTCAAAAATAATTCAATGGTGGGAGCAAAATGGAGATATCTGATGAAGAAGAAAACTACAACAACATCCTTATTATTGCTGTTTTTCTTCTCTCTCGTCCTAGTTTTTTTCTTGTCCTTCACTGGATGCTTTGATCTTGTAAGTCAATTATGTGGCATCATCATTCATTATAGAATATATATTGACCTCTATATAGATAGTTAGTAGTATGTCATAACTATTAATTATGGTATGTTTAAATTTATGCAGGCAAAATACAGTAGTAATTTTTCGACGAAGTCTCAAATTCTTGAATACCCGTTGGATTGTGCGGCATGGAACCGGTCGAATACATGTCCAAGAGATCACTATCCTACATCATATAAACCCCTGAACACTAATAACTCAACATGCCCTGAGTATTTTAGATGGATTCATGAAGATTTAAAGCCATGGAAGGAGACACGAATCACTAGGAAAATGTTGGAGAAAGCAAAATGGAATGCATATTTCAGAATAATTATATTGGATGGCAAAATTTATGTTGAGACAATATCAAAGAGAGTATTTCAGACTAGACATTTGTTCAGTATGTATGGCATTGTACAGCTTCTAAGGTGGTACCCTGGAAAATTGCCTAATTTGGAGATCATGTTTAAGATCGATGACTGGCCGGCAATCCAATCCAAAGATTACCGGCGACCTGACTCCGGTCCTCCGCCGTTGTTCAGCTACTGTTCTGATTGCCAAAGTTTGGATATTGTCTTCCCAGATTGGTCATTTTGGGGCTGGTAAGCTTCTTTTATCCCTCAAATATTTTCTTACCAACATACTAATTTCACATTGAGAAATTAGATGTGAAAATACTTTTAGTTGCTATTGTACATAAGAGGATAGTTTTGAGTACTATCAAGAAAACTGGAATTAGCTACGAACATCATCCCTATTTGCTCGTAGTTAACAAATATCCATCGCTAAATAGAATTAACGACGAATTTTGTTGTTTAGCTACAGAAGTTGTCCGTCGCTACATCGTGGCAGGCAATACAAAGATCTGTGACTAGAAGATTTGTATCCAAAAAAAGTACATTCTTGGTCAACTGGACCTCTGCATCTGATAAAACTTAGCTGTCCAAGTTGTTGTTTTTCCAGAGACTGGCATTGAACTATTGATAACCTCTTTGTGCTCAAAGGGAGACCTAAATAGCTGCTGGACAAATGTCACATAACCTTGCTTTCACAAAAAAAGCATTTGATATTTCAAGAAAATATAACTTTTGAGGCTTCCTGAAAATTGGACAGAGACTAAGAACATATTTTTTGCTATTAAATTTTGTAGGGCTGAAGTAAATATAAAGGCATGGAGAAGTGTGATTAAGGACATAAAAGAAGGTAACAAAAGAACCAAATGGAAGGATAGGACACCTTTTGCTTATTGGAAGGGAAATCCCTATGTTTCTTCCAACAGAAAAGATCTCTTGAAGTGTAATGTTACAGACAAACACAGCTTTTTTTCTTTTTTCTGGACTGACAACAACGACTTCGATACTCTCCTATACGTCCAGGTTTGCACTGCCATTATTTTCTCCACATTTACATTATGATAACTTTATGTTATGGTTTAACTCCTTATTGTTTGCCAATAAAACTGTATTTTGATTCAGATTTCATTAGTTGAATAGTGATTACATGATAACACATATCACTGCTTCAATGACAAATCCTCAGGACTGGATTGGACAATCCAAAAACGGGTATAAGGAATCCAATCTTGAAGATCAGTGCACCCATAGGTATGGTCTTTGTCCCCTCCGCGCCTAAAGAAAAATAAAGTGTTTCATTTGGCTACGTATTTATTGGGTTGATTGCAGATATAAAATATACGTGGAAGGATCGGCATGGTCAGTGAGTGACAAATACATTTTGGCCTGCGATTCTCCAACACTTTACATAAGACCTCGTTACCATGATTTCTTCAGTCGAGGAATGATTCCCCAGCAGCACTATTGGCCCATTAGAGACGAAGATAAATGTAGGTCTCTCAAGTTTGCTGTTCAATGGGGCAACAATCACACTGACAAGGTATAACTTGCTACCTCCTTTTTTGATTTTTTAAATAATGATGGTGTTTGATCAGCTTGTGCACACCTCGACTATTTCATCAGATGTATCTGCTACCTGCCTACCTCCCGCCAACACATGTAACAGATAACTCTTCCAACCAAAGCTTAGGCAAATGAAAAGAAACCACCTAGCATTTCTTACACTGTTAGTTGATAAGACTTAAAACTCATTCATGAACGGGTCATTCTTGTAACAGATTTTTTGGATGTCTTGGCAGGCACTGGCCATTGGGAAAGCAGGAAGCCATTTCATTCACGAAGATTTGAAGATGGAATATGTGTATGATTACATGTTCCATTTGCTGAACGAATATGCAAAGCTGCTGAAGTTTGAACCAAGAATTCCTGCAAATGCAGTTGAAATATGTTCGGAATCGTTGGCATGCACTTCAGATGGTATTTGGAGAAAGTCCATGGAAGAAGCTTTAGAGAAGTCTCCTAGTTATACAAATCCATGCACACTTCCTCCACCTTATGATCCTCAACAACTTAAAGCATTTGATGAACAAAAGATAAAGGCCACACAACAAGTGGAGGCATGGGAGGATGAATACTGGAGCAATGTAAACAAGAAGCAATAGTGCAATTTTCTTCCCTTTCCAGATGTTTGTTGTCCTTTCATGTAGAAATACTTAAATGCATTTGTTATGTAGACTAGAGCTTCCATCCCAACTCTTCCTCATTCTGACATGGAAGCAGCGGAAGCAACTTTATCCTGGAGGCCGTCACACTCAAGTATTGAAATCATTGGTATGTAAAATTACAGACAGAACTAGATCTCTTAATACTATCATTCTTTTTGGGAGAAGGGAAGCTGTTGGAAGAAACATATTCTAAAGACAACGGACATTGACCTCACCTTTTGCAGACTCTCCATTTTGCTAGATATATTGCTATCTTGTCCTTCTGAATTCATAGGAACACAGCAGCGTGAAAAGGGGCATCTAAAGCTTGACTCCAAGTATGGAGTTTCCCCTTTGATATCCACAATATTTGAACATGTCAGCAGCTTACATAAAAATCAATATGGTAGTGAATTGAGTAGATGAGGGCCATTGCTTAGGAAGAGAAAGAGTCTAGTTTCAAGAAAGATGCATAAAGGAAGTCTTTGAATTCCACACTTGCCAATCATAAAGTTAGAAGATCGAGAGTAAAATAAGACTGCGAAATAACAGATGCTGTGATGCACTTGTAAAGTTCAACAATAAGAACCACAAGACCAACAGATTGGCTTGCAAGCCATTCAACTTCAAAAAGGTGAAAATGCCAAAGTGATCAGTATATGAGGTAATATCAATTGCTCTGTCCAAGTATAGTAATGTGAAACGTGTTCTCGACTGTACAATGGTGAGTGCAGCATAACAACAACCACAACATACCCAGTGTAATCCCACACGTGGTGAGTACATCATATGACCTTTTTATTTAGCATGAGTTGTTCAAGATACCATCAGTCAATATGAGTTCATCATAGATAGCAATACGCAGGCATGGACTACATATTATGTCATTTCCACCTTAAGGAACATTAACCATTAAGATTATGTTTCAAAATACAAGCAAAAACATTTTAATTACGACAATAATAAACCTGAGCCTACTAAGTTTATCTCATATGCATAGACTAAAAAGTGGTCAGCATATTACGTAACGTCCTCTATGCGAAATCTAAGCACAGTAGTGCACTATGTATTCTCCATGTAAATGGTGAGTGCAGCCTACTTATAACTTTGTATGTAGCAGTAGTTTATTGTGCATGCAGGGGTAAATTCTGCATTCACCTTTAGAGATAAAAGATTGATATGCCACACACTTCTATGGACACGGTTCGAACTTTCGTATCACTCTTTAGAACTACTTTATCAAAGATTTAAATTACTCCCTCCGTCCCAATCTATGTGAGTGAGTTCTAAAAGTACAAAACTGGTTAAATTAGGTCACATGTGTACAGAAAACTTGTATACTCTTATGACTAATTAAATATAATACTGTAATTGTCTATTAACTAAAATATTGTATGAAAAACTTCATCGGTTGTCTATTTTTGTGAATTCGTGTTTAACTCTTTTTCCTATTTGTAAAAATTTTGCAAATATAAACCCGACGATAAACCTTTTGCTTCTTCCTCCTCTTTCTTCTCCGTCCTCCTTCTTTTTCTCGATGTAATTCAGTTCAAACTTTAATGAAAGAGTTTGTTTAGTTTTTTGTGGGGTCCAATCCATGTGGAAGAAAATCCTATGTGCCAATTTACTTGGCTAGGAAGTAAACTTGGAGAGCAAGCAAAAATTTGTGGAGGACAAATTTTGTATTTATTTTTCCTTTTTTAATTTTGTGCTTGGAGCTCAAGTTTGGTCATCTATAAAAGGATGACCATTCTTCATTGTAAAACCATCCCAAAATCATATATCCATTGTAAGAGTAGATAGTTCAGAGAGCAATTCTCTTTGGTGTAATTGGGATATCTCCCTTTTTTTGTTAATAATATAAAGGCAGTTGTTCTCTGGTGGATGTAGGATTATTCTGATCCGAACCACGTTAAATCTTGTTTCTTCCTTGTTCTTTCTTTTACGTTTTTGCTAACAATTGGTATCAGAGCCAAGGTTCTGTCTGAGTATGCTCTGTGGTTGCAGCACAGACTGAACTTCCACATCAGAAAAGAATTACTTTGGTTTTCTGTATTTCCAAATACTATCTGTAGTAAAAAAGGAAGAACAAGTAACAATGAGTTCCACGAAGTTTGAAATTGATAGATTTAGTGGGCGCAACAACTTCAATATCTGGAAGATCCAGATGATGGCGTTACTGCGGAGGGAAGGTTCAATCCATGCTATTGACGAAAATACCCCAATGGCACATCGGATTCCGACAAGGAGAAGATTGAAGGGGATGCATTAAGTGTAATCCAATTGTCCCTTGCTCTTAAAGTGCTCTGTGAAGTGAGTACAAGTACCGAAGAGACGACCAAACAGTTATGGGATAAGCTGCAAGGGCTTTACCAGGACCGATCGGTGACAACAAAGATGTTGTTACAACGACGTCTTCACACATTTAAGATGGAGTCAGGTACTTTGTTGCAAGACCACCTAGATGCGTTCAATAAACTTGTCATGGACTTACAGACTGCAGGAATTAAAAAGAATGAGGAGACGCTTGCATGTGCTTTGCTATTTTCATTGACTTCAAAATACCGTGATATTGAGAATTCAATGATGTATAGCAAGGATCCTATCACCCTTGAGCAAGTGCGGCAAGCACTTAACTCTTGTGATGTGCGGAGGCATTTTGAAGGAGACAAAGATGATGAAGCTAGTGGGCTCTTTGTGAGAGGTCGTACTAGCCAACAGGGAAGGAGCAAATCAAAGCATAGATCGAAGTCTCGTGTGAACAAGAAGAATGCGGAGTGTTGGGGCTGTCACAAGAAGGGGCATTTTGAACGAGATTGTCCAATGTCAAAGTCCAAAGAAAAGGTGAGTGCATCCATTGTTGAACAGGTACATGATTCTGATAATGAATATGTACTTACAACATCATGCACTAGTGGAGTCTATGGCAACAAATAGGTGCTAGATTCTGGTTGTACTCTGCATATGACATTCCGAAGAGATCGGTTCAGCAACTATGAGAAAAGTGGAGGAACCGTAGTAATGGGCAACAATGTAACTTGTAAAATAGTTGGCATTGGCTCAGTTCGAGTTAGCTGCCATGATGGAATCGTGAGGACTATTACAGAAGTCCGGCATGTTCCTGATCTGACGAAGAATTTGATCTCCCTAGGTACTCTGGATAAACAAGGCTACAAGTACATGAGCGAAAGAGGAACTATGAAAGTGACTAAAAGTGCTTTAGTCATGCTGAAGGCCAAGCTGGAGGATGGCCTTTACACATTGGCCGGAAGCACCATTGTTGGCTCTGTAAATGCATCTATAATACAGTTATCCAATCATGATAAGGCAAGATTATGGCA
The DNA here is from genome assembly GCA_003996215.1 of Jaltomata sinuosa. Taxonomy (NCBI): domain Eukaryota; kingdom Viridiplantae; phylum Streptophyta; class Magnoliopsida; order Solanales; family Solanaceae; genus Jaltomata; species Jaltomata sinuosa. The sequence goes on along the minus strand of QJPP01000001.1, from coordinate 643,811 downwards.
CATGAGACTGGGTCATATGAGCGCACGAGGACTAGAGATGTTGAGCAACCATAACCTTTTGAACAGTGAGAAGATCAGCATACTTGAATTTTGTGAGCACTGCATTCTAGGGAAACAGAAGAAGGTCAGCTTCAGCACTGGTAAGCACAAGACGAGAGGGGTGCTAGACTCTATTCAGATTTATGGGGTCCCTCTAAACTTCCATCGAAGGTGGAAAGTGGTATCTTCTCACATTCATTGATGATTTCTCACGAAAGGTTTGGGTGCGTTTCTTAAAGGCAAAAAGTGATGCTTTTGAAGAATTTAAAGAGTGGAAGATATTGGTTGAGAATCAAATGGAGCGGAAAATCAAGTATCTTCGCACAGATAATGGCTTGGAGTTTTGCAGTGAAGAGTTAATGATTTTTGCAAGGTTCATGGGATCGCAAGACATAAGACGGTCAGGCACACCCCACAACAGAATGGAGTTGCCGAGAGGATGAACAGAACTCTTCTTGAAAAGGCTCGTTGTATGCTCCTACAAGCCAAAATGTCTAAAGTGTTTTGGACTGAAGCAGTTCACACTGCTCTCATATTGTCAATCGATCTCCAGCATCAGTGATTGACTTTAAGACTCCAAATGAGGTATGGTCAGGTGAACCCTCTAACTATTCATACTTGCGAGTATTTGGGTGTCCAGCTTATTATCATGTTAATGAAGGAAAGCTTGAACCAAGGGCTAAGAAGGTCATATTCATAGGGTATGTGGATGGAGTAAAAGGGTACAAGCTTTGGTGTTTGTCTTTACTTAAATTTATAGTTAGTAGAGATGTTACCTTTGATGAATCCTCTATACTTGATCCTTGTAAAGTTTCTGTGGAGTTATCAGGAAACGAGAACAACGAGCAGGTGGAGCTACCGGTGGATCTTGCCAAGGAAAAGGATCAAGAGACTCAAATTGATAAGTCAAAAGAAGCAGATCTTGAAGAACTTGTTGTCAATGAACCATACACAATCACGAAGGAAAGGGACAAGAGGCAGACACGGAGACTGGAACGCCTTATAGAGCAAGCAAATCTGATTGCATATGCGTTCGTGGCTGCAAAAGAAGAGATTAAGGATCTTGAGCCCTCCTCGTATGTTGAAGCAACTTCTTGCAAGGATGCTGCACAATGGCGGTTAGCCATGATGGAACAGATGGAGTTTCTTCACAAGAATCAGACATGGGTCTTAGTTGAAAGGCCAAAGGGGAAGAGGATAGTTGGATGCAAATGGGTCTACAGAAAGAAAGAGGGAATTCCAGAAGTGGAAGATGCTAGGTTTAAAGCGAGATTGGTTGCAAAAGGTTTCGGTCAGAAGGGGAAATTTACTACAATGAGATCTTTTCTCCAGTTGTGAAACATAGTTCAATTCGCGTGTTACTAGCATTGGTTGCACAATTTGACTTGAAGCTTCAACAGCTTGATGTCAAAACTGCTTTCTTACATGGTGATCTAGAAGAGACAATCTATATGGATCAGCCTGAAGTTTCCTAGCTAAGGGAAAAGAAGATCATGTATGCCAACTGAAGAAGTCTTTGTATGGTTTGAAGCAATCCCCTAGACAGTGGTATAAGAGGTTTGATGCATTCATGACTACACATGGATTCTCAATAGCTCTGTGTATCACAAGAAGATGTCTGGTAACTCAATGATTTATTTACTGTTGTATGTTGATGATATGCTTATTGCTGCTAACAACATCACAAGATAAATGTTTTGAAGAAACTGTTGAGCAAGGAATTTGACATGAAGGATTTGAGAGTTGCAAAGAAAATCCTTGGTATGGAGATTTCAGGAGGAGATGGTGTTGTACATCTTTCTCAGAAGAGGTACATCGAAAAGGTTCTTGAGAGATTTAATATGCATTTGTGCAAACCTGTAAGTACTCCGTTAGCTTCTCATTTTAAGCTTTCTGAGTTACAAATGCCTCAGTCTGATGATGAGGTGGAGCATATGTCAAAGGTTCTTTATGCTAGCGTAGTTGGCAGCATTATGTATGCTATGGTGTGTACACATCTAGATATTGCTCAATCTGTAAGTGTGGTAAGCAGGTACATGGCCAACCCTGGAAAGAGGCATTGGGAAGCTGTTAAGTGGATATTGAGATATCTCAAAGGAGCTTCTGATGTTGGCCTAACCTTTCGAAAAAGTGAAGGTATTTCAGTTCTCGGTTATGTAGATTCTGACTATGCAGGGGATCTTGATAGAAGGAGGTCCACAACTGGATACATCTTTACTCTCGTTGGCATTAGTTGAAAATCTACTTTACAGTCGATTGTCGCTTTGTCTACAACAGAGGCAGAGTATATGGCAGCAACGGAGGCAGTGAAAGAAGCTATCTGGTTGAAAGGTTTGGTGGCAGAATTGAGTTTGGTTCAACTGGAATCAACTCTAAGATGTGATAGTCAAAATGCTATTCATTTGATTAAAAATCAAAGATTTCATGAGCGCACCAAACACATTGGTGTCAGATTTCATTTTATTCAAGATGTTGTTGAAGAGGGAACTATCAAGGTCATGAAGGTTATCACATACGATAATGCTGCAGACATGTTGACCAAGATAGTCCCACTCGTCAAGTTTGCACACTTCAAGGACTTGGCGGGAGTACGCATCAACTGATGCAACTATGAGAGAACAACTGTTAGGTGGAGCTAGTATGTTCAACAAAGGTTTGATTCTTTTTGTTTCTTACAACGGGGTTGCCCAGTAAGCTTAGAAGTTTTGGCCGGAGTTGTTTATACGCATGCTCGAACGCAAACCAAGGTGGAGATTGAAAGAGTTGGTTTGATTTTTTGTGGGGTCCAATCCATGTGGAAAAAAATCTCATGTGCCAATTTACTTGGCTAGGAAGTAAACTTGGAGAGCAAGCAAAAATTTGTGGAGGACAAATTTTGTATTTATTTTTCCTTTTCTTATTTTGTGCTTGGAGCCCAAGTTTGGTCATCTATAAAAGGATGGTCATTCTTCATTGTAAAACCATCCCAAAATCATATATCCATTGTAAGTGTTGACACCCAATTTTGTCCCTCCTTTCTTTTAATTCATTCACTTGAGCTTCTAAATTTTTAATAAATTAAATGTCTTACCTTTCACTGTTGTTTTTATTTACTACTATTATTACCGTTATTACTTATTAGATACTATTATTTTTACTACTTTAAATCTTATTATCGACTTATTATTATTATCCTTTTATTACCGCTTTCACTAGTTTTAAATTGCTAATATATTATCAACATTACTATTATTACTTCTATTACTATCTTCTTTAAACCGATCGTCGTTACTTTATTTCAAGTTTCATACTTATCAAATTAATTATAAGTACTTTAGTAATAATTATGATTTTTTTTATCATACAATATATATATTACACTAGTTATTAAATTAGAAGCTTAAAAGAATTAATTTAAGAAGAATAAGGTCATAAATTCGGCTAAAATAAGCCTAAAAATTGACCAAATATTCAGCCCATCAAATCTGTCCCGAAATTGGCCCATCTTTCATCCAAAATGCAGCCCAAATCTTGTTCATTTAACCCAAATCCGAAAGCCCCTTTAGAAATCTGATTTACAAACAAGAGTGAAGCCTCCTAACCTATCCCTAAACCTAATCCTAAACTACAAACGACCGCATTTTTTCTTTCCTCTTCTCCCTCTTCCATTTTTGACAAGGAGTCAAGCTTCTACCATGAAAATCAGAGCAAGTACACACTATTTTTGTGTAAACTTCTCCTTTCTCTCATCTTCAACGATTCGGTCAAGGAAGAGGCCAAGGAACTTTTTTAATTTCTGATTTTTATACAGAGAGAGCAGATTTGAACAGCTTTTGTTCAAATTTCAAACGGATGCTTTCAAATCCCGCTCAAAATCACAAACCCTAGCTGATTCATCTTCTATAAATACATCTCTAAATCCTCATTCCAAGGGGCAAGCTCTCCAGCCATCTTCACCATCAAAATTCAGTATTATAGCATCGCTTATAGTTCTCTCCGTCTTTTGGCTTTTCAGCCGCAACGAAGGTGGGAACACTCACACAAGAACACCATTCTCTCACATTTGTACATCATCTCACAAGGCATTTTCTATTCTCCTCTCTGTCTTGTTCAACTCTACTTGAATAACGAGTGTAGATTCGAGGCCGAGATTCCCCAGTTTACTGCCCCACAAACGGTAACCTCAACTTCCCTTTAGTTTTATCTTTCGTCTGAAGTGTTTAAATTTGTTAAAAAATCATATTTTAGAATCTATTAAAGCATATAAATAATGTCATGAAGGTTACGTTTCTGTTTTGGTTTCTTTGAACTTTTATAAGTAATGGTCACATTCCTGCTTCTTTGGTAAAAGTTATAATAAATTAGAGGTCATGTTCTAGGAATTTTATGCTAAATGTTTGGGTGAGTTATTTGATAGCATATGGATTTATCCAAAGCAGTATCCTGATATATACCTCTTACAATGGCTAAAATTTGGTATTAAGTTTAGAGACATTGTTAGAGCTAATTAAAAAAAAGGGATAATGTTCTATTATGCTTTGATGATATGTCGACGTCTTTCAGTATTTGGTTTATGATCATTGAAAATATTTAGTTTGTATGAATTAATATGATTTAACTATGCTATGATAATGTACTACGCTAACTCCCTTTCATGAATATTGGTGTATCTTAAAGACTATCTAAATTAGATAACAGTCTAGTTTTTATTTACTTTCTCTGTGTTTTCCTTTATGAATATTTGATAGTTCAATGTCTAGCTTCTAATCCTTCACCTATTTCTTTTCTTGTTTTACATGAGCACCGGAACCGAAGAGTCCCACTTTAAGACTCGACGTCACCGCAAGACTTGAAACGCGCATCTACGTCTTTGCTCCCATCTCTTGCTCCCTAGAAACTCCATCTGAACAGAGAAATTAAAGAGGAGCGAGCTGAAATTCTGAGTTTTGAAAGCTGCCTATTACATTTTCCTCCATATCTGAGTTTCACAGGAGCCATTGAAACATGGCAAAAGGCTACACTTATTTGCTTCGTTGCTTTGGTTTATTTGTCTATATTTGCTTGTGTGATTTAGAACATATTGTTAATTGTTTGTTATTTGTTAGGACCTATAATCAACATAGGATTAACCACGTATTATATTCGATCATTTAAGTTCTTTTCCTAATTATTAGAAAGCTATTTTTTTACATATAATGATGCCTACGTTCTTAAAGATTTTAAATAAGTGTTCTAATTAATCACCCGATTCAGTCTTAATGATTTTTTTTTAAAAAATCTGGTAATGTACTCAAGGTTTTTTTTTTTAAAAAAAAAAACAAAACTTTGTTAGTGAGTTTCAAGCATTGCCTTATTATTTTGACATTGTTTAAAGGCTAATTCATGCTTAGTTAAAGTGACCATTTGGCATACTTAGCATTTTAATACTTTCTTTACGTTGCAACAATAGTACCTTCTTCATCACATAAGAAAGAGCATTTTTGGAAACATAAGAACTAATCTAGTTAAATTAGTTAAATTGGAACTTTCTTCACTAAACTTTCTTGCAATACTCGTATTGGCTATTTTTTTTTTTTTTAAAAAAGAAGAAGATTGATTTCCCATCTAGATACCTTTGTTAAAAACAAACACTAACGTCTATGTTTTTCTAAAGGCTTCTGCCCAGTTCTTTCTTTTAAGTTTATGTCTAATGATTTTACTCTAAAAAGTCTTTTTTTTAACGTGTAGGTTCTTGAATTTATTCAAGCCTTATACTATTTTTTTAAAACTAGTTATTACTTATAATTAGCCTAATTAATCAACCTAAGTTTGGCCGGTTAACCGTAATTTAACGGATCTCAAAGGGTGCTTAATACCTTCCCTTTAGATTAAATGAACCCTTATCTAGAATCTTATGTTAGTAGACCTTACACACGGAGTTAACTTTAGACAATAACTTTAATCACTTTAGGTGCCCTAATTCACCATAATAATTAGGTGGCGACTCCTTAAGTTAGTTAAATTATTTTAGGGATCACCAATATGTTGTACACTATTTTGATCCGGTTAAAATGGGGTATAACAGCTTGGCGACTCCGCTGGGGATTTTAGGTTCTAGACCATAACAGGCTTAGGTTAATAATTATGGTTTTTTATGTTTGTTTGTTTTACCTTAATTGCTCAACGTTTATTTGTCATAATTATGTGATATAAATTATTTATTTGCTATTATTTTATATAAACTACCTTACGTGTTAACGCTTTATTTAAATTGTCATTCCGTTCATATTTCCTCCACTTTTGGAAATTTGACACTTTCACACACATTGTACACGCGAGTTGTGTCCTTTCACTTCTCCGAAATTCTTTCAAAAAACCTTGTATTTAGAGAGTTGGTGCACGCGTGGGTTGAGCGGATAGTTTTACTACCGTGTGACCACGTACCTTCTCATATAGGAATACCTCAAGTCCGAGTCTACCCAACTCTTAGTTCACCCAGGATAGAGCTAAACCAACACACTTTACTAAGAACATGCATCATTTCATGACCTAGGAGGCTTAATGCGTTAGGCGTATTAAGTCCATTAGTCGACTTTACCCAAATGTCCAAATGGGTTTCCGACCCTAAGTGACGACTTATCATTATTTATGTGCATATTTAAGAGATAATTGTGCCTAAATATAGACTATTTGCTCTAATTAATTAAACTTTAGGGGGAGGGTATCACTAACCTTTGCATGACAGGTATGAAGGTTTTACATTGATGTATGTCTTTGATCAATGACTGACAGGAGTTGACGATCTTGCCAAGCGAAACCAAGAAGTTTAGACGTGGAAAATTTACTTTTACTTTATTGAAAAGTTACTTTATATTGTATTAGTTCGATATGTAATAAAATTTACATTTCTCTTGTACTTTTTTTTTTTTTTTGGGAAATAGAATTTGTTTAATTAATCAAATAGCAGTGGAATGATATATTATGGCACATTTACTCTGTAAATACACGTTAGGCCTACCTCTGGCACAAAGAGGTCACAAGCTTATTAGGATGCGTTATTATTGTTTAAACACACTTGATTTACATGTTACTCTATAACTTATTTGACTTTACTTGATGACTTATTTGCTACATGATTTATTTAATTTTATATGAACGTGACTTTACTTGAGACTTTTACTTAAAATTGACATTATATGTTTTCTTTTTATCCCCAAAGTTGATTCGTGTTGACAATCGAGCTGGCCGACCACCCTTACTTCACAAGATCTAAGTCATCGGTATTACCTCGACGTAGTTGGACTGTTCAGGGAAGAAAAATTACAATGACTGATCCAACCACATCTAATCCAATTGGTAGAGGAATCATTCCTAATGACTCTTCTGAAACTTCCGAAAATAGAGCTACTATTCAACATGATGAGCACATCGCTCGCTTGACTCAAGAGATCGAGGATTTGCGTGGAGAACTGAGTCGGGTTAAGGACTTGACCAATTTATCCATTACACTCCAAAGTCCACTTCCTGAACCCAGAAATGCCGCAACTCATTTTCCACCACTTGATTCATCAGTTCTCGAACACTTTCCACCACAACATCCTCCACTTTCCAACAGTAACCTACCTCCAATCATTCCGGCAAATCCATCAAATTCACAACTCGTCTTCACTCCTCCACAAAGTCAACCACCCACTTATACTACCTATGCTACTCCTCCTAATCCATCACTCGTCAATCCACAAAATCAACCTCCAGTTCACACTTCTTACATTTCTCCACCCGCTAACACCTATCCATTACCTATAACTACTCCCATGAACCCGCAAATCAATACCCCTTATAATCTTCCACCACCTCCAATCCAAAATACTTCTACCGTTCAGAACTATCCAGCCCAGCATATACAAGGGGCACATGTTGCCACTCCTTACGTGCAACATGTTCCTCCGGTATATGCGATGGAAGCTCAAACCTTTACCAACCCAATATCGGTCAAGTTCCAACCCGAGGTGGACCAATATGAAGAAATGGAGAAGGATGTCAAGGCAAAGTCTGATGATATGTTAGCAAGAGAGATTGATGATCTTAAGAAAGCAATGAAAAATCTCCAAACTACTAGGGGAAGCACAAGCCTAGAGTATGATGATTTGTGTGTGCAACCTGATATCGACTTGCCTATAGGGTACAAGCCGCCAAAGTTTGATATGTTCAATGGAGTTGGTGACCCTCATACACATTTAAGGGCCTACTGTGACAAATTGGTAGGGGTAGGGAGAAACGAAAAAATCAGGATGAAGTTGTTCATAAGAAGCCTATCTGGTGAAGCTCTTGCTTGGTATACACAACAAGATCTCTGCAAATGGCGTGGATGGAGTGATATGGCACAAGACTTCATGGATCGATTTAGGTTCAATACTGAAATCACACCTGATAGGTTCTACTTGGCAAAGTTAAAGAAGAAGTCAACTGAGACATTTCGCGAGTATGCCCTGCGTTGGAGGGCAGAAGCAGCTAGAGTCCAACCGCCGATGGGTGAAAGTGAAATGACTGCTACCTTCATCGAATGCCAGGATAACAGTCTGTACTATGAGAAAATGATAACCATGATGGGACAAAAGTTCATGGAGGTTGTCAGAATGGGGGAAATCTTGGAAGATGGGATCAAATCAGGGAGAATCCAAGACTATACAGCTTTGCAAGCTGCGAGCAGAGCAATTCAATATGGATCCATCAATGGGAACAAAAAGAAGAAGGAAGATGTATCTGCTGTCATGGTTGATCAAGGACGCAAGTCAAATCAAACTCCTCTTTATCTAAATCAACCCCATCAACCCATTTATCCTTACCAGTATGGTGAAACCTCCCAAACTCTCTACCATCCTCCACCAACTCATTACCCTGTCTATAACACCCAGGCAAATTATTATCAACCTCGAGTTCCTACTTACCAAAATCGACCTCATACTGCACCAAGAGCTCGTCCAAATCAGGAAACCAAAACCACTCGCAACTATACCAAGATAGCCGAACCATATGCTCAGTTGTTTGAAAGGTTGAAAACAGCAGGTATGATACAACCAATTGAAGGGAAAATCCCAGACCCTATTCCGAAGTGGTTTGACGGTTCCAAGCGTTGCGCCTATCATTCTGGAGTTGTAGGGCACGACACTGAGAATTGTTATGGTCTTAAAAACAAGATTGAAGCCCTAATCAAGGAGGGAGCGATCCAACTTACTAGACCTCAGCCCAATGTGAACAACAACCCCTTGCCTAACCACGGGAATGCTAATGTGAACATGGTAACTATTGAGGAAGATTTGGATTTAAAAGGGACCATTGTACCAATTGGAAAGGTTGGAAAGGAAACATCATCGATCTTTGATGCACCAATGATAACAGTTCAAGAATCAACGTCAATGGAGGATACTACTGCAACTACTCACACTAAGACACCGACCATTTGGGGTGCTGAACCAGAGGAGACTTTGAAGAATTGGACTTGTACTTCATCCCTGGTTCGCCGGGAGTCTTGGTAGATTGAACAAGTAGTAACCCTTTTTGAAATAGCACGATTATAAATTGAGGCATGAGTCGTGCCTAAAACTTTATGTTGTTTTGCCTCATCTTTTGAAAGCTTAATTGCAAAATCTATAAATGCATTTCCTATTTTTCTTAACTCTCTATTACTTATTATATTATGTTTTCATTATATAAATTATCAAATCTGGCAATTCTATGATTGTGACAAATAATGAGACAAGTGATCAAGGTTTGATGACAAGATTCTTCTAAAAAGACTTGAAGATGACTTAAAGTTCGAACAATCAATCAAGGAGCATGACAACAATAATATTTGAGAACGAAGAATATCCATTCAAGAGAAGTCAAGACACTACATCAAAGGACGACTTTAGATAGGTTTCATTTGAATGTAATTTTCTCTTTTCATGTAACTTACGAACTACGTTTTGACCTGATTCCCTTGGCGGGATACGTAGGCAGCCCACATAGGGTTCGGTTTCACTATAGAAAAATTCAAATTCCTTATTTGTAATAGGAAAACTACGTCTGAACTGATTCCCTCGGTGGGATACGTAGGCCGCTTATATACAGTTCGGTCACATTAAGATAGAAACTAGAAATCCTTTATTTACTTATGTAACAGAACTACGTACTGACCTGATTTCTCATGGTGAGATACGTAGGCAATCCATATCGGGTTCGGTCCCTTTATTAAAAATTTCCAAACCATTTTTTTTAATGTACCTTGAACTACGTTCTGACCTGATTCTCTTTGCGAGATACGTAGGCAACCTTTATAAGGTTCGGTCTCACCACATCATAAGTTTAGTATATCTTTTCAAAGCCAAACTTGGTCAGATTTTGGGAAGACATGCACAAGGATGATTAGACAATTCCAAGCTACACTTGATTCAAGCTTCTAAAGAAGGAGTAAACCGACAAAGGACGTTTCATTTTGTTTCAAAGAGTGTCACAATCTAAGAGTTGACAGATAATTTTACAACCTATATACATATCTTTATATATATTTTCATGTATATTCTTCAAGTGCTTATATTTTCTTAAAAAAAAAAAAAAAAAAAAAACCTTCACTACTTGTTCATTTGCCAAGCTCCAAACGGAGGTCATAAGGTCTGAATAAACAAGATGAGCGGAGACCAACAAAGTCAAGCCTCAAGTCAACACGAATCAACACCCCCTTCCAAACTAAGAATTTTTCTTTGAGTGCAGGAATGACTAAAATACAAGATGACAATTGGACCAATGTCAAGACTACCAATCATGGCCCAAACGCGTCATTTGGCCCCATGGCCTCGCCTTAATAAGCCAAATGACTTCATCTCTCACTTTATCTTTGATTTTATCCTTTATTTTGCTATAACTTTATATCTTTACTGACATCTTTACCTAAATTTTGCAGGTGACATTATTTTGAAATCTGATGGAAAGGAAAATAAATTTCATTTAAGAGGTCACTCGACCCACCATGAAATCGCACATCAAAAATCAAATGCGATATTCAACCAGTCACAATCATCATCCACAACAGCAGCCAAGCGACTTCATTTATTTACTACTTTACTAATTACTTTTATAATTTATTTTACCTACTTTAACGACTTTACTTTAAACTTTACAGATATCATAAAGTCTCCGAAGACAACCGGAGGCCTCATTTATCATTAAGACATCATTGAGTCCCCGAAGACAACCGGAGGTCTCATTTATAATTGAAGTCCCCGAAGACAACCGGAGACTCATCTGCATAAGCCAAACGGCTATACACTTACTTTACTCTCTACTTTACCAATGACTTTAAATCACTTTACCTACTTTAATGACTTTATCATAACTTTACAGACATCATTGAGTCCCCGAAGACAACCGGAGGTCTCATTTATCATTGAAGTCCCCGAAGACAACCGGAGACTCATCTGCATAAGCCAAATGGCTATACAATTACTTTACCTTCTACTTTACCAACTACTTTAATCTACTTTACCTACTTTAACGACTTTATCATAAACTTTACAGACATCATTGAGTCCCTGAAGACAATCGGAGACCTCATTTATCATTGAAGTCCCCGAAGACAACCGGAGACTCATCTGCAGAAGCCAAACGGCTACACACTTACTTTATCCTCTACTTTACCAATTACTTTAATTTACTTTACCTACTTTAATGACTTTATCCTAAGCTTTACGGACAACGTTGAGTTTTCGAAGATAATCGGAGGCCTCATTTATCATTGAAGTCCCCGAAGACAACTGGAGACTCATCTGCATAAGCCAAATGGCTATACACTTACTTTCCTTTTCATAGCCATACAGCTTCACACTTATTTCAGTTTATATTTTATTTACTCCTACATTTTGTCTTACTCAATATGCTAACTACTTTTCATTAAGTTTTGACAGAAAATACAATACACACACGCCAAGAGACGCATCACAACGTGGAACTTTATCTTAGCAGTGAACTGGGGCAAATTTGCTAAAGAGGAATATCAAACTCTCTAGCAGAGGTCAAGGATCTACTCTCAAATTTCCCTCCGCCTACGTCCCATGAACACGTGGTTTGTAGGTTATTCAACTTTTTTCATTTCCATCGCTAAATCTCCACTCAATTAACTCTTTCATAACTCCTCAACTCCTTGCACTACCCAGTGTCTCCATAACTCGACACTGGGGCAATTTTTTGAGAATCCGCAGCTCGCCATATCAATTCAATCTTAGAGTATCATGAAACCGTGTGTAATAGAATTCTACTTATGGGTGTGTTGTGCACCACATCTATAATGAGGAAGCTATGAACATACCTTCCATTCTCGAATACTCTTATAACTTATTTTTAAACTCCTGGTTGCTACAAATCCGCTAGTAACACATTTTTCAAAACTATTGAACTACATATGCTGATTCTCGTGAAACCCGAGATATGTAGGCGACTCAAAATCGAGGTTCGGTCATGATCGTTAAAACATTTTATATCAAATCCTCATAATCTTTTCCTACATTTTGCTATCCAATAATCTTCCAATGTTTGTATCGATTTAATTCCTCCAAGGCTATATTTGTTGGCCGGAACAAAATTGGCTACCAAGTCAACTCCTTTGCCCGAAGACTCTTACATCGTCTCTGTTCAAAGTGGGGCAGCTGTTGACACCCAATTTTGTCCCTCCTTTCTTTTAATTCATTCACTTGAGCTTCTAAATTTTTAATAAATTAAATGTCTTACCTTTCACTGTTGTTTTTATTTACTACTATTATTACCGTTATTACTTATTAGATACTATTATTTTTACTACTTTAAATCTTATTATCGACTTATTATTATTATCCTTTTATTACCGCTTTCACTAGTTTTAAATTGCTAATATATTATCAACATTACTATTATTACTTCTATTACTATCTTCTTTAAACCGATCGTCGTTACTTTATTTCAAGTTTCATACTTATCAAATTAATTATAAGTACTTTAGTAATAATTATGATTTTTTTTATCATACAATATATATATTACACTAGTTATTAAATTAGAAGCTTAAAAGAATTAATTTAAGAAGAATAAGGTCATAAATTCGGCTAAAATAAGCCTAAAAATTGACCAAATATTCAGCCCATCAAATCTGTCCCGAAATTGGCCCATCTTTCATCCAAAATGCAGCCCAAATCTTGTTCATTTAACCCAAATCCGAAAGCCCCTTTAGAAATCTGATTTACAAACAAGAGTGAAGCCTCCTAACCTATCCCTAAACCTAATCCTAAACTACAAACGACCGCATTTTTTCTTTCCTCTTCTCCCTCTTCCATTTTTGACAAGGAGTCAAGCTTCTACCATGAAAATCAGAGCAAGTACACACTATTTTTGTGTAAACTTCTCCTTTCTCTCATCTTCAACGATTCGGTCAAGGAAGAGGCCAAGGAACTTTTTTAATTTCTGATTTTTATACAGAGAGAGCAGATTTGAACAGCTTTTGTTCAAATTTCAAACGGATGCTTTCAAATCCCGCTCAAAATCACAAACCCTAGCTGATTCATCTTCTATAAATACATCTCTAAATCCTCATTCCAAGGGGCAAGCTCTCCAGCCATCTTCACCATCAAAATTCAGTATTATAGCATCGCTTATAGTTCTCTCCGTCTTTTGGCTTTTCAGCCGCAACGAAGGTGGGAACACTCACACAAGAACACCATTCTCTCACATTTGTACATCATCTCACAAGGCATTTTCTATTCTCCTCTCTGTCTTGTTCAACTCTACTTGAATAACGAGTGTAGATTCGAGGCCGAGATTCCCCAGTTTACTGCCCCACAAACGGTAACCTCAACTTCCCTTTAGTTTTATCTTTCGTCTGAAGTGTTTAAATTTGTTAAAAAATCATATTTTAGAATCTATTAAAGCATATAAATAATGTCATGAAGGTTACGTTTCTGTTTTGGTTTCTTTGAACTTTTATAAGTAATGGTCACATTCCTGCTTCTTTGGTAAAAGTTATAATAAATTAGAGGTCATGTTCTAGGAATTTTATGCTAAATGTTTGGGTGAGTTATTTGATAGCATATGGATTTATCCAAAGCAGTATCCTGATATATACCTCTTACAATGGCTAAAATTTGGTATTAAGTTTAGAGACATTGTTAGAGCTAATTAAAAAAAAGGGATAATGTTCTATTATGCTTTGATGATATGTCGACGTCTTTCAGTATTTGGTTTATGATCATTGAAAATATTTAGTTTGTATGAATTAATATGATTTAACTATGCTATGATAATGTACTACGCTAACTCCCTTTCATGAATATTGGTGTATCTTAAAGACTATCTAAATTAGATAACAGTCTAGTTTTTATTTACTTTCTCTGTGTTTTCCTTTATGAATATTTGATAGTTCAATGTCTAGCTTCTAATCCTTCACCTATTTCTTTTCTTGTTTTACATGAGCACCGGAACCGAAGAGTCCCACTTTAAGACTCGACGTCACCGCAAGACTTGAAACGCGCATCTACGTCTTTGCTCCCATCTCTTGCTCCCTAGAAACTCCATCTGAACAGAGAAATTAAAGAGGAGCGAGCTGAAATTCTGAGTTTTGAAAGCTGCCTATTACATTTTCCTCCATATCTGAGTTTCACAGGAGCCATTGAAACATGGCAAAAGGCTACACTTATTTGCTTCGTTGCTTTGGTTTATTTGTCTATATTTGCTTGTGTGATTTAGAACATATTGTTAATTGTTTGTTATTTGTTAGGACCTATAATCAACATAGGATTAACCACGTATTATATTCGATCATTTAAGTTCTTTTCCTAATTATTAGAAAGCTATTTTTTTACATATAATGATGCCTACGTTCTTAAAGATTTTAAATAAGTGTTCTAATTAATCACCCGATTCAGTCTTAATGATTTTTTTTTAAAAAATCTGGTAATGTACTCAAGGTTTTTTTTTTTAAAAAAAAAAAAAAAACAAAACTTTGTTAGTGAGTTTCAAGCATTGCCTTATTATTTTGACATTGTTTAAAGGCTAATTCATGCTTAGTTAAAGTGACCATTTGGCATACTTAGCATTTTAATACTTTCTTTACGTTGCAACAATAGTACCTTCTTCATCACATAAGAAAGAGCATTTTTGGAAACATAAGAACTAATCTAGTTAAATTAGTTAAATTGGAACTTTCTTCACTAAACTTTCTTGCAATACTCGTATTGGCTATTTTTTTTTTTAAAAAAGAAGAAGATTGATTTCCCATCTAGATACCTTTGTTAAAAACAAACACTAACGTCTATGTTTTTCTAAAGGCTTCTGCCCAGTTCTTTCTTTTAAGTTTATGTCTAATGATTTTACTCTAAAAAGTCTTTTTTTTAACGTGTAGGTTCTTGAATTTATTCAAGCCTTATACTATTTTTTTAAAACTAGTTATTACTTATAATTAGCCTAATTAATCAACCTAAGTTTGGCCGGTTAACCGTAATTTAACGGATCTCAAAGGGTGCTTAATACCTTCCCTTTAGATTAAATGAACCCTTATCTAGAATCTTATGTTAGTAGACCTTACACACGGAGTTAACTTTAGACAATAACTTTAATCACTTTAGGTGCCCTAATTCACCATAATAATTAGGTGGCGACTCCTTAAGTTAGTTAAATTATTTTAGGGATCACCAATATGTTGTACACTATTTTGATCCGGTTAAAATGGGGTATAACAGTAAGAGTAGAGAGTTGAGAGAGCAATTCTCTTTGGTGTAATTGGAATATCTTCCTTTCTTTGTTAATAATATAAAGGCAGTTGTTCTCTGGTGGATGTAGGATTATTCTGATCCGAATCACGTTAAATCTTGTGTTTTTCCTTGTTCTTTCTTTTACGTTTTCGCTAATATTTAATCTATTTCAAGCGAGAAATTGTTACATTTATCTTCCGTCTCTTTTCTCACTCTTCGCCTCTCTTCGTTATTGCATATTCGTATCTTATATATCTAGGAAATAAGCAATGCGATTATACAAAATCATTTGAAATCAATACTTTATACTTTGTTTATCAGTTTAATTTCCATGTTTCATGAATTCTAAAAGAAACAAAATATTTACTCAGCCTATTTCTTTCTTCTTCTTTATTACTAATATATAAAGCTTTTATGTTAAGTAGAAAATTAAATGCTTCAATATTTTAGTGTCAACTCGTAGGTGAGTGGTTATTGACCTCTCCCATTTTCCATTTTGATAAAAAAGATTGACAATGATCAAAGAAAATTAAACAACATCAATATCATTAGTAATGATGCAATATTGAACATCCTTCCCTTCAAAGTAAAAAAGGAAAACAAATTAAAGAGAGAGCCTAGAGAAATAGGCAAATAAATTTACTATTTCTTTTGGTTTCTCACCGGGTGTCCAGTGCTCGCATCAGAGCCCTGACTAATCCGGATCGCGTACTGCATGGCTCATTGTAAAGGGTGACGCTCCCAACAAATTTTTCTCCATACCCAGAGCTCGAACCCGAGACCTCTGATTATAAATTTACCATTTGTTGATGCACAACCTAATTGCAAGTAAAAATGACTCATAATTACATACCCCTAGGCCCTATCCTCATTAACAGTAAAAAGCATGAATTTGATGCTTGACCTTCAGTGGATAAGATCGATCTAGGTGGGAAAGAATCTTTGATGCAGGTCCATACAAATTAATCAGTGAAAGAAGCCTATGGTTTTGGACTCATGCTGCATTTAATTTGGGCAACAAACAAACCAAGTTCGACCATAATAAAAAATATGACAAGTTAAGCTAATTGTATGTAAATATCTTGTGATTAAATTAAAATTAATATCATAGATCCATACTTGACTAATTAAGAAAGTTGGAATTTCTTTATACATTGTCTTGCACCTAAAAGGCAAACTAAACACCATTTTTTAATACATTTAATCAAACCTAACGCACTTGCTAGTCATTTTTTAAGTTTAATATTTTGCCAATGTCCTGGAAAATGCAAGAAGCTCCAAAAAGTTAAAAGAAAAAAAAAACTAATCGTACATGAGAAAAATAAGTGGTCCTAGCTAGCTAGTTGTAATATTGTATTTACCTGTGACTAATAATTTCTTGACAACAAAAAGGCTCAAAAATCCAATCTGAAAAACTTTCGTTTTAGGTTGGCTATCTTTGTCCCTAACAATTGGAGACAATATAGAGCTTTATTAAATGATGAATTAGCCCATTGTTATATCATTCTAATATTTGAAATGTAAAGAACCAATAGATATTAATGTAGTTCATGAGACCAATTCATAAGAGTCGTCCAGTTGTTAGTATCTTATGAGTCAGTTATGATGTTGCTTTCCACTAGACATATATCCACATGTACACCAGATAGATTCACTTGGTATTCGGTAACTATATTGTAGTTCTCCACTAGACATATATCCACATGTACATCAGATAGATTCACTTGGTATTCGGTAACTATATTGTAGTTCTCCACTAGACATATATCCACATGTACACCAGATAGATTCACTTGGTATTCGGTAACTATATTGTAGTTCTGATTAATTAGAATTTACGTTGCGTAAAGCCAATTAAGAGGGAAATGCTCCCTAATAGGATTTTTTCAATATTACCGGAGACTTGAACCAAGACCTCATATAAAGATGGAAAGATCCTATATATTCACAATCCTAATATATGTGGTAAATGGTATAGTACTTAATATAATTTACAGTAGTTGTTGTACTCTAATCTCCTTTTCATTATTTATCAAAAAGAACAAAGTTCTAAAACAATTCCTTTTATTTCCCTGTAAATTATAATGTTTCATTGTTGCAGTTAGAACGAACATGAATAATGATACAAAAAGAAATGTGTTTATCGAGTTTTGAATATATCATCATGATGAGTAATGGACAGGAATGAAACACAAGGCTGCAAGCTTAAGAGTCAGCTTGAATCTCATGTAATATGTGTCATGATCAATGTGCTTCATTTTGGCAACATAATGACGAAATAAGTACATGCGTAAGGTTGTGCTGAAGTGATAAGTATTTCAACCCTCTTAATCAAAGGTCTCAGATTCGAGTCTTGGATATGAAGTCGCTTTTGATGGAGAACACTTTACCCCCAAAGTAAGACTTCCCGACACGAATCCAAATTAATCGACTTAGCAAAACGTAAATTACCTCTTATCTCACTCCTTCTAATTAACTTTCTCTTCATTTGTTAAAATACTAGACAAGTTAATGAAAAAATCCATATATTTGATATATTGGACGAGCAAAAATGTAGTTAATGAAATGAATATTTTCTTACGTATTAGTTTGTTTTAAAAATACTAGTAGTATATTTATATATTTGAAAACAATTTACTTTAAACTTTTCATTTTATCTTTGATAAGAAATTTTTATAGCTACACAAATATTAGGTCATGTTTAGAATCATAAGACCTAAAAATCTTATAGTCACATATAAATATTAGATGCCATATATATTTAGAATTATAAATCTAAAAGTATATAATCACACAAATATTATGACATGTTTAAAATCATAAATGTTAAAAATCCTATTCCTTCTTTAATTTGAACTTCATTTTCAGTTAAACTATATAGCAAATAAATCGAAAGGGATGGTTAGTTTCATTTGTTTTTACGAATAGTGTTATTTAACTAGTCCATATTGTAAAACGTGTGGTCAAATTCTTAGAGACTAATGAGTTACTTGGTTTGGGAGCTGTTCCTACTTTAACATGGCCCTTGAAATCCCAAAAGGCCTTAGCAAACCCCACCCCCAACCCCTCCTCCTCTTTAATTTTTGCTTACAAAAACCCCCCACAAAGATTCTTGTTTTGCACACACCCTTTACCCTTCAAGCATTTTCTCCATAAGTATGGAGTACTCTAATTAGACACTACTGAAGAGATTGCATCAACAATCAGTATAATTCTTAATTTACTCTCTCAGCAATTTAAACCTGTAAGCACCTCTTTTTTTCTATATCCTGTCTCTTCATATATCATCTGCATTCATATTGCTTCTTTCAGGTGATGTGCTTGATTCTAATGTAACTTTTTACTCAGAAAAGCTCATAAATTTTACCGTAACCATCACAATAATCTAATACTAACATTAAGTTCATGATAATTAGCTGCATTTACATATTTTCTTCTGTCTTGAATCTTGAAAAGTACAACATATTCGTTCCATTTTGTTTTTCGAAGTTTGTCTTGATACAAAATTTTAAAAAGAAAGAAAGGCTTATAAACTTGTGATCCTAACACTTTTGAAACGTGTGATCTTAAACACGATACATAATTATGTGACTATAGAAACTTTTTATTAAGAAAATATTAGAATGTATCTTTTTTTTAAAAATAAAATAGACTAATAAGAAAATAATGCCAGAAACATGAAACGGAGGGAGTCTTCAAATAAACAGTAGCTTTATCATAGTTTATATCTTTATGTGTACCTTTTTTCTGCCTGACCACTCTGAATGGAAGCAAAATTCCAGTTCTTGCTAATTAATTATTATGTGGACCTGCTGCTTTGTTTTTTGCCTTGTCATTTTTTAATTTTTTTTTGAGTGGAAGTGGAAAAAGATAAAATAGAAAAGGATATGTCGATCGAGTTAACATCGTGCACTTTGATATAGTGTGAAATTGCAACTATTAACATTTAAGTAGCAACTTAGTTCGAAGCTTTACAAGTATTTAACGCCCTCTATTATTTTCAAGTATTTGGAAAAATCGTTCTAGTACTACAACCTTATGTTTCGAATATGACTAGGATGAGTTATATATGGGGAGAAATTTTCGTCGAAATAATATGTTATGACCATTTACAAATTAAAAAAAAATGCTTATAACAACCTATAAAATTAAAAACAAATTTATACTCAAAATTTTCTATTGTCGTTAACTGAAACTTGCATGGTATCCTTGGGTGGCTTGGGATATAATTAAACAAATTAATATGATTAATACATCTTAAAATGTTGGTTAGAATCCAAAAGTTTTACTTCGAGAAGTGAAATGTGACATGTGAAGGTGAACCGTGTGAGTATATAACAAATCTTGAATATTTTTAGTGAAGTTTTTTTTTTTTGATTTCTCATTAAGTGTTCAATACTTGTATTGAGATAGATTAACTTTGAATCTAGCCTGAAAATACCACATTTATAGATAAAATACTTTTTAATAAAGACAACTTCATATCTGATACTCCATTTGATTGAACTCGAACTTGGAATCTCTTATTAGGTCCTGTTTGGCTATAAGATTTTTTCACTATTTTTTGAAAAATTACTTTACTTTATTTAAAGAATATTGTTTGGTCATAAGAATTATAAATACAATTTCAAATTCTAAAAAGTTTTTCCATAAAAGTACAATCAAACACAACTCCAACTTCAACTCCAAATTTTTTAAATAACGTAATTTTATTTTATTTTCATGACCAAACATTCACTAAAAAGTAACTCCGCTACTAACTGTTGAGGCTATAAAAAGAACTAATCAATCAACATCAAGAATCCAGTAGGGAGACAAAAAAGAGGATTATGTCCCACTTGCAACTTGCGAGCGCCACGTGTATGGCATAACTGAATATACAGTGTATCCAAAGACTCAAAAGGCACCTGTGTGGCTGTCTCTTTCCAAAAAGTAATTAATGTGTGAGGAATGATAATAAATTAATACTCTCTCCGTCCAATTTATATGAGTTAGTTTGATTCGATACGGAGTTTAAGAAGAAAGAAAGACTTTTTAAATATATGATCTAAAATAAATCATAGATGTTTGTGTGACTATAAATTATTTTATTAAGAAAAAAATAAGTATTTTAAAATTAAATTACTATTAAATATAAAAATTTGTCATTTTTTTTGGGATTGAGTAGAAAGGAAAGTGAGTTTGTATAAATTGGGACAGAGGGAGCAAAGAAGATCGATGACTCCAGATGCATGGGAAGGGACTTTTTTTACCATATTTTTCGGGAAAATATACACATTAAAGACATGAAATTAATTGAAGAAACCTGTTATTTAATTATATCACTTTAAAAATAAATGGAATAAGTAGAAAAGGAGTCACTTGCGTAGAAGGCGTTGAATATGAATTGAGTTTTATTTGAAAAAATATATTTGACTTTGAAGTCAAGAAATAATATTTGAAGTTGAATTCGTGTTTAAACGTACATTTTACTCAAAAAAAAAAAAAGGGTTTTGTGAGTGAAATTTTTTTCGATCAAAATCAGTTTTCCAAATTTAAAGTACCAATCTTCAAAAATTAACACAAAAAATTATTCTAGTAAATATATAACCAAACATTATGTTAAATACTTTTGAGGAAAAATTCAATCTTTCGTTCCAGACTTCCAGTAGTATTTCTATATAAACAAACTGAAAGAACACATCAATTTGTTTGCCAATAATTGATTTCACTTTAGTGTATTGAGTAGTTTGAAGTATCAGCTCTTTAATCTTTAATTGTCGTAATAAAAATCTACCTCTAATAAATTTAAGAGATTGTTAAATTTTAAAATCTTATATTAATAATTATATAAATATAAATTATATATATTATACTATATTATATTATATTAATACAATACTACTACTTCATATTTTGGGGCCTTAAATATTTGAGGGCCTAAGGCAAAACTTCACCTGACCTACCCTAGAGCCGTCCTTGACTACATGCAGAGTACATAATTGTTTCACACATTTTCTTTCTTCTTTTTTCAGATTTTTTGAGGTTAATTTTCCCAATTTCCTGCATGATTTTGCGTTTTCCTCTTAATTTAATTCCATTAGTTTAGATTTTTCTCTGTGTGAAAAGAGAGAGAGAGAAATAAAAAAAAATACAAACTCTGACTTGCAGAAGAGATGGAAACTTTGACGTGTAATGTGAAATTTGTAATCATGCATGTTTGCCACATGTTCATGCAATTGGATTATATATATATACCATCACAAATAGTTAAAGAGTTCCTCTTGTGTACAACTTCTTGACTCCTGAATCAGGATTTTAATTTGTTAATTACGAACGTGATCAAAGTTAGAATAATGATTAGTTTATTTTACTTATTTGAACACTTTGTTTGAGTTTACAT
Organism: Jaltomata sinuosa; assembly: GCA_003996215.1. Lineage (NCBI taxonomy): Eukaryota > Viridiplantae > Streptophyta > Magnoliopsida > Solanales > Solanaceae > Jaltomata > Jaltomata sinuosa. The sequence continues at coordinate 621,683 of QJPP01000001.1, read as the reverse complement.
ATGGAGTTTGTATCATATGATTTTCAGAATTGATTTTCACTTTTTAAGTAGTTTGAAGTATCAGCTCTTTAATCTTTAATTTATTTATTTTTTTCTTCATATTGTCAGATTAACATTCCCCCTGCTTTTGAAAGATGGTTGCCTTCGGGAAAACGTTGAAAGAAACTCAAATTCAAGAATGGCAAGGGTACATTTATCATTTTTTTCAAATTTTATTCATCTTTCATATATATGATTTTTCAAATGGTTAATTTGTGTGTAATTTGTCTTTTGGGTTAAGTTTCCATGGAACTATGGAAAACTAATTTAGTACTACTAGTAACTACCATCTCATTTGCGGTGTATAAGAATAGTACTGAATATGGTGTATAAGTAATGATGAGATTAGTACTTATGCCGAGGCGTATTCAAGGGTAGTTTTGTCTTTAACCATGCTTATCCATGTATTCATAACCCTGCTATGTATTAGTTATACACTCTATAGTCTATAACACTGAATACGATGTATTGTTAATACATTTGTTGAAAACACTACCAAACAAGGAATTAATAGTACCAAGGCTGATCCAGTATTATTTTCTCTAATACATCCTACCAAACGACCCCTAAGAGGCTCTAATATCATGCTTCTGCTGTTCCTTGTTTATATGTCTGGTAGCCTATTACCAAATGAATATTAGGATTTATTATTGTATTCTTTTTATTCAGCATTTTTTTGCTCTTTGACATTACTTTCTGTGCCGAAACAGGATCATGTACACTTGTAACAAATATCCCCTCAGTCCAGCTGACTAGCTGTCACAACTTTAGTAACCGTAAACTAGTTAATCATCTCTAAGTTTTTACTTCAAACAGTATTACACCGCAGAGTGGTGGTAGCTTACCACTGATGGTTACACTGATTCATTTCAGATATTACATTAACTACAAGTTGATGAAGAAGAAAGTAAAGAACTATGTGCAGCAGATTGAGGTTTCTGATCAAAGTCGCGAGTATGTTCTCAAGGACTTCTCGAGGATTCTAGATAAGCAGGTACAAACATAAGCAGGAAGTATCTAAGACAATTCCATGTGGTTCTGTGGTATTCTTTTGCTCGTGCTTATCTTGTTGAAAGTTCTTCCCTAAAGTTACAGTACTTAAGTCACAGCTTGCAATGCAATACAAACATACAAAAGCACATTTCCAGCTCCCCATTGTGCATTTCCATCATACTTTGTCAGAAGAATATGTTTCAACAATGGCAGTATCCACTATTTTTGTGGGGTGATGTCATTGAAGCAAACCAGTAAAGTTCTTGAATATGCAATCTTGAGCTCTTTCATATTGGCTCTATAATACGTAGCCAGTAAAGATGTCAAGAAACATGTGAGGCCTCCATTCTTCTCCTGTTTTCAGAACTCAGTATACTTCGAAACTTTGTTATTGAGGGCACCTTGTGGCTTATTTCAAGACACTTCATTATCCATTGAGACATAAGCTAACATATCCTTTCCGTGCATAAATCACAAGTTGGTGGTCACGTCACTTTGTTTACACGAAACCGCTTGAGTAGTCACTATAGTCCTACAATGTATTCTCCTCTCATTTTATTTTTGACTAATTATTGTCTGCACTTAGATCAGTATCTTTATGATTTCAGATTGAAAAGATTGTCTTATTCCTGTTGGAGCAACAAGGGGAACTGGCAAGTAGGTTATGTATTCTTGGGCAAGAGCATGATGTCCTAGTACAGCAACAAGATGGTTCAAAATTATCTGAACTTCAACAGTCATATAGAGATGTAGGGAGAGAACTGCTACAGCTTCTCTTTTTCGTTGAAATGAATGCCATTGGTGTGCGCAAGATACTGAAAAAGTTTGACAAGAGATGTGGTTATAAATTCACCAATTACTATGTCAAGACTCGAGCGAATCATCCTTATTCCCAGCTGAGACAAATAGTTAAGCATGTGGTATGACAACTGAACTCAACTTTTCTAATTTTCCATTCTCATGGGTAGTCGTTTTCTTGAGTTCTTTAGTAACTTGTTCTGTTTTCTCTAAATTACTTTTAAAATGCAACTTTTAGGATAATAGCAGTTTTCAACAGAATTACCCGAGACAGTATTTCTTTAATCTCTAGAATGAATCAAAAACATAACTAACTTACAGCCATGCAAGTCACATGCAGGGCATTTCAGCTGTAGTTGGAACCATATCTCGCAATCTTGCAGATCTCCAAGACAACAAGGGGAACTATACTTCAATGTATGATCACCCGGGTCTGCATTTTCAGGTTTTCTCTTGTCCTTTTAACCAATTCTGGTTACTTTATCACTTCTTAATTATCTTATATTAGTTGGCACAGCAGGTTGTAAATTTCTTTTGTTACTCCATTTTAGTTAGTATATAATTTGTCAGCTATTCTTCTCGTAACTTATGAGTTATGAGCAGATAGAAAGATAATTCACTCTTTACATCTAATACATTCAAAAGATTGACACCGACTCCTTCGTTTTCACACATAAATTCATGTTTGATACAACTGCTCAACTGTTCTATCATTAGTTAAACCTTTAGTCTGTCTATAATTAAAACTAAATTTGGTTCTAGAAAGTAAATCCCATGGAAAAAAGCCACGATAGATACTTCTCGTTGCTTATTTCCCAGGGGGGACACTACTTTAAGAAAATACATGAAATAACTCTACTCAATTATATTTATGCCGCAAAATAGTTTGTATTCTGTGATAACTCCACTTGTTGGGACAATTTCTGAATGTTCTAGTGATTTAAGTGGAAATTTTGAACTTCTTGTGTTAAACCAGTCTTGTGTCGGACTCTTGTTCAGGGTGTAGTTGCACTTCTCATATGGAAGTGAAAACTACAGAAATCCGTCAAGGTTTGTGTTATCAGAAAGAAAATTTCCATCTTGTAAATTGAATCCATGAGAAGTGAAAAGTAAAAAGGAGACGTGAGTTAATATAAATATCATTACCTGTAGTTCTAGTCATCCTGATTTTGTTTGTGAAAAAGTTGTTTGCTGCCATGCAGGACCCGATCATTGGTTCTATTAATCAAGCAGTGGATAGACTAACAAATTCAACTGATTTCCTTCACTATTTGGGGAAACATGCACTTATTTTACCAGAAGAACTACCAACTCCTTCTGAGGATCATGCTGCCGATGAGAGATATCACTTTATGTCACTTCTTCTGAACTTGGCCAATGCATTCTTGTATATGGTTAACACATACATAATAGTCCCAACAGCAGATGACTACTCCTTGAGTCTTGGAGCCGCAGCAACTCTTTGTGGGGCTGTGATTGGGTCTATGGCTGTTGCTCAAGTGTTCTCTTCAGTGTATTTTAGTGCATGGTCAAATAAATCCTACATGAAGCCTCTTTTGTTCAGCAGCGTTGTCCTTCTTGTGGGGAATACCTTATATGCTCTGGCTTATGATTTTAACTCGATATACATACTTCTAATTGGACGTCTATTTTGTGGGTAAGCTTTATCTCACTATAGTGCTGCTTAAGTAATCTGTAATTCCGTATCCCTTATTTACAATTATATTTTTAGCTTTTGGTTTCAGCTTTTATCCTGATAGTAATTACTTAAAAGGATATCCTTATTCACCAGAGGAGGATATATCCATTATTATTCATAAGTTATACAGTAATATAGAACATTTTGGCAAGTCTGACCTGCACTTTTTTGGATATAAACAACATTAGTTGGTATATAGTTGGAGTTGTGGAAATGATCCATCCCTCCTAATTAAGCTAGAGTCTTAGATATCTTAAATTTATTGAAGAGGAGTCTGGACATTTTGGATGAGACGGCAGAAGATCGTAGGAACAATTCGGGAAAAACATAAAAGGAATTGGAAGAAACTTTTGTATTCTCTTTTGTTGGACTCTCATGAGTATATTCATCACCAGGACAATAATTTCTTCTTGGTTTCCAAAAAAAAAGAGATTTTGTCTATATCAGAAAAAAAAGGAGGAGTAGCTCTAAGTATCTATTCCATTTTTGTCTCATGGTCTTAAAAAATTAATCTGAATAGCAATTGCTTTTGATACTGTTCGTTCAATTGGAATCATCTAGTTATTGATGCACTATGTGCTTGTTATCCACTTCCTCCAGAATAAATTTTCAATTAATTAGTTCAATTGCATATTCAGGACCAGGAAGTCTTTATCATTTGATGGCTTTTTACTATTTCAGGCTTGGTTCGGCAAGGGCAGTTAATAGGCGCTACATCACTGATTGTGTTCCTCTGCACTTGCGAATGAAGGCTTCAGCTGGTTTTGTAAGTGCAAGTGCACTTGGAATGGCATGTGGTCCAGCTGTTGCCTGCTTGCTTCAAACTAACTTTAAGTTCCTGAAGATCACTTTTAACCAAGATACTTTACCAGGATGGATAATGGCTCTTGCGTGGTTTCTTTACCTGTTATGTTTGTGGACTACCTTTAGAGAGCCTCCAAAGAAGGAAATGGAGGATGTTCTGCTACCAAAAGCCAATAGTGGTATGTCATCTATGCTAACACTTAGATAATCTTCTTTTTTGGGCTTTTTCACTTAATTCGTTATTCACTTCTTGAGAACCTTTTATAAGTTGTTGCACCAGGTGCCTCCTAACTACTTGAAAATTACTTGTTGCATATCTAGTTTCATCTATTCCCAATTTATATGCATTGACAAGTTTAATGGACAATTTGTTTGATGGAGAAGTCGCAAGATTGTCATAGTGAGATCTATCTATGGTAATATAATCCTCATTACTTAGAGAATTCAATCATGGAACAAATCAGATTTTTATACAGTCTTTAGCGACTGTTGCCACCTATGAATAACACCAGAGGTGTCATGATCTTGCAGAAGACATTTCCTACTCTTATGATCACTTGTAACCTAGTAATATTTCTATTCAGTTCTTTTGTTTCTTCCCATAAAGTCTCAAACCTGCTGTTTATTGTGTGTATATTTCTATCCGGAAGACTGCTGAATCTCTTAGGATGCTGTGTAGATCTAGTCCTTACATTGGTCAAACACAACAGATAAATGTCAAATTGTTGGGTTGACACTAAGCACATGATTTTATGATATGAACTTGTAAATGGCTCAAATCTTTTTTCTTGCCTGGCTTGGTAATTTAATGGACGATCTATCTCTTTTCCTGCTTGCAAGTTTTTCCAGCTTCCTCTGCTCCTCAATAATCAAGCATATAGAGTTTTGATGCTCATTAGGTAGACATTCGAGTCAGAGCCATGAAACCAAACTCCAGTTAATAGTAGCTCCACATATGGAGACATCAATAACTATATGTTATTTAATCTTGTCTTTGGCGTGTGTTTATTTTTACTTTCAAGATATCCTTGCTAAAGTTGGTTACTACATTCAACAGTTCTACTCTTACCCAATATCCATGACAGATGAAGGCACAGTATATGTCACAAACTCCTTGCTTGTCGTTTATGAATCTCGCTCCGTAAATTTAACATCTGCTGTAATCAGAATTCCATCTGAAAGAACTGTTTTTTGAGTTTCAGGGCAGATTGAAAATGGTTTAGTGCAGAAAGGTATTACCCAGCCACTGCTTTTAAGTGCAGAGGAGAAGAAACCAGATGAAGATGAAGACCAAGATTGCGATAATAGTGAAGAATCTGCAGAGGAGATCCAAAAACCTGTTACTTCCATAGTCTCTGCGTATAAGTTGCTTACCCCATCAGTGAAGGTTTGAATTTCAGTTGATTTCATCAAGTATGATAGCTTATGAGAGAGAAAAGGGGTAACCAAATCTCGATAAGAAACTTCAATAAATGACAGATGGTTTGTTGACGTCTAATGAAGACCTTATACACACGTCAACATGATGATAGTTTCTGGTGTGATATTGAACCATTTTATCTCAGATTTAAATATCTTATGGTTGTGCATATTTTAACCATGGATTTCTTGGTAAATGGAATTGTTAGGTTCAGGTGAAATGAAAACACAAGGCTATTGTGCGAAGAATTGTTTTAAGTGGGTTAGAAAGTCAATCTAAATTGGTTGTATCCATTAGATTCTCTAGACTCAAGCCTTGTACACAAATTGGTAGCCTTAGGAACACATTGGTGCCTCTGCATCTTTCTGAGGGTTGTGGAGACTGAAATTGCATATTTGTCTCTTTCCCTGTCTTTTTAACGGGATCAACTGTTTATGTACTCATGACTTTCTGAACAGGTTCAACTGCTCATATACTTTATGCTGAAGTATGCAATGGAGATTTTAATTGCTGAATCAAGTGTTGTCACCACGTACTACTTCATATGGTCAACAAGCAATGTGGCCATTTTTCTTGCATTCCTTGGGTTGACTGTCCTTCCAGTGAACATTCTCGTTGGAAGCTACCTCAGCAACATTTTTGAAGAGAGGTAAACACAGAAACTATCTGTAATTTCCTGACATTTTCGTCAATAACGCATGCATTGACGTTAAAAATAAAGTAATCACGGAACAAAACTTTATATGCATGAAATTCTTTTCCATTGTATTATTGGTTGAATTAACTGCTATTCATCCAGGGGAGACATAATTGTTGGCTCCCTCCTTTTCCTTTATCCAATTTGTACGAGTCTATATATAGTACTGTGGGATAGCAGGTTATAACTAAGTGCACATTTAGATTCAGATCATAACTAGTTGAATTTATAATCCATCAGCAGCCACTAGTTTGCCATAATAGCCCAGCAAACTAATATCAAAATCAATTTTGCTTTGTCCAAGAAGAGCATTTGGATTGTAAGTGTTATACTTTGTGGACCATCTTAAGCTTGTCTATTATCCGATGCTGATACTAAGTTTCAATGATTTCCTGCAGACAAGTTTTGCTTGCATCAGAAATCTTGGTATGCTTGGGAATAGTTCTGAGTTTCCATGTCGTAATCCCTTATTCTGTACCACAATATGTCTGTTCAGCTCTAATCACGTTTGTAGCTGCTGAGGTACTCGAAGGTAATTCGTGATATACAGCACCAATGACTTCAAATGCAACAACATATCTAATCATGGTTAACAACAATAATGCCTATGGTTCTTCAAACATGCAGGCGTTAACCTTAACCTTCTATCTCGAGTCATGTCTTCAAGGCTGTCTAAAGGAACCTATAATGGCGGACTACTTTCAACAGAAGCGGGAACTTTAGCTCGTGTATTTGCAGACTGTACAATAACCCTGGCAGGATACTGGGGAATGAGTAGGCTTTTGAATGTCACATTGCTACCTTCACTATTCATCTGCATCTTCTCCATCATAGCCACTTGCTTTACTTACAATTCTATGTATTAATAATCACATCCAACCTTTCTCTAGCTCTTGTACATAGTAACTACATGTAAGAAAACTATCTAACTTGAAAACTATCAATATTAAGTTATAATATGACTCTCAAAATCTCTCTTTCGAGGCTGTTATCAATCTATTTTTCACCTGAAGATGAGCACTTTTATGCTTCTCTAGCTTTTAGTCTTGTTATTTTATTTTGATTTGCTTATAGTTGTGAAATGATGACAAAATGTTAGGTTCTCTTTTACTTTCTCAACTAGTGAAATTATCCGCGCTTCGCACGGCTATAAAAAAATTAGATAATATATTTTATTGTTTATATATATATAATATTAATTTTATAAATTGATAATCTTTTTATTTTAATGAAGTAGTATGTAATATTTATATTCACGTCAGTGACAGAGAAGATAATATAGATATTTGTCTTCATCTGAGACATGAAATGTCATTTTTCATCTTTTTCAATATACATAAATAGAAATTTTTTGCTTTTTTTAAAATACAAACTTTTCATATGTACATTGTAAAACAAAAATTAGGGTGTATGAGTGGTAAAGTAAATGAAATAAGAGCTTATATTTGAATTATAATCTACTATATTAACTTGAAAATATTATTTTTTGTTTTAATTTCTTCTATCTTCAAATGAAACAAATTAAATAGGAGTTATGAATATTATTTAAGAGTAAAAGTTAAAACGTTAAAGACATAAGTTACAAACATCTTGAATGTATAATTTTTCTTCATTCAATGTGGGCTTGTTGAGTGCCACATTTAATGTATAGATGAGACTTTTATTATTTATTAATCTATAGGTTGGTAAAGAAATGAACCAAAAAATACAATAAAAAATTTAAAAAATATAAAAAAAGATAAATATGAATGGAGGTTATAGAGAAGCGTGGAGAATATTTATAACTAAGTGGATTTCCACTTTTAGAATATTATATATATATATATATATATATATATATATGGATCACATTACTATTTCAAAAATTATAAATAAAATAATATATAGACATAATTTTTCATATGTAGCTAAGACATATAAAAAATAGCCTACACTATTATATTTATAAAGTAATAAAATATGAAAAGAAAAAAATTATAAATATATTTCAAGCAAGAAAAGAACGACAAAAACATATTGTAAATTATTTCATTTTTAATTTTCTTTGCTAGAAAAATAAAAATAAAACTCATTATAATTTTTTGATTGAACTAAGATAATCATATTAATTATACTTCATATAAAGAAATAAGATCATATAGAATTTAATAAATAGCGTTGTCAATATGTGTCCAAAGTAAAAAAAGAAAACTCTAGTAAAAGTAATTATGTGCAACTAAATTACTATTACAAGTCAAAGTAAAAAAAAATCTAGTAAAAGTAATTCCTAATTATGCTTCAAAAAATTTCTTTCTAGCGTCTTTCTTTGTAAATAGATCCACCATCATGTTCTGCTCACCAAAATTATGACAAAGCCTTCATCATATGATACCAACATTTATAGATTTTTTTTTAACACAATTATAAATAAATAAAATAAATTATTTAATTAAATAACATAAAATACAAGAAAATGTAGACAATTGTTAACATGATATTGCACTATATATAATATTTATTTATTAATATTTTCACTTTAATCTTACCGATCAAAATATAATTATATCGGAAAGAGAGAAAAATCATCTAAACTACACAATACATCTGCAAAAAAAAAAAGAATTATACTATCAATAAAAAATTATTTTCTCTTAAATTGTTAAATTAGTGTCAATTGTAAACTGATTTTTCAATCAACCACAAAAAAATGACTTATTTAAAAATTAAAATTACCTCATTATTAGTTATCGTGAAGATTTTCACGGCCATACTTACTTGGAGGAGGATAACAAATACGTAAAAAAATGTTAAAATTAAGAAAGCACGATCAAGTACATAAAAATGAAAAGAAAAACTTGAGAATGAAATATTTCTTGCCTTCATATACTCCCTTTCTTTACATGTTATTCACAAGCCAAGGTAATGGAGAAGAGAAAAAATAACTTTGGAGGTAATCTTCATGAAATAAAATATGAGTTTATATAGAAAAAATAGAGGAATACCATAAGGCATCATCAACTTACAAATTAAAGTTTGAGGGTTATGGACATGAAAACCATGGGAGTTATGGATATTATTAAGAGAAAAATTAAAGAGGCATGAATTATGAGTAGTTACTTTTTATAAACACAATAATATTAAAAATTATTGTCATTTTATAATTAGAAGAAGGCATAAAAGAAAAAAGAAAAAAGAAAACAAATTTTCAGGTCAGAAAGAAGTGCACAATTGGAGAAAATCTTTGTCAAAAAAAATTAATAAGAAAGAAAATTTCTTTGCAGAAAAAAAGTTCATTTCTTAATTATTTTGGAACTACAAAAGAAAAATCTTTTAGCTTCCTGCGTAAATTAAAACGTAGATTCAAGAAATAATTTTTGTTGCTAACAAAACATTAGAGAACCTAATTCTCAATTTAATGTCCACGTTTTCTTCATCAATGTGGGCTTAAGTGCCACATTTAATGTATAGATAGAATTTTTATTATTTATTAATCTATAGGTTAATAAAAGAAATGAATCAAAAAATGCAATAAAAATTAAAAAATATCAAAAAAAAGAGAAAAAAGATAAATAGGAATGAAGGCCATAGAGAGGTGCCACATCACCTTGTCTATAACCCTCCTTTATATATATATATATATAATATTATATATATATATACTATATATATATATATATATATATATATATTATATACTATATTAAAAGTGTGAAGCACCTTATAATATGATTTGAACTTTTTGCCCTTCATTAAAAGTCTCTCCTTTAGATAAAATCATCTTTTTACTATTTTTCTCCAATTATTATTATTAATATATAACAAGAAGTCTAAATTTATAGAATTCATTAAATATATATTTATACGACTATGTTTTTTAGCTTTAAACATCAGTTTAGGTTTAGGATTCCTTTTGATAAATTAATTAATATTATTTATATTAATTGTCTCTCTTTATTTAGTTAAATTTGTTATTTATATGATTATGTTATTAATATTTAGATTTAAGCATAACTTTAGGAGTTTAGATTTAGGATTAGAATTTCTTTTAACTAATCAATTAATATTATTTTTATTAATGTCTCATTTTATTTAGTTTTACGACGACTATTCTTTCAAAAACTGTTCTAGGAGAAAAAATTATAAATATATATATACATATTTAAAGTGTGAATGACCTTATAATGTTGTTGTTCTTCTTACTGTTATTTTCTCTATTTAATATAGGTGATAGATGAATGTTTGGTCAGACTTTGAGGAATTTTTGTGTAGAGATTAGGTTTAACCGTATTGTTTTGATATCTGAATTATCGTATTATTTTGTTGTAGTTTTTATTTTGTTACCAGATGTTGTTTTTCTGCTTAATACAGGTGGTAGATGTGCTTGATCGGGTTATGAGGATTTTTCATGAAGGTTAGGTTTAATTGTATTGTTCTGATATCTCGATTATCGTATTATTTTATTGTAGTTTTTATTCTGTTACTAGATATTTTTTTTTGTTGCTTAATACAGGTTGTAGATGAATATTTAGTCGGGTTTTGAGGATTTTTCGTGAAGGTTAGTTTAATTGTATTGTTTTGATATCTCGATTATTGCATTATTTTTTTGTAGTTTTTACTCTGTTACTAGATTTTTTTTGTTGTTGCTTAACACCGGTGGTAAATGAATGTTTTGTCGGGTTTTGAATTTTTTTTGTGAAGATTAGATTTAATTGTATTGTTCTGATATCTCAATTATCGTATTATTTTATTTTTGTAAAGATATTAAAATTTATATTTATTTTAATGTTGACTTTTATTTTTCAAAAATATGTTTGTTTCACATATATTTTTATTGATTAACGTAATACATAATGCAATACGCGTACACTAATCATATTAGATAATGATTTAAATACGTGAGTGGTGAAGAGCTTCACCGGCCTCAATTGCAATATTATGTACTCTATTATCTTTTTATATGCAATTTTTTATATTATTGCGATACACACGTGCAACGCACGTACACTAAACTAGTATATAGATTCATCTAAGGATTGTACATTGATTATCTGATTAGAATTTTGAATTAAATTACTCACATTTTCATATTTGTAAATAAAATTTTAGATAACATCATCCAATAGATTGCATTGCAAATACATGGCTAATATATTATTAAGAGAGAATAACACTTTTAGTCCCTATGTTATTACTATATTGTGATTTTAGTCCTTGTGTTATCCAACTTCTCACTATTGACCTTCAATTATATTATATGAGTGATTTTGATCCTTCAACTGACAGACTCCAAAAAAGTTAACAGAAAGTTAATTGTATTGAGGGACAATTCTGGTATTAAATTTTTGATTTGCTTGCTGAGGAGCAACTTGCACCAAATAGTTGCTTCTTAAAGAAGAATCTTTCGCCAATTTGGATCTTGGAATCTTGGAACATTTTCCTCTCTACGTGCCTTTCTTCTTCACTGAGATTTTTTAAGAAAAGTTGTTTCTTTTTCTTTTTTCAAGTTGTAACAAGGCTTTGCACGAATTAAAACCTAGTGAATATGATAACAATATCCGAACAAGAACTATACCCCCCACGAATGCATATTTAAGGCCCTTTTAAAATCTTTTTAATTTTTCTCTGTTTGAAATTAGCCTTCAATCTCAATTTTTACCCACTGTCCATATTTGTTCTATATTTTCTCATCCAATTCCTTAGTTTTCATTTCAAGATTCATGGTTGCATTTGTCATGGACTTTTCTTGAACCTGTGAGTATTTGTTGACTTTGTCTCATTGACTGATTAAAATAGAATTTATGTGACAATGATGCAGGAAAAGTTATATATTTTTCTAAGATTTCTACTGGCGATAACAATGGTTATAGGAACCTTGTTATGTAGTTCTTTAATTTCTTGTTTTGATTAAAATTTAAATACCCAAACAACCCTTCTTAGCTGTTAACCATCCGTTTGCTTCTTTGGGCTCCGTTAGTGATTGGATCAAAATTACCCATTTTGATTAATTGAAGGTTAAATATGCTTAGTCAAATGTCGCAAGGACTAAAATCGTAATAAGGCAATAACACAAGGACCAAAAATGTCATTGTCCCTATTATTAATTTGAAATAATCCTTATTAATATAAATAATAGCAATAGTATTACTATATGAAGTTAAGGTTTTATGTCACAAAAAATATAACTCTTTAAAAATTGGCTTTAATAGCAATAACTCATTCTTGTTCGTATGAAATTTGTCTAAAATGACACTTTAAATACCAAAATCCTAAAGTTCTTAAGTTCAAAAATTGTGTTAGAGATGGTAAAGAGTAACAAAATGAAATGGAGGAGAAAACTGACCTGGAATAACAGTAGCTCTCCTAAATGGATTAAAATACCAGATATAAATTATTTGATGAGACAAATATAATTAGCTAGTTGCAATGAATTTATTTTCATTAGGTAGCGTACAATTTATATTTTTGGTAATAACATCGATAATTTCCAAAACAAAAAGAATTTAAAGATAGAATTAACATAATTATTACGTCAAAGATTGAGCGATTAAAAAGAATTAGTTTTCCCCCTCAATTAAAATTTCTTGAATGAGTAGTTAAATAGGAGAAATAATATTTTTTTCTCAATTAAACGTATATATTCTACTCTATTTATTTTTTTGAAATTGTCTTTTCATCATGTATTATTCAAAATCAAATATGAGTATATCGATAATGAGAGACGAAGGATTAGTATCCCACTCTATCAAACCAGACATATAAACAGTCTCTAGTAAGACAATGAGCAACCTGATTCGATGATTTCTTAACAGTCGATAAAGAGAAAAATGATAACTCTTTGAAGAGAGTTTAACAATCAAAGACTAAAGAATCAAAATAAAAGTAATTCTTGCTTCACGAGTAGATTATCAATTTCCACAACCAGCCTCGTTATACTGAATCACTCCTTTAATCAAGTATGAACCCCAGCACCCCTATGATCTTAGCCAACAAAGGGTGAGCAACAGTAGCACTATGCCTATCCTGTCCAACCTGTATGAATATTATGAGAATAATATTTAATTTTGTCAAGTGGAGGTAGTTCCAATTTAGTATACATATTATTCGCGGCAACTGTAGATAACTCTCGAATTGACAAAGTGACAATGGACACAATTTACTTATTGAATGAACATATTCTACTCTATCACTTTGAGATAACGATAATTAATAACTCAAACAAATATAAAATATTCTTATTAATTTGCTACAATTAATTAGCTAGCGTTTGATCATAAATTTTATATCAAATTTTATAATTTTATCTTCAAATATTTGTAAATCAATTTTTAACATCTTTAAAAAAAAATTCAAACAAAATACATGTCCAAACACAACTAAAATTCTAACAATCACAACTTAACTAAAGTTTTCAAGTTTCAACTTTAAAATTTATGACCAAATAAAAGCTTAAATTACATTATTATGAAAATCTTTATATTGACCTATAAGGGATCGTTTAGTAGAGCGTACTAGAGAAAACAAAGCATGCATTAGCTTTATATATTACTAGTACCTTGCTTGGTACATTTTCAAGCCTATGTATAATTAATGCTTGTATTACTAATACACTATTGTGTATTGAGATATGTATTACTAATATCATAAATTTTCATGTATTAGTAATGCAATTTGTTCTGATGTATGCATTTTCATGATTAAAGACGCACTTATACCTCAAAACTTTTTTTACATCATTTTCACCATATTTATGGAGAGTATTTTTGTAAACAAATATTTTTTTAAAAAAAAGTTATATAATACATATTATTTTTAATATATCAAACCAAAACACTAAAAAAATTTTAATATAACTATCAACATTACTAATACAAATAAAACTAATACATCATATATTATATTATTCTTATACGCTCTGCCAAATGATTCCTAAGAGATTGTTACTTTACCCTTAAACCTCTTTGTGCAAGTCGAACCGATCCCTTACCGCTGTCCCAAACAAACAAATTCAACTAAAACAAACCAGTCTTCTAACTTTGGTCTCTCTATTTTCTCTCCCTAGTCTTCTTGGTTTTGCCACAAAGCTCCTCTGTATTCATGGCTTCCAGTAATCAAGATTTACCAGAAGCCTCAGTCCAAAACGTGCTAGACCAAGACACCCTTAAGTGGGTATTTGTAGGGGGTAAAGGCGGGGTTGGAAAAACTACATGTAGTTCAATTCTTGGTATCCTTCTTTCTCAGGTCAGATCCTCAGTTCTCATCATATCTACTGACCCTGCTCACAATCTCAGTGATGCTTTCCAGCAACGCTTTACCAAGTCGCCCACCCTTGTTAATGGCTTCTCAAATTTGTATGCCATGGTATTTTTCTTTGACACCCCTTTTCTTTAAAAGGTTGATTTTTTACTTGGATCTTGTTTACTTATGGAATTGATTGTGAATTAATAGTTGTTATGTAGAAAAATCACACCTTTTCTGCTTAGGGAATGAAACAGGTAGTACAATTTTGTTGTATGTTATGTTTGATAACAAAAAGATGTATCTTTTCTTAATGTATGAATTGGGACTAAAAAAATGGTTATACCTCAGTACTCCAAACTCCTTCATTCATGCTATTTTTATTTTTAATGGGGGAGGGGATTTTGGTGGGTTGGGGTGGGGTGTTGAGGTGTTGTTTTTTTGGGATTGAACTTCGGGCCTTCTGGATACTTGTGCTTATATTGGGGTGTTATCATTGTATTCAAAGAGTGGCCTTCACTGAATAATTTGACAACTTTATGGCAGTTTGAATGTATGTTCAATTTCATTTTATCCCGATATGTTGTTGCTGGTCATGATTTTTTGATTGAACTTGTGTTCTTAGGAAATCGATCCGACTGTGGAGAAAGAAGACGCAGTCAGTTCAGATGGGATGGACGACTTTTTGTCTGATTTGACAAACGCAATTCCTGGAATTGATGAAGCTATGAGTTTTGCGGAGATGCTAAAGTAATTGGTATTCCTTGTAATAGATCCCATGATTGTTAACTTGCTTGACAGGAAATGTTTTATGAACCCCCAATTGAAATGATAAAGATTTATTCTTGGCTCCTCACAGTTAAATTATTCTTCACTTACTTATCAGGAGAACAAAATATTAAACCGGCCCTCAGTGGTTGTTTATACATGCATGGATCAAGCTATGCTTTTGTTATGTGGTAGATCGACTCAATACTGATCTACTTTAGGAGATCCTATAAAAAACTTCCTATCTAAGCGAAATTAAAAAAAATGTCTCTTTTAGTATTTAGGCCTAGTTACTTACAAGGAAGTGTATAAACCTAGTTGGCGTGATCGTGTAATCCAAGAGACCCTATCCCGTATTAAAGGAGCATATCTTTACCGTACTAGACCCCACTAGAAGAGAGACTATCTCAAAGCACGCCACAACTTAAGGGTAACCTCCACGTGATCAAGGAAGCCTATCCGATTGGGTGTATGTGGATCTTTAGTACCTGCCATATCATATATATAAAGATCCCTCCTTGAATTTGAAAGGACACGTGTGATTCCGCTAAATGATGTTTAAGCATCAGCTTAAGGAGGTACCAGATTGAACATGTTAACGGCCCCTGTATTCACACACCTCTAGTTATTAACGAAATTGGACAAGGGATGTTATTTCACCTGAAAGTGCTCATCATGACTATTCTTTTTCCTGAACATCTGAATCATTAATTTATTAAGATCCTTCTAACATTTTTGGTTGAAAGTGCATATACTTATGGTACATCCGTAGTGCTTAAGTGTGACTACTTTCTTACATTTGTCTAGAGGCGGAGATATTTGTTCGGTAGCTTAAAACTGCTGGTATATTAATCAAATCAGGCTATAAATTTTTTGTATTTATTTCTTTCCAGATTGGTGCAAACAATGGACTATTCAGTAATAGTGTTTGATACGGCCCCAACAGGACATACTCTTCGGCTATTACAATTCCCGTCGACTCTAGAGAAAGGGCTCGCCAAGGTGATGAGTTTGAAGAGTAGATTTGGGGGCGTGCTGAGTCAGGTAATCTCTCCTCCAAATAAAATCACCCACCTAACCCTACAGACACACAAAGATCCATTTTCCTCTTTTCTATAAATGCCTCCTTCTAAGCTCTGCTAATTTGAAGTTCAAGGTTGATACGGCTTGCGGAAACATGAAATTTACTGAAGTCTATTTCTGTCTATCTCAGATGACTCGACTATTGGGTGTTGATGAAGAATTCGGGGAGGCTGCTATCCTTGGCAAGCTTGAAGGCTTGAAAGATATTATTGAAGAAGTGAACAGACAGTTTAAGGATCCAGTAAGATTCCTACCTCAAAATCGTCATTCTGTTTTTTTTTTGGGGGGCTTGGGGGGTGGAGTTGTAACGGAGAAATCTGCTGTGAGATAGCTTAGCCCGACCCAGTTGGCCCACAAGTTTGAAACTCAGGGAGTATTGACCCGCCCCTCTATCTGGCTCCCACATAAATTCCAGGTTTCATTTCAGTGGTAGGTTTCGAACTCGTGACGTGCGCCCCAATCCTCATATCCCATGCTGCGTGTCCTTACCATTTGAGCAAAGCCCGTGGAGCAAAATTGTCATTCTTAGTCATTCTCATAAAGATATTTCTTTTATGTGCTCTCTCTGTCTCAATTCATTTGGCACTCTTTCCTTTCTTTTTGTACCGAAAAAGATTGGCACCTTCATGTATTTAGAAACTTCATGATATTTATGTTACCATTTTGCCTTAATTATATGCTTTTATAGGAATTGACATGATTTGCTATGGACCCCAATGGAAAAGTACTTTTGGTATTTTATGTATAGTTAGCTTGTGTGTCAAAAGTCTTCATTTCTTTCTTAAACTTTGTGTCCAGTTAAATATTGCCAACAATTGGGAAGGAGGGAGTAATTATTTGAGAATGGAAAGAAACAGTGGAACGCCCACCGGCACCGTGGGGCTCGACCACAAGATCAAGAAGGCGGGAGTAGTTATTGCTGGATTGGAACCTTAGTGGCACAAACTAATTTAATGGCAGAGATTCATTTACCGTTGAACCTAGGATAACGGGCTAAGTTTGAGATAGCAATCAACAAAATCAGGGAAACTGATGCAAGAATATCCTTAGCAGGCTCTGCTCTACTAAAATCTATTGTGGTTTAGTGGAAAATACAGCTCCTTTACTTATTGATCAGAGACAAACACAATCTGTATAACTAAATTTGAACCTTTTGTTTGGTAACTCCCCCTGTTTCACTTTATTTTCGGGGTGGTTTTAAGGGGTGGGAGGTAAGTTTATTCTATTATGCTTGAAATAGAACTAGAGTACCACGGGTGACATCGGAAGTCGCTAAAACCTAAAGACTGAAGTAATGCGAGTAATGGACTCATTTTTCTAAGTCTTGCATTTATTATATCTGCCGGATGCTTATACTGTTTCGAATATCTGTTTCGCCTCTGAAACGTCATCAAAATTAGTCTCTAGGTGAAGAGTTCATGCAGCCTTGTTTTGTTGGTTATATAACTATTGTATGTCTGTTTTAGTGTAAAATAGTTCAGTCTAGTTATTTATTTAGTTCTTCATTATGAAGGTCTAAAATTTGATAGTGCCTTTTAAGTTTGAAACGATGAGTATTTTTGAAGTCGGGGGCAAAGAATGTAGATATAAATACATTTGTTCTGCTTCTTTTGCTTTGATTCTGGGGGAATCTGCTCTTGTTGCCTGTTGATTCAATTTTTTGTGGCTTTTGTGTGGTATTTTGATTGCTGGAGTCTACCACCTTACCCTTCATTACATTCGGAATGCTCAATATCCTTCTCTTCTTTGTTCACTTATGCTTCTTTTATGTTTTCAAGTTCAACTGATGCATTAACACGACTTTCTTTTTCTTTTTCAATAGGACTTGACAACATTTGTTTGTGTCTGCATTCCGGAATTCCTCTCTCTATATGAGACTGAAAGACTAGTTCAGGAACTTGCTAAATTTGAGATTGATACACACAACATTATAATTAACCAAGTGATTTTTGACGAAGAAGGTACATTTCTTAACTACAACAGTTCTTTTTTCCTTCTTTCTGTTAGTTCTCTTTGGCTTGTAGATTTCGCTTGTTAATTCTCCCTGTGCCCCGTCACCAATTTATATGACATTCTTTCTGTTTTGCAGAGTTCCAAAAGTGTGACACCCTTCTATCAATAATTTTATTTATACCACTTTCACATGTTTCAATGACTCAAATTGATGTATCTAATCAAATTTAAACTTTTTAAACTGTTCAATTAGTATGTTGATTTGTGCTTCAACTAGTACTGCTTAACATACATAGTAAACTAATATTTCGAGTCCCCAATCGGTCTTGTATAAAATAGGTGGGGAATTCTAATTTCTTCCACTTGAAGTGATAAACTAATTCGTAGGAATTATAATCCTTTTCAGTTGTTGAATCCAAGTTGCTGAAGGCTAGAATGCGGATGCAACAGAAATACTTGGATCAGTTCTACATGTTATATGATGACTTTAACATTACGAAGTTGCCTTTGCTGCCACAAGAGGTATGAAGATGCTGTTGCGCATAGCTGGATATCTGCTTCTTCCTTTCCTTACTGACTTATATTTTCATTGTACTAAAAAAAGTACCTACTATAAATTCTTGAATCTTCTCTAGTAGCCATAACATGAAAAATACTGCAGCATACCACCAATGTAAGAACCTTTTGCCAGTCTGCTTACTGATGAGTTATTTTTTGATAGGTTTGTGGTGTTGAAGCCTTGAAAGGATTTTCGCATCATTTTATAACACCATACCAGCCTTCTCTTGCTCGAGGCTCGGTGGAGGAGCTGGAGAATAGAGTTGCTGCATTGAAAGAACAGTTGAAAGATGCTGAGGCAGAATTAGAGAAGGTTAAAAAAGGCAAACAGAAGATATAATCAAATCCCAGATGACTTGGGCGATGGGGCGTGCTGTTTCGTCACCTTTGCTTTTTGTATGTCTTAGGAAGTGTCATTGAACAAGTAATTGTGTATTTCTCGAGAGGATTTTCATGTAGGATTGTTTCATTTATTGTTGAGGAAGTTCTTTTGTACCTTTGACAAAGCTAATAAGTCGGGTCATTTAGTCTTACAATGTACTAGTAGAAGAAGAGGGACCGATGGTCTCTTTAGATGTAAGCTGATTTATCAAGCCAGTATCTATTTAGAGAAACCCGAGGCATTAAAGATTTTTCAAGATGAGCAATTTTCTTCCAATCATGAATTACAGTGACAAGGTTTATTTTACCTTGTTATTATGATTTCCTCTTGAGGATTAAGTTGTTTTTTTATAATGTCTGCAACCAGTTACTAAATCCTTGAACTAAACATTTGTCTGTTGTTTGTAGTATTTTAGTTTATTTTAGGACAAATAAAGATATTATGAATAGAATAATAAATGTTGAGATGGCCGAGTTGGTCTAAGGCGCCAGATTAAGGTTCTGGTCCGAAAGGGCGTGGGTTCAAATCCCACTCTCAACATTCTATTTTTTTTTATTTCTAAAGGCGGAGAAATTCGTTTGAAGTCGACCCTTTGAGCCAATCACAACCTTTTGAAACTCGGTGATGACGGTTCTACTCCTTTACCCTTTCCGTTTGAATTCCAGAGTTAGTTTGTTTGACGTAGGGCTCAAACCTACAACCCAATTACCAGCTACTAACTAAAACGACACAAAGTGGCAAATGCTATAAAACCAAAGAGATATACCCTTAAAGCCTAAGAATACTCTACATGTAATACATCACGAGATTAACAAGAAACCAAAAGAATATCCAATAAAATCCTACCATGTTCCTCTTAGCTTCTTTCCAAAAGTATGAATACATACTTTTTGGAATTGCACAACTATGTGTACAACTATGTGAATGCACCTCTAAATCTATAGATTTTAACCACCGCCTTTTGGATTAGATATTTCTTAGTTCTCTTCTATGGTATATTCTCTTGAATACAAGTTCAATCTCCCATGTACCTGAGGAACTGTCCTTATTTTAGTGTTTCGAGTAAGACTAGCAAAAGCTCTATGCACTCTGTTACACCATTCTTATTGGTATTTCTTGTGTAAGACTAGCAAATCTTTATGCATTCTTCGTTTTTCCTTCTGCCAGGACAGAGAGAATCAGTAATCAAAATGCACTTATATTAGCATCATACATTCAATACATTCTTGACTAGTACATGACATAATTAATGACCAAAGGTCTATTAGACTCGAGTTTTCAGAAGCTCCGGGGGTATAATATCAATGTCAACCGCCATGCAATGTTGAGATGAAAACTACGTTATCCTTCTCTTCAAGCACTGTTTCGAGCTGGCCACTTAGCTCCCAATCAGTGTCATTTACAAGGACTAGAACTCCAGGCCTCCTGCAACAAATACAAGTTATAAAAAGCTCTCTTCAGTTACGTCTTGGGCAAGTATGTACTGTTCAAACAAGACGAGGATAAGGAGGTCTCAACATGATTGATACTATATTTGATGGTGGCACCATTTTACTTAACATGTTGTGCTATGCCATAAGGTAAGGTATGCATAACTGGAGGAGGAGGGAACTAGAGGACTTTAACAGGGATGAGGTTGTCATGACAACAGCATTAAGAACATGTGTATTTAAGTGTTGCTGAGGTGGGTAAAAAGATATTCCAACTTACACCGAGTCTCCTTTCATGAACATTTCAGGCCTCTCCTTGATCACATTGGTGCGTACCCAAGAGAGCAAGTTTTTCATCGTCAACTGGTTAAAGAAAAGAATGACAAAAATCATACCAAATACTCCCCTAGAAAAAAAATTATATGCCAAATCTGTTCTATGTATGAAGACAATCATTAGAGAGGAAGTTGCACCTGCTTCTCTCCATCTTGAGGGTCAACATTAATGTTATGGGTCTTCACAGAATCACAAAGAAGTTCCAGTCCTCCCCTGTGTTTTGAAAGTAAAAACATAATTGAGAGATGCCAATAGAGATCAGATGCATACGGTAAAGCATTTTAAAAGGAAGCAGAAAGACCAACACATAAGGAATGTACAAAAGCTAATCAATGAGAAGATGCATACTGACAAGAAATGACAATTTCTGACTATACTCTCAAGTCTCAAGTACTTCATATAAGGTCACCAAATTCTGTGCCACCATCAAACTGATGGTGTAATAGTTTGGTTCTAGATGTTTGAATGCTAAGCTGTTCTATCAACAACCAATGTCATTAGATATGAGTTCCACAATTGTATCCACATTTGCAGAACACAGATGTTATCCTTGATACAGTGCCAGGTCGCTGAACAACTACAATAAAAGTAATCAGGTAGAATCATCGACAATAGTCACTGCACCATCACGTCATATATAACAAGCATTTGCAAAAGATGGTAAATGACCCCACTCTGGTAATAATAATGTTTTTCAAATTTTGGAGTCAAAATTCAAACATTCCTAGTGCTGAACAAAATCATTACCCTGAAAAGCAGCTAGCTGTATCTCAGATGTGAAGAGTCTAAGCCCTTGAAGGGTTATAAAATAGAACAACTTCCTTACATGTCACATGTTAGAACAAAGTCCAAATTATCAACCAAAAATAAAAATAAAATTTTGGCCACGGTTCAACTAACCAATCTGAGAGAAAAAAAGGGACTTGAGGTTTCATGATTTAAACCCGATTTCCGTTGTCCATCAGTAACATGCTCATTATTTATTGAATTGCCACTACTAACGTTCTTCATGATTTTCACGAAGTAATAACTTTGATTGTAAGATCCCAATTTGCCCTCGAGGCAAGGAATAAATTACCTTTAGAACACTGTAAAAAGGTAACAACAATTTTCACGGGAAGCAATAGGAGCTTCTTTTAAAGTTTCAGGCAGATGACAACTTTTGGAGTCAGACAATGTGGGTACTCTAGTTTGTAATGTTCATCTAGTAAAAAGACTAGTTAAATGTTGCATATAGCATAACATCTAGAAAATCCTTAACTTATAGGTTCATAACAAAAAAGAGCAACTCTTTGTGACTTTTAAAAAAATAATCCTGCATAGAGACTTGGATGCCAAAACATTAGACTCAAATATCAGATTTTATGCATGAACAGCTGACACTACTATCATTAAGCAAATGATCTGATACTCAAACACAGTACTCTATTAAATAGAGCACCAAATGATATCTAAACAACTTATTATTCATTTGATTTCATAAATTGTTCTTGATCAATTACATTGGTGAAAAAGGTCAAAGAAAAATAAACATAAAAAATAAGCCTATGCAGATTCGAACACGCATTCCCACCTGCGAAATTGAAAGAACTGACCAACTGGGCTGCGCGCATATTACCACCAAGGAGTGTCACTTTAATGCATTTATTCTCTATCTGCTTCTCTCTTTTAATTATATATACATATTTAGTAATTTTTTTCGACGAAGCAGTGTCACGTGATACCCCTCGAGCCTTAGTAAATTCGCCCCTGCGGGTATCTCCATTTTTTTCTCAATCAGAAGACTGCCAATGTCACTCAACATGAAAAAGAAGGATCAATTTCTGGAGCAATGAAGAGGAATATCTAATTACTCTTGCTTGGAGATTTTGTTAGCACTCAAAATCTGATATGGCCTCAGGATAAGCCTAAAAGAGCAAGTGCCACTTCCTCAGTAGCATGGCGAAAACAAAGTAATAATAAATATCATACACAGGAAAGAGACTGATAGTGTCAGGAATTACAAGAAAACAGAAAAAAGAAACATATATTGCAAGCAAGATTAAATTTTTCAACAATTTGTTTAGTCCCAAATGTAAATCTTCCAACTTAAGCTTCTAAAAAATTCATAAACCACCCATCCAAATTTCTTTTATACAACTTCCCCTTTCAGCTACAAAATAATCTGATATGGCCTCAGCATAAGCCTAAAAGGGCAAGTGCCACTTTCTCAGTAGCATGGCAAAAACATACGAGCAATAAATATCATACACAGGAAAGAGACTGATAGTGCCAGGAATTACAAGAGAACAGAAAAAAGAAACAGATATTGCAATCAAGATTAAATTTTTCAACAATTTGTTTGGTCCCAAATGTAAGTCTTCCAACTTGAAGCTTCTAAAATTCATAAACCACCCATCCAAATTCCTTTTATACAACTTCCCCTTTCAACTACAAAGTAATCCGAAAAGGATTTCAGCTAAAAATCCTATCTTTCAAAGATAACATCCCAGAATTGGATCAAATCTAATCAAATATTGATAATTAGTTGATTTTGGCTGTAACATATGAAAGAAAAATATAAAAATTACCCGAACTCGAGTGTCAATTGCATCTCTAATCAAACGGAAGTTGAAGTTTATGAAAATCACAAAACCCTAGACTTGATTTTGTAGGGTTTATCAGGAAACTTTTTCTCTTCCTTTCCTCTTTCCTCACTTTTTCTTCTTTATTTATCAAAATATTCTCCTCCCTTTAATTAAAAAGTTGCCACAAATTTTTATATTTTAATATATAAATTCCCTCGAGGATAAGTGATAATTAATCTAGTTACCATTAATTAAGTAATAATAAAAGGACAAATTAAAAGAGTTTTAAATTATTTTTTTCTAATGTCTGGATCAGTTTTCGCACTCTTAGATTAATTTCACGTGTGATATCTGACATCTCTCGCCAGAAATGTATATCATGCAATTCTATCCACCATTTTTTAAAAATACAAAATATTTTTTATCAATAATTATAAGTGATTAAAGTGAAATTAACTAATTATATTTTATTCATCAGATGCATTTTTTCCAATTTTTATTTTAGGACAAAATTATTAATTTTAGTTCTATTAGTGTAAGAAAAGATTAATTTTGTGAAACGTGATCATTACTATTATTTATATAAAAAATAACACTATTTAATAAATACTTTAAAATTTTCACAATACAAATTCATCAAAGAAAATAAAAAATTTCAGAACATAAAAATATTATAAGACAATATTTAATAGTAGTATTGATTAAAAAAAAAAAAGTCATAACAAAACGACACCTCTCATCACAGCTCCCTTCTGTTCTGCCCAGTTCTTGTTCATCCGTTCGAGACGGTTTTCTTTGCATACTGCAACTTGCAGTAAATTTCAGCACAAGGGGCAATTCCGTCTCCTTTTTATCCATATGGGTTTGATCTGAATCCTTGAAAGACTTCACTTTTAGGTCTTTTTTTTACCTGTCAATTGAGAGCTGCTAAAAGGAGCTACAAAAAGACACTGTTTTTGGAATAAAGATTCAAACTTTCTGCTTCTATGGAGGCTTACAAGAGATGGGTTCGAACGAATCGTGATTATGTCCGCCAATTGAGTTCTCTAGCCAGTGTATGCCCCCTCGTCTTCCACAATTCTTGTTTTTTTAAGTACTTTTTAGAACAGGTGTTTTTTGCATCTTGGTTTTTAATGGAGTTAGTTATTTGGCTTCTGTCAACTTGCAATCTTGATAATAGTTTTGTTAGTGTGGAATTGTGTGTGTTAGAGCTATTCTTGATTCTCCTTCAGTTTGGGATGATAGTTTCAAGATTGGAACTGATTGTGCTATATGACTAGTTACATAGCTGGCTCATAATTTATGATGATTATTGATGAACCAATTGTTTATTATTGGGATGAAATGGCTCGAATAGAACGGAATGGATATGGAGGATATAAATAGCCAATCCCAACTAGTTGGGGATTGAAGCATAGTTTGAATATTCTTAATTAGCCAAAATATCTTTATTAAGTTGGAGGCTTACCTTTTCTTTTGGAGTTAGATGTTTCTTTTGAATTTCTCCAAAATAAGGAAGAATGAGTAGTTTCATCATCTAGGTTTTGTAATAGAGAGTTGGTTTTAAATCTCCATTCAGACTTCTCTTGGGAAGCTTTTCTAATTCAGCTCGAGAAATGAAACTGGTTACAACCATGGATTGTGAGCAAGCTGTTATGGAATGTTAACTTGCAAACATGTGAGGCATATTTCTAGGGGTTTAGTTAGTTGAGGGAACTCCGATATCTATACATGATTTCTGTGCTGAAGTTAATTTTGATATTACTGCTGGTATAGTTTCTTCTTATGCTTTACCCTATCTCTCCTCCCCTCTATCCTGGCGGACTCAATCATCAAGAAAAAAATGAAAAGAGTATATTTGTGCTGGCCCTATGTTTGGGATTGAGATAGTCAAGATTGTAAAGATTATCATTCTATGTTACCTTTTCCGGGGAAAAAAAAGATCATCATTTTCTCAAAAGTTTCTCGCTCTCCACAGCTTAGATCTTGACTAGTTAACGTAGAATTTGAAATAGAAAAGATGTGCCTTTCTGGAAATTATAATAGTTTTAACTACGTTATGTTATTCAAAAAGAAAAAAAAGGAGCTGTCCATAATGTATTTTAGAGACTTATGATAGGTATAAGATTGAGAATCTTATCTTTAATCAAAGAGGGGTTCTGGTGTCTTTGTCTTATTACGTTTGTCTTTATGTAAGACAATATGGGAGAATTACTTAGGCGTAGATTTGCAAACGGTAATCAAACAGTCCAAAGTTCACATCCAACATGCTCTTAAGGGTTTAAATGTTTATCATTCAGCACAAGTTTTTTCCCATTCTTGTTGATGCTTATTTGTTTATGAGGTTTTTATCTTGAATTAAAATAGATTAGGTCTTAAATTGTATTAGATACTTCGGATGACTTACCATTGCAGCAGAACATTCTTTCCCCCTAGAGTAGCATTAGATCATTTTTGGTAAATTTGACTATTGGTCTATCAAACTGGAGAAATAGATCACAACATGTAAATTTTTTGCTAAGGCTAATTGAAAAATATTACTCCTCCTGTTTCAATTTGTTTGTCTTACTTTCCATTTTAGTCCTTTCAAAAAAGAAATTGTTTTTCCTTTTTTGGCAACTCTTTGATTCTAACTTTTCATATGGCATGTTTAAGACCACAAGATTAAAGGGCATTTTGGTACATTCTACATATCTTTAGTTAAGACACAAGATTCAAAAGTTTTCTTTACTTTCTTAAACTTTGTTTCAAGTCAAAACCAGGCAAATTGAAATGGAGGGAGTATCATTTTTCTGCACTACTCTCCTATGGTGAGAAACAAATTTGAGCATGCATCACTCAGTCATGACAGAGATGACACTTCTATTATATGCCTTCTATTGATAATTTCACGGGCTAAATCTTCACCAATGACCAGTAGTATGAAGAAAGTGCCAGACTGGTGGAAAACATGGGGGGTCCCATCTTTGCTCCATTCTTTTTAAAGATTTTCCTTGTACATAAATGAAGCAAACGTGTTCTTCCCTCTTTTGCTAAAACACATACTCTAGCAACATTAACAAATGACATGTATTTTCTCACTTCACTTTTTCCATTAGAATTGGATGGAAGGCTTACTATGCTCCCAATTTGTGTAATATAGTGGCCTGATCAGAACATAAAGAAGAGATGAACGCAATTTGCCTGGTCTCCCTTTTTTAAAAAATTGTTTGTTTTTTTCTTTTGGTTCCTGCAATGAATATACTATGTAGTTTTTGTCATTATTGGCATTCACTTTTACTGATGAAAAGAAACTTTCATTAGCACAGTTTGATCATCAATTTGATGAAAATCTAGTAGATGTTGATAAATGATAATCTGGTTTCCAATGTATGACCAGGGAATGACATGGCTTCTTCCAGAGCGGTTTGCTGCATCAGAAATCGGACCAGAAGCAGGTTTATTTGAAATTTTGGTAACATTGAGCTTCTTCTTTCTGCTTATAAAACTCGGAATAGTACATTGTTTCTTTTCAAAATACGCCTACCACTCTTTTTCTTATCCTCTTAGAAAGTAATGCACAAAAATATTGGCAGTTAATCTTTCTGGCTTCATCTTGTGAAAGTTTTGCAATTTTAACCAATCAAATTGAATATTGGGTTTTCTGATTCTCTTAAATATAATGTTTTACTTCCCTTTTTAAGTGTTTTCGTGAGCGGCATGTAATGTAGATAAGTAACTTATTGAAGTTTTTGGTTTAGCTATGTTGGTTTTCCTACCCCGCATGGTTATGTTTATTTATTGCGCCCTATTTTTGGCAGTCTCCTCGATCCTTGGAATGGTTACCACAGTTAATGAGCATATTATAGAGACAACTCCAACTTCGGTGCATACAAGTTCTGCAGAGACTTCTTTTCTCCCTCTGTCATTATGCCTTACTTTGTTGAGAGACTTGGAAACATTAATTGAAGTAGTAGCTGAGCAGCTCTATGGCGAAGACAAAAAATGGAATTTGATTGCTCTTACAGAGGCTGCCAAGTAAGTGATATATTTAACTTTAACGCAACTTATTTACTTAAACATTTGGTAATTTATGATTAAAATATTTGTACCACAATTTGTTTTGAATGGATGCTAGGGTGTGCGTGAGGCTGGCTGTTTTCAGAACTAAAGGATATAAAATGCTTTTGCAAGGTGGGGAGACTGAGAACTTGGAAGATTCAGATGATTTGAGTCCCCAAGAAAGCATGGGCCACTTAAGGAAGCCTATCCAAAATCAAGGACTGGGTGCCAATCGCTTTCAGGGTTTGAACCCATGGAATCTTGAGGGTAGGGCAATGTCCGCCTTAAGTAGCTTTGGTCAGAATGCTAGGACGGTTTCTGAGCCGACTTGGTTGCGCAGGGTTCAAGAGCAGCAAGCAATTTTGGAACCTCCAGGTAATTGCTGATTTCAGCTAAATTAAAACCTTTTACTTCTGATGATGACACCATCATTTTCTAATATGTTAGCTTCCTTATATTATTACAGCTAAGATAATCAGAAATCCGAGTCTGTCAACCTTCTTATCTGAGAAGGGTATTCGTGGAGGGTTATTTGTGACTGGGGAGACTATGTTTGTCCTAAGACCACTTATTTATGTCTTGCTGGTAAGGAAGTATGGAACACGGTCATGGTTTCCTTGGTTCATCTCCTTGGCTGTGGATCTCATAGGAAACAGCATTCTCTCAGTCATAACAATGTCCCAAGATAGCAGGAAAGATCAGCATTTTCAATTTTCTAAATCCGAGAAGGATGAGGTTAGAATATTATAGATCATTGCACAAATTCTTTGTATATACAGCTTAAAGTAATCTTGAGGTTCACTTCTATTATCCGAACAGTACCTCACCTCTCCTTATAGAAAAGGCCTCTATCCCCTTAAAAAGGAAAAATAAGAGGTATACTATTCCGGTTACCAAATCTCATATTAAGCATTCTACATTGTTGCTACATACACGTTTCTTTCATTAGATGGAACAGTGTGTTATTTGGTCTCTCACTCTGTGTTGACTGTCTTTGGAAGTCACAGTTCTTGAACCAATCTGCATATCTTATGTTTTTTATATGGAAAATAACCCACATCGCTGGGGGCTAAAAGTGGTTTCTTTTCCCAATCCCCCTTGGTGATTCGTACTTCCAGCCCAAGGTGGAGGGCCCTTTCCACTAGGGATTCATCTCGTCACATTTCTTATTTTGTCTTGGGGAAACTACGGATTCTCATTCCAATTCGTGCTTTCTTTCACACCCTTTCTTCCCTTTCAAGATTCATCTAATTTATTCAATAGCTTTTGAATTAATCCATTGCAGCTATAAAATTTTGCTTCAGCATTAAATGATCTGTTTTTACTCCAAACACTGCAGTTAAAAAGAAGGAAGCTGCTGTGGGTGCTTTACCTCATGCGAGATCCCTTTTTCTCCAAATACACCCGGTAAAGATACTCTTTTTCTGTCATTTTCTGTTGTGTTCTCCATATAAGAAACACCGGAGAGAGAATTAACAGATATCAAAGCAATGCTAATGTCTTAAAAAATTTCAGGCGAAGACTTGAAAGCACTCAAAAGATTGTAGAACCTGTTCCTGTAGTTGGATTTTTCGCAGGTATTTTAACGCATTTCTGTACCAAGTTTCAAGAGTTGCTTCATTTGAGTTTATTGATATAAATTTTGACATTATCCTTCCCTGACAAAAGAATTTCCTTGATGTGCAGAAAAACTTATTGAACTCCTTATTGGAGCCCAGACTAGATATACCTACATGTCTGGTTCTTGAAGGAAAGCCACTGAATGTGATGCATTCTTTGTTATTTGACAATGGGAAACAAACTTTTTCTCTTTTTTCAGTTGTAGCATTTTAATATCATGATCATGAAAAGGTGTAGCATGTTGAAATTAGAATTAATAAAAGGTGTATAATTTTGTTTTTATCCAAAAGTGCATTGAGGTTCAATGCTGCGTCAGATGGAGCAGAAAGAAGTCACCTATGATTTATAAACCACTAAAGGTTGTAGTGTGGCGGTAAGTACCTCTCTATTCTTAATCTTATATCTTAGCGTCAAACAGCGGGAGTGGAATCACTTTTGGTAGGTAGCTCTTTACGCCCAAAGTATGACTTCTCAGCACGAAGACGGATTAGTGATGCTTTACCCCTTAAAGTATGACTTTTTAGCTATAATTCAGATTAATCAAACATCAAATTTAAACAGGTATCAAACACAGGATGGGACGAGACACACAAAAAACCCTATGATTATACAATTTGTGTCCTTTTCAAATACTTGATAAAACTCTTTTACCCTTTTAAAACTGTTGTTATTCGTGTCCTTTAAATCATTTGGCTAAAGTTGTCTACAATAAAAAGTGCATGTATTAAAAATAAAGTAAAAACGAACATGTTATAATCGATTAAATACGAGGATGGGATAACTATTTCTTAATTAAACGTGGCTTAGCTAAGTTTGAAGTGGGTTGGGACCATTTAATAGAGGGGTAAGTTCCCACTCTAGTCTCCTATATATGATGGAAGTTTGGTCTTCTAGGTGAGCCATACCCAAAGATTAGTCCTATAGATGTTGGTGGCCGCCTTTTTTTTTTCTTTTTTTGGTTTAGTTTTAGATTAGATTTTTGTTAAAAGAATTTCCAAAATAAATATGACTTGCTAATGTAATTTGATGTAAACATCGAGCATGAGCATGAATAAATGTATCCTAGTAACAGTTTGTTGGGTGTTATTTTTCAATTTTCACTTTGGTTTCCAAGACCAACACAAGCTTATTCAAACCAACTTCGTTTGGTTTCAACAAGAAGTTTCATTATCTTTACAAGTTTTGAGCTTCTCTAGTTTTGTGTGTGCATGATCTAAAGCACCAGATTGGTCCATCACCTACAAACCATTACTACTATATATAGCCTCACTCCCTGCTCTACTTCTTAGCCCCTTTTCTGCCTAATTAACTAAGGTCTCTGTTTGTTTTATTAAAATGATTAAAATGTCTGGATTTGAATACGTATTTAAATGTGAAGATGTGTGTTAAATACCGAGTTATAAATAAGTACTATTATCGGAGTAGGATGAGGATTATAACTCCGTAAATCAACAAGGAAATGAATGTATATAATCATTCACAATTTATACTCTATAAAAATTTCGGATTTGTTACCTGCAAAAATTGACTAGAAAGAAAGAGTCAGCACTCTATATATAAGCTAAGCTCATGCAGTATAAACAAACTGCATATCTTCAATGGAGTCTAAAAACATTAAGTCCTTCATGTCAGCGCCACCGTCGGCACGGCGGCGACAGGTGGCTCCACCATTCATATCATTCAAGAAAGAGCGTCATGACACGGCTGAGAAACCGCCGGCACCACCCATTATCAAAGTCACATTACCCACCCCAACACCGAGACCGTCAGTATCACCACCACAGCCTCCAAAGGACCGGCATACGAAGGTAGACGGAGGAGGGCGGAGGATAAGAATGCCGGCGGCATGCGCCGCCAGAGTCTTCCAGCTTACTCGTGAACTCGGTCACAAAACCGACGGCGAAACTATTCGGTGGCTCTTAGAACGTGCTGATCAACCGCCCATCATCTCCTCCACTAGCAATACCACCCCTGCCATCGCCGTCTCAGTTAACGGCACCCCCAAAATCCCCACCATTGAAACGCGGAAACGCAAATGTTGTGGTTGTGGTAACGTTAAATTTAACGACGTTAAACAAAGAAATGGAAATGATCACGCAAAATTACCCAACAATGTAGCAACAATTTCAGCTCCGGTGATGCCAGTGGGATCAATGTTGGCCGTACCGGCGAGAATAAACTCGAGTGCGACGGCGGCGGCACCGTCGACGGTTTGGTTAATACCTCAAACACCATTGATACCATCAAGAAGGCAAAGTGCAGGTGTAGCTCAGGTGAATTATGTTAGTGTTAGTCCGGCAGTTGCTTTCTTGGATATTTCAAGTGCATCTGTTTCGGCGGCTACCAATGTCTCCTCCTTGTACTCGTTAGGACATTGTTGAGCTTAATTCGTTCTTCATTGAATGTAATGCTAATTTAGAAAATAAGAACTGAATATCCAGCTTGTTATGCGTATGTTTCAAATATTTGATCATGCTACTGCTTGTTCGCGTGAACGTAATGAATTTCTGGATAAATAGCTTTCAAAGCAGGAAAACGAATATAAAACATGCTACAGTTGAAAATCAACTATGAAAGAATTATCACTCAGTTCTTTTTGAGTCCAAGTCTCAATTATCTAAAGCGAAAAAAATATAATTCAACATTTGAACATTCAAAGAAAGCAAAATAGAAATCATACCCACTTACAATAGGTAAGTTTATCGTGTAAACAGCTGACAGAGAGAGATTACGCGAGAAAGTGAATAGCTGGACCTTCAGTTCAGTTCGTACGTACAACAAAAAAAATAGGAGGCACTTTTTATTTCCTCGGATTAATAGTTCAATCTATGGCCAAAATTCACAAATTGTTGTTAACTTGTACACTCTCAAAAATCAAAATCATCAAAACTATAACTGTACAACTTCTACTATACTCAACATTGACAAACATCTTCCCCTGCCTAACTGTTAACTGTATCGGATCGAAAACTGCTGTAGATACCAATCAAGAATGTATAATTTCCTCAGGGTTCAAAAATCTCTACGACTAGTATAAAGAAAAAAATGGGAAATCAAATGGTGAGATTCTCTTGAATTGCCAAGAATGATCCTATTATGTTTCCACCAACATCTGGGAAATTTGCACATCCCGGAAGATTCTTCACCTTGCCTTTGCGATCAACTTCAACTGGGTATTTTAAGAGGTGCCCTCTCATTTCTGTTACATCATCAGATGCAAATTGCTTCCAGTTAAATTCACCCATGGACCTAACCCGTCTTACACATTCTAATGACTCCGGTTGTCTGAAAATATCCTCAACAACTCCAAGATGCTCCGCCCACAGAGACATTCTATATCCATGAACCTGCAGAAGATAGATTTTCACAGACGACGGTAAACCGATCAGAATGTGTGCGCACACACAGACACAACAAAAAAATAATCTTTAATCTTCCTAGTATACATGTACATATAACCTAGGTCATAGAGAGTGAATGCATGTGCAATCACTGTTTATATGTTGAATCCGCCTCGAGGAGATTTTATCAAAGTAGGGGGAATCAGTGGCGGAGCCAGGATATTCATTGAGGGGGTTCGAAATATGAATAAGTAAACACATAAAGAAGCCGAAGGGGGTTCAACACCTATTATATATATAAAAATAATAATTTTAACTATACATAAACAGTGTAATTTTTCACCGGAGGGGGTTCGGATCGGCTATATGTAGCTCCGCCCCTGGGGGGAATCACAGAATAATTATTTTGCAAATACTCCTAGTAGTATGTAATTACGTTTTCTAGAGCACAACTATTGCAACAAAAAATAACTCAAGGTAAAGCGTGGAATAAGAAAATGTAGGACAGACGGAGTAACTTGAGCTTTGTTCCACATGTTAAAAGAAAAGTCCGAAGGCTTGGAGGATTCGCAAGCAGATATGTTTTTTCGGTCTCAGTTTGATATTGGCATGGCAGAAATGCGCATTGTACAGGAAACTGGATCATTTATTCAACAATTTAACTTTGCATTATGCGAGAGACTCAGCAAGTACAGAAAAGATATATTTGATAAAAGGATAAACAATTGGTGAATGAGGTCAAAGACCTCATGATCAAATTATTGTTCATTGATCATATGTCCCCAAATGAGAAAGGAGATTAAACAGTTGGTTGTCCTAAAATATTCTGATTATACAAAGGCTCAAAACAGTGAGATTAGATGAGATTGTGGGGAATAAATGCAGACAAAACTAATATATCTAAACTGTTTCTCCCCCCAGGAAAATGACATATTAGAGTAAGACGTAACAAAAATTAAAATACAACAGGTGAAAAGGCGTGATGCCATGAGAGTGCTATGCAATAGGAAGATACCTACTAAAGAAAGGCAAATTTTATAAAACAGTAGCGAGACGAGCAAATGTTAATATCCGAATCAATGTTGGACCTCTGTGACTCAACAACAAGACGTGTGTGATAGGAAAGAAATATTAAGATAGATGAGCAGTCATAAAATATTGGACAAAATTAGATGACCACATCTGATAGAGGATGCAAGTCACACACAGAGGCTAACATGGAGAATGTCACCCAAGAACGAGCAAGTCTAGTTTCAAGATGTTTTTAATAGTTGGTGAAGAGTTTGAGTGAAGGAAAGCCCAACATGATCCTAGCTGCTAGCAAGGCAAGTGCCCTATTAAGCTTAGCTGCTCAAGAGCAAGGGTAGAAAGAATACACCCAAGAATTCAAACCCCCTCCCCATTTCTTCCATTCCCAGTGGTTAGTCGATTGTCCAGGATGCTTTGATAGTTTAGTTACGTTACGTTTACCTCCAAATGCACCAGTTCACAAGTGCAATACCATGATTATTTTGTTTTATGCCCTGCTACTAAATTTCATTACTGTCTATGTCTTAAAAAGATGAGAAAATAACAACCAATATTGTGAGATTGAAGTGCTAAAAGGGAAAGAGATCCTAAAACTCACATAAAAGGAAGTAGTCTCAAAACTCAAAAGACGTATAATCTCTTGGAATCTATCTGGATTTAGTTACGAACAAAATACAATGGAAGCAAAAGTTGACCATATATATGATACATCTTAATCGGAATTAAGGATTAATTCTTGTCGTTACACTTACATTAGATCTCATGTTTTGCGGAAGTCTTTTTAGAGTGACAGATATTTGTATGTCAATGTAGGAATAATTGTGAGATAATCTCTAGTTTCATAGAACTCTTAATAGAGCAGAACTAATATCTATTGTCGAAGCAAGAACTGTTGCAATTCCTCGTTCTTTCTCAGAGTGCATACGTTGGTTCATTTTTATCTACAATATTATCTAGCACACAAATCAAAAAAGTATCATATGATATTCAAGTCAATGTTTTTTCCTGGATTGATAATGTAACCAAATTATTCAGCACATATATCGAATTTGCTAATCACCTGTCCATAGGGTGTTGACTGTTTCCTTGCCCATGTATGATGAGGTTGATATGCTCCCATTGCGATCTCGGTGTCTCTAGTGCCCTCCAGAGAGCGCTGGTTGATGTTTGCAGATCCCAATATCACATACTCATCATCCACAATCATGCCTTTAGAATGAACATAAATCATGAATCTACGGTATTTTCGGCTGAACGCCTGCAATAACATAGTCAAACAATTAACTCTGTAAGTGATCAATAATATGCAGTGCACGACAAATCGAGGGCACAGTTTTACAACATAGGAGGAAATTTAACAGACAAAACTGGCTACCTAGTAATTTGTGTTTTAAACTAAATCTGTCCTTCAAAAAAAAAAAAAAAACTTGCAAAGGCATAATTAGGAAAGAGAAGAAAAATTTAAAAAAAATTCAAAGAATAGGTAAGTGGAATAACTGGTCCAAACATAAATAGAATTTTCCAGATTCTTTTTTAGGATAATGGAGGTCACTGCAAGTACCTGAGGAGTGTTTGCAGTGCCAGGACTCTCATTTTCCCCAACTTTACCAGCCTCACGGTTACCAAGACAGTAGAAGTTCAAATAATCTTGCGGAGAGTACGAGTTCTCAAGCTCAACCTCCTCTAAAGCCTTGTAAATAGTCTCATACATCATTTGCATTGTCTTGTTCTGCAAACCAACATAGAGACATGAGGTTTCACTAATACAACTTGTACCAATTTGAAAAAAGTTGATTATTCAATAAGCGGAAAGCATATGCTAGCATACTTAGTATGGCACGATTCTTCACCATCAATTCAAGCAGTTTAAGTAGCTTTACCTGCCAATAAAGAATTCTCTGTGTAGCAGCCCCAGTTGGATTACCCTCTGGCCACATTGGGAGGACAATGTATGCTGCAAACCTCTCATGCGCTCTTATCTTTTCAGCTATTTTAAGTGCAATTTCCATGGGAATCAGATTATTTGCACCTGCAGCACACAGATAATTCAAATTTTAGAATTGCTTTGACTACCAGAAGATAGCTATATTACTTTCCAAGATATGAAATCTGTTAAAAGGTAGAATCATTTTGCCAAATAAAGATGCTGCATTAGTGTTGGACTAGCGGAATACCACTTTATCTTTATGACCGAGAAAGCCATCCGGGGCCAACTCTTAGGACCAACCGCAACCTTCGAAACTCAGGGATAATGGGCCCGCCTCTCCGCTCTTCTCCACTTGAACACCAGGTTTAGTTCGCATGACGCAAGGCTCGAACCAGTGACGTAAGTCACAAGTCCCTCAACCTTTGCCACTTAAACTAAGCCCTAGTGGACTAGTGAATACCACCATACTCTCTTTAAAGATTTTCATAATAAATGAGTGGTTAAAAATGTAAAATATTTAACGGGATAAGGGATGCCACTATGTTGAATTCAAAAGACTTCAGGAACATGACCTATGGCTAACTAAACCCTCCTCGGCTCCGTGGAAATGTATTCCAGCCTGCATCTGGTGGACACTTTGGAAGGAAAGAAATGAAAGATCCCATGATGGGAAGGCTGGCAGCATGCAGAATATCAAAATGAAGAGTCTGAGTTTGCTGTATTTTTCGTGTAAACAGGACTTGGTGGGGGAGGTAGAAAGTTTAGTGGACTTTATAGCTCAATTGTAAAGTTTTCTTTGTCCAGGTTTTGGTTTTGATGTTACCCCTTGGGGGTTGTAAATCCCATCTGATCAGTTTTTCTCTGATGTGTTTTTGATGTGAATATAAAGTTACCTTTATCAAAAAAAAAGAAATGCCTTCTCAGTTGTCTTTCCAGGAAATATTCACTTCCCTGACTTTTAGGATTATGCTCAAAATACTACTCCCTCTGTGGCTCTGTTCCTAAATACTTTTCACATTTTTGGTTTGCACGCCCTCCTTAAGAAAAACATTAACTAGAGGGTAATTTGACTAAATTACCCTTATTTATTACGCCTCTCTATTTAATACTTATCTCTTTTGCACCATATTAATATCTCTCCATATTTATGACTAGGGGTAAAGGTGGAAACAAACAACTAATTATGTCTTGGTTATCTAAAATGACAAATATTATGGAATATCTATTTTTAGTAAGGATGACAAGTATTTAGGAACGGAGGGAGTAAGTAATATCCTTATATATATGTTGAGCTGAGCTAAAATTAGTTTTGATGATTAAACAAGCAATTACAAAAGAACCAGGTCTCTTTGGAGTTACTGGTTATGCTGCTAATTGGATTGCAGGAGTGTTATGTAGATATCAAAAGAACCAGGCTGATCAGAAGTTGCGAAGCTGATTCCTATTGCAAGTTGGATTCCTTGAAGAATTTGATTTATGGGCTACACACGTTGCATCAAGGAATTCATGAACAAGAAGGGAAAATTGATGCACTTGCACAAAAGGAAGTTACTTAGGAAATAGGAGAACGTGCGTAGGTCGAAAAAAATAAGGAAACCCAATCCAAGTAGGATTGGATTCATTAACCAAAATACTTTTGGTTTTGGGGAACAAAATGTAGAAGAGTTCGGCCAACCTCACTCCTCTAAAGCACCATATTGTTGTTGTTGGAGGCGAAAGCTATTTCGTACAAATACGAAGATTACTCTTGACAAATAGCAGTCATTGCAAGAAGGTGTTGATTCAAGCTACTCAACGAAAGAACCTGTTCCAGAAGAAGAAGTTGTTTAGTTCTTGAGTTGGTTAGGCTTGAGTCTTTGGTTCTAAATTGAACCTATTTTGCTTTTTCAGAAGTATTATTGTAGGTGATCAATTGTGAAGTTTATTTAGCTTTCTAGACTAGGAGTATAGTTTTGAAAGGGGTTGCTACAATTGGGTTGATTGTAGGATTCAAGGTACTGGAGTTTATTGTCCCTTTGATTATAGAATTGTAACCTAAAATTGCTCTTGAAGTCAATGAAGTTTTGAGGTAAATCCTATGAGGGTAGGTCGTGTTCTTTTACTCTCTTGAGTAAGGAGTTTTCCACATAAAACTACTTGTGTACTTTAATTTCCGCACTTCACATTCTGTTTGTGTCTACTTTACTGACGTTTAACTCGCGAAAATCAGGCAAGACACAATTCACACCCTCATGTCTAGGTGCATTGATATAATAACAATAGGCAAGATACATTTCATTAATAGAGTCCCAAGGAGGTACTCCAAAAAGAAGGAGTTACAACATTGCTTGTCACAATTACACTCCCCAAAAGTGAAGAAAATCAAAATAATGAGTCATACTATCTATCATACTACTCCTACACCAAAAGTATGGATTCTGTAGGCATCCATTCTCTAGGAAAAATAAATTATGTCTTTGATCTTCAAAGCATCTCTTATTCCTCTCTGACCAAATTGTCCAAATGAAGCAAAGAGGAATGGTTTTCCAGATCTGTTTCCATCTTCTATTCATTTTTTGAGTCTGCCAGCATTCCATCACACCTCCAATACTTTGTGGCATCACCAAATGCACCCCACAAATGCTTTGGTACAGGTCCCAAATGCTACGTTATATCCTTATATGTGTCTTTCACTTAGATATGGGGAAGACTGAAATTCTATTTAACTTGTTAATCTATCTGATCTGATCTCACAAGTATAAGAAATTTTTGTCACTTCCAGAACTCCCTCATCCCAACCTTCCCAGCCCGATAAAATAAAGAAGACAAGCATACAAAAGTATCGGGAAGAAGATGATATATTAACCATAACATAGAGCTGGTTATGTCAAACCCAAGGACATAAGTTATTTACGTGATTCATTCCATAAGTAATCTTTAGTGGATCTAAATCAACTGCCAAAAAGAGAGAACTAGTGAATACGGACAGTTAGACGCTTCAGAATTTACTATCCGTACTCGTGTGTCTGCAACATCAGACAAAAACTTGTGGAACCTATGCACCAACCCAGCCATTATTTGTTGCCAAATCTCTTATGTCTATAGCTAGTTCCTGCCCTACCCTTGCGGTGTGCCAAAGGGCCACTGTCTCCCACATAGAGAGATGTCCTCCCAAAGAATCCTCTGCATATGCAGTTGATTGGACTCAAAACTCAGGAATGAGCTTGACATTGGATCCATTAGTGGGTAACAAGGATGTAAAGGTACCATAAAAGCTATTGTGGCAAAGTAGGAGTATCTAGTCAGAGATGCAAATAGGCCACGAATAGTATTTTTTTTCTTTCTTGATGATGGTGGTGTCCGGGCCAGCTTGCACGCACCTCGACTATTCTATCGGATGCCTGTTACCTCCCACTAGCACAGGTACCGACTAACTCCTCCCACCAAGGCTCGGAAAGATGAGAAGAATTCACCTAATGTTTTTGCCTCCGCTAAGCATGAATGATAAATTTTTAAATCTACTCCGACAGGCTTTTCTATAATAAGTAGCAAATGACAATTATGGATTTGCTTATTCGACGTATTTAGACATTGACAAATGTTTATATACAGAATGAAAACAGCTTCTCACCAACATCTTTATGTTGACTCCAGTTGTACGAAGAACCAATGAAATATTGATTTTCAATGTAAATGAAGTGTTGTGCAGCACGAATGGCCTTCACATATGCTGTGTGTATGCTCATGTCAATAAGTACATTTTTCCCACACACCAAGTTCTGCAAAAAAAGTAAAAAAAAAACGAGTATACTTTAAATTAGTAAACAAGTACTCCCTCCATCCCATTTTATGTGACGCACTTTGACTTTGCACCAAGTTTAAGAAAGAAAGACTTTTGGAACTTGTGACAAGCCATAAATATTTGTGTGGGTATAAATTACCTCATTAAGGGGAAAATGGAAGTTTTAAGTTAAAATGTTTCTACTATAGAATGGTATCATTCTTTTTGGACAAACTAAAAAAGAAAGTGCATCACATAAATTGGGACAGAGGGAGTATATGTTTTGGTGCATGCAAAACAATCCCTCCATCTATCTTTCTCACCTTCATTGTAGCTTCTTTAGGATCCTTTGGAAAGCCTTTGACCGAGTTTGAGTCAATTGAACGAAATATCTGGTTAATGATTGAAAAAGAAAATATGACTCTAAGATCAAAGACAACACACGAATTAAACTTCTAAACTGTCGATATTAAGTTAATCACTCAACCTGTACATGCCAACCGTTAGGGTCATCACTGCTCACAGATGGAGCATCAGAAATACCAATAATTTCAGGCATTCTTTCAATTCGGAGCAAATCATCATCATATGACGTCTTCAACTTTCTAATGCCATGAGGCTTTGAAGCCTTCAACCAGCGCTCCTCAAAGTTTGTGAGAACATCATATGCTGCTGGACCATCAATTTTAGAGTGCAAGTCATGCCACGGTTCTCTTGGACAACCAGTTGTACTCCCCTGTTAAGTACAGATATGGATTACTATCTAAGCAACATTTACTTGTAGGTGGAAAAGGGTAATAGATGAGAAGAGAACTTCTTCATCCAAGAAATATATCAACAAAGAGAAAAAAAATAATGAAAGGTAAGTAACAAGACAAAAGTTTTCATCTGAAGATGCATTTTTCAACTTAATAATTGTGCTTGTAAAGCCTAGTAAAACAAATTAAGTTGATACAGTTCACTAATGATCAGTATGTAAAATCTTCTCCGGGTGCAAAATTGAATAATGTAGACTAAGGATAAGTACTAAGGCAAGAAACTGAATGTCAACCGAGGAAGATGTAGAAAGACAAGTCTCATTCTCTTCTTTTGGCCAAAATTTTCAATCTGTTCCAAAGGCTGAATATGGTATAAGCTTGATAACAGTATTGGTCTAAATCACAGTCTTCCAGTTTCAAAATTCTACACCGTACTTTGACCAGACATGGTAATTAAGATGATAGTTGAATTTATTTGGAAATAAGGTCGAAGATTCAGATCTTGAATCACTTCAGTGAAAAATGGTTCTCATTTAACTTGTTAACAGGGACATCAAAATAAGGGAACAATGATTTTCATTTCGAAATCAGGAAGAGATTTTCAACTTGATGTTTCGGTACAGGAACCACAAATGACAATAACCTGCTCTCTGGTCATTATCAGAATATATAACAGTTCAGATTTTTAATAAGCTTTCAAAGAAGATGAGATTCACTAGTTGAAAACCCAAACTGCTTCAGTATCACACACACAAAAAAAATCCAACTATTGTAGATATGTATACCCATTATTCTACAATACCTAGGGTTGGCCAAGCTCAAAGATATTGAAGAAAGGTATTCATATCTCGGGATAAGAGAATCCTAAAGAATTAAAAAATAACAAGTTTTAAAAAAAATTGAAAGAAAAAAAATAACCAAGTTTTATACTGTACATGTTACTAACAAATCATATATAGTTAGAACTTGCAAATCAAGAAAATATCATTGTGAATGTTAAGAGTCCCACATCGGATATGGAATGGGTAATTGGTCTCCTT
This sequence comes from Jaltomata sinuosa, assembly GCA_003996215.1. Classification (NCBI taxonomy): domain Eukaryota; kingdom Viridiplantae; phylum Streptophyta; class Magnoliopsida; order Solanales; family Solanaceae; genus Jaltomata; species Jaltomata sinuosa. The sequence goes on along the minus strand of QJPP01000001.1, from coordinate 580,426 downwards.
ATATGGTCTTGGACAATCCTCCCCTCATGAGCTAGCTTTTGGGGTTGAGTTAGGCCTTGGTGCCATATCTTATCAGTGAAGATGGTCATACTTGTTCATATAACTACAATATGTTGGTGGAAAATCAGAAATTTAACGATGGCAATCAATGTCTCTGAAAACAAGCTAAAGGATATTAAGGATGATAAATTACAGCATAAGTAGGGTTATGATAGTCCTCAGAGTGCACTGTCTGCAAGGTTCGAAATAAAGGATGCTCTGGAGTATCATATCGCCCATCACACAAGTCAAGTCCTCCAACAAATGCTATGATTTTTCTTCGATTGTTTCCAGCATCGGCATCCACTATCACAGTTTTCTGATGATGTGTATAAATTACTCCAACTTCCTGCACACCAAAACTCACAAGACATTAGGCTTATGGATTATTTAAGATAATTAACTTAATTGAAGTAGTCTAGCAATATAACAGTATAATGTAATATTTTTGTGTTAAAGACATCATCAAATGTACCTTAGTGGTAACGACCAAAAATTTCCAACTTTTTTAACGTACTGGGAAGAGGCATGTCATACAAAAATAATATCAAAATTGTTCTATCCACATGATAAGGGACTCGGGCGGTTGGGCCCCACCTTCAATGATTGGTATCATGACATGCCAGCAAAGAAACATAATGGGAAGGAAGAAATGGAAATGCAGTCAAATGAGATTTATTGTTCGAACAAACTTTACTTTGTGGGGGATTATTACTTAAATGGTCCTCGCATAGAAAGGCAATATGGGATTAATACTAGGAGAAACTATAAGCGTAAAAAATCATATGGAAAAAGGAAGTTATCCATCCACTGAACAAGGAAAGCTAATTCAAAAATAAATATGCAAGTATAAACATTTGTAGATGTATTAAAACAGTGAATGATGCTAAATGGCAAGAATTCTAATCTAGTAATCTCAAGTAACTCTTTTTGATAACTGGTCTCATATAACTTACCACACAAAGAATTATTGAGAGAAATGTCAAAATCTAACTTACCCTCTGCTTGACCCAACTGTGACGCTTCCCTGCTACTCGAGGACAAAGCAGCACTTTCACGGAAGAATGCTTGAAAAAACTGCGAGTCTCTTCATCATGGGTTGCCATAACACCATCCTGCAGCTCAAAGTTAAGCATTAAAAACTACATTTACATGACACCTTGAGGACAATCTAAAACAAATAACAAGAAGATAAAAACAGAAATTGGTTAGAGTGCCACCACCTATTAGCATTGCAGAAAAATGCTAAAATAGAAGTCCGTCATGAAATAATCTTATTGAAATAAATGGATATCAAGATATGCATAGGCTGTAAGTATAACAGAATCACCAGCAGTCTTGCACGTCCAGGACATGGATTACTTCCAGTTGTCTTAGTTGATGCACTAGTTTTACAGGCTAAAAAAAGATAAACTTGCCCTTGACTGTAATTTGACTTGGCAGTCATGGAACATTAACTTAAAGCAGGCTTCTGATTTACTTTATTAATAAATTGTCTATGAATGTATATAATGGTATTTTAACTGATCAATAATTAGAATTCTGAGTTGGGTTCAATGAGTAACTAACAGCATATATGCAGATGATGTGTGTATCAGGACACATGTACGATTTCACATAATCTTTCCTCCAGACATTTTAAATGATTGTTCGGAAAAGGAATATAAGCAAACCTATATCTGGGGCATGTTGTGAATAACAACCTAAGACACTGAAATTTAATCTAATATTTAGATGATGCTCTAGTATTCATTTTATGCACATACAAATGTCAGAAGTTCATTAAAAATTATGTATCTTTTACCGTTTTATAGCCAAGGATGCTTCTTGATGTAGGGTCATCCCATATTAGAAGCAGCACCCTAACACCTTCTTGTGACTTTGACTTTAAAAGATCCCCTAGAGTGTAACTTCCAACAGAAGCATCATCTCGAACAAGCTTGACTTTGTGCCATACTGACCAACCTGTAATGTAGATCAACCGTCGGGCTTGGCGTATGGCGTCAAAGATGTCACACCAGCACTTTCCATGTACATATTGCATTCCATAGTCAAGCATCAAATTTGGAAGGCATCCATCAGGCACATGAGCATCTTGATACAGAGTAACTGTTCCTCCCATCCGCAGTGGAAAATAAGTTCCAGGAACCCCATAATATTCAGGACCAGCACCAACTCCATGATGGTAAATACTTAATTTATCCATTGGATAATATTGGACTGATATCCTCAAAACTGCTCCAGCCTTGCAAGGTCTTCCACTATTGTTCAGGATCGGAAAGAACCCCTCTACTTTACCCCCTCCATATATCTGTTCTAGCGGGACAGCCACTGTCCCCATAAGCTGAGAACCTACTATATCATCATCCTTGACAAGAAATTGTAAATCCGCTGCATAGTGTGCAACAGGGACATTAAAATGTTGCATCCACACGGGATTTTCGTTATTGTTTATGACATAAGTCCGGCCAATCACTGCATCAGCTACATTAATTGAGACGTATGGATCACTTGTGATCTTATTACTCATTTGCCCAAACATATCCCCAATGGTTTTGTGAAACATGTCCATGTTTGGGAGATTTTTGGCTTCGTATACCCAAATTTCCAGATTTCCATGTAAGAGCAAAACTTTTAAAGAGCTTTTAGAAGGCATGAATGGCACAACCTGCATTGCTTGAGTATTCTGTGGTTCAGCACATGAAGTTGGATAGGTTGGTTTTGCAGACTCCGCTTCCCACCTTGAAAACGACGAATTAGGGTGTCCATAAATATTCCCTTGAGCATTGTAGTTTGCGGGAACAGAATTCGGCCCCAAGTGATAAGCAGGGGAACTAGGAACTGATGCTGATGCAGGGGCAGGAGGAGAAGCAGGTGCAGAAGGGTGATTATCAGACAAATTCATGTTTGCTACGAGATCATGGATTGGTGGATAAGCTGAAGGGCGAGTGAAGGAGTCAGAACTACTAAAAGATGAAACACTATCTTGGCGATGGAAAGAGTCATGAACTTTGGAAGGTTGGCTTTCCAAAGGCCTTTCTGGCCAGGAATGATGATAATGCTGAGGTGCAGCATATGGTAAACTGCCTTGATGTTCAAGAGTAGGCACAGTAGATGTTGGGGGAGGCGGATATGCATGGGGTGGATAGGGAGGAGAGGCACCATGTGATGGTGGAGGGTAACCATAGTCGAAAGAGCTGGAGTGCTGGAGAGTAGGTGCTGGAGGTGCTGATGGAGCTGGTGGATAGGGATGATAGTTATAATGACCAGAATGTTGAGTGTTGTAAGGGGGAGGATATTGAGGGGATTGATGAGGATATGGGTATGCACCAGCCCCTGGTGGAGGATATGCACCAGAACCTGGTGGAGGATATGCACCAGAACTGGGAGGGGGGTATGGTTGATTTGAAGGTGGTGGAGGGTACCCATAGCCAGTGTTATATGGGTATGAATATGAAGAATTGTTATAATTGTCCATTAGTATACACTACTAGGTTGCACTAACACACAACTGATCAAACCTAACCAACAAATCAAAAGGGGTCTGTCCAAGATCCTAAATTTTACCCAAATTCAACACACCCCATAAAAAGAAACAAGCTTAAACAAAGCTCCTTGCCCCTTCTAGAAGAAATACACAAAATTGATCATGTGAAGAAGACAATATCAAATGGGGTTCTTGAATCTTGAAATATATTCATAATCCGAAAGAAAAACAGTAGTTAATTCAGCAAGAAAATGCAAAAGATCAAGAAAAGAAAGTACCTTTACAGGGTTATGACTGTGTACACTTAAAAAGAAAAAAGAAGATCACAGAGAATAACAGGATCAGGTGAGAAGGAGAAGATTCGCAAAAGGAAAACAATTGAACTTTGTGCCACAAAAATGTCAAAATTTGTGCGTGTATGTAACGCGTTTAAGGTGTTTCCGAGAGATTGAAGAATGTGGGTGCCGTTATCTTGACAGAAATAGAAAGGCTGATTTGACGGTGACACTTTTTTCTGCTACTTTGCAGATTTCATTTACTTAACGGCGTCTATTTCCAAACTTTTTGTACATTTAATAGCATTGCTGGCAGTTTCATACATATACAAGAATAGAAGAAATTACAAAGATTCAGAATTTTCTATAAGTTGGAATTTGTCACGGTATAAAATCTTTAGTTTGTCTTGTCATGGCGTCACTTGCTCAAGAATCTGGTAAACCACTCTAACTTAATTGCTTATTGTATTTTTAATTTTAATTAATTAGTGTGTTAAATTTTAATTCATATTGAACTCAATAAAACAAGTTAGATTATAAAACTGTTGATGAGTCCAACCAATTTTAGACTTTTATACCAACCAATTTTAGACTTTTATCTCTTACTTTTTGGTTATAAAATTGTTTAAGAAAATTATAAGTGGTGTAATGGTGACGTTACTTTATGCATATTTGGGTTTGTATTTATCTCAGAGTAAACAACAAAAGAATAATTAGTATAGGAGCTAATTACTCTCTCAAATACTAATTTTCGAAATTACACTTTATATCAATTTTAATTACATTAACCGTCTGATGGTAATAGCTAATGGTGATGATGATCGTTGGTGATGGTAATTGATGATGACAAATTGATAATTATAGTAGCTAATAGTGATGGTGATTGATATCCGTGGTTAACGATATATGATAGTGATGATATATGATATATGTGATCGAAGATGATGGTCGTGGGTGGCGAGTAGCGAACTAGCACTGAAAGTTTTCCAAAAATCATTAAATGAACGATCTGGTCGTGGGTGGCGAGTAGCGAACTAGCACTGAAAGTTTTCCAAAAATCATTAAATGAATAACACTTAATTAATAATATCAAGAATTTATTATATGTTTTAATCATTTAAATCTATATTTTTGACTCATTAAATGATTGTAAAAAAAAAAAAGAAACATGCTTATTGAGATTTGAGTAATAAAAGTTCGGACCTATAAACAAACATATTTTAATAACTAAACTTTGAAGTAATTAAAATTCAAACCTTCATAAGATGGAATTAAATAACTAGAATAAACAAAATTTGATGTTTTAATATATGGATGGTGATAGTTCGGACTAAGGCTGGTCGCTGGATCGGTACGGACGGGTACCGATCTGTACCGGTCCAGTCCGTACCGGAATGGAACGGAATCGTACCGGCCGTTGACCGGAATGGACCGTTGTCGTTTTCTACCGAAAAATCGATACCGGTTCATACCGATAATAAACCGGTTCTGATCCGGTCCGGTCCGGTCAACCGATCAGCGTTTTATTCTGATTTTTTTTTAAACGTTCTAGCCGTTGGGTAACGGTTATTTCAGCCCCCCAACGGCTATTTTAGCCCCCCAGCCCCCAGGCCCGCACCCCAGCGCCACCCAGCACACACCCCAACAGCCCCTCCCCTTTTTTTTTCATTATAAATACCCCTTCCCTTTTAAATATTTATTCATTCGTTCAACTCTCATTCTCTCTCAATTTTCATCTCTTAATATTTACAAATACTATAATTATTGTTATTATTTTGCAAGTGAAGTATAATTTGGTGAATTTTGGAGGAGAAATCTTCTTCAAATTTTGGTTATAATCATCTATTTTTTACGGCAGACGTTTGGTACATTCGTTCCACTCTTTAGTTTTCTAATTTTTATTCGTGTTTATTAGTTGTGATTTACTTGTGAATTTGTGATTTGTGAACTTGTGAACTTGTGATTTGTTTATTTTAATTTGCTAATTTTATATTGTATTATATTATGGATTCATCTAAAAAAAAATCCAGTAAAAAAGGTATTGTTTCAAAAGCAAAAAGTTACGTAAAGGGTAAAAAAAGTAGTGATTCTTCTAGTTCTTCTATCCGCCCTACTCTTCCTCAAATTAGATTTAATACAGATGAATTTACGCATGTTAATGAAACTAATTTTTCATTTACTACTGATGACCATATTCCCAACGAAGCTTATGAAAGAATGTATAATGATTTAGAAGATGAATTAGATGAAGAAGTAGAAATGCATGAGGATGATGATTTAGAAGAAACTGATACACCGACTAGTCCCTTTATGCCCCCGCCCCCATTATTCCCGAAGCTCCAACTCAGGATAATCCTCAAGTTAGAGTTGTTCTTCCCCATGTTGCTCCGGTGAGGGGTAAGACCAAACCACAACGTCCTTTAAAATCAGTTGTGTGAAAATTTTATTTTTTAAATGAAGAAAAAATTGTGTCTACGTATCGTATTTGTAAACAAACTTGAAAATATGTATCTGGTGCTAGTGGAGGTTCGACTGGGGGATTAAAATCTCATTTGGTTAGGAAACATCCGAGAGAGTGGCAAACATATCTAGCTACTCAAGGTGAAACTGTTGGCTCTAGCGTTGGATCCTCTGTTGGCGGGTCAAACATGATTCAAACTTCACTAAATCCTTCAAACCCTGCTGGTCATGTTTCACAACGGTCCTATAATAGAGAACGTGATCGTGAAAATTTTGTTAAAATGGTTGTTGTTTGTGGTTTGCCTTTTAATTTTGGAGAAAATGATGATTTTATAAGAAATATTCGGGATACATTTTATCCCAGTTTTGAAGGTATTACAAGAAGCATGGTAAAAAGAGATATTTTGAATTTTATGAAAAACATATGCAATATCTTCGTAAATATTTTATATGTGGATTGTAGGGCTTCTACTACCACTGATATGGGTCGTAGTCCTAACGAATTTGATTATTTAACTGTTACTGCACATTGGATTGATTATAAATGGATAATGCAAAAAAGAATTATCGCTTATAAAATTTGTGAACACAAAAAAACTGGTACTTATATTGCTTCAAGTGTATTAAAAATTTTACAACGTTTTTATCTTACTGATAAAGTGATTAGTATTACTTTAGGTAATGCTTCTGCTAATTTGAATGCTATGACTATGCTAGAAACTAGACTTTGTCCAATTAGTAAATATGTTTTTCATATCAAATGTGGTGCACATATATTAAATTTAGTTGTGAAAGATGGTATTAGGGTATTTGATAGTTGTATTGATAAAGTTGAAAATGCAATTTTTTTGGATTTTTCATATGAATAATAATAGTAGAATTCAACAATATAAAGATTTTTGTAAATTGTGTGAAGTTCCAAAGCATGTTAAAACTAGATAAAATTCTTTTTATGAAATGCTTGAAGTTGCTTATAAGTATAAAAAGCCTATTACTATGATGTTTAATAGTCATAGTGTTCCAAAGCACTTAAACTCTTTTTAAAATCATTTTTTGATGCTACCAAAATTTTTTCTGGAACATATTATCCTACTATTAGTGAAATTTTAATACATATTTGAAATATTTCATGCCTTTTTGCTATGTATAAAAAAAAATCATATTTTAAGGATTCTATTGAAGCTATGATTAAAAAAATTTAAAAATATTTTTTTCCTATTCCCCAAATTTATTTAACTGCAATTCTTTTTAACCCGGAATATAAAGAAGTTGGTGCAAAAGCTTTAGTTAGAGAAATTTATACTAATTTAAATATTTCACCACAAGAAACACCGAATTTAATAACATGTCAAGATAGTATTAAAATTTGTGCTAAGGAAATGTATGACAAATATACTGTGACCTTAGAAAATCTTGATCATGCCCCTCAAACTTCTACGTCGAGATCAGGTGTCCATGATAAAGCAAGATCACATCTTGGTCTTGATTTTTCTAATAAGTGTGAATTTTCTAAGTATCTTGAACAAGGTGTTGATAATATTCCAACTATGGATGGCATACCACATCTATTGGATGGGTGAAAATGTCGTGAAGAACTCTTTCCAAAACTTAGCAAGATGGTGAGAGACGTGCTAGTTATTCAAGGATCACCAGTTGCTTCGGAGCAAGCTTTCAGCACGGCAAGATTTCAAATTGGAGACCATAGATATTCCTTAGCAGAAGACAGTTTGGAGGTATCAGTGTTGTTTAGAGATTGGATCAACGCCGAGCGAAGAAACGTTGGAAGATCAAAGTTGCAAAAAGTAGTAGAACAAGCCATAGAAAACCTCATTGGATTTGATAGTGATGATGGCGCTGAACTTGAAGATCGTCAAGCAGCTTTACCAGGAATTGAGGTTGAAGAAGCTGAAACTTTACAAAGTTTAGAAGATAAATTTATAAATCTATACAACTATTAGTATTACATTCGAGGCTTAGTTGAAACAGAACCCTTCCTAGAAGGTGGTTGCGTAAATTAGGCGCGCTTAGTTGAAACATAACCCTTCCTAGAAGGTGGCTGCATAAATTAGGCGTTTTACTAATAGTTGTAAATTGTAATATTAGTTTGAAATTTTGAATAAATTGGATTATTTTTTAATTTTTATCATTGTTTTATACTTTTATAGTTTTATACTTTTATTCATTGAAAACATAAACTAATAAATTGAAAACTTAAAAAAATAAAAAACTTTAAACAAACTAATAAATTGAAAACTTAAAAAAATAAACTAAATCATAAACTAATAGACTTCAAAACATAAACTTATAAGTTGAAAACTTAAAAAAATAATTTTTTTTAAACAAACTAAAACATTTCAAATATATAACTTAAAAAATATATATAAACTATAAACTTAATAAAACTTCAATTAAAATAAATAAAACTTATAAATTAAAAAATAAAAACTTTAACAAACTAATAAACTTCAAATATAATTTATATAAGTTATAAAATTTTAAATCATAAATAACTTTTAAGTTATAAGTTAAATTTTTTTTAAGTTATAAGTTATTACTTGAAAATTAAGTTTGAAATTCAAAATTTAAAAATTAAAAAAAAAAAACATTCCGGTAAATCGGTCCGGCCCATTCCGGTACCATTCCGGTCCGGTTCCGGTTTTCATACCGGTTGAACCGGTCCGGTTCATTCCGATACCGGTTATCATTCCGGTACTGGCCGTACCGGTCCGGTCCGGTACCGGTCTGTTTCGGTCCGGCCATCCCATTCCGATCCGGTGCCTAGTCTTAGTTCGGACAGAAAATGGGAACAACATATAGTTAAAGTGTGAAAGTTGCAAAAAAAAATAATAATTTAAGTGTATTTTTGACCATTAACTCATTTTTATTAACTTACTTTTTGTAATGAAAAATTCGAACTTCAGTTGAATATCATTGAAAGTCACTATAAAAAATTTATAACAAAAATGTAACTCAACTTAGCATAAGAATCATAGAATATGTCTCGTTTATTTTTTCCTAGTGACCCTCTTTGATATTTCAAATGCAGGGGCAAGGTCTTACCTTCCCCAAACTCCACTTGTGAGATTACACTAGGTATGTTGTTGTTGTTGTTGACCCTCCGTGATAATTAGGTAAAATTAAGCTTTTTGTATTACAAATCTCCGAATAGTGGGACTAAAACTCGTTACCTTACCACTTGGCCACACCGAGGTTTCTTGGTAACTTCTAGTTTGATCAAGGAACCATAAAAAATGAATCTGCTAATGTTGATACAACGTATCTCCGTTTTCATAATGGGATTCACAACTCAAATAAAAGTCATGCAACAAGTCTCAAATCCACCATTTTTTACGTCGAGAGGGAAACAATCCGGATCACCAAGTAAGGTCCCTATGTAAATGACCGCTGAATAATAGGATATTCTATTTTGTTGGTAATAATGGAACAATAAAACAAATTTATTCTACAGTCGAACTAAAACAAAAAATTAACTCTCTCTTACTAGGTGTAATTCGTTTGGACGTAGAGCCAATTTAACTATTAGTGGATAAAACGATTTCTTCCACTTCTTAATCTTAAACAATTCGATGTAAATTAACTTTTGTGATACTTGAAACAAGGGAAAACAAGAGAGAAAAGTGAAATGACTAATGAGGGCTATGAACTCAAAAGTAGTTAAGCAAATAGTATTTTGATTCAACTAGTTAGATTTTATCCAGAAGAATACACTGACAGTTTCAAGAATTGTATGCTGTCATCAAATTTTCCCTCTTTGAGTTACTGCCATGTGATAGCAATGGGACTTCTAACTATATGTGTTCTTGAAATCCAAATCAGTGATCCAAATGTTGAATCACCAGGACTCCTTTTTCCCTTTGCAACAAACCTCACTTTGTATCTCAGTTTCTGACCCTTTTTCTGAAATTTCAGAACTTTTGGCTTCACAGTGACTGATACTCCATAAGGCGCCTCCACTTGTACACTGTAAGTACTCCTAGGGGTCCCAACATTTGTCACAGTTCTTTTAAATGTCTGGATCAGATGTTGGTTCTTGCTGTCCATAAGTACAGCGAAAGAAGGGTAGTTTAGATCACCAGGTGACTGAAATGAATGGTTCGTAGGACAAGTATAATTTTCTCTCAATAAAAGGGCTATTTGGGATGAGTTGTAGTGTAGGCTACAGATGTAATGCAGGTAATCCTCGGTTGAGATATCGTAGATAAGGCCTGGATCAGACGCCCTTTCAGGATCAACATGTCCCGAGCCAAAGGTGAATGGTGTAGCTGGTATTGAAGTCTCGGAAACAGCATCTACTATTGGAGTTCTTTCTTTGTCAAGGGTATAAGCAGTTGTCATTAGTGCTGACTTGATTGCTGCTGGTGACCAATCTCTATGGACAGATTTAAGCAATGCAGCTAGTCCACTGACATGAGGGCATGACATGGAAGTGCCAGAAAGAATGTTGAATTGCACGCTTCTCTTATCGCTCTTTAGCAATGATGGGCTGATATTTGGAGGCCAGGCAGCTAGTATGTCCACTCCTGGAGCAGTAACATCCGGCTTGATGATATCCGGTCCAGCTGCACTAGGTCCTCTAGAGGAAAATGCAGCCACTATTGGAGCACGGTTTCCATAAACTGTCCCATTGAATTTAATAGAAGCTGTGGCAGTTTTCGTTGAGTTAATGTACCTTTTGATAGCAATGCCAGCTGAAGCACCCAAGGATGTGGCAGGCAAGACATGAGCATCGGCATAAAGTTCGTCGCCTTCTTCAACTCTATTTACCATAATCATTCCAGCTCCACCAGCTATTTTCACTTGCTCTCCCTTTTCAGCTCTACCATTGATTCCTTTGTCACAGACAACAATCTTGCCTTTGACTAATCTTGAAGATAGTGTCCCATTGATGCAAAATTGAGCTCCTTGCCCACCTGCTGTTCTGCCATAAACAAGTGGCAATTGCATTGTAGGCTTGCCTGTGTACAATGAAGCCCCTTTAAAAACCTGTCCATCTGCAAGCTTGACAGTAGTTGGAAAGCTGCGGTCCAACGAGCTCGCAGCAACAGTCATAATCCATGGTGCTGCATTGCCAACACTTGAATTCAAAGGCCCTGAATTTCCTGCTGAACATGAAACAAAGACCCCATGTTGGACTGCACCAAATGCAGCAATAGCTATATTATCTACATAAAATGGCTTTGGCAAGCCTCCTAAAGAAAGTGATAATACATCCACCCCATCAATAACAGCTTGATCAATAGCTGCTAAAACGTCAGAGCTTGAGCAGCCTAACATGAAGCAAGCTTTGTAAACTGCAATTCTTGATCCATAGCTCATACCACCAGCCAAGCCTTTAGCCAAACCAAAAAGGTTGGCACCATTGACAAGATTTCCAGCTGCTGTTGAAGAAGTATGTGTTCCGTGGCCTTGTGAGTCCCGAGGTGATCTATAATCCACTTTTTCATTGATTTTCCCTGCAACAGCTTCATACGCTTTGGAAAATATCCTTGCACCAATAATCTTCTTATTACAATTTGATGGTGCAAATTTTGTTCCAGCTTCACATGTTCCTTTCCAACGAGAAGGCACCGGTGGCATGCCAGAATCGTGGAAACTTACATGTTCAGGCCAAATTCCAGTGTCGATCACGCCAACAATCACATCAGAGGTCAAATTTGGAGCACTCCAAAGTCCTCTGCCACTTTTCAGCCCAAGAAACTGAGGTGAATGAGTTGTGTGTAGGCTGAGCATTTCATTTGGCACAGCTGCGAGGAATCCATCAACTTGTTTTAATGATTCAAGTTGTTTCTTTGAGAGTTTTGCTGAAAATCCAGAAATGGATTTTTCATATACATAAAGAAGTTGAGGTGGTTTTTCTTCTTGTTCCTCTTCACCATCAACAGAGAATTCAGTTATAGAACTAATAACATCTTCATACCATCTTTTGGAAATTCCAAGATTAGTACTGTCTAATGATCTGACTTTGGTCTTGTCCATGTGAACAACATAAATGTCTTGTTCAGCTAAAACAGATGAAATCACTGCAGCTGTACATGCTAACAAAAACATGCAGTTCCTGAAGTTCATCTTCACTGCCAAACAGGGGGGGAATTGTTACTAGTAAGAAAATATGAGAACAAAAAAAAGATCTTGCTCTTTTTTTCTCTTTCCAGGAAAATAAGAAAAAGTTCATATATACAACACTTTATTTATAACAATTAAATACTCCGTACCAAAGCATTGATACTTGAAGGATTTAATTACATGAACAGAGTTACTGTGAATTGCAGTCACTTCTTGTGAGCAAGGACTAAAACTATGACTCTAAAAGTGACAAGACAATGACATGATCATCTGAATTTCAGTGACAAATTTTAATACAAGGAACTACGTGGGGCAGGCAGAGTTACCCAATACTTATCATTAATATCTCAAAAAGACTAAGAATTAAGTATCTTTAGTAAGATTATATCTACTGTTAATTTTGGTCTTAAGAGTTGATTATATATTTATTAGTTTTAATGACAACATTAATATGCCATTATTTTTAGTCAAATAATTCTGACAGCCAAGGTTCAAAATTGAATGTGTTAGATTAGATTGTCTTAATGGACAATTGTTTTAATGATTTTACAACCATTCTTAATCTTGATTGTATAGGTTGGAAGATATGGTTGAGCATATCTTGCCTTTCTTGTATATTTTATCAAGTACTTATGAAAGAGGAAGGGAAAAAAGTGAGTGAAAAAATAGAGTACTTTCTCCTCTTCTTATTTTTCCATTGTTGAGATTTATATAATTCAAAATCTTTGTTAGATTCTGGATCCTAGTTTTATACTAGAAGAGCTTGTTAAATTCTGGGAGATATACCTATACCGGGTAAAATATCCTTAAGGACATCGTCATAGACACATCAAGCTAAGAGAATTAATTTCCGTATTTTTCAATAATTTCCAACATACTATTATGACGTAACAAGTAACGGTTATATATAAAACAGTTGAGGTGGGAGCTAATTGGCCAGACACTACAGTTATATCTCTATGATAAACTCAATTTGCTAGTATATATATATACTCTTTGAAAATGGAAAAATAATTTTGAATGAGCAATATTTCTTATAATGGACCATCAAAAGTGGTTCAAGAAATAGAACTGATGAAGTCATACTCGTGATTCGTGAAGCAATAACTACTACCATGGGAGCCAACCACAAACCACTTACATCAAGACTTGTTAGCTAGTTAAAAGCTCACATTTGAGGTTGAAAATGTGAAGCCATTAATGCAAAACCAAGTTGTACTACTGTACTAACTAATAACTATGACGTGAAACATTTTATATATATCACCTATTTTTAGACCATAAAGGAAACTGGTACCTGTATTTTAATTTCTACCTAAAAGGTCTACCTAAGTTGTGTACCGTGGCGAATCTAGAGTAGATGCAATGAGCTTAAAATACACTGATTTTAAATTCTGAATCCGCCACTAGTACTACTTGTGTACATATATTGGTATGTTATAATGTGCATGGTGTTGTAAACATACACAGAAAGGAAGAAATTTAGAATAGAAGGAGAAAACATACCTTTGTTTTGGGATATTCAGCTGAAGTGAAGGAATATTACTGAGGAATGGCTAAAGGTTGATGGAGAATTTAAATAGGCCAAGGGAAAGAATGTGACAAATTATATATGGCACTTCATTTTGCTAGTTAGCAACAAAGAAAAAGGAAAGCAATCTTTTTTTTTATAAGAAGGAAATAAAGGTGGAAAAGCAGCTTAAACAATTGAGAGCAAAGAAAAATATATGATGGAGTAATGCTAGCTTTTAGGAATTGCTATATAGTGCTATATATATATAATACTTTCGTGCAATCATTGTTCAAAGAAGTTGTATTTCTTATTCATTGGGTCACTTAAAAGATGGTGATTCTAAAAATTATTAAATAATAATTAGACCCCACCAAAAAAAAAATGTTACTTAGCTTCATCTTCTTCATATTATTGTCTTTTAAGATTCTTGTACATTACTTAAGAAAGACATTTAATAGTTTTAAAGATATCTGTAGTTATCTAGTTAACACTCCACAAATTAATAGGTGATTTTTTATTTTTCTAAAGTGGTCAATTATTTTGAAATAAATTCAGTTTGACAACACTCGTTTTAAGGGTGGCTGAGTTGGTGCAGCAAATGGTATCCCATAAGGGAGGTCAGGGATCGAGTTCCCTTGCCAATGCCTTCTCACTCGAGCTCATAGCATCAGGGCTTGTTGCCTAGTGCGATTTACATCTCTTGTATGGTTTGTGAGCTATTGCATAGGAGCAGGTTTACCGAGTTCGCACTAAAGGAGTTTTGCTTAATGATGAAAGATTAGTTGCCGGAAAAACATTCAGTGACGGCCCTCATAAATGTGGCAATCTAATTGCTGTTTCGTAACTGTATTAGTATATGTTTGACTTAGAGATGTTGCTTCTTCTTTCTTTGGTTTTTCTTGTGTTGTGACCAACCAAAATGTGATATATAATAATTAATCATGTGCGGTGGCAGAAACATTTAATGTTAGGTTTTGGTCAGCTCCCAATAACTTGCATTCTTGACCTCTGTGTATAACCAAATTATAAGGCTGAAAATGTGTATAATTATTGTTGACCTCTTTTGCTTGAATTGTATTTTAATAGTATCTTCTGTGTGAAATGGTACTTTAATTTCAAGATTTCAATGGTATATGGACAGCAAGCAAGCAACAAACCATGTTGCCTCTTTGGGTTGGTAAAAAATAAATGCGATGCTTTAATAGTAATTCATGCATATGCTAGTTATTGAATAAATCTAAGTGTAGTGCTTGGAGTAATGATTCTTTCGTTCTGTCGTAAATTTTGGGTTTAATATCGATATTTTAGTAACAAATCCAATAAATCTAAGTGTAGTGTTTGGTGTATTGATTTTTTTTTGGAAAGGGAGTGTGTGCGACTTGTTTATTTCAAGAATAGGCTGGACCAACCAGTTGTATCCTTTTCCGTTATAAGTAGGAAAGAGAGGTGCATGATCTCGTGAGTTACTTGTGTATAAATTTAGAAATTATATGTAAGAACCATAGCATTTCGCGATTCAATGGTAAATTAATTTTGATTCTCTATTGAGCAATAATGTGGAACTATTAACATGGTTAAAATAACCAGCTACACCAAAAATAACTAGTTCATCAAAATATAATGCCTAATGCAAAACTCCCATGACTTGGTAATAAATATTTAGAGGTGTGGATTCAAGATTTGACGTTTATGGACTCCTGCAACGATTTCACGTTAATATATAATAATAATTAGATTCACAATCAAATATTTATAAATTTCTTAATACATATATATAGTGTGTAAAAATTAATAGATTCCCGTGAACTCGTACATCATACTCTTGCATTCGCCATTGCTCGGTATGATTGGCATTTGGCACCGAATAACCCTGTATGATAAAGTACAAAATTAACGCATGCTTGTTCGGTTACTCTAGAGTTTGAAAAATGTGAGTGCTGCCAAAATAAAAAGAAGGCTCTTGATTTTTGGACCATAATTTTGTTGGTGTACCTAAAACCTAACCTTTCTATAATTTGTTTTCATCATTTGCATGCTATCTTTGGCACTTTTCTTGCACTACACGAGTGCCAAAGCATGGCACCCTTTCTGCCTTTTCTTGGGACCAAAATCATAGCCATCATGCTCATCATCAGAGGGAATATATTGATATATACAGTAAACTACCCTTATAGTTTCTTGTTATTCGATTTCTGCTACTGTTTATTGTTTTGTGTAGTTCGTTTGTAGTATTATTTTATTGTAGTATTGTTCTGCTACTATATATTGTTTTTGTTACTATCTATTGTCTCTTGTACTTCCATTACGTCTTTTTCTAGATTATTTTTGTCTTGAGTTGGGGGTGTATCGGAAACAGCCTCTCTACCTCACATTTAAGTAAGAGGTAAGGCATGTGTACGCTCTATACTTTCCAGACCCCACTTTGTGGGACTTCACTGGATATGTTATTGTTGCTGTTGTTACAGTAAAGTTACATATATACCAGTGTAATGAATTTTTACATTATCAGCATATTTTACTTGTTGTAACAGGCCGTCTACCTTTAGGTTCCTAGTTCTGTTTATCATGAAGGGTTACTTGTGGTTATCTTTTAAGTGGCATGAGCGTGTAAAAAATCTTTTATATTGTCAGTATATATAAGTTAAATTTTATTACTATAATAAAATAGTATATAGATGATATTGATACCTAACACTAGACACTAGAGTGGGCTTGTTTAGTGTTGTGCATATGGACACAATCATTGTAATATTATTCTGTTCACTCCACTTAGAAATTATATTCCCTTTCTTTTATGCTGAAAAGAATCCACACAAACTTTGTTGCATTCAGGGATGTGCTGAACAAAGAAAAGCATGGGATTGGAAGTGTTCCAAGATATCACTATTGGGGTTGTGGTGGCCTATCATTCTGTATCTGACTCTTGTTGGTTGTGCACTTGCTTTCTCCTTTTTCAAAATTTTGTCTGTTAAAAAATTAAATGTCCTTCTTAGATTTATAACAGATATGACTTTATGCTCCCCTAATATAAACGATGACTTCTACCAATAGTTTAATAAAAGATGTTTTTTTCAGCTCTACCTTATTACAATGTACTTGTAATCATCTATTGGGGGATATTGGGTTTCATTTGGTTATCTCTGGGATGATTATGACCTACATTGGTTCAAATCTAATGTAGTAGGTAAACAATTTATGCGCAATCATTCCGGATAAGGCTTGTATCCATTAGATCCACTGCAGTAAAGGGCTAATGTGTAACTTCGAGTTATCAGTTATATCCTTTATGGAAATGGATATCGATCCAAGGAATTTCTGGACTTGTAGTCATTAGCAAATAGGAGTATAATGTTGCAGAAGTGATAATAAAAGTAATATATGAAGGAATATACATGTAGATTATTCACAGATGTCACATCTGATGTTCTTCAAATACATTCTTGATGCACCCCTACTTTGCCCTCACCTTCAATTGCATCTGTCATCTCTGTTTCTGAATGTTCTTTTGTGCCTCTTCTGTATCATTTTCCTTGGAAATTATCATATTACCACTTAATCAAAAATCTTTGGATCGTAAATGACTATAGGACTTCTTACAATGTGCCGGGAGCTTTTCCAAATGAGTGAACCTGACAATATTACAGCATTTGACATTGGTTTTGACTTCACAACAACCTTGAAACTTCTCATCTGCATCGCGCGTGTGAAGGAGAGAGTCATTGGTTTTACTGTTATATTCACTCCCTTAGGAGCTCTGATGGTTGCATTATAAACAGACATGGCTTGGCCAACATTGGTAACTCTCCTCCTGAAAATGCCTATGGTTGGTTCTTGATCACTCTTTAAGCCAAGCTGCATTGTGGGATAGTTGATAGCATCTTCCCCACTTGCAGGAATCAGTGTGGAGCAATTTACCTGTTGTCGAAGTAAACTGGACACTGATGATGAATTGTAGCCTTCATGGCATAAGAATTGAATATATGACATATCATCCATGTCATAGACTAATCCAGGGCTTCTTGCTCTCGTCGGATTAACTTGTCCAGCACCATACGCGAACTCTGCTTCCCTGTCCACCTTTGAGCTCATAGGTCTTGCTTCAAGTTCATAAGGAAAAAGATCAAAATTTTAAAAACTACAGTCTGAATCCAACTTGCTTGGGATTGATGCGTATTTGTTGTTTACAGTTAGATTACTTGGTGCTCGAGTGGACTAATCTTTTTTTTGCTACACTATCTATTTGGTTTACGGGTATTGAGTTCTACCAAATGACAGTGGAGAACAAGATTTTGTTGATTTACCAGTAGTCATGATGGCAGACTTAATAGCGGAAGGCGACCAATCTGGATGGAATGACTTTACATAGGCAGCTGCACCACCAACATGAGGGCATGACATGGAAGTGCCAGACATGAGGGTGAATTCTGAATATTGAGTATCGCCTTTCAGACCAGTGAGCGATTTCAAGGGGGTGTAAGAAGCCAAAATGTCAACTCCTGGAGCTGCAATATCAGGCTGTACAAATGCTGCATCAGAAAGCTAAATTTGGAAATTAACATTAACAATGAACTCTCGACTTCCATCTAAATGTACCTTCAGAAGGTGCTTTGTTCCTGGATTTGGACCTCTTGATGAAAATGATGCAACGAATGGAGCTTTGATCTTTATTTCCTGTGATTTGTATATAGTAGCTGAAGGTAATCTGCATTTCCCAAAAGCATCACACAGCTAAGTATAACAGTCAGTAATTTCAGTTCTGAAATGGACTAAAAAAGGTTATAACATTTTTACCTTTCTGAATGCATATAGTTATTCATACTTTTCCCTATGCTGCTGTTAACTATTGTTGCAGGAGCCATGAAAATTGGGGCAGAATCAAGAAACTGATCACTCTCAATAATAGTGCCAATTCCTCCAAGTTCTCTTACAACAGAATCAGCACCCCAAGTACCCAATTGGCAATAAACAAGCTTTCCCTTTACCTTTCTAGGGTCCATTGATCCTTCAGTACAGTACCTGTAACAATGTCATATTATATGAAAGGCTACTTTCAAGAAAGAAATGCCTAATAGCAACCTAATTAGTACCTTGAATTCTCTCGAGTATCAGAGCTCTTTGCTATATCAACCCCCATCGCAAGAGGATACAATTTTTGCTTTGGATCAAACGCATTTACTCCAATCCCCTGCACAATGCTGCTATGAGTAAATGCATAAATGATAAGGGGATATAAAACAACCACCCAAAGACTGTAAAACTTTGATCTACAGCAGTGATCAAATAGACTAGCTTTTGCTCCTTTGCATACTTGAGCTTTCGTTAAGCAGGTAGAGAACTTACTGAGACTGTTCTCCCATTTCCCAACAACACCTTACTCCTGAACTCCCTATCAATGCCACTAGCTGCCACAGTTAGCACCCATGGTGCATGGTTCGCAACAGTGTTGAGGTTAGGTCCTTCATTTCCAGCGGAAGCCACAGTAAGAATCCCTTTTCTCATGGCATGAAATGCCCCAACGGATATCACATCAGTTGTATAACTACCAGTAAGACCACCAATTGAGATGGATATCATGTCCACACCATCAGTAATGGCAGCTTCAAATGCAGCTAGAATGTCAATATCTGAACAACCTGACGTTGCCCAACAGACTTTGTACATAGCCACTCTAGCAGAAGGAACCGCTCCACGTGCAGTCCCTCGGGCAAGACCAAATAAGCTTGCATCAGGTACCAGACTTCCCGCTAGGGTGGATGATGTATGTGTTCCATGACCGTGCACATCAATTGGTGACATTATGTCATTTGGATCAGGAACTTTGTCCAGCTTGAAGTATCTTGCCCCTATAAGCTTGCTTGATGATCACAAAAACAAAACATGCACAAAAATTATCTCTTGCGGGTCCATATATGTAAGTTCGGATATACAGGTTAAAACAATTCGGGCAGAAAAATAATAAGCCAATGGCTGAGGCTACTATGTCTTCAATCCTAGTAAAACAAACAATAACAGTTTAACTAATATGTTCTACATGTGAGGAACAGATGCAAGCTAGGGTACCATGTGGACAGCATAAGAAGATATTAACTTTAAATTTCTGACACACTTTTTGAGCTGCGGCTGGTTGGTTAAGTGTGACTCAGAACTACCTATTATTTATGTTAAATTTTGTAAGATTTTACATGTATTCTATTATGCTTCTGGATAAAAAGTAGATTCCAAGATGGATGTCAATGATGTATAAGACAAAATTGATGACAAGGGCATGTATAATTTACTTATTGCATCCAGAAAAATTTGCAAAATGGTGACAACTTCCTTTCCATTTTGCTGGAGGAGGACCAAGACCATCATCCTTAAAGCTTTTTGATTGAGGAGTTACCCCTGTCCAAATATTTTCAAGAAAATATGATTTCTGCATTCTATTTTCTTGGCCAAAATGAAAAATACAAACGATATTAGACCTGTATCGAAGACTCCCACGATAATGTTGCTCTCCCCTTTCAATCTTCTTTTCGCCGTTGCAGGCAAACCAATAAATTCCCATGATCTTGTAGTATGTAGCTTCCTGTATCTATTTGGTATGACAGAAACCACTTCATCCATGCCTAGAGAAGAAGAACTCATTTTTTAGTATCAAAGAAATTAGCCAAAGACTAACTAAAGTTATAGCAGAGGAATCCTAGCTACTTACTGGATAACTTGTGAACTTCATATTGAGATAGCTTTGCTGCAAATGCATTGAAGATTTTTGTATAGCTATAAACATGAGATTCTGCTGCATCCCTATTATACATTACAACGTAAGAAGTCAAGAAAACTCCTTACAAGAACTGCATTACTCTTGGATCACATGAGAGAATCATGACAAGGACTAATTTAACTAACCTTCCTTTTAAAGATGACAGGACATCAATATGTCTCTGAAATAAAGATTCTTCATTCACCGGATCATCTTTCAAGAAAACAATGTAGAAGTCCTGCAATACAATGCAGATCAGCACAACCAAAAACATGATTATGAAAATGAAAAGTAGTGTAGAAAAAGACTACTTCTTTTCTATCTACTTCAACAGCTTCAATGCCAGTCAAGATCAAGATAAGAAGTATATGACAAGATAGAAGCCAACAGAAGTGATTGTTCCTCAACATTTTCACAAGACACAAAAAATCTTTGTGTCAACAGTGATATGGAAGGTTAGGTGACATGCAAAAGTTGAAAGAAAGTACTCCAGGATAATGCAGAGTATTATTAGGTACAATATAATGGTAATAAGTAGCAATTAATGAGAAGAAAGATGATCTGAAGGATACTTTAACTTAACTTCATATTGAGGATTTTGATTGGTTGTCTTAGAAGAAAGATGGATAAAGATTGGTTGATTATTATGTGCAACTTGTTGAGAATGAAAGGAGTAATTTTTTTTCCTAACTTTGTGTTTCTTTTTTTGTCTTTCTAGGTTACTGATTTTTATTACTACTATGTATAAAATTTGCATGCCACCATATGAGCACCTCTATAAATTCAGACACAAATTAATGTAGAGCGGGTTCTACAGGTTCAGCTGAACGATTACTTTCGATTCAAAATTCATTCTGAACCTACGGACTCTAGAAATTGAATACACTTTCATACCCAATATGTTCAATGATTACTGGAAGCAACAGCAATGGTAGTAAACTAAACACACTTTATAGAATAAATCAACTGGTGAGAGTAGTTAGACCAGCACTAAGTTAACATATTACTTTCTTTCTTTTTTGAGTTGTTGTTGTTGTTGGTTTTTTTTTTTTTTTTTTTTTTTGGGGGGGGGGGGGGTTAGGTTGGTTTTTCAGAAGTTTAGTCAGAATTCTTTTTAGTTAATTGAAATCTTGAAATATTTATATACATCTTTTAGTTGTATTGCATGGAAAGATGTGGCTGATATTCAAAAAGCCATTACACAAGGAAGCCCCTGGCTAACTTGGATTTAAATTCAAGTTTTTCACTTTGTTTCCATTAGTAGCAAAGTTAAAAGGCTTGAAGTTTAAAATGATTTTCATCTGATTTTAAAAAATTTGTTGTGAGAATATCTGACCAGACTAAAAGTTGTGATCAGTTTGACTTCGAATAATAGGAAAAAATATTGAGACAACATAAAATGAAATCTCCCAACATTTTTCTTTACCTTTTTTTAGTTAAAACTTATGTCTTTCTTTATTTTGTATTTGCATTCTCAGCTCACAATTAATGAAGTATTATTTTTTACCAGTTCCAACGTATTTCAATTTCAAAAAATAGCCTTGAGCATTACGGTTTGTAAACAAAAAGTTCGGAAGAATTCATGGCTTTTGCACTCAAGAAAAAGACTAGCTACTTCTCTTAACTTTACACCTTTTTTTAACTTTTCCTTGAAGCAAATATTACCCACAAAACTCATAATCAACTCTTGTGGTCTAAATGACAGGTAAATTTTGAAAAGATAAATATATCGAATTTATTATCTCTGACTAAATCTCAAACTAATTTGTGGTCACTTATATATAGAAAGTATTATCATAAGTTTTTCAAAGCATATTCAGTCCTAAAAAAGAGATAGGGGTTATGGTCGGTTGACAACCAAAAATAATCTGATTATTATGAAAAAAAATTGAATTGAATTTATTCGGGACATACATACTTAGAAACGCATAACATCAAATTAGTTTGAATAGTATGAAATGAATGCAAAAAATTAGTATAGCAGATGTCAACTAGTTTACGGTTAAAGCGTAAAGAATTATAACCATGGGTAGAGTTGGTGTGTACGTTATGAGTTCGGCCGAATTCAGTAATTTTGATCCAAAACCTGTATTTTCTTTAAGAAATCCTTTAGATATGTACAAATTATTGATTTAAAACCAAGTAATATAAAAGAACTAGAATTTCGAACTCATAAAATTTAAATCATGGCTCTGCCTCTGATTATAATTATGCTTGATTAAGCTTAAGAGAAAAATATACATGGGTCCAAAATAAGTCTAAACTAAATTTGCTCTGATGCCAACTTTATAACCCCCAAGAAATCACATTGCTTATATTTCCATTGGTTAACAAGAAATTGAAATATTAATTGAATGAAGTTACTAGGAATATGTATGTTCTGAGGTATGGAACTCTACCACGAATTAAGAAAGTGATACTAACTTATAAATATGGGGAATATTTTCCATTAGCCATTTGCTACGAGCATAGAAATTTTACTCCTTTGTTTTAAGAGTTACTTCCTCCGTCTCAAAATATTTGTCGTATTTTTCATTTACAAGTCCTTGAAGGAAATATTAATTAGAAAAGATGTTTGACTATTAAGATATAATCTATCTTCATTTGATATTTATTCTATTTATATGTCACAATTGAAGTATTTGTAGTTTTCAAGAATAATTACTACTAAGGGTAAAATAGAAAAAAGATACTGTGATTAATTTTGTTTTGACCTTTTAAAATAACAAATATTTTGAGACATATATTTTCAGTAAGGACGACAAATATTTTGAGATGAAGTGAGTAATAAACATTGGTTATTACAAAGAGAATACATATTACTATAATTTAGACTAGCAATTAGTGAAAATCCAGAATTCAAAATTAACACATATCTCGTCAATAAAATGAGAAAAAATTGTTAGCTTCTCTATTTATCTCATGATTTCGTTTAAACTTAGAAAGAAGAAGAAAAATCAAATCTTCCGGGTCTACCTAGATATATCAAGTTAGATGATGCTTCTTTCTCCTAATTTGTGTCTTTTTTATCATCTCAATATTTCGTATTTTATTTTTATTAATATTATAATATTTAAATCAAACACAAATTCATATTCTAATGGAATTTATGTGTGTGTACATTTTAACTTGTTAATTATTATACCAAGAGTTATTTAGCTAAACTTATACTCCACTTTTAACAAAATATTAGAAAGAAAAAAAAAAGATTAGTGTTTGACCTAATTGTTAATTTTAAAATTCCAAACTCCCTTCGAGCAAAATCACCTCATTTATATTCGGATGAGAATTTACCCAAATTCCTCTGCCCCGTCACGATGCTCCGCTTATTCTCCCGCCAGAAAAAACAAATTCTCTCACTCTCCACCACGCGCCACCTCTTTTCTACCGCCGCCGCCGCCGCCGCTTCTTCAAATCTCTATTCAAAATACTCCTTTGTACCCCCGGCGTCCCTTAAACCCCAAAACCCTAATTCCACTCAGTCACCACCCAAGAAGCAGCCCAAACCCCGGTACCGTCCGCCGTCATCACTGGACCGGACTGGCGAGAAACCGCTCCAGTCCAAATTGCCCTTCGACTTCCGCTTCAGTTACACTGAGAGTAGTCCGGATGTGCGGCCCATTGGGCTTCGCGAGCCCAAGTACTCACCTTTTGGGCCTGGGAAGTTGGATAGAGTGTGGACCGGAGTGTGTGCACCTGTGGTTGACCCGAAAGTGGGGTCCCCTGATGATGAGAAAACGGTGGAGGAGAAGAGAAGGGTCGCGACAGAGAGAATTCAGGGAGAGCCTTTGACGAATGCCGAGAGGAAAGCTCTTGTGGAAAGGTGCCAGAGGCATAAAACCAAGCGGCAAGTCAATTTGGGTATTCACTAAAAAAATCATTTTTTGTGATTAGACAAATTATTTCCCATATTGGCATGTTGATTGATTGATTCATCATTTTACAAATATTTGGGGCCAAACAAATGGACATAGCTGATTCATATAGCCTATTTCAACTAATTTAGGATTGGTGTTTAGGTGATTGATTGATTGATCATTTCTTTTGTGATTAGACCAAAAGGTTTGGTAGTATATTGATGAGACGAGCTTTGATTTATTGTCTTTAACTGTTATTGTGTAGTATTTCAATTTTTTAAAGTATTTAAGTGGAATTGAGAAAGTAAAGATTGGTACTTTGCCCATTTTTTAACTTGATTATGCCAAGGTACCAATGCCAAAGACTTTGTGGTATTGCTTTACATTATTGCATATTTTAATTGCATCAAGTGAAAAGTGAAAGTGAAGTTCTGCATAAAGATTGGGCTGGTTTGCTGACTTGAAGGCGGTATGCAGCTAGGTTTGGTATTAACTCTTTAGGGAAGTGCCATGGTTATACTGTTGTATATATATGACTTGAAAATAAACATCATTTCATCATGAATTTGGGAAGTTTGATAGTTCTGGAGTTATTATGCTACTTATTTTCATTTGCCTTTTGTTCTTTTCTCGAAGATGGATCTTTACAATCTAAACTACTGCATGAAACTTGTTTGCCAAGCACACATAATTAGTTTATTCAAAGAAGTCAATGTTGATATTCTGATGGCTTTAGTATTGCTGCATGTAGATGCATAAAAATGCTTTACGTAGAACTAGAACCCAACTAACCATGTATCTAGCACGAAGAAAGGGAGTCAAAAATAGGATGAATCAATGTGTTATTAGGATTAAATTTTTTTTTTTATGGTTGGAGAATTTTAAATAATAATCACTTAAGTTTTTCTCTGAGTAATGTGTTCTTAAGAAAAACATAGAAGCTATGAAAAGTTATGCAATGCCTTATACTTTAGAGAGGGCATTTGGTGAAACAATTTAGAAATTTAGGCACTGGGCGTATTCCTATCAGTAATCCAGTTGTCCTAAGTTCTTGTAGACAACTGCTTGTTACACATTACGTCTTGTTCTTTTATAATGCAAACCATGCTTGACTTCTGTTATTAGCGTTGAAGTTTACTGCTATAGACTGGGAAATTTAGTGATGTGAGCAACATAACATCTTGTGTTCTTTTATAATGCAAACATGCTTGACTTTTGTTATTTGCATTAAAGTTTTCTGTCATCGAATGGGAAATTTAGTGATGTGATTTATTTCATGCCTCCATTTGGTATTAGGGTTTTAGCATTGTAATGACATCAAACATTTTTTTCCATCTCTACTTTATTGAGAAAGATGTTGAATATACTGGACTTAAGTCTTATAGTGCGATTATAATAGCACATTATCCATATGTCCTCTTGCTGATTTCCATCATCTTTTGTTTTGCAGGGAGGGATGGTTTAACACATAACATGTTGAATGATATTCATAATAACTGGAAACATGCTGAAGCTGTAAGAATAAAATGTATGGGCGTGCCTACAGTTGATATGAAGAATGTTTGCACTCAGTTGGAGGTATCTCCGTCCTTCAAATTCAATCACATTCACTTCATTTGCTTCTTAATCCCGTCTTATTGTTGCTATTCTTCAGAATTAAGTTGCTTGAACAGGTATCTATTTATTCTGTTCAGGGGCTTTATCCTCTAAAAATATGCTTCACTCAACTTTGAATTTCTTTTTTATGTTTTAGACTATGTTGCTCGGACTCTCCAAAGATGATGTCGCACCCGTTTCAGATCCTTCAAAAATGCACTACTTTTGAACGATCCGACACACACCCATCGACATTTTTGAAGAGTCCGAGCAACATAGTGTTTTACTGTGTCCTTGATTAGTAATGTGGGTTATTGTATGTCTTCTAGGATAAGACATTTGGTAAAATCATCCACAGACATGGTGGTCTACTTGTGCTCTACAGAGGGAGGAATTATCATCCCAAGAAGAGGCCTGTTATCCCCTTAATGCTATGGAAGCCTCATGAACCTGTATATCCTAGGCTTATAAAAACTACTATTGATGGCTTGAGTATAGAGGAAACTAAGCAAATGAGAAAAAGAGGATTAGCTGTTCCTGCATTAACAAAACTAGGTATCGTTTCTTGTCAACTGTGTTTTGTTTGTGAGGCCATCTAGATTTGGTATGTGACATGTATGCTAATATGCAGCCAAAAATGGTTACTATGGCAGCCTTGTACCGATGGTACGAGATGCTTTTCTCACTGAGGAGCTGGTTCGGATAGATTGTAAAGGCCTTCAAAAGAGTGATTACAAGAAAATAGGCTGCAAACTGAGGGTAAGAATTTTCTCCTATTTTGTGTTGGACTTGGACTTGTTCATATGGAATACCTTGGTGCAACTAATGGCCATAGTTTTTCTTGTATCTTTCCTGTGGAGTACAATGATTTACGAGAAGAGATGCAGTTTCTATTATTTTTTAAATACAACAGGTTACTTGCAAATTGCAATGATAATATGTTTGTTGAGTTCTAGACTCCCTGTTTTGCCAAAGCTCCAAACTCTTTTAGCCCAATTGATTAGAAGAGGATGGGCCTGAGATTTGGGTTTTATGTGGTGACATATGGGGCACAATTATGGTTGCGGTAAGAGAAGACCCGGGTTAGTAATTATTGGGGTTTGACTGCTGAGATTTGAATTTTATATCTCCAGTCAGAGATAGTCTGATCATGCGGGTCTCTTTTGTTGACATTCATGGGAAGAGCCCTGTGCTTCTTGAATTGAGCATAGGTTTTGCTTTCGGTAACTTTTCTGGTGACGTTGCTGGCTGGAATAGACAAAGCTGACCCGGGACTTTCCGAGTGTATGGTACGTGATTCCATCCAAACAGGGATGACCATATAGATCTTCCAAATGTGATCTCAATTAATTTGAGGATTTTGTGAGGGGGAGATTTGACTTGAATCCTGGCCCATTCAATAAAGATTCGGTCACTGGTGCAGTGATCGTTGGCTGTGAGTCCCCTGAGAAGTTCCCCGACCTCGTGAAAGAAACTTTCCGACCAGATATGAAGAGGAACACCACTGAGTCTGACCCAAGTGTTTTTGTTTTCTCCCGATTCTGCTCTGAAGCCAGTTACCGAAGTCCACCATAGCCGATGAGCAGGAAGCCCCTTATCTCCATTCCCGTTTCATTGTCGAGGTCACAACCTCAGCAAAGGGACATTCCAGAGAAAAAGAGAGCCTTTCATTTCTCTAACCAGTACGGTGAATTTCCAGTTATGCAGGGTCCATGATCGGATTTCATCTAAAGAGGGTGAGGCTGTGGTATGGGAACTCCAGCCAAACATCTCGAGTCTGGACTTAGTAGACCCTCTATATTAAATACTACTTTGAGTGAAGTGCAAAACTTAAGGGATGGCTTTGGGCGTTTTTCCTCGGAACACTATGGATTCTGTTGGACTAGATGTTCACAAGTTCTAAGAACTTGGAGGACTATCAGTGCTTATCTTGTATATTAAGGACCATTTTGATTGAACCGCAAACTTAATGGACTATTATTTTGGGATTTTCTTGAGATGCCCATCAAGTAAAAAACTCTTGTACTCTTCCTCTTTTAATATTTTATAAATGATAAGATAGGCGGAAAAGTGTCAAGCATAAACTACTTTGAACTATGTATTGGTACCAAGTAATCAAGTATCCAGTGTGATACATGGACGCCTGATAAACGGTGTGGTATCAGAATTTTTTTTCAGGATACAAATATCCTCATTTTGAGATATAATTATCCAAAAATCAGGTATCTTGGGGCAACTTTGTTATGCTTGGGGCCTGTGAAATCTTATTAGAGAGAAGATATGGAGGGTCTCATTTCTAATGGATATAGTGTCCTAATTATTTATGTTTAAAGATGTAGCTAAGTTCCTGGCTTTTTCGTATAATATCTGGTAAATAGTTTATAAGAATGATGTTGGTTGACTTCAATTCATAGTTTATATTGTTAGAATTTGTTGACTTGATGAAATGTGTGTTGTTCTTACTTCTTACTTTAGTTTTCAATAATTATTAATGCTGCTTATAATATTCTTTAGATTGTAATTCTATAACGAAAAATATAAAGAATGCATAATACTGTATACATTTAACACCGACTTGGTGTTATATAAGTGAACTTTTTTTTTTACTTGTCAGAGAGAGATGTATACATTATAGTAAAGTTTTTGGGCCCCAACAATAGCAGGGGCAATGTCCAAACCATGACGGATCCGGTAAAATTAGAAGCTCGCTACGGAGATAGCGTTTTGATTCTTGGACCGAATATCCACATGGCAGCTCCATTCTCGAGTCTCGGAACCACAACCATTTTTTCTTGAATAAACACACGAATTGGTTGATATATTCTTTTCCAATAATTAAATAAATCAAGAAAGAATTAACAAGAAAACTTTTGACTTTATTTCGAATATACAAAAGTCACTTTTATTGT
The DNA here is from genome assembly GCA_003996215.1 of Jaltomata sinuosa. Lineage (NCBI taxonomy): Eukaryota > Viridiplantae > Streptophyta > Magnoliopsida > Solanales > Solanaceae > Jaltomata > Jaltomata sinuosa. The sequence goes on along the minus strand of QJPP01000001.1, from coordinate 551,464 downwards.
TTGCTCATAAAAAGAAGTTTCATATTTTGCTAGCTGACTCAAGCTGGTAACAATACTCACATTTGTACCTGTGCGATGTCGCTATTATTGTCTCTTCTGTTACTTTCTGCTTTCCCCCCTCATTGAACAATTGATGTTCGCCTCAATTTAGTCGTCTTCATTGTTGACCTGCGGTGGTTTCTCTAGTGGTGAGAGTCCTTTAGGAGTCTGAATCGCCAAGGAAGAAAGTGGTGAAAACCACTCTTGGCCCTGGGGATGAGGGTTTGGAGGGGTGGGATTTTCCAAATCACAGAAAAACAGAAGAAACAATCATGGTCATCTTCTGCTTCTTTTCTTTTAGAGCTCTTTGCCGCCTGGGGATGGTGGTGAGTTAATATTCCTAGAACTGCACTTAACTGCATATTAGTTTGGTTGTCTACCTCCTTTAGCTTACATTTGCTGTTTGAAATGAAGACTTCAACTTAGAAGAGCTAAATGTTTGGAACAATGCTGTGATATCCATTTGGATGATATAGTGATTGGCATGCCACTAAGACTTAAGATTTAATTGATGCTCAAAGATAGTTCTTATACACGTGGGCAATATAGTGATTGTCATGCTGCTAAATACTATGTTTGTTAACTTGTGTCAATGACAGGATTTGGTTCCATGTATACTCGTGACATTCGATAAAGAGCAGGTTGTGGTATGGAGGGGTAAAAACTACAAGCCTTCTGAGGATGGGTTCTTCCTTACAGAAAGAGAACCATTTGATTATTCCAGTAATGATTCGGATAATCATGAGGTTGAAAACCAAAACGGAGAAGGAATTACGGGTGACAGTGATTATTATTCTGGTGACAGTGACTAGATCATCTTTTGATGAATTCGCTAAATATTGTTGGGCTTCAAGCAGTTATAGTTGGTGCAAGTCAACCCGGGGGGAAATAACAATACACAATGCAACTACCAAATATAAGGTAAATGGTTAGATATATATTCTGTCTTCCATTCTTGTCTGAAGGTTACCTGACTATACTAACTGTATTATTTACAGAAAACACTTGCACAGCTAGCTTGGGGAAGAATCAAGATATACTAAAAGAACTTCACCGCGCTGTCGATGGCTGTCATTCGTTGTATATATAGATGTCATGTATTTTTCACGTCTTAACTGTTGGCCCTTCCAAAGCTTGGAAAATACCAGCCTCTGCATCCCTCAAAAGGCAGAGGTTGGCATAGGTGTAGATATATTGATAAGCACATGGTTTGCTGGGAGTCAAGAATATAATATCACGTGCTTGCTACATCATGGTTGATTATTTTAAGTCCCAATCTCTTAGGTGGGAAATTTCTGCTGCAGTATTATATACTACCCTGACCAATGTTCTTTGTGGATCTCAACGCAATCAGATCCCCAAATCACTAGTATATTTTGCACGCTTCTCAATGGTCCCGTGCCTTGCGCCCTGCACGTTCGTTTGGACTCTGAATAATAGTTATTCGCTTATGATGTTTACACCAAATCATATTTAACTTATCATGTTTAAGTGAATTAATGACGTGAGAATGTAAGTGATCAACTGCGGTTAACCGAAAGCTGGATCTTTGTGTTTGTCCTACGTTTTTTAATCAATGTTTTCCTGTGCTTGCATTAGGATTGGACGTTTTGAACGTGCTTTAGCACTACTTGATTATGCTACATGTTTGGTGAACTCTTTCTCCCTTAAATTGTAAAAGAATAGTAAGTTGTAGTAGTAATACATGTAGAGAGAACGTCGATAATTAAGTTTGAAATATCTTCACTGATCCAAGAAGAATGAAAGGGATTGGATTATGAGAGAGTCAACACGTTTAGATATTTATAGAAATGTTACTTAGTGTAATAGATTAGTTTTTCATATTTGAAAATATAATTGACAAATAACATACGTGTACATTCTGCTCTAGACGTGTGAGAAGGGGGAATGTAGGAGAGTCAACAGATGACATGAGGTGGTGGGTTAACATTGACATGTAGATAGGCACTGTTTTTGTCCCTTTTTTTTCATTCGGTGTCTGATATCTGCATTGAAATTCGATTGATTCAGATTTATGCCACATATGATCTATTCGAAAGAAGCACTTTCTATCAAGGATTTTTGGTGCTCGAAACTAAAGCCTCTAATTAAGAAAAGAACAACCTCATCCGCTGCCCCGCCTCCTTTGATGATGTTTTTATCCTTTCAATTGTCATGCACGTCCCTTGGTAAATGAACTTTAGGTGAACACGTTAGGCATGCTGAATGAACACGGTGACCTTAAATTGGGTCTCTGATGTGTCATTTCAACTTTTTAGTACCAATAGATGGTGACTTACCAAACTTTGATTCTTAGAGCCCGTTTGGATTGACTTATTTTAAGTGTTTTTTAAGTTAAAATAGCTTTTAAACTGTTTATAGTGGTTGGATAAGGCAAAAAAGTGCTTCTGAACACTTAATTTTAAGCCAAAATAGCAAAAAAGAGCTAAAAGCTGAAATTTCCAACTTAAAACAAGCAGCTTAAAATAAATTTATCCAAACAGGCTCTTAAATGAAATAATGTGCTTTTAAAATTTCACATGTGAATAAGTTCAAGGATGGTAAAACAATCGATTTATCTTTTTTTAAGGATGCTTATTAATTTTCTCAATTTTTTAAAGCTGAGAAATAACATCTTTTGGATATGATAGAAGTACCCTTGAATTAATACTAGAAATACTTTTGGGTGATTTTCTATATTTATTACACACCCAGAGTCGATTTTATTGATTTGATGATGCATAGCTGAAATATAAACATTTTCCTATCAAAAATTTATCTAACAAACACGTCAATGTGCATGTGGCTTATTAAAGTAGGCTGGCTTTTGGTTTACTTTCGTAACGTGATTTTTCTATTTTCATCAGTTTTGGATTGGTCCAGCTGCTGAGTATTGGACTCCAGCATGATTATATTATCTGCCCCTGACCCAAAAAATACTTAAATACAAATTACAGTACCTTTTAACTTGACTTTAATTGACGTTTTATGCTTACTAACTTTGTGTGTGTATAAGTAGGTACCTAAACTTATATATAAAATTGAAAAAATAGACACACGCATCCCACGTGACAGTCTCATACAAATTGCAACATGGGGAAGGAACCAAGTAGCCAATGTATTTGGATAATATATAAGACATGAAAACGAAACTTCATAGAAGTTGTCTTGTTGAAGGCATGAGCGATGTAACTAGTAAGTTTGTAAGTGTTAAAAAAATATATTTTAAGTATTGAAATTGATTTTATATGTAAGTAATTATGTGTTTAGATAAAAGTATTGGAATTGCTTATAAGCAGTTGATATGTTTGATAAAAAAAAGTGTTAGCAAGTTATTATTTGATCAAATGTCTAAAATACCGTTAACTAAAAGAAATTATAAATCTTGAAAGTATCTCTGTAAATGCAAAAATTTGCTTGCACTATGAATGCAGTGCCTTCCTCAAATAGGAATGTATCTCTTTTGAAGATGAATAAAATGTTCCATTGATAATATATATAAACACTTTAAATATTTATCAAATGCGTAAATAAGATAAACATTATTAATTATAAGCTAGGGTAATCCTATAATCAGGCTGAATAATTTTTGATAAATCTAAAATTTTAATGGAATAGCTGGAAAATATGGAATTGAACCTACTCTAGATGTTATCTCCCCAAAATATTTCTATATAAATTAATTGTATAAAGTATTAGTATTCAGAATCCGTGGAAGTATCAAAATACCTAAGTGACCTTATAAACATGTATGTTGGCTTAAACCAATTAAATGTTTACCAAATGCGTAATATTTTTATTTGCATAATTAATTATTTCAAAATTGTAAGTTTTCCATACTGGTTTACTCCATATACTTGAACTAATAAATTATTTCAACGTAACATCGTATATTTTTTATTTGGATAATGTTTTTTTTTTCTTTTTTCTGTGAGACGTGAATGAATGGAAATAATTAATCCATCACACAGTTCATTTATTTTATATTTTTTGTTTGTTTGTTTTCATTATCTTAGTTTCTATTTGTCTAGACTAGAACATAATAATACAGACCAACAAGTGTCATGGTTATTCGATCTTCCTCCATCTTTAATTAGAAGTATCAAGTCCAAGCTTTAAGTTTAATTTTTTTTTTGTGTGTGCGCTCTCTATATTGGAGTTTTTAAATTAATATGCATATCGAACAAAATTTTGTAATAACATGAGTTTCGATCTTCCTCCATCTTTAATTAGAAGTATCAAGTCCAAGCTTTAAGTTTAATTTTTTTTTTGTGTGTGCGCTCTCTATATTGGAGTTTTTAAATTAATATGCATATCGAACAAAATTTTGTAATAACATGAGTTTTTTTTTTAGGTATTTTTATTATTTTAAATAAAGCATAGCAAATTAACTTAATTGAACCAATATCAAGAAAAGCAACTAAGCTCAGGACAAAAAAAAAATCAAATCGATTTCAATGGTTTAAAAAATATAAAATTGGGTATATATTTTAAATTAACCAAAAATTGATACTATGACGTATGAGTTTTAAAATTTAAAAATCAATCCTCGGTATTAACGCTTTGATTTCGACAAAAATTCTTTTGCACCCAATATTTATATCAAATTAATAAATATAAGATTATATATTTTTCATGCATGTATTAATTATTTAATCACAATTAATTATTTTCTCCTTTTCAATTTATTTATCTTTTTTTTTATTTTCTTTGTCTCATATTAATTAGTCACCTTACTAAAATTAATTGTCTCATATTAGTTGTCCACCTTACTAAATTAAGAGAGAATTAAATAAATTTTTCTCATATTACTCTTATAAATAATTTTTTTGAAAGCGTGAACACTTGTTTGTAAAGGTTCCAAAAAAGTTTCTTAAAAGCTGAATTAGTAAAACTACCTTCTTATTTATGATTTTTTAAGATGCCCGTAAAACAAAAACTGACCAACTAATATGGGATGGAGGAAGGAGTAGTTCATTTTAAAAAAAATTGTCTCTTTTTTTTCTATAACTTTTTAATTTCAACTTTTCATCTGATGTTTAATACCATAAGATTAAAAAATATTTTAATACATTTCATATATCGTTAATTTAAGATCATAAGATTTAAAATCTTTTTTATTTCTTAAATTTTATGCTTAGTCAAATCAAATTAAGACGATGGGAGTAATTAATATGTCACTTTAATTTTTAACTGATCAAATTAAATTATTTAATTTAATTTAAATATATATACTCGGATAAGTATTTACCTTTGTTTCTCACTATTCACGGTCCCACCTATGTGGGTAATCCACCCAAACAAATGAGAAATTACCCATTTGTCCGACTTTGTCGCTAAAAAAACTTTTCCTTTTTTCCAAAATAAAAGAAAGATTAATAGCCACATAATTCGTTATTTTGTCCCCTTCTTCCTCACCTTTTTCACCCCTCCATTTCCCTCCCATTCTTCCTCTCTCTCTCTCTCTACTCACTACTCTCCGCTTTCCGGCCACCGGCAATCTTTTTCAGGCAATGTCGGACCACTCTGTATTCGCTCCTCTCTTACCTTCCGACCACCTCCCTCACTCATCTGACAGAGACGATCACGAAAACGAGCCTAAGCCGCACGTGATCCTCACCGTTGAAAACGATGGGGTCCACCATGAATTATCGAACGGTGATGAATTGGGTACTCATATTTCGGAGGTGGATGATAACCCATATGCGTTTCTTGGAGCGAATAGGTTCGACATGCCCGGATCCACCACAGTTGACCCGTTCAGGAATAATACACCTAGAGTTGAAGGGGTCTATGAATGGTTGAAGATTGTTGTGTGTTTGCCGATTGCTTTGGTGAGGTTGCTCCTTTTTGGATTGTCTTTGATGATTGGTTATGTGGCTACGAAGATTGCTTTGCAAGGATGGAAAGATAGAAATAGCCCTATGCCTAAATGGAGGTCTAGATTGATGTGTATTACCCGATTTAGCGCTAGAACTATCCTCTTCTCTTTCGGGTATTTATTCAACCATTTACTTGTTAATTTGGTCAGTCAAAGAATACTACTTTGTTTAATTTGCTTGGTGAAATAAGGTTTCTGTTAATCTCCAAGTAAAGGAGTAGGCTTTCTTGATTTGTGTTGATAAAGTCCGTCTCTTGAGCAAGATAGACGTGATTTTATTGTGAAAAGGGTGAAACAATAATTTATCTATTTTTTGGTTACTTGTGAAAAAGTGAAAGAATATCCATTTTTTGTTCAAATAGAGCTGCTAAGTTAACTTCATGTCTCTTTCTGTGTCATTGTGATAGCACGTGAGACTCTCTAGTTTATGGCCGCTTCTCTATGGTACCAATTGTTGCTTCATTGAATTTGCTTCACTAATAGGCTCATGCTTGGACTTTCATCGTTATGGACTAGTACCAAGATCGAGTCCTAGACAAGCAATCTAATTTTTAACAGCCGGAACAGTAACAATGAAAAGGACCTTCATTTATTACATTGATCCTTGACACACCTGGTTGGGGATGAGTGTGATATGGGTTTGAATATTTCCTGTGGATCATCAAAACACACTAAACAAAAGAGCTAAATTTACTTGCATTGGATTCTTACACACACCCCTATTGGATATGTAGCGGAGACGAGTCCAATAAATGGAACAGTACTATGATTGTCGAGACCAAAATTTTCTCCTACTTTTGAGTTGGACAGGATAGAAATTTAACTTGCAGCAAGTAAAAACCTACAAGCTACACTATCCTACTTCTACGTATTGGGGAAGTTTCTCAAAAGGCCTTTCTGCTAAGTGTTTAATAATGATTTTGATTTTCTTTTTGTTTTATTTTGTTACAAGTAACATCAAGGTGATGCACCTGTATGCATGGAAGAATACTAGGACCCACACTCAAACATCATACATTTGATTTCAGTCTTGGAGCTTTTTCCCTTTCTTAGATCTCAAGGCTCTGAAATCTTTTTACTTCTCACTGATGCCTAGTTTTCATCTTTCTTATCTTCACTCTTCAGTTATAAGTGGTAACAACCATTTCTGACGATTAAGTCATAGAGCTTTTTCCTGAAGTTGAGTTAGACTCTTCTCTTACTCCCAGACAGTTGCTATCACTGACAACATAGGCGTGTTTCACCTCTTTTTCGACTTGCAGAGTAAACCTGGTTTTTCTGGATGCAGCTCAGAGTTTTCCTCAATGGTCCAGAAGTTGGCCCACTTTTGTGCACCTACCTCACCTTGTACAGCTCTTCCAGCTATTCCTTTTGTGTCTTTCTTGTTGTGGGTCATTGTCATCCTTCTGTTAATCCGCCTTTCCCATATTGCTAGAGGGATTTCTCGTAATTCCTTTTGGTCACACAGTCAAGGCTTCTCTCTGCCTTTGTTTCTACATCAACATTTTGTTAGTATTAGATGAAAACTAATCCTTTCAATCTCAAAAAGAGAATATGATGCTTGGAAGAACTTTGAGATCTGAAACGACTTGCTTTGCCGCTAGTTTTCCCATTTCTTTATTGGATATGTTAATATCTATTCTGTTGTGTTTTTCTTAATGGCCTATGGCTACTTGGTGAAGGTATGTCTTTCCTTCTCCTGCTCTTAGTGTTTTGACGAAAACCCTTTGTTACCTTCTTTAACCGAACAAGATTACTTCTTGTTTGGATGGACTCATTATGCCAGTCATTTATCTGAACAATCCCCCCCTTTACTGGCATAAATTCTTCGTGCAATTAACACTCAAACCTGTAGTGTCAGATGAATAATGACTAAAGTATCTTTTGAAATGAAAAGTTCATTTTTCATTAAAAGTATTGAGTTGTCTCCTTTTGCAAAAGTGCTTGTTGGTTTCTTGTATACTGTTTTCATCAACCCCATTTCAAATGACATTTCTCAAGATGGCTGCTTTTCTGAGGTCAAGTGGAAACTAAGTGATAAAATAAAGCATCAGTCACAGTAAGCTTGAGATTTTTGTTCTAGTCTTTCATTCTTTGTTCTTTTCTCTTTGAAGAGGTGGATGGGGCGACGGAGGGGATGAAAAACCTGGGATATTATGTAGCTTGCAGTTGTTGGAGCTCTGGGGAAACTTGTGGGTGTTATGTAGCTTGCAGGTGTTGGAGCTCTTGTGAAATTTAGTGGCATGTTTATGCTATTAAGGGTGACTACTGGCCTAGTTCACTCAATTAAAGAAATTTTATCCTTGCAAGACATTTTTTGATCGTTAAATATACCCTTATAAAACCTATTAGTATTCTTTTTTTTTCCAATCAAGTAACTTATTAGTATTCCTTTCCCAAGTATTGAAGTTTTTCTTCTATTCGTCTTTTTTCCTTTGTTTCTTGTAGAAATATTTAGTGTACATGGATTTATAAGATTAGTGGTTTCATCTTGTATGTAAGAGGGGTAGAGCATTGTGGTATTCAATGTGAATAGTAGCTTGTTAATTGATAAGTCTGGCATTTGTGCTGTCCAAGTTAAACAGGTAGTTGCATGTTAAAAGAGGTCATGTAAACTTTTGTCAAAGTTAAAGGGATTTGTTTTATTAGATTCCCTTTCCGTGCATTATGTCTAACATTATGTGTCTTTTGTTGTTCCTTTCTCCTTTCCTATTTACTGTTCCAGGTACCAATGGATAAGACGAAAAGGAAAACCCGCACCAAGGGAGATAGCTCCCGTTGTTGTATCTAATCATGTATCGTACATAGACCCTATCTTCTTTTTCTATGAATTATTTCCTACAATTGTGGCTTCTGAGTCCCATGATTCCATGCCTTTCGTCGGAACCATCATCAGAGCTATGCAGGTAATGGGCACAACAACACTATCTCAAAGTTTCTTTGTACTTGTTAGCCTATTGGTGCTATTACGTATAATTTATGTTTTGTCCTTTGTAGGCAGACTTTCTTCATTTGATTCTATCTTCCAATTCTGCATCCAGTTTATTCTGCCTCAGCATGCCTGGTATATATTTCTGTAATTAGGACAGGACACTGAACTTGTTTGTCCCTTTCCCATTTTTGCAGGTGATATATGTTAATAGATTCTCTCCCACTTCAAGGAAGCATGCTGTAAATGAAATAAAGGTAAATAGTATCTGTCTTTGGTCTCTTGCTTTTTCTTTTTTTTCTAAGATGGTCTCTTGTTTTTTCTATCGATACTATCGGATGATAAGACTTCTTTTTGGTTATTCTTAAAGCATTTCATTCTAAGGTTAGTTAGATCTGCTTCTTACACGTAGTAGGCCCATGATCACTTGTTGTAGCTGTATTATTTGGTGTTTTCAGAATGTGTTGTTTTGGCTTACCTTGGAGATATAAATGTTATGTTCCATCCCAGGTGAAGCCTGGTAGTTTAATTGCATGTCTCGGGGTCTAAGGTTGAGCGCTATACTACATATAGATGCAGATCAGTTGAAGTCTGGAGGTAGTTTTTGTGCAAATTTTTCTTGTTCAACCACTTGCCAATATGCTAAGGATTGTAGAAGATTGGCAAATTAAAATGTCTGATCCATAAAAATTCTTGATCATTTTCATCAACAAGTATTTCTAAAGCCTTAAACTTCCAACTGGTATATCTGACAGCTGTCATGGTAATGACTTCTTTTACAATTATTCATTTGATATGAGGTAAACCTTTATTTAGAATTAAGCTGACACATGAGAAGTTGCCACTAAGAGAAGGTCAGCAAAATTTATATCGTGAAAATTTTCTGAAGTCCATGTACTCTCTTATTGAGTTTAATAAAAAGGTCTGTAGAAGTAATTCTCCCTTTAGTAACCATATATTTAGCTCCCTTCATGAAGAGTACTTGGTGCATATGTATATGCATAACTACAAAAGTTTCACTTTGTACTAGGCTAAGAAATAGAATTAGTGAACAGCTCCGTCCATAGCTTGCAAGTAATAGTCTTTTCTGAATGTATAAATATGAAGATAATGTGTTCTAGCAATATATAGCTATTTGATACAGAAATATGCTTTCAAGGATCTGAAAACAGAGAAAGGCTTCTTGCGATCAATTTCCCCGAGTGCTTTTATTTCCTGAAGGGACTACAACCAATGGAAGAGCGATTATTTCCTTTCAACTTGGTGCATTTATCCCAGGATATCCTATCCAGCCTGTGATTGTGCGGTATCCCCACGTACATTTTGATCAATCATGGTATACTCTTCCTTCTCATCAAGTACTTTGCTGCTGATATGTTTGTTTTCTTTTATTTATGTCGCCCTCATGTGGGGTTTCAATGTCATGCAGGGGGAATGTTTCCCTAGCATTGCTGATGTTTAGAATGTTCACACAGTTCCACAATTTCATGGAGGTACGTATGACTTGCAGTAAGAAAAGATGTGACTAACTGTTCATGGACATGTATGCACTGCTTAATGTGGTGACTTCCTCCAGTGTCAAGCTTCAAATCTACTATACGCTTTTCTGCTACGACTCATATATCCAGAACTCTGCTCCTTTCCTAAAAGTATGCTTCCTTAAATGTATATGCATCTATTAGTGCTCAGTTATTTAGCAGAATGACTTATCAATATGATGGTATATGACTGCCAATATTTAGCTGTTCATGACCTTATAAAAAAAATTTAAGCTGTTAATGGAAACTATGAATATTCTTCAGTTCCAGTGAAATTTGGGGATTAATCTGCTGACTGTTGCTTAAATTTGGTACACTGGCACTTTTAATTGTGTGTTTATCTTATATGAATCTATGTCCGGTATAGTCTAGACAAACTTATCTTCATTATGGTTATTCAAGAGACCTGCCGGTCTTTTCCAGTTGTGTTGTAGGCCTATCTGCTCTGGTTCATTAGCTTTAAGTATTTTACAACATGTTCTTGCTAGTTTTAGAAGTTGTAGGCCAATTTGCACTGATTCATTAGTTGTAATTATTTAACTGGGAACACGTTATTATGTGTTTTCAGTGTGCTTGTTTCATTCTTTGCTCTTTTTAAACTTTGTTAAATATATTCCTTAAAATGACAAATATATTTTTAAAATATGACCTTCTGTGGAACTCTGGAAGTCTTAACCAGTACAACTTTGGGATTCCATTAAACTTTCTGCTCCCCTAAAACTTTTTTGAGTTCTGCTTCAGTTACTTTTCTGGCTTCATATGCTTAGTTTATTTTGGAAACCATGGCTAAATTAATGTTTTATTCTCTTTTTCCCTAAAGCATGATTACATAATCTAGTAATAAAATTCATTTGCACCCACCCAAAAGTTGACCATGGCGTTTCTCTTTTACCTTTCAATTTCCCTCTCCATCTTTTGCTTCCTCTGTTTAGTGATCAATACTGGGCTGGGGTATGGATTTAGTGACATGTGATTTATTATCCTTGGAAATACTTAACATTTTCTTTTACTGGTAAGGATATTACTGTTGAAACAATTGTCTCACTTTGTTTAGTAATGTGCAGGTTGAGTACCTTCCCGTTGTAACACCTCATGAAAATCGGAAAGAAAGTGCTGCACGGTTCTCTCAAAGGGTGAGTCTAGTCTGTAGTCGAATTTATTCTTCTGCTATCTGGACAAAAAAATTATCTTTCATGTGTTATGTGTGTTGTTGCGTATCAAAACTTCTTGGATGAAAAATATGCAGAATTCATGTTTGTTTCCAGCTTCTTTTAATTAATGTGCTTGTGTTTTCCATTATAGAAATCCTACCCGGCAAATTGCTGCACATTTCTATACTAGCTGTTCCTGTCTCTCTCACTAGTCTGGAATAGTCTTATGTTTCTTTCCTTCCGCGTTGTCGGTACAAAAAATGCAGTGGCATTGTTCTTGCGGAGTTGGGTGTGACATGTGTATGGTATTTCACGTCAGATTCTTCAAATACACTAGAGTTAGCAACTGCACATACCCGTACCAGATATTACATACTTGTAAACAAATCCATGTAGGATATGTAAAGTCAGTGGTTATTCATTAATGTGACATTTTTAGAGTCTTTTTTGCAGCCCTTCACCTGATTAAATTTGTCTGTCCATAAAGTTGATGTCCATTTTTACTTATCCAAAAGAAAAGGTTGATGTCTGTTTATTATCTCGTTTGTCACCTCTCTCCTTTAGGGTACTCTTTGGATGGTTTCTTTTTAGTTGGTATAGCTGCATATGAGGTCACTGTAAAGGGACCAAGAGTTAATATTTGTCGAAGCTGGGGACTTCTTTTACAGTTTTTAATTTTGACAATGGTAACTGTGTCTGTATCTATATTAATCAAAGCGGTGCATAGGTTGCACTGAAACATCTATAGTGAACCTAGAACATCTATGATAGAGACATTATCATTGGAATACAACTGATTACACCAAAAACATAAGGTCAAAATACAATTCAGTTGAATTGTAACTGAAATGTATTTTGACCTTATATTTTTTGTGTATTCAGTTGTATTGCAACTGATTCATCTAAATTTTCTCCTTGCAGCTTATGTAGTGTGGTTCACATTTTTTATAGGTATACTATGGTTCACATTTGAGTGATGAATAAGTTATGTTTGTTGTACTTAAAAGGCTCTTATATTGACTTGACACACACAAATAAAGAACAGATTTTGTGTGTTTGCAGTTAAATGTCATTTTGGTTGATAATGTATGTGGTTAAATGTTACTAAATGTGTGAGTTTGTCTAGTCAGCTATCATCTTATACGTCTTATTTACGTAAGCTTGATCCTTAAATTAAAACCTATGATCAATACAGACTGGACATGCTGTTGCAAGTGCCCTTAATGTGGTACAAACATCTCATTCTTATGGCGATGTACTGCTTCTTTCTAAAGCATTGGAGGCCAATCAGGTATATGGTTCTTTTCAAGAGCCTGCTAACTAAGTCATATTCATATTGTTTATGTTGATGTATTGATTTTCTTTTTTTCCTCTGGGGGTATCTTTAGAGAAACTCATGTTGGATTCTGACTTCTTAGCAATATTTTCTGGGAATTTTTCTCTTCCTAAAGAGCATATGTAGCTTATTTGAGGCTAATATAAACCTCATACGCTGTTAGATCGTCAGCAAATAGATGTTGATGCATGCAGCGCTGCTTATAGTACTCCACCTGTTGCCAATCTGCTACATGTCTAGTCCCAAGAACTGTATGGTTACCTCCAAGAGTGCCCTCTTGATACTGTAATATGATTTTTATTATCTGGGTTACTAACAGCACTATGGGATTTCTGGCCCAGAAGCATCCAATTTTCCCTGCATTTGCAAATTCTTGTGGTCTGCCCTTAATTTTAATGCCATTTTAACATGGAATGTGCATATTTGACGGGAGAGAAAGAGTTTTAAGTTCAGTCTCATGAAAAAGCCTATTTCTTTCTCTTGCTGGTGTTCAATCTTGAATCATTCAGCACAGGTGCAATCCTTTGGAGTTTTTTTATGTTTTAGTCAGTGAATTGCTTGCTGAGGAAATGATGAATGCTTTCCACTTAATCAAATTTGATTTGTAGTTTGCTTGTACAAGGGATTTCAGTTGAATGTATCACTCTGGAGTAATGTCTTTTTATCCATTTCCAGGAAAATCCCTCGCTCTATTTGGTTGAAATGGCAGGGCTTGAAGCGGTGAGTTGACTTTAATTACTTTATCTCCTGAGAAAAGCAAGTTCACTTTTTTTAGCTATTTTCTTAGAGATGATTTTGAGACATAGTGTGTTTGTAAGTTAATTGTGAGGCAAAACTGGGATGAGTAGTACATTGACATTTCGCGAAGTGCAAATTGTGTTTCCTCATTGCCTCTTAAATTTGGTTTAATGCTCAAATGTAACCTATACTTTTGCCCATAAGCTTAGAGTAGATTCAGTTGGTACTTTTATGTAGCTGCTTCGAATACTACTAGGAAGTTGTGCATACAGTAGCTCAAATTGAGAATACTCCACTCTTTGTTGTTTGATATACTTCTAGGTACAGATAGTGTTCCGATTAATATAGGTATTGGATGACTTTTATGGAGAACAATACATTGTATAGCTCCACTATGTTGTGTATGTTATGTATACTGGGCTTTCCCTCTTTTTGCTACCAATGAGAACACGTATTTACCATAATATTAGTGCTTTGGGTCTGATGTGGATCTAGTTTTTGCGTTTAGTTTTAGCACATCTGGACCTGGTATTTCAGCATTTGCCTGTTAAAGTTCTTTGGTTTCCTTACCTAGAACATATATTTGTATTGATATTTTCTTTATTTCTTGAGGATAATTACATTTTCATTGGGGTGTGATATAATGTTGATATAGGTTGATGTTGGGAAAGGGTAGAACAAGGAATCCGAGTGTTGTAGAAAGAACCTCGAAAATGGAGTTCAACTTTTGTATGAACAGAGTTACAAAACAGAGGACATCATAGTATCACAGACATTTGTTGTTGTCAAGCTAATCTTACCTGTTGTAGTGGATGATAAAAAGATTTGTTTCAAGAAATAATTGGTTATCTTTTCTCGATTCTGTACACCCGTAACTAAAATACAGTAAAATTGCATAATTATGTACTCTTATCATTGAATTATCACAAAAAAAGGTATTATTCCCATGAATGAAATACCATTTTCCTGAATAAGCCGTCCAAAACTTGCACTAAGTAACAAAATCATTCAGTGGTTTATTAAGATATTTGAAGCAGTATTACAACCTAATTTTATGCAGATTTTTGTGCTGTTGTGGCGAAGTTAATTTTTCAAAAATGTGGACTGAACATGATAAAGGATATATGATCCTTTTCAATTTTTTTTAGGCATTTCATTTGAGCACTTTGGAGGCTGTAGATTTTCTGGATGTTTTCCTTTCAATGAACCCAAATTCCAGGTACGTCATTTTTCTTGTTTTTAAGCATTTCGTTTGAGCTCTTTGGAGGCTGTAAATTTTCTGGAGGTTTTCTTTTCAGTGAACCCAGATTCCAGGTTTGTAGTTTTGGTATGTGGGTAGATCATGGAAATTCTGTTCAAAGAGTATCCCCTTTCTGTACGTTATTGATCTGGTTATTGTGAATTATTTGTCAAGGAATTTAACACCAGTTGAGGTTATGAACTTTCGGTAATTATGTTGAAGCAAAACAATAATAAGAAAAGTTAAATAAGGGATAGAACTTTTCCTTAAGCACTATGGCTTTCAATCAAGAGTGTTATTGGTGGGCGGTTTCATTCCTCACAAGACTATATAGGCATTTTTCATGGGTGCACTTGAACTGATGATGCTAAACAACACAATTAGATCTAGTTTCTGACATTGTAACTCTTTAAAATACATTACTTGATGGAATATCCAACAATATTCAAATTTAAAGATTGCCGGGGCTGATGGCTCTTGTAAAGTTTTTCTTTTCCAATGGCTCTGGTATAATTTAAGTTATTGGAAATGTCCGGTTTCATTTTGATGGGATCTCAAACCTCTCATTAGCTAGCTATGAACAAAATACATGCCTTCATATCACACAAGGAACTGCGAGCTGGTTAAATTTCTGGGTAGTGGCCTGGTAGCAATGGCCTGGTTGTATGTATGATGCATGTATTTTGTTGACTGATAACTTTAGGTGTTCCCTGTTACAAACTTGGTTAAATTTAGAGGGCTGTCTTTAGTTCTTTCTGTAGTTCTAGTCATATACATCATATGTAATGTATAATTACTGGAAAGAAAAGTACCATCAGTTTTGATTTACTTTTCCTGACCCTTTAAAACAACAACAAAAACAACAACACACCCAGTGTAATCCCACAAGTGGGGTCTAGGAGGGGGTAATGTGTATGCAGACCTTACCTTGGAAGGCAGAGAGGTTGTTTCCGATAGACCCTCGGCTCAAGGAAAAGTATTTCAAAGCATTTCGAAAAAGGAAAATAATGGGAGTGAAGAAGCCATGGCAAAATACTAAAGTAAGTATGACAAAGCATTCTTAAAAGGAACAGTAGCTACAACAAAATAAGACCCTTTAAAGGAGAAGGTATAACATGTCCTGTTTTATTTGTGCTCCTCATTGGTTTTTGTGTGATTACACGTTTTCTTTGTTCGTGAACTAATCTAAATCAGATTAATCTGCCATCTCTTTGCTCAATTTCATTGGTTTTCTCTTGTTAAATGGCTATATTTAAACATAGTTCTCTCACTCACAATCTCTCTTCATTGCGTGAGTTCCTCCCATTCTTATATTGTACAGGTGTTTCACTGGGATCATCCTTACTCCTTTCAAGTTTATCTGGTCTTGAGAAATTTTGAAATTTGTGGTTTTCATAGTATACAATGTATCACTATTTTTTTTCCTCGTCTGATTAGGTTATTGAGATTTGTAGTTCTGCTTTGATGCAATTTTTCTAATTGTAAATGGTACTTGCAGTAATATCGATTGTGTCTGCAGGGGACAGGTTGAGATTCATGACTTCCTCAAGGTCTTAAGACTGAAACCGTGTACTCTTTCTGAAAAGGTAACAAATATTGGTTCTGATTGTCGTAGTTTGGGACTTTGAGCATTTGTCCTCTTATTGCTGCTTTCATCATTCATCCTCTTGCAGCTGTCTCCCTGACAATTTTGGTTATGTTTTTCACTGATTACATAATTCTATACTTTTTAGGAGTTACTTTCTTGGGCTGGTAAATGTCTCTGCTGTCTGCATCATTGTGTTATCTGTCATTGCTTATCAGCTTTTGGAAAGACTACTCTACTTGGTGTCTTTTTTTGTTTCAATGTCTTTCAACTTTATAAACAGGTGGTAGGTGGTAAATAGAATGCTAAGGACTGGACTAAAGTTAGCCAATGTGGGATTATATAATCAAGTTGCAGGTTGGGGGAAGATTATACTATCCTTAATTATACAACCTCATGGGGTTAGATCCTGATAGACCACTTCGATCCTCAAACATAAGATGAGAAGGGTCAATTTTCACCATGGTGAAATTAAGTGAACCGCCTCATCAAAAAGAATAATTGTAAGAAAGGGATCACTCGTTTTTTATCTTACGTATGCAGCACGCCATTTCATGTGCAGGTTTAATTCTTTTTCTTCGAAGTGTGCGGGCAGCTAATGGGTGGCGTGAGACTCTAGCCCAAGGACAAGCATCTTTGCTTACTTGTATACCATGTTGAATTGTGTGAACTGCCCCTTAAAAAAACTAAGCTGATATATATTAAGTAGCTAGAGAAGGGTCCACATTAGATTGGAAGACACTGAAAACAAATAAGGATACTAAGTAGAGTAGTCTCGGGTTGAGTTTGACATGTTCACATGCTTGGTCCACATAACAGAATTAGGCCAGAACGTGACGGGCCATAGGGATGACATAATTAAGTAAATGAAAATGTAGCCTGAACTATTCTTCTTGTACTGCAGATATTTGGCTTCATTGACGTGCAGAAAAGCGGTAAAATAACATTCAAGCAGGTGCTCTTCCTCCACCAATTTCTTCCGAAATCTAGCTGTTATCTCCATACTAGTTGTAGCTTTAGGAACTAGATTCAAGCAGGTGCTATTATTGCTTCGGCTTCGGTTGTATATTGAATGAAATTAAGCTATTCATTTTTCTGATAAAATGTGCAAAAAGGGGGTTGGGTGGGGGTCGGGGGGCTGATTTTGTGTTATGAATGGAGCTCTAGACGTAGAATTCATGTTGATCTGTCTGCCGCTTTCAGTTTTTGGTTGGGTCAGCTCATATCTTGAAGCAGCCATTATTTCATCAAGCCTGTGAATCAGCCTTTACTGCATGTGATGGTGATGGGAAGAACTACATTCTGGAGCAAGAGGTACTATCACTTTCATTCGTTTTGTTTGATAGCTCTTGTTATCAGCTTACTACCTATATGAGTTGTCCCTATAATTTCCATATGCCTTTTCAGTTTGGGGATTCTCTTATGCTATCGATTCCTGGCTTGAGTAAAAATGAGGTGAGTTGTTTATTGGCTAGTCTTGGAAAACTCTAAAACCACTCCAGCATTGTTGTTTGGACTGGATATGTAACTGTATTATATTTTGCATGTAAACTAGGTCGATTCAAGTTTACAACTCTGATAGGTGTTATTGCTTTGTAAAACTCGAGGGGTTTGTTGAACCTGTAAGAAATGTTTAATGAATGAACCGAAGTGGAGGTTCAATTTGGTCTGACAAGGAAACGAATGAGTGAATTACTCTGCTTAAATAACGATAGCTAACTTCTCTAGAAATTAGGTGCAAAGATTCGTAAAATATTTATGTTTTTTCTTGTTATACATCTTATTTAAGCTTCTTTATCTTGACCATTGCAGATCCATGGACTCTTCACCTTATTTGATACAGATAGCGATGGGAAGATCAACAAGGACGATTTCACTGGTTGTTTAAGACGATATCCATTGTTGATTGCCCTTTTCTCGCCATGTGTATTGGAACAAATATTCCCATAGCTGGTCACTAGTATGGAGAAGTGAACCAGGTTGATGGACATAGGCACCATCAATTGGTGGAGAAATCCTTTTAGGCCTTTCTACCACAGATATGTCTAAGAAATTTTTGTTGCTTAGATAGTGTGTTTAATCCTTACAACCATGGACTTGGGTGTTATTAATTATCCCATTTGAATAGTAAAGTTCTTTGGGCAATAGATGTAATGCCTTGGTTTTTCTCTTCTAAGTTTTGGTTCAGTTTCCCAAGGGTGGTGAAAGTAAAATCTAGTCTCATGACTTGTATTAATTTGTAAAAACTATACTGCAAAAGCTAATGAAATTGTCTACTACATTATTCACTTTCAGATTATTTGATATATATATATATTTTCCCAATCACTCATTGACACAATGTAAGGAGAGTCACGTCTCATTGTTTGAGATTTGACGGGACAACTCTTTTAGGATGAAAAGAGTGAAGATTTGCCATCTAACGAATTAAGCTGTGTTAAGGCACCATATTAAACTAATTGAGCTGATAATTTTATTTTAGTCGACGCAATTAAAAAACGGGTAAGCATTCAAGTTACCTCGAACGGGAGTTGTTAAGCACATTTCCAAGTCAATTATAACTTGGATTTGTTATGTAAAATGACCATATTGATCAGCCAACTCTTCATCCTCCTCTTAGCTTTATTACTCTTTTCGAATGTGAAAAAACAATTAGATATCATGGCACGTTTTAATAACTTTTATTATGATAACATTTCATTTTTCATAACTAAGTATCATTTACTCGTAACTAACGTTTGAGAAAGCGCAATTTGAATGTGGCAATCATGACTTTTCACATCGACACACTTTTTCAAATTCAAGCATCTTCAAGCTTTTAACCCATTCACAATTTTTTCGCGCTTATGGTCCAAAGTGAATAGAGAAGAATAATATAGGGGTCAATTAGAAACTGTTGAAGATGATAAGTTTCCAAAAAGGGTAGACATCAACGAATATTTTCATATCCTCTTTAAAATCAATTAGTATATTACCTAAATACTCACCTAATTAAGTGATTAATTGGTCCCGGAGAGAGAATGATATTAATTAAAAATTAGACAATAAAAGCACTGGGTAGCAGGTATTTGGAATCATCAAGTAATGGGGCAGATGAATGCACCTCTCAAGAAATTATAAAAACTAAAAGCCTTATAGGATTAGTGTATAATAAAGGATTAAGATATTAAAAGTACTAATCACACAATAATTTTATTTTAAATTAAAAGTTGTAGTACCGACATGTGTCAGCACAAGACACCCACCCACCATGAGGAGTTAGGGCCTGTTTGGGAGACCACTTATTTGTGGGCATGTTTATCAGAAGAGTTTATTGGTTGTCTGATTTTGGGACCACTTTTCAGTTTTATTATTAGTTGCCACACATAACACAAACACAGTTTCCACTATTATATTCTTTGCCAAAAATTAATTTATTTATTTAAGTTTTATATATGAATATTGGATATTCTTAACAAAATTCTTTATTTTGTCATTGAAAGTTTTTATCTTTTTACGTAGTATTCTTAATTCTTTTTTTTTTTTTAAAATTATCAATGGTTGAAAGTAGTCCACCTTCTGAAATTAAAATTTGAATATTAATTTTTTTCTTTTTGTAAAAGATATTACTATAAGTAACTTTCCTTAACAGTATGACAAAGAGAATAAAAGAGATAATTCTTTTTTTTTTGAAATAAAGAGAGCCTGCAACTTTTCTTCTTTCGTCATGAATCTAGGGCAATAATATTAGGGTTGTCAAGTTCACTAATAGCCTGTTTCGCTAAATTTTTCGAGGTCAAAAGTGTCTTTTTATTCTTCTTAGAACAATCTACTAAATCAACCTTTAATTTAGTGTTGACAAGTTCACAAAATGATTAGTGAATATTGTTTTGCCTTAAATATATTGACGAGCTTACAAGAGGATATTTACTTTTATCATATCCTACATCGTGAGGATTATGTTTGAATTAATAGTATGCTCCTTAATTATCTCTTCCTTTTTAATACATTTTTAATTTAATACTTAAAGTAGTGTAATATATTTCTCTTTTCTATTTAGAAATCCGAAATGTGTTTGGTGTAACAAAAAAAATTTCTTAAGTTTAAATGTTTGGCAATTATTTTCACTTAATATAGTAATATAGCCTCTCCTGTGCTCGTGCCAAAAATAAAAAAGGAAATGAGAAAAAAGAAAGAATCAAACATAGTATTTCGGATCTAAATTATTTAGGAAAGTCTTTCCTCTGAAAATAGAACATATCCACACAAAAACCTCTGTGCTCCCTCCGTCCCATTTCATGTGGCATACTTTCCTTTTTAGTCCGTCCCAACAAGAATGACACATTTCTATAGAATAATTTTAACTTTGAAATTCCCCTTTTACCCTTAATGAAATGATTTACAACCATACAAATATTCACGAAATAGAGATCTGATTTAAACGACCAGGTCCAGCATATGAGTTCGATCCATTAGGTTCTTTTTTTTTCCAGAGAATTATTTTGGACCACAAGTTTTAAAAGTTTCTTTTTTTTCTTAAACACCGTGCCAAGTCAAAATATGCTACATAAAATGGAACGGAGGAAGTATAATATTTATTTACTATTCATAAAGAGGATATTCGAGAAAAAAAGATAGTAGTCCTACTTATTAATGAGTTGAAGAAATATCTGCCATGGATACTGAACATATAGTACACCCCCACAAGCTACAATAAATAAAAAGGAAAAAAGTCTCAAGAGTTTTCACATCACAAAAAATTAAAACAGCATACAACTAATAGTAGTAAAACCAATAATGTGTTTTCTATATCTCATTGGAACGTACTATTCTTGACATTGACCTACTTCTAGCATTTTGGGGGGAATATTACTCCCTTCGTTTCAATTTGTTTGGTCTATTTTAATGATTTGACATGAAATTTAAGAAAATAAAAAAGACTTTTGAATGTTGTGATCTTAAACATATCATGTGAAAAGTTTGAATTAAAGAGTTGTTAAAAATGAAAAGAGTTATTTTTGAAAAAACAAGTTAAAAAGAAAAGTAGATCAAACAAATTAAAAGAGAGGGAATTATAACTTTTTGTTTTGGTTTCGACCTTTTCGAGTTCTGCTGTGGGGCTGACTAATTTGTACTCATATCACATTAGATCTTGAAGTAATTATAATTATCCTGCAATTTTTGTGTGTCCAGCGCGATGGTATAGTATACACTAAAAAACATACTTCTCTCCATGAATTTTACCATACTCATGTAATCAACAATGATACATTCACTAAAATACAATCAAAATAAAACAATGTATACATCCAACAGCGTGCTTAAAATAGTATATACATGTATAAAAAGTCTATCTCAAATACATACATGGTGCATACACTAAAAATATATAAATGCATGTCAGTTGTATGTGTGACGTTTTGGGGTATATTGAAGTGCGCTATATATATGTGCTGATACAACTTGTACAAAGCGCGAAAACAATGTATTTTGTTTGCACGCGGATATAATGTATCCAATTAAATTGTACGTATTGATACAACTAGATTGAGCGAGCAGATACTGTATATCCAACAAAATTGTATGTGTTAATATAGCTAGTTTGAACGACCATATATTAAGACAGAACGAGCAAATACAACATATATAGAGCAAACGGATACAAAACAAACAGATGCATAGCAAACAAATACAACTCCAAAATAGTAACTATGAATCGTAATTAGGCAACTATAACTATAAATTTAGAAATATCTTTCCACCGGAAGTAAAACTAATTCCCCAATAAAACCTTGCTGTTACTATCTCCAAAAAAGAAGAAGTAAGTAGGGATCCTTACTTTTCATAGTGAGGATTTATTCGAGAAAAAGGCAATACATGTGAAGAAATGTATGCCATAAAAAAAAAAAGAGGACATATATGTCATTGACATTCAGAAATAATAGTACACTTTTATCTCAGCTCCATAAGCCACATTAATAATGCAGAATTTTCACATTACTAAAATACAGAAGCTGAGTCAGTAGTATTTAATAGAAGCAATGCGTTTTCGATATCTGATTGGTGCGTACACTTGTTATCTTGTTTCAAGGATGTCTACCAACTTTCCATTTTTATTACTCTTCATTCAATTATAAACTCTTTTGCACTGTTTTAATGAATACATTTTTTCTGTTTTTAGTTAACTTTGTAAGATTACCAAAACTAGCTAAGATGTATATTCCATTTAATTACTCCTTACTATTATTGTTATATTCGTACACATCTTTTCTTCTTTTTCATAGCGGGGTGGGTGGGGTGGGTGGGTGGGGGGGATCTACCCCTATGAAGAAGACGTCAAGAAAATGAAAGAAAGAGAGAGGAAACAAGAATAAGGAAAGAAATAGAAGTCTGTGGCTTTGGCCCTTTGTTGCTTTTGATGATATATACCATAAATTGGGGCTGAGAATCAAGCAACAAACTTTGCACTTTGCACTATACCCTTAATTACTTATTACAACTTTTCTCTCTCTCACATACACACACACATCACATTTGTATCTATCTATCTTTCCTTTTTAGCTCCAGTACTACTCCTTTTGCAACCAAAATCTTCTCTGAGATTTTTCTATATTTGTAAGTCCTCATTGCAACATGTACTACCTAGTTAGAACTAATTCCCCTTTCTTCATGACTCACTTTTTCTTGCCTCATTTTGCTTCTATTTGATGTTTTTTCTCTCTTCCTTAAACTTGCAAAAGCCATCCTTAGTTTCTTGTTTATAATATTGTATGAAATTGGTACTTAGAACATTCCCTTCTTCAAAATTTTAGTTTCTTTATTTCTAGGGTGATTCCTTCTTCAATCTTTTGTTGATTTGTGTTCTTTTTTTTTGTGTGTGTCTGTGTTGAAAAAGGGGTTGATCTAAGGAGATGGTGAGAGGGAAAACACAGATGAGGCGTATAGAGAACGCCACAAGCAGGCAAGTCACCTTCTCCAAACGCAGAAATGGGCTGCTCAAAAAAGCTTTTGAACTTTCAGTTTTATGTGATGCGGAGGTTGGTTTGGTTATTTTTTCTCCAAGAGGAAAGCTCTATGAATTTGCCAGCTCTAGGTAACTATAACATATACCATATATCTTTTCTTGCTTTTTAATTCTATGTTGTATTTCATTTCATGTTAAAGATTGCATTTTTATGGTGTATTTCAAAATTTCCCATCAATCTTCAGGTCAAAGATTGCATTTTTATGTTTCATTCTTACTAGTTTGTTTTTGGGATTGAAGATGGTCTTGGAGTAGCGTGATTTTCTTGCAGATCTCATCTTTGTAACCAGGAAAAACACCAACCAAAAGTGATGATGTAAATTATCTGTATATAGCGATGTAGATCCAAGCCCTTTTAATTACTACAGTAGTACTTAATTACCAAATGCTTAAACAAGAGAGCAAATACAAATTTAAGGAAGTAATTAATGATCAGTTGAAGACTGATATTCTGTCTTGTCTCCTAATTCATCAAGAAGGTACTTAAAACTTTTCTCCAAGCTAAGTACCTTCATGAAGAGGTTGGTACTGTATGTAGTCCATTTAGAAACTTAACCCTAGTCAAAAAATTCCTCTTAAATGACATTTTATTAACAACATACTAATCATTTAAGTTTTTCTTGAGTAATTAGAGACAACAGAAAAGAGTACAATAACTTGTTTCTAGTAGTAGTACTTGTTAAAGTTGAGATTCATGTGCTCCTCATCTCAATCTCATGTCTAAACATTCCTCGTTTAGTATTAAAATTAATTAGTAATTACTGCCTGATCTTGTTTAGAATAAATGGTAATTAAAGAAGTATCTTGTGTTAAGTATTTATGGGAGCCAGTTGTCAACTTATAGTAGTACTAGTTTTAATTTCATGCTTAGTAAAAGCTATACGAACCTAGGCTGTTCCCATTATAACACACCTTAAGAATCTTTTGGGGCAGAGAAGTACTGTACGGACATCAATCCTCAACGTTGCAGTACTCTTGCACATCCCAACTCACTATCGTTTGGTTCCCCGGACAAAGTTATTTCAGGATTATATATAGTTGTGCGATTATATATAATGGGTGGGACCTACTAATTTATCCCACCTCTCAAGTGGTATAAAATAACACTACGTTTAAAATAGTTATACCTTCAACCAAACAAAGTATAAATTTAGTTACGAACATAATTTTGGGATATCAATCAAATGACCCCATGCATATATGCCGTGTGCTTCATGTATATGATACTATTTCTGTCAGTAAAATCTTATGTTTTCTTTCTTTTCTTCATTAATATATTACTACTACTAGTACTTGAAGAATACCCATGTTATTATATTACTCACTATTTATTACTGTATCCCTGAAAAAGGTCTAGGAATCTTTAACTTTGACAACCTAGTGAAAGGCATGCTTCCATAACTACAAACAAAGAAACAAATTTGAAGAACCTGGTAGTTTGTCTCCTCCTTTTATTTTCTTAATTAACAGTGTTCGTGTCAGTTTGTGAGCATAATATTTGTTCTACCAAATGCTTACTATCTCCCATAAGTAATAGGAAACCCGTCTACCAAATCTTTGACGATAGAAAAAAATCACCAAATCTTTTATTGTTTCCGATGAAATTTGAACCCTAACTAATGCTTATTACCTTTTGTTATCTTTGGGTGGGTGATAAAATATGTGATTTTAAGAAGTTTACCTCATCTTAAACAAAGAGTATGTAAAATAAAGAAGAAAATTTACCATTCCCTATAAACGTATAAATTTATATAATAGTAACTAAAAGACTATCCTCACCCTTACCACATACTTTTTTAATTAAACCAATCACCCCAGACTTTCACCTCATGTGGTATTGGGAGGTTGTACTTTAGACTCGTACCTTAATTTCAATTTTTCACATGACATGTTTAAGACTACATTATTAAAGGACATTTTAGTATATTCTACATATTTAAAAGTGTTTTTTACCTACTTAAACTCTGTCATAAGTCAAAATCGGACGAACAAATTGAAACGAAGGAGTAGCAACTTCAACATCCAACTTAGACCTGGATTTTTTTTTCCTTTGAAACTTTAGAAAACTTGATAAAAATCGTAGTTAGATCATTTTCTGATCAATCATTACCTAGCTATATATGTTCATATAAAGATATAAGTGTTGTTCAATAAATTGGCAGCATACAGGAGGTAATCGAACGCTATAAGAGGCATACCAAAGACAAAGTTCAACCTGATCAAAATCAATCCGTGGATATGCAGGTAACTAACTATAATATGCCTTGTAAATAAATAAAGGCTTACACAAGATATAACATTGTATATGCATATTGCAGCATACGAAGCAAGAGACAGAAAGTTTGATGAAGAAGATAGAGCTCCTTGAATCATCTAAAAGGTTCAACTACACCATAAGCTGCTATTTTTATTTTATCTTTTATGTCTCAACAAGTACTCTTGAAAGCCCTTTTCAATATTTTAAATGCAATTTACAACATTATAGGAAACTCTTGGGAGAAGGCTTAGGGACGTGCAGCCTTGAAGAAGTACAACAAATAGAGAAACAGTTGGAGAAGAGTGTCAGCACCATCCGGGCTCGAAAGGTTTAATTTCTTCAGTACACACAAGCTCACAATAATCTATTTTTGGGAATTTAGGGAATTACTTGATATGCATTTTTGTATTATTCTTCTTTTCAGATGAAGGTCTTTAGGGAGCAGATGGAAAGATTGAAAGAAAAGGTAAGGCTAACTGCAATGTCTCATTTATTTGAACCTACAATAGGTGTGAACGTAAAGAAGCTCTTATATAGTATTAAATATTATGTGTTGCAATTCTTTAGTAAAATTTAAAGAACCTATATCCTGTGTTGCTTGGACTCTTAAATATGCTGATGGGGCTTGTGCATCCGATCCAGGGGACGAATTAGATGAGTGAAAGAGGGTTCATTCATTTGTTGTAAAATTACACTAAATATAAAGGTCAAAATTTCTTTTATGTATATATAGTATGATGACCCCCTTGATGAATAATCTTGCCTCTAATACTGGGTGAGTCTACTTTTGGAGGATGTCACATGCAGGGTGCAGCGACATTCTTGAAGAGTTCGAATAACATAACCTCTATATGGAAATGATTGTGTTGCTTGTTATGCTTATCTCAAAGAATTTGCAAGTAACTTACTCTAATTGTTTGTTTCATGCTTTCTTGTCTAATATATCCAGGAGAAAGCCCTTGCAGCTGAAAATTCAATGCTAAGGGAGAAGGTATAATATCTCTTTCCCTTTTCCTCAATTGTGGGCAAATGTAGTATGAAGAAACAAGTGTAGACACATGCACCTATATATATATATATCGTATCAACCAAAAATTAAACTTCTGGTTCTGATTGGGATCAGGCAGTGTCCCCGTGTGTAAGGCCCTTTCCTGAAAGAGGTCGAATAGTTCACATTCATACTACTATTGACATTGGCTTCTATATTTGTTTTAGTTTGTAGGGCTTCAAGAGAGAACAAAATCAAGTGGAGACAAGGAAGGAGAAGTAGTAATATGTATAGAAGGTGGAGGTAGTGATAAATCAGATGTGGAGACTGAATTGTTTATTGGACCACCTCATGAATCCAGATCAATAACGCGTCCCCTCTTCAACAATTAAACATATCTCAACTATCCTTTGTTTTTTTTGCAGTTTAAAAAGATCATGTATAAATTTTGAGCAATTATCAAATACTCTACTAACTAGTATTCTCACCTGCTAAATTATTTTGCATTCAAGCAAGCAATATATATTTATATGGTGTATGATCATGAGTGGTTTTCTCAGATTAAGATGGAATTTAACTTTGATAATCCCTTCTTCTGATATGCAATTTCTACTTATTGGGACATATTACATTTGTGCCGTAAAACATAATTTTCCCACTCATTTTCTATCGAATCAGCTCAATGGGGAAGTGCATGGTGGGAAACTTCTTAATTTTTTCAAATGAAAACATTAATATTCTTCTTCTCCCACCGGTTCAATCAAAATATATGTAAAAATAGCTACCGGATATTTTTTAATGGAAAAATAGTGATTTTTTAGTAGTGACCAGTATATATTTACATATTATATTTTCTTTCTCTACTTCAATTAAAAAAAATTAACCTAATAACCCGTCCACCTAATTGATAAAACTAATAATAGTCGACAAATATGTAATTCATGTATAATATGTGTATGATCGTGTATAGTCAATATATATTTACTAGAAAAAGATTAACTCTAACGCTAACAAAATCAACGACGAGGTTAGTTACTTTAGCTAAAAGTAAATAAACTAACCAAATACTCATCTAACTTTAGGCAATTAACATAATCGTGGTGATTAATTGGTCCCGGAGAGAGAAATAAAATCTATAATCAAAACACCTACATAAACGGTAGTCATTGGCTTAGTTCAATTCGCGCTGCATAAGGTTTCATTAAAAGAAAAATCACTCTGATCAATAAAAGATTTCTCATTTTTTAAGACTTGAAATCGAGACATTTAATTACGGATACAGAGATCTCATCCATCGGTGATACTAAAAATGCACCAGCTAGCACATGAATATGTATCCTCTCGAGATGTTTTTTTTTTTTTTTACATAAACTAAAGACTGTTGGATTAGTTTATAAAGGATGAAGAAATTAATAGTACTAACCCCATAAGTTGTTTCAATTAGAGGGGATTTTCTTAATTTAATCGTACTGCTGACATCTGTCTTGGGAGTTATGGCCTGTTTGGGTATCCACTTACTTTAAGCATCTTTTTCTTCTCGTTCTTGTGGTTTTCGTACAAAGGTTTTAGTGGTTTGATGATTTTGGGACCACTTTTGAACATGACCTTTACTTTTAAATTTTAGTTGACCAAATTTTACAAATATATATGGTGTGATATTGTCAATTTTAATCCAAGTTCGTACATTTTTTACTAGAAGGCCTCACAAGAGTATCCCTGCAACTCAAATTTAGTTTGCTTTTCTTTTTAGTTATCAATTTTGGTACTTTGTTCGCACATTCAACACATTTTCTTATCTATCACATAGCAACATTAATTTCCTCCTTTATACTGTATATTTTTTCTTTACTTATGGTATATCCTTTCTATGGTGTTAGTGTTTTGAAAAGGGGTTGAATTAAGGAGATGGTATTGTTCGGTGTATGAACAAAAAAATTATATTGATAGTTGAAAAGATTGAAAAGTTGTACATAAGGTGTATGATTTTTTTTTAATAATGTGAAACCATTTGGGGATAAGTATGAAAATGTGGCGAAGTGATGAAGTGTGGGGCTAAGGACATGGCT
Source organism: Jaltomata sinuosa (assembly GCA_003996215.1). Classification (NCBI taxonomy): domain Eukaryota; kingdom Viridiplantae; phylum Streptophyta; class Magnoliopsida; order Solanales; family Solanaceae; genus Jaltomata; species Jaltomata sinuosa. The sequence goes on along the minus strand of QJPP01000001.1, from coordinate 522,713 downwards.
TAATAATGGGAGTGGATCGTGAGGTCTCACAAAACCAAAAATACTAAGCAATTGATTTCTTCTTATATGTTCAAGTCTTAATGGAAAATTTTCATAAATAATTATAGTTTGCTAAATTATTCAGGGCCCATAACTTAAGTTTCTTAATTATAAAGTGTAGCAAATTTCAAGTTCTAAAATCAGCCCTCGATTTGTATATAAACACTTATATACGTATATATCATAAAAATGATTCCTAAAAATCAGTTAGAAAAATCTTTTTAAAATAGAAATCTCCATAAATCATGCATCTTTTACTCTCATTAATATTCTCTCTTCATAATTGACTGATACAGCTGAAAAATCTCAGATACAAATAACCATTCACATACTTTGCAATTTCATATACTCATGTGTTCACCATCTAATGTATATATGTATTCGAGATTCAAGTTAACTAAGCATATACATTTCAAATGTATATACTAATATGTATAAATCTCATATACATTTTAATCTCAAAAGTTTGAATCTCAAAGTATGAATCTCATATACCAATGTATAACAAAAAACAAAGCATTCCAATTGCACAAATTTTAATTGTATATATCAAATTGAGATTCATGTTAACTAAGCATATACGTTTCAAATGTATATAGTGATAAGTATAATCTCATATACAAAACTCAACTGAGATTCAATTATACAAAACTCAAACCTAGATTCAATTATATTTTTTTTGTATATACGTTTTAAAATTTTTTTATTTTATTTTGTATTTGTATATACGCGTGTCATATACAGTTATATGTGAATGTTGATTTGAGCTATTATTGGCAAGTTTGGAGAGAGAATATATGGTAAATAAAGATGCTCATGATTTATGTTGTTTTCCATTTTTAGATAATATACGTTTCTTTCCCCCCAAAATGTGTATGTTGCCCAAAATAATAGCTACTTGTTTTAAACTATACCTATAAAATGTAATTATGTAAAAGTTAACTCATATCCCATAATTAAGCCCTTCAATATTCTATGTCCCATAATTTTTTTTAAAATTATCTGATAACTGTATTGATGTAACTAATGAATTTATCAAAGTGCGCACATTTCACAAAATAAATTATTTAAGGTGAAATAATTACTTTTAACTTTTATCCAACCACAATTAAACCACATTCAAATATTCCATTTCAACTGCAACCAAATATTATCCAACTATAAGCAACTTAAATATTTCTCGTTTAGAGTTAAAAGATTCTGTCATAAATGTCATTTTTTCCATGAACTTGATCACAGCAAGTACAATCAACTGAAAAAGTTAATAAACTGAGGGGTGCTTAATTGGCATAGTCAAAAGCTGAATATATGCTTAAGATGAGGTGGGTCGAGAATAAATCTCAAGTTTAAATTTTAGCAGAGACAAAAATAGTGTGAATCTGTCTAGCCTTAATACACATAATTGTCTGAACCTATTGCTAATCCGAACATCACAATTATATATATAAAAAAAAAAACTAAATATATAAAGGTGAAGGATACGTAATCTATCCACTTCCATTTACTAAATTCTAAGAGTCAATTGGGAACCAATCAATACAATTGAGAAACAATTTTTTCTTTTATAAGAATGCAAAAAAAAATGCGCATTTTAATGTTTGTAACTATTAATTAACCCTAGCTACTTTTTGGAAAACAAATTATAATAAAACCCTACTTAATTTTTTTTGTTAAAAGTGTAATTAATTTGGATAGCAGACCAATAAATGTATTAATGAGTACGTAATAAAAAGATGATTTTATTTTTTAATAGTAGTATAATATAAGTAGCAATTTTTTTATGGTTAGAATTCAATCATCCTGTATATAGGGTCACATATATGACGTTGAACTTATCTTTTGAAAATTACCAATTTTTGCATATGAAAGTTAAAAAAATGATGATGGAATATTAATAAATATCCGACATGTTTACACAAAATTCAGAACTTAATTAATGTCTTCATGATACCTCATAATACAAACATGGTGTATGGAGCCAAGATTTTGATCAATACGGAAGGTTTGAATTATAACAAAAGTAAATATAGAAACAAAAATCAAAGTGATTCGATATTTACTTATATTAATAAAATATAAAATTTAATTTTATACATACTTCGTAGTGGTTTGGATTAAATCCTTGTGTCCCCTAGCTTTTGTCTTATCAAAGTTGCAAGTGTTATTCTACCAAAAAATAAAAAAATAGTTGCAAGTGTTTACCTGGTTTGTATACTATATACGGAGAAGGGTCAAATCTACCCTTGTACTATCGAAAATGGTTTAAATATACTCTTCGTTATATTTTGGGTTCAAATATGTCCTTTCCGTTATATTTTGAGTCCAAATATACCCCCGTACTATTAGAAATAGTTTAAATATACTCTTTGTTATACTTTCAGTCCAAATATACCCCTCCTGATATTCTTTAGGTCCAAATATATCCCTCCCATTAAACTTTTATGCTGATTTACCCTTATTTTTGACACTCACCCACTTAAACCATCTCATCTTTTCTTGCAGTCTTCTATTTTCTTTTCTTCTCTTTTTTAATGATCCGCTTCTTATGAATCCAACCTCTTTAAAGTCTTTGTTCCACCTATTGCTGAATACTTTCCCATTGATATTAATGATCCATTTATCAGATATTGGAATTTTTTCCTGCATTTATATATGACAATCTTGCTTAGCTGATTATTTCAAGTATAAGTTTTAACGTATGATAATAGACCAAAAGATGATTGCAGAAAGAAAATATTTTTTCTTATATATCGAAACTTTAAATTTTCTCTGTAATGAAGTTTATTCACCGTGAGGTCAAAAAACGTTTAGATGACAGGAGTATAAATTGTGAATATATGTGTTATTTTTGTATGAATTGAGAGAGTGGGCTGGAGATGAATTAAATATGTGAGTTTGTAAAGTGAATCGCGCAAATATTTACATTTGGTGATGATTTATTTTTATTTTGAAGCTCATCATTCATGTGTCCATTTGTAAAAAAAAATAAAGGTAAATCGCTTTTATAAAAAAAAAAAGAGAGGAGGGGGGTTAAATCAGCATAAAAGTATAATGAGAGGTATATTTGGATCCAAAGTATATCTGGAGGGGTATATTTGGACCCAAAGTATAAAGAAGGGTATATTTGAACCATTTCTAATAGTACATGAGTATATTTGGACCTAAAGTATAACAGAAAGGGTATATTTGGACACAAAGTATAACAAAGGGTATATTTAAACCATTTCTAATAGTACAGGGGTATATTTGACCCTTTCCGTACTATATATAACTTACTTAGTTAATGCGAATAAGGTAAAAAGAAATAACAAGTACAGACTTGAGTTGGGATAGCAAGATAAATAAATAGAATGAGTCTGAATTTAATATCGATAACTGATGATGTCATTGAGTAAGCTTGATCTTATTGATATTATTCAGAACAATGAAATCACAGAGCTTGAGAGTTAAAGCACAAAAGAAGGGTATATTCCTAGTGATATAATAAGAATTTGATGTCCTACAATGAAGGAGTAAAAGACTACTTATAGCTAAATCCTAGCATTATCTACAGAATTCGGCCCCATAAAGATTCCCATTTACTCACTTCGGCATCTGTTACATAATGACTGAGGAAATCAAAACTTTTTTGGTAAGAATTGAGATTTGCCCTTATCCGGTCTGGCATAGCCTGGTATCTAATCTCATGGTTCGGGAGCTAGGCAGGCCTATAGATGTTGAGCTCGGGAGTCCTGTATCCAGACCTTCTGCAAATATAGTTACTTCTCCCGGTGGCAGAGAAAGAGATACTCGATACCTATTATTGCTTAATTTGGTCGATTTTTGGCCCAAATTGTTGTCGTTCAACGATTGGCCACTCATCCAAGACTCGAGGGTTTGCTTTTCGGGGCTTTGAATCTTGACCATCTATCTTCCTCCGCTACTCACCCCAAGCTCACAATGCCCTTTGAATCCGTATCGCATACTCCACCTCCGACTGAACCTCCGGGGGTACACACAGTTACGTCGTCATTTCTGAAGAGGTGAAGTCGGTGCATTTGGAAAAATACTATAAAGACACACCCTAATATGAATCCAAATTGGTTCTCGGTGATAGACACATTCCTTCTCATTCTTGTCTCCATTACGCTTCCAAACTTTCATAGTGTGGTTTAGCAGCTTGATATCCACATAGTTGTTGCAATTCTAAATAATTATCGCCCTTATTCTTGTACAAAAGAATCATTAATTATTATACTCAACCTTCATTCTTCAAGCATATTTGACGTCCTAAAAAACAAACAACCCAATTAATCACTCCATACTTGTTATATCTGCGCTCTTCTAAAAGTTCACTGAGATCTCATCTAGTCAGATCGTCCTTCCCCTTCTCATCTTATAAATAACCCCCTTACCTTCTCAAACTTGATATCCCTACAAATACCCAAAATCTTGACAATTTCCAGTGTGCTCTAAATCACCCTGTGCAATATTCCTGTCTCCCTCTTCATTGAAGATCTTATTTTTCGAAGTTTTTTAAAACACTTTTGATTTTCAAAAACTTGGCCAAACAAATTATTTTACTCCTCGGGAATTTCAATTTCATTTGACAAATGAAAGAAAATATAGGAGTTGAGGAAATAAAGGGTAAAATTGTCTTTCAAAAGTTTTCACCAATCAATAAAATATAGAGGTCAACTTGTGCATAAAAAATGTCGAACCTGATTAGTTTCCAAAAAGGGTACGCATCACGTAATATTAGCAATCCTCCTTAAAAGGAATTAAATTAGTCAAACACTCACCAAATATTGGAAAATTAACATAAGTATATAATTAATCAACTGGTCCCCGAGAGAGAAATAAAAAAAAACTATTGAATTATTAAAAAACACATACACACAAATGCACTGGGGCTAGTAGCAAGCGCCAAGCACCGAGATGATTTTTGTTTAATTTATAAAACTAAAGTCTTTTCGATAAATGTATAAAGATTAGTACACTAACCTATTAATTAATTTATAATAAAGTTGGTTGGCGTGCCGACACCTGTCACCACCATTCACTGCGGCCTGTTTGGGTGCCCACTTACTTTTGGCATTTTACTGATTTTGTACAAAGGTTTTGTGATTTTTGGGACCACTTTTGAGTTTTGAAGCATCACTTTACTCTTCAATTTTAGATATCCAATCAAATACAGTTGTAACTTTTTGTTGGTTTCTTTTGGTCTAATGGATAGATAATATTAAAAGCACATTTAGTAGATTATGAGCCTAGGGGGTTATTAATCTTTTGCTGGGGTTAAAATAGCAAATATGTAATAATCATCAATAAAATTACAAGTCCTTTTTTTTAAAAAAAAATTCTTCTATTCGAATTATTATAAAGAGAAACGGTATGACTATCCCTTCAAATTATAATCAAATTTTTGCTTGCACACTATAATCTTTGCTAGAAACACAGACCTTATTGCCAAAATCTGTAGATGCATAAATAATAATAATAATAATAAAAGCTTTATACTTTAATTGTGGAATGGTGGTTTAACATGGTGATAAGAAAAACAAAGAGAGATTAAAGTGGAAAATACACGTGTTAGATTTAGATAGACGCGTATATTTCATCACATTTTTCAGATCTGAATTTGGCATTTCAACATAGAATTAATTTCACTTAAAAATTATTCAAGTAAATAACGTTTCCACAAATAAATATATAATTAAAAATCCAACTATAATTAGAGAGGGGGGGGGGGGGGGATTTATGTATATTTTCCAATTATAAAGGGTTACGTTGAACCAATTCATGTTAATATGGATTCACGTTTAACATGAATTGGTTAAGCAATAAAGTTTGCCAAACACCATCAAAACTTTGCCAAACACCACCAAAACTTAAAACGTACTTAAAAGTCAAAAACACTTAAAAATAAGTCAATTCAAACACCCTCTAAATAGTACTCCCTCTGTCCCATTTTATGTGGTAATCTTTGATTTGACACGGTGTTTAAGAAAAAAAAGGAAGACTTTTGAAACCTGTGGTCTAAAATAATCCTTGAATATTTGTGTGGTTGTAAATAATTTTATTAAGGATAAAAGGAAAATTTCAAAGTTAAATTTTTTCTAATTATAGAAAGATGACATTCTTTTTGGGACAGACTAAAAAGGAAAGTGTGTCATATAAAATGAGACGGAGAAAGTAGTACTTCACTATTATAAGTGATTTCAAAGGAGAGAGATTTTTCTTTTTGGATAAATTCAGTAGGCGTTTGGACATGAACTTGAAATTCACAATATGATATATAATTTCTTACTTTGTATAGAATTGATAAATAAAGTTATGTTAGGTACTCCCTGATAGAGATAACTAGCTAGGTTAATAATCAAAATTTTATTTATTAATCAATCAATTTTGATTCGTTCGAATTCAATTTAATCAAGTCTATTTATACACAACATGATATATCATCAAATGTAAAAGAGTGGTATGATCACCACTTATATTTGCTAATATAATTATGATTAGGTGATAACAATAAGTATATATGTATAGACACGTTATAAATGCATTTGATAAGTTTGTGTTTTTCACTTCACAAACGTGAAACTGATTTATATATGTAACTCTTCAAATAGTAGGTAGGTATGTATGTATGGTATAAATATAAATACCAACCTATATTGGATCTAAACAACTTTTTAGGGAAGTCTTTTAACAAAGGCTTAATACAACTACAACTCTTCAAACGTACTAGCAAATTTCATTTAGACACTTAAATTATATGACTTGTTTAATACCTGAGGTTTTAACGGATATTGAAACTAATTCTTATAGTTAAATAAGGTGACACATATGATTAACTTATCTACATAATGAATATTAGTGAAATAAAAAATGTTTAATAAAAACACTTTATTATTTATTAGTTCAAGTGATCAATTAAAATAAGTTTTAGTTCTAATATCTAAATGAAATTTTAAGGGGAAACAAAAATAGTACCCACACCCTTAAAAATAATATTTTGAACAGAATCCCAAGGATTACTGTTTTTGGAAAAACTAGTGTATTCCCTTACTATTTGAAGTATGTATATATATATATATTCGTGTGAAAAAGAAGAAGGGAAAGGATAGTTGACAGATTAATGAAGAGATGAGAGCCATTGATACAGAGACACACAGTACTGTTGTAGATCAGTCACCATATATAACATCATGAATAAAAGAGCTATGATAATATAGGAGCTGTTGGTACTAAAAACAGCTCATAGAACCAATGTGTTTTCGATTTCTTATTGGAAAGTACTCATCCTCTGGACATTGACATGTTGACGTTATTTAACCTTGTACGAACTTTCTTATTCTTATCACTCTTTCCTTCTATAATTCTTACTTTTTACTTTTCATTTTATTTGGACTCTACGTCCTACTTCTTTAGTCTCATTTTATGTGGCACCATTTAATCGACTTGACAGGATATTTAAGGAAAAAAATGGAAAGTTTTATAACTTGTGGTGTAAAATAATTCTTAGATATTTGTGTGGCTATAATTTATTTCATTAAGGGTAAAAAAGTAATTTTAAAGTTAAATTATTTCTAATTATAGTAAGGTAACATTCTTTTTGTGACACACTAAAAAGGAAATGGTGCCACAAAAAATGAAGCAGAGGGAGTAGTAGTCAAATTTTCAAGTTTCAAAGCATAATTAATAAAGTTAATTTAGTAAAATATAATACGCCTCTAAAATTAAAGTTTTCTAAGGGTTACGTATGCCAGGTAATATGAAACGAAAGGAATACTACTCTCTCCGTCTTAATGTTTGATAGAGCACAATGTTTAAACGAAATTGATTCTTAAATATTAAACGAAATTGATTCTTAAATAAGTTATGGATATTTGTGTGATTATAAATATCCCATTAAAGATAAAATAAATATTTTAAATTAAATTGTTATTAAATATGAAAAATTGCATTTCTTTTTAAATCGATTAAAAAGGAAAGAAGGTTACACGTCGACGAAAATATTATTTTTCTTGCAATTTTATATTGCTTGGGGATATATCCCAAACATGGTTTTCCATCTGCATTCATCAATAACCTTTCACATCTCATTTTTTCTGTTTTGGTTATGCTTTTAGGTTTACCAAAACTAGCAAAAGATGATGTTTTCGTATTCCATTTTATTCTTATTATTATTATATTCACTATTTGTGTTTTTTTCCCCATTGTGGGGTAAGGTGAAGAGACCTAAAGAAAAGGAAAGAGAGAAAGAGAGTACACTTGAAGAATTAATAAATATATATCCTTTACTATTTATGTACTGATAATATAAAAGAACTTTTATATTAGTAAGTCACCTAAAAAGTGATTACAAATAGTTCCATTGTTATTTCCTCTTTTCCACTTTGTTTGATATAGTTTGGCTTTATATGAATTTGTAATCTTAAATATATAACAATACGATTGGGAGAATTACCTATAACTATAAAAAAAAAAAAATTCTTTTTAAGAGTAGGCGTGGAGAGCTTTTGCGGAGAAACTTGCAAATACATTTGGTGGGATAAAAGATCCTTGTGGATAAGCTTCTTGTTACGAAAATATATAAATATGTCTTTTTTTATTTTAGAATGGATTAATAAGGAAATAGTGCCAAATAAAATAGTACAAAGAAACAATAAAAACAATAAGAACATCAATAATATACCCAATATATTTTCACAAATAAAATATAAATGGGTGTACGCAGAAATTATCCCTAACTCTATGGGGGATAAAAAGACTATAAAAGTATTTTTACAGTAAAGAAAAATCAAATCCAAAATTGAAAAAGGAAAGTAAGTAGTCCTATTTGGGTTTGTCCCTTTCTTTCATTCTTTTAATGATGATATACCATAATTTAGGGGGTGAGAAAACGAATAAAAATTGCACCTTTTTTACCCTTTAAGGTTGCTCTTCCACATATATCAGATTTGGGACTTCCCCTTTTTAGCTTTCACTTCTATATTTTGCCTCATATCATAACCTGCAACTGCAAGCTTAAAAAAGCTTCTGAGTTGTTTTTGCCAATTTTGTAAGTTTCTATATCTAATCTTCTTTTTCTTCTTCAACACACACACACACACACACACACACACACACACACACACACACACACACTTTGCAATTCTTAATTCCATCTTTTTTTTTTATTTTTAGTTTTTATTGAATTAAGGAGAGATGGTGAGAGGGAAAACACAGATGAGGCGTATAGAGAACGCCACTAGCAGGCAAGTCACTTTCTCTAAGCGCAGAAATGGTTTGCTCAAGAAAGCTTTTGAACTTTCAGTTCTATGTGATGCTGAGGTTGGTTTGGTTATTTTTTCTCCAAGAGGAAAGCTCTATGAATTTGCCAGCTCTAGGTAACTATAACATATACCATATATCTTTTCTTGCTTTTTAATTCTATGGTGAATTTTCTCTCATTTTTCATCTCATGATTTTACATTAGCTTTCATGTTAAAGATTGCATTTTTTATGTTAATTAATACACCCCCACAAGTCACATCTTCTTGATTAATGAGTTTGTTTCTGGAGCTGAAAATATGATGGTGAAATGTCATTTTCTTCCATATTTGTATCAGATCTCATCTTTTGTACCTTGAAAAATCAAGCAGTATAATTGATTTTATGAGTGATCTAGGTTTACCCATATATGCAGATGAATTAATAATGTGCTTAAAATAAATCCTTTTTACTTCTTTAGATGATGATTTAATGCTTAAAATGACACCTTCAAGTTTTTTTTTTTTTTTGAGGAAACTAATGACTTCTCTTGTCATCAGTAATTTATTAAGAGATCCAATTGCTTCAAGAAATTTGATACTAGTGATAAACTAGCAACATAACCCTAGTTAAGAATCCAGTTGAATGGCATTTTATGATCAACACAAGATAAAAGTTTTTTCATTTTTTCGTGCAAGTTTTGTTCACGTCATGCGATAACTAAAAAAAGGAAATACTAGTTATAATATTCCTTTGAATAAAATCTTGTCATAATAATAAGAAGACACCAACAACAACATACTCAGTGTAATCTCACAAGTGGAGTTTGAAGAGAATAGTATGTACCAAAATTTATCTCTACCTTAAAGGTCGTTGTTTCTTATTGACCCTCAGCTCAAAGAAAGATGTAAAAGAAGGCAATAGCAACAAGAAATAAGAAGAAACTCCAAAGGGGTCGTTTAATTTGATTTACGAAATAAGGTGGGATAAATTTAGACTGTGTTTGGTTATATAAATTAGTTCAAAGATTATAAAATCAGGCTTATAATCTCGAGATAATTTAGTCCATGAACCAAACGATCCTTTTTTTGAGTTTTCCATCCGGTGTTCGGTACACACCCCGGAGCCCGATTAAATCAAGATTCGCGCCGGGAAGTCCCACATTGGGAGTGAAGCGCTTCCTAACAAAGGAGACTCCGTACTCCAGAAAACTCGAACCCGATACCTTTGATTAAGGTTTAAAAGTAGTATATACTGTTATGATCAGTACTGGTGTCATTGTTTCCCATAAACTTGATATAATAAGCATATATAAATCAGCTGACAAAGTTAGTACTAAGAGGGGATATATACTTAAACTGACAAAGTTAGTAAAAGGAAACTAAGTTTGTTGATTAGTTTAGAGTTAATGTAAAGAGGTGTTTATATATGTTAACTTCAAAGCTAATAAGACTGGGAGCCAGTTGTCAAGCTACTAGTACTTGATTTCATGCTCACTGTCTTGAGCTGTTTCATTTTGTAACACACCTTGAGAATCTTTTGTCCAGAAATTTAATATTTGTACACAACATTTATTACTCCTTAGTACGTATGTCTTTCTGTCTAACTTTTTTCGGCCCCGTTTGACCATGAAAATCAAATACAAATTGAAGTTTGAGTTGAAGTTGTGTTTGTCCATGAATATAAATTAGATTTGTTTTTGACTTTTTGTGATACCATTTTCGGAATTCAACTCCAGAAAAAAGTTAAAAAAATTCATGGCCAAACGCCCACTTAGAATGCGTTTGGTCGAGAATTTTTTACTTTTTCTCAAATTTCTTTTTTATTTTATTTGAAAATCAACGTTTGATCATGAAAATTTCAAATATAACTTTTCAAATTTTACCCTAATTTACTCATTTAAATTATATTTCATGTTTTTTTTAGGAAAAGTACATTCAAACAACCAAATATTATTTGCAAAACTTATAACCAAACACAATTCCATCTTCAACTCCAACTTTAAAAAATTTAAATAAAGTTTAAAATATTTGTAATAGTATGTAGTAGCTCGTGTATGAAATCTAATATATGACATTATGTGACTATTTATTTTGAGATATTACTCTTTTAGAGCATATTGGATTGTATGTCTCGGGTAAATTAGTTAAGTTGGGTGATCTTGCTAGTTTTTTTAGAAAAACTACATTCAAATTCAAAATATTTTTTGTATAAAGTATGGTCAAACGCAACTCCAATTTCAACTTCAAAAATTCCAAAGAGAAAATGCATCAAGACCCCCCTAAAGTTGGTCGACATTTGGAAGTAGACACCTAAACTTTACAGGGGTCCTATTACCCCACTAAACAATTTTAAATGATACTATTACATCATTTTTAGGCCACCTGGCATAGAGAGTGTATCCACTCTCTTAAAGAGCGTGAAAACCCCACAAAAATGACTATAACTTTATTTTTTATGATTTTTTTCTATAAAATATATTTTTCTATTTTTCTTATTATTTTAACTTTGTTTCTTATTTTTTTTTCCTTCTTTCTTCTTGGTAAATTTGATGGACCCCTAGCGCTTTCAATGTCACCATTTTCGTCATAACTCTACCCACTTTTCTGTATCATTTTCATCTTACTCTGTTCAATTTCAAGTTCTTATCCCCATTTTTTTTACATTTCAAATAATTTTGTAAAACCCAATAGATTTCAAGATGATTAGGAGTATCATTCAGTTTTTTATTCGAGCTTCAATTCAGCTATTTACGAATTTTTGAAAATTTATTGATTCTCTACAAAACCTTCATTTTTAATATTATTGCTATCATTCTTTTCAAAATCTTAATTGCAAAAATAATATAAAAATGAGATAAGTTAATTATTGATATCCCCAAAATTGTAAAATTTGTTCAGCAATTTTTTTAAAATTTTTACTATCAATTATTTAATAAAAGTTAAAAAAGTAGTAAAGAAAAAAATTTGAAAAGCTTTTATTGATTATAATGAAAGTAGAAGAGAGGGGGGTTAGGTGGAGAAGAAGAAAAATCTATATGTGATGAAGGATTTGCTGAGAAGAAATCTGTGGAGAGAGAAATTAAGTAGAAAGAAAAAAAAAAGTCAAAAAGAAGGATAGAGAAAGGGGAAAGAGAGAAAAGGAAAAAATATAAAGAAAAAAAAGATTAAAAATGAAAAATATACATATTTAATAAAATTAACACGTGTCAAATAATAATTGGTGCGTGATTAACACTTATATTTTAAAAATTATGATTCATCCGAAAATGATGTAATAGTATCAGTTTGAAATTGTTTAGTGGGGTAATAGGACCCCCGTAAAGTTTAGATGTCTACTTCCAAATGTCAACCAACTTTAGAGTGGTCTTGATGCATTTTTTCAATTCCAAATAAAGTGAAATATTGTCATTTGCCTAACACTTCTTTTCTTTAGTCCACATTGTCACAAAAGAAACTTAACAAATTATAATAGACCCTTCTAACAATATTACAACTCTCTTGGATAAATTCTTGCCTAACAGGACTTTATCTATATCAAAAAAATCTTCTTTTATACTTTACTCCCATTTATGTCTACTAGAATTGTCTCATTTATAAGTAACAAAAATGGATCAGATATGGCCATTGCCGCAACTCATTTTGTTCAATGCTGTTCCATGTACTTTTAAACTACTATTATGTTGTGTGGAGTCTTAATTACATAACCTCATGATATGTAAAAACATTAGTACATCAATCCATTACCTTATGCCTAAAGAGCTCGTTTGGTACCAGGGATAAGGAATACCAAATCTTAGGATTAATTTTAAGATGTTCTAATATCCCATATTTGGTTGAGATAAAATCACGGGATGACTTATCCTGGCATTGTAGCGTTATTTTTATCCCACATTGAGGATGAAATAACAATCCTAGGATAACTAATCTCGGGATTACTAATCCCGAACCAAACGAGCCCTTCAAGCTAGTACATCAGTTGAATTCTTATCTTGCCATTGCTATAGTTTACTAAAGTGGAGTTCGTGATCCAGTTGGATAGTTTTTAGTGCTTTCCTCATGTGACTACAAACAAATTTGTGACAAACCCTTTACATTTTGAAGATGCAAATAAGTTATGAGGAAGATGACCACATACTTAATTAAAGATGCAATTTCATTGAGATAGAAGTAAGAGATATGTAGATTTTAGACAAAAAAAACACTTCAGAATTAGCAGAATAGTTTAGTTTGTGTCAATGTCATATGCATGCTAATTTTGTTTACATACATATACTGCTCTGCGCCTTTGAGTTATACAATTGTTTCTAATGTTGCTCGGACTTTTCAAAAATATTATCGAGTGAGTGTTACATTATCCAAAAGTAGTTATTTCTGAAGGATCAAGCACGAGCTCGTCAACATTTTGAAGAGTCCGAGCAACATAGGTTATTTCGAGCTATTCCACCCCTTGCCTTAAAATGGAATATGTGTTTTCCATCCAAATAAGAACTATTTACATGACATCTGAGTCAACCTTTAGTAAATTCAATTCTCACTCTTGGTGAGATTCATGTGTGTGTAAAAACAAGCTACATGTCCTCGAGTGTGTTGAGTTATATAATTGTCCTACAAGGGTTATGCAAGGATTTCCAAAGAGACTTATTAAGGTCTTAATCTACTCCATCATTGTCTTAGTTTGCGTTTGGACATGCGATATGAAGTCATAATTTTAAACTATAAATTATTATTTTAAATTAGCGTTTGAACATGCGACCTGGAATCATGATTTGAAATCAATCCCAAATTCTCCAAAAAAAAAAAGATTTGGGATTCTGTTATAAACCAAATGGAAGAGCCCAACCCAAAAGACTAGTTTGATAAGTGAGAGAACCCATTTAGCCTATAAACCCATTGACATTTCTCTATTTACCCGATGAGGGATAATTGGTTCACAACAATCGCCCCCACTTGAGAACCAACGACTTCGTTGGTCATGGCTGGCCCAGTTGGTCACGGCTGACACCCCTTTTTTTGGGTCCAGGCCACCACTCCGAGTTCTCGTTGGTCACGGCTAGCACCCCTCTTGGGTCCAGGCCACCACTCCTGGCGCCCAGGCCACCACTCCGAGTCGTGGTCTCCACTCTCAATGAAAGCACCAATGTTACAAACCAAATGGAAGAGCCCAACCCAAAAGACTAGTCTGATAAGTGGGAGAACCCATTTAGCCTATAAATCCATTGACATTTCTCTATTTATCCGATGAGGAACAATTAGTTCACAACAGATTTCAAATCATGATTTCAATTTTTTTAAAATGTAAAACTTGACCCATAAGATTGTATTTTATAAAAGAAATTCATCATTTTAAATTTAACAAAAAAAGGTTCATGCTCGGAGTGAAGAGATTTATGTACCATGTGAAAGTATTATATTAAAGAATAACTAGTTACTACTATCGTTGACTAGTGAATCTTGTAAAATTATGTGTATCTTAAGTTTGTAATTTATCACAATATTTATTTATAAAAGTAACATGTAGATATACGATTTATCAGTGCGGCGCATTAGAATACTCTCATATCATGTTTATGAACTATGATTTTCTCATTTTGGTAAGATTGTATAGGAATTGAATTTTTTTTGATAGTTTTTACAACTTGTTGGAGTTTTCATGTTTATGAGAAATATACAACTTAAAAACTCTGAATTGTATATCCAAACAAAACTTCAACTTCAAATCAATCTGATTTCAAATCATGATTCTATTAATTCCATATCGCATGTCCAAACAGACCCTTAATGTTTTGGGGTATAATTTCAAAATTCACCTATGAGTATTAGAGTCTGTTTGGACATGCGATATGAAATCATGATTTGAAGTTAAAGTTTTGTTTGAACATACAATTGAATTTTTTAAGTTATTTTTTTTTCATAAACATGAAAATCTCACAAATTGCGAAAACTATCAAATTTTTCCCAATTCTTACACAATCTTACCAAATGAACAAACCATAGTTCATAAATATAATAAGGTATCGAAATATCATAAAATACCACGTTGATAAATCACATATCTCCATGTTTTCTTTATAAATAAATATTTGTGATTACAAACTTTCAAATATACATAATTTTATAAAGGTCCACTAGCCAACAATAGTAGTAACTAGTTATATTCTTCAATATAACTTTTTCACATGGTACGAACAATCTCTTCATACCAAACATGAGTCTTTTTTTATAAAATTTAAAACAACGAGTCTTTTTTTTATATAAAATATAAATTTATGGGTCAAATTTATATTTAAAAAAGTTTAAATCATGATCCCAAATCACATGTCCAAACGCTGATTTAAAATTATAAGATGAAATGACATGTCTAATTAAACGCTAGCTAAGAGTGTTCATATTTCTTACTTAACGAGTAATATCATTAGGCATATAACCTTATAATTAAAGGTGAAGGGTGCTTATCATCCTAGCAACCCTTCTGATCACTCTCACATTAAGCAGTTCGACAATATTATTGATTTTTTCCTCGCTCTCTTTTTCTAATATTTGATTGACTATTTTTTGGTATGCTTAATAACTAGACCTCAGAGTCGACTTGCCATGTTTTGTATTCCAAGTTGAGTTTCATTAACTTAAGATTGTTCTAGTTATATTATCTTTTTTGATAGAAAGGGGTTACATCAATCCTACTAAAATGATTATAATTAATCTCTTATACGAATTGACAATGGAAATATATTTTTTACTATCAATGAATTTTAATACATGATACATATTAAGTACTTATCATTTTCACCAAATTAATACTTATCAAAATATTTGCCTATAATGACATAACAAGTGACCTAATTATATAAATATTCGGGTGGATAAAACTTGAACTTTTCTTCTTTTCTATGGTTGAGGTTTTGTTCAACTCACTTTTTTTAAAAATCAATTTCCCAACTTCTGGGTTGTGTTGTATTAGCAATAAAAAGTAACTGAGGGGGCATAGCCTGACCTCAATTACAACACACATCCATGAGTGATAAAATCACTCACCAAAACACATCCATGTTCAACTCTTTTATTTTTATATTTTGCAAAAGTGCTTGATTTCCAAACTTCACAATTATCCAGAAAGTACCTACAATTTTAATAAAATTTGAGTTATATATAATGTCAGTGTAAACATTTTATTATATTATAAGGTAATCAAAAGATATCTAAATTTAGCCTACCAAAGGTGAAAATCGAAGGATAAATCTTTTCCACAAAAAATATTTTAATGAAAAATAAGTAATTTTCTTACTTATTTTTTAACGTTTGATAAGTAGATAAAAATATTTTTCAAAAAAGTATTTTTTTTTATAATTTAGATAAACACTATGGGAGGGGGAGAGAGAGATAGAGGTGTGAGGGTGGTGGCGATGAGGGTTATAGGGGTTGAGGTCTAATGGGGTATGTTGGGAGTATGAGGAGGAGAGGGGTACCATTTATAAAATTTATTTACTTTTATTAGGGGACTCATGTTCTTTAATTATTTTGAAAGGGCATGTTTTCCTATAAAAAATATTTTTCAAAAAAATTGACAAATTAAACATGAGAAAATTGAAAAACAGTTCATACCAAACACACCTAAATGTAAAATTTATAATTTTAAAAAAAACATAAATTATTTAATACAATAGTTAAAAATAAATAATAATATAATAAAATATTTGCATTGAGAATATATATAACTTAAAACTCTTTTTTAAAATATGCAAAGTGTTTATCACTTCTTGATTTGCATACTCCTCATCATCAGATTACTTAGTGATCTTCATCAGAGAAAGACTCAAAGGATGGCCTAATGATGGTCAAAGAAGTAGGAAAAATTATGAGGAATTGCTCCTCATCCAATAAGGTAGGACAGAAATAAAATTAATCATATCATGTATACAAAATTAATAGCGCGCGCCACCAAAATATATGATGTGATGGATAAGATCCTTCATTTTATCTTAATTAAGGATTTAAAAGACATACAATATTAACTCTACAAAAAAAGGATAGCCCGATCCACTAAAACTTGTGCGGTCGAACCATAATATTAACTTTACACCAAATAGATAATCCCCTTCCTTTGAAACATCTATCTTCCTTTCTTTCTGAACAACCATAGGGTGCAATCCAGTTCTACATTCTTAATACTCCTGTTAGGTTATCTTCCCATGGAGTTTCCAAAGTTAGCAAACAACAATACAAGATTAAAGCTAAGAAAGGGGGTTTCCCTTTCACCCTAAAGGAGCTCACAAAAATAAGGTACTTTGACCACAGAAGGATTCCAACAAATAGAATCCTTAAATGCTTAAAAACCTTGACCTAGTTCTTTTTTTATGGGTTCTAATCCTGAAGTTGGCCAAACCAATCTTTTTCATTAGGTAATTACTTTACCCTGAATGATGAAGCTTCCTTGGCTTAGTAAAACTCATAGAGGTGTCTTTATTAGCTCCATGCTTGGCAAGAGAATTAGCAGTCATATAATTTGCCTCTCTATAGCAGCGTCCACGGTCAATTGGAGCTCGAACCGGGAGCCCAAACGAGGATGAACCTAGCTCTAATATCATGTAAAGATATGACACCTGGACCTAACTTAACTCCAAAAGATAGCTCAAAGGGGACGGATTATCCAAGTCCATATAAGAAGAGAGTCCAAACGGGAATGAACCTGGCTTTGATACCATGTAACGTTATGGCACCTGTACCTAACTATACAAGGTATAAGGCAACAAGTGCATTTGCAAATCATTTGATGCCCAAATTTTGTGATAGTGTCATCCAGAGTGATTTTGTTACACTATGATTTTTCAATTTATAAAATACTCTCTTTTGCCATATGAGACTGAGGGTATCATTCTTTTGTCTTTTTTTTTATGGATTCTCTTGCTGAGACACAACTAAAGGCTCCATCCTGAGTGAGCATTCGATGGGACTGGTCTTTAACTTCTTAGTTGAAGATTTAAATGTGTTTGATATATTGATGGAGATTGTGAGGGATCATAGTGTGAAGCTTATTATCTTTCCAACTGTTGCTTGATCATTTCCTTGAGGGAGATTACCATTGATAAAGAGAGCAAGTGGATCAATACTAGTCCAGTTGTCCTACCAAAACAAAGACTACCCTTCATTTATTTTTCAGATCGTAAAGATATGGTACTTGAACCTAAATCAACTCCAAAAATTAGTTCATGAAGGGAGGATTGCCAACATCCATATAAGCAAATCATTAGTCCATTCTTCAATCAATGTGGGAGTCTAACCCACTCTAACACCCCCTTCACTCCTAAGCCCAATTGAGCATGAACCGGGAACCCAAATAGGGATGGACTTGGCTTTGTTACCATGTGAAGTTTGACACCTTGACCTAAGTCAACCCCAAAAAACTAGCTCATGAGGGAGGATTGTCCAAATCTATATTAAAAAATCACTAGTCCATTCCTCAACCAGTATGTGACTCTAACCCACTCTAACACATATCATATGTGATTCAATATTCTTAATTTTCATTAACTTCTTTTTCAGCTTTAAGATTGTCCAGAAATTCATTTTCTATTCTTCTGCAATATTTGACATTCATGAATCTAGTGCAGAGATTGTCTTGAGTTCTAAGCCTCCTCCATCTCTTCATACCAAAGGATGTTTTGATGTCACTCAAGCTCTCCCTCCTCCTTCAGGTAGCAATTTTTATTCCATGATGTCCAATGATAGCTCTTGTTGCCATCACTGTATTCCTAGTAGAAGTCAGCCAAGTATTTTTCAATGTGGGTTAAAACTTCTTTTGGAGGTGCAATTGCTGCTAGGAGATGCATTAAAGTTTTTATTGTATGATCACAACTTTTTCTTCATAGAACAGTAGGTTTCCTAGCTTAACTGCCATCCTCCTACCTTCTTCAAGATTTTTGAAATATTTATTGTATCTCAACATGCTTAGTACGAGAGTGAGGTTGTAAATATTGTCTTACCGTGTAGCATATGAAGGTTTAAGACTAGTGTTTGAGGAAGAAGACAAGGCAGCTTCCAGAGAGCATCCCAAATTTCTTTTGAGATGTTCAAATCAATGACATTTTAAAGAATTTCTTCTGAAAGAGAGGATAAGAGGAGACTCATTTTGAGTTGGTCTTGTTATATCCAACTCATATAGTTAAAAATTCAACTAGGTAGTATCTAATCCTCTTTGTTTGCGTAATTACAGTGATACTATTTCGTTGTACAAGTATAATCACATAATTAAATTAAATTTTAAAATAAAAGTTAACTATTAAAAATTAATATTTGACAAATAAAGGCCTTTGTAAATGATACTAAATTATGTATTTAAGATATATATTAATTTTTGAAAATATATTGATTAATAAGCATATGTTCTTAACTAATATTATAAAAAATAATTGATATATTTTTTAAATTAGTATATTTTAATTAAATTAACCGTAAAAACTAAAAGTACATGGTTTGTAAGAACATCATGGAATGCATGTTTAACAAAAAGATTAATATTATAAACATAATGTCATAAAATTATTAAAAAACATTTGACAAAAAGATAATTTATCGATTCTAACTGAAAAATGAATGGCTTGCAATGTGAAATATCAAGTTAATACTACTAAAATAGATAAATTGAAATCGAAAATATAATATAAGTTCAAAATTCAAAACAAAAAAAAGTTAATATAATACTCCTAAGTCAAATTTCAACATAACGTACATAAATATAATTCAAAAGAAAATAAAAACATAAGTCTATAACCTAATTAAATAATGAATTTTACTTTAATTTAAAAATTAGAATACTAATACAATTATGCTAAATGAAAAAAATAACAAAAAATAAATAATATGAACAATTGCATGGAATCACAAGAAGTAATAGTTGCAAAATGAGAAGTAAGGAAATGAAATATAAATAATGTAAAATAAAAAACATAAGTCTATAACCTAATTAAATAATGAATTTTACTTTAATTTAAAAATTAGAATACTAATACAATTATGCTAAATGAAAAAAATAACAAAAAATAAATAATATGAACAATTGCATGGAATCACAAGAAGTAATAGTTGCAAAATGAGAAGTAAGGAAATGAAATATAAATAATGTAAAATAAAAAACATAAGTCTATAACCTAATTAAATAATGAATTTTACTTTAATTTAAAAATTAGAATACTAATACAATTATGCTAAATGAAAAAAATAACAAAAAATAAATAATATGAACAATTGCATGGAATCACAAGAAGTAATAGTTGGAAAATGAGAAGTAAGGAAATGAAATATAAATAATGTAAAATAAAAAAAATATTTTTAAATATATTAGAATAATAAAAATAAATAGAAATAAAAATAATAGAAATAAAAATTAAATAAAAATAAAAATAAAAGGAAGAAATTAAAAAGTAACATTGTAATTACATCATGTAATTACCAGCAATTCACAGCTTTCCCCTGAGAATTGAAGAGTGTAACTACCTCATGTCAATTACACTCAATTACCTGCTAACCAAGTAATTACCTGACCAACTAAACAGGCCAAACAATATAATTACACTCAATTACACCAAATTCAATTCTCAGGGTGGCTTTCCATATAGACCCTAAATGATGAGCATGATGGAGAGGGTTGTAGGAAGAGGATGTTAAGAAAAATGTTGTGGGTAGAGGAAGAGAAAGAAATGTAGATAAGGAAAAGAAAGATATTGCCTCTGATACTATATTAAATTAGAATCATAAGATTTTATTATTATTAAATATTTTCTTAAAGGGATATATATAACTAGTCACTAAAAGGAATATAGAGAGGGACTTGGCCTGACCTCTTTCTTTAAAACTAGAACAAATTTGTTAAGTTCAGTTCTTATAATTCAACCTTATCAAAAAGAAATGAAAAATAAGGAGGTACTTTCTTGTACATAGTTAACTCAGTTATTTGATGGCATCTGCAAAAATAGCGCGAAGTTATTTTGACTTAATGCTCACAAAGAATGAACTAAATATACAACTTAGTATTCACAATAAACAAATCAACTTTTCAGTACATTGTGAAGAAGATTATAAAATAATATTGAGTGTAAAAATATCATTCCTCATATTTCTCTTCTTAGCTCTCTACATAAAGCAATGACTTCATTATATAGCCATGTTTTCTCTCTACAATCTCAATCTTAGTAATATAACTAATCTAAGCTATGTCAATATTTAATTACTAACTTAAGCTAATTAAGTTCTACTACACATATGTTTATTATCCTCCCTCAAACTGAACCTAGACAATGATACAACTTCAAGCTTGCTCCAGAGTTCATGTAAATGAACTTTGTGTTTCTGGGCTTCAAAAGTCATGATTTGATCAATATGATCTTTTTTGCTATCTTTTTCTCTCATATCATAGTATGTGCATTAACAAATGAGTGAAGGTCGCATATGGAGCCTTGTCTAGCATAATCACCCTCAAGGTTTTGTGATTCTTTTCAAGACCTTTAGCAAAATTTATAACCTTGTTATCTTCATCTAGCGGTTTGTGTATAGCAGCGAAATTATCACAAATTCCTTTGAATTCTTTTATATATTCATCTACAGATTTTAATCTCATCTTGATACTCTGAGTTTATTGCTCAATTGAAATTTCTTATCCTTGGTAGCTTGGAGGTAATTATCCTCATGACTCTCCCAAACTTATTTGGTCAAAGTGCAACCAATAATAAAGAATATACACTCTCTAATCATGGTTTCATTTAGTCAATTTCTCACCAAGACGTCTTTTTCTTTCCATTTTATAAATTTAGGGTTGACGTTTTCTTCATCGTTCTTTTCATTTACTACAGTCTTAGATAACAGTTCTTCACAATGGTATCACCAATCTTCAGGTTTTGCATCAACTGACCTATCTAAGTTCTCCAAACAAGATAGTTTGAGAATTTCAATTTTATTGGACATATAGATATGGAGTGATGGAGTGATCCTCGCTAAAGGGAGAGAGTGGAGGAAGATGAATTGTCCAATAAAGTACGTGGAACAGGGTTCAGAATACACAATAATTTCGGTTAGGATCAAAGCTCTATACATGAAAAAGATTATAAAATAATATTGAGTGTAAAAATATAACTATTTATGTTTCTTTTCTTACCTCTCGACACGAGGCAATGACTTTATTATATCCCCATGCCTTCTCTATTTAGATTGAAATTGAACTCTACAATTTCAATCTTAATAATAGTACTAATTCTAAACTATGTTAATATTTAATTACCAATCCTACTTTACTACACATTCTATCTATCACATTGAGGCTCACAAAGGATGAACTAAGTATACAACTTAGTATTCATAATAAACAAATCAACTTGGAAGTGTGCAAAAAATAAGATTTAGGAAGTATCAAGTGTGATATGATCATCACAACTTTTATTATGATCAATCTTAGACTAAAATTTCCTTTTACAAATAAAGAAGAAAAGAAAGATGGCCCATCAAAAGTAACTTGACAAATTGTTGTTCCGTCTTCTTCTTCAAATTTGTCCAACACCACTTAGAAACCTTAGCACTTATAAAATTTTGTGGGGAGAGTAACTTGCTTTGCAATTCTCATAGGGAAGGTTCTTTCTTCTTTCTCCTGTGAGTTTTTTTCTACGTCTAAGCCACAGTCTGCTGCATGAACTTTCACTTGAAGCTAATCTCAAAATGAAGACCCAAATAGAAGAAAAAGTACCAATTCTGCAAGTAAGGATCTTAGCTAAATAACCCTGAAAGCATATTTGACTTCAAACTACTCATTTTACCCATGAGATGATTTACATCTACACAAATATCAATGGCTCATTTTAGAGGACAAGTTTCAAAAGTGTTCCTTTCATTCTTAAGCTCCATGCTCAATCCAACTCCTTCACATAAATTGAGAATGAGTATATTTTTGCCAAGTATATGTGAAAGTGTGAAATTGCTACATAGGGAGAATGAACTTTTCCAAATCATTCTCACTTGCTTGTTTTTTGATCTAAAAAGAAATCAGTATCTCAGCTTACCATACCCTGGAAAGCTCTAGTGATGTAAAATGATACATCAAAGATGAACACAACAAATAAAGTAGAGATAGATTCAAAGGATTATCAAGAAAAGAAAGAAATTAGATTAGGGAGAATAGAAACTAGAAGAAAGAAAGGTTAATTTAACAATTAAATACACATATAATTACTAGATTAAACCATGGGAAAAGAGAATGAACTCATACAAAGAATTCTTACCAAGAATTCAAGAGGAGTTCATGAAGAGATAAAAGGGCATATCCCTAAGCTCACAAAGGAGTCTTCAATATCCAAAAACTAACTAATCAAATAAAATCCTAGTTTCTACTATTTATAATAGTAGATAAACTAACCTAAACTATTACAATAATACCCTTGAACTAAAAACAAGGAAAACAATGAAATTATTTTGTCTGGCCAAATAATTATTTAAAAGGTAGTCATCTCTTGCTTGAATTTTCACTTTAGTATATTGTTGACTGTTCATGCTTCTTTCATTAATCTTCTAAGGTCTTCAAAATACTTTGGATCTAATTGACGGTCTTCATATCTATGATGACTAATCCGTATTCCATCATTCTGCCCTTCTTGAAAAGAATTCGTCCTTGAATTCAAGCCTTGCAACACAAAGGAGAAAACAACAACTAGACAAAGATATCGTAATTCTTCAAAATAAAACCAATACAATAAAAAAAATCACCGAGATCAAAAATAAATTTTAATCCCCTGATAATATCAAGAATCACAATAAGCATCCCCAAAAATACCAATAAAAAATCATCATCAAAAAATAAAATCAAATTAAACTCTTTAATTAAATTACACCAATCTTTAAATAACTTGTCATCACATTTGAGGAAAGAAGTATTGGCATAATTTAATAAGAATGTGTCTTCAAAAAGTGAAGTAGAATAAGTAAAGAAATTAATACTCATGCTAACATCAATTACTTCACTTTCATTTGTAGGCTCATTATTATCTTCCCACATTGTATCCCATAGTGAATTATCATATACCTTGTAGCCTTCAAATGTTCCTACACTATCAACTTCACCAAACATATCACTATATTCATCATTAGAAATGATCATGTTATCTTCAAATAAAACATTATCTTTAAAGAGAGAAAAAATAATATTCAATGAAGAATCCAAGCATTTAAATTCACTCTCAAAAAGATAAATGTCCTCTTTCACAAGATTATCCATGATATGATCTCTATGAGTGAAACAAGAGATAGGATCAATAACACTATGCATACTCCAAGAGTCACTTGTTTGTCCTTCAAACTCATTAGTTCTCACATCACTAGTTGGCAATAATTTAAGCTCACAAGAATCAACAATTTTAGTTTCACACTTTAACTCAACTAATGAAGTAAAGCCAATTGCAATAAGCCATCACTACTTTGAAAATGACACACATTGTCACCAACATCATGAATCTCATCAAATGAAATCAAAGTAGAATCAAGAAATTCATTTTCATCTCTATCAAATAATGGTGGAGTGTCATACTCAAAATCCTCATTCTTTTCAAAAGAACCAACTACATTTTCAACACTAAGTTGAGGTTCACTAAATTATTCACAAGTCCCCTCAACTAGTGACATTTCAACACAAACAAGTTGGCTATCACAAACAATTTCAAAAGAATCACATTTCTTAAATTCATGCTTATCATGGAGTGACTCCTCAATACCACCATCAACAATAAGAGCATTCTTTTTACATAAGGAATATTCATAATCCATAACATCACATGTAATCAAAGAATCTCTTTTTAATCCTCCAAACTCATCACAAGTGTGAACACTAGTTGTAAATACATTAAACTCAAGAGAACCATCACAATGATTTGCACAAGTAACTTCAACTAGTGATTGACTACAACATTCAACATGACTTTCATCACAAAGAAGAATTTTACTTTTCTCAAAAGAAGAAAGACTTTCACTTAAATCAAAATTACCTTCAAGCATACTTGAAGAAAATAAAACATTAGAGTTAGTCATTTTACCTTGAAATGCTCCTAAAATTTCTTCTTTACCTTTGCTTTTATCATTTATACTCACTTGAACACTTGAAGAAGTAGTGGATGGCTCAACCAACTCTTGAATCTTCAACAATGAAAGACTTTTCATTGTTATTTTCTTCATGCCTTCATTTCCAAGCGTACCTACAAAAGAGACATTGCAACTATAGGAAAAGAAGAATTAGCATTAAAGTTAAAACAAGAAGCAAGCTCTCTCAAACTCTCTTTTTCTTCACTTCTCTCAATTTTCTTTTCTTCTTTCTTTTCATTTTTCTCATTTTCAATTATTTCTCTCTTTTCTTGTATCAACACACGTACTATCCTCAACTCAAACTCTCCTTTTTCCACTCTTGAGTTGCCACTTGCCACTCCCTTACTTCTCTCAATCTTTTCTCTCTCAAGATCATTTAACATTGGACAAAGCCCAAGAATTCCTTTTGAAGGATTAAGATGACTCTTCACTTCAATTTTGAACTTTACACTTTGAGAATCATCAACTTTTCTCTTCATGCTCTTCTCTTTAGCAATGACACTTTTTTTCTTAAGTTTTGCCTTTCTTCTTGTCAATCTTAGCAACTCCAAGTATCTTTCTTTCACCTTCAAAAGTGTAGATGGCACAAAGGAATACTTTTGACCTCTTGAGTTTGACACAACACTTGTTAGTCTTTTTATCAAATGTAGCTTCTCTTTCAATTATTCAAGACCTCCCAAGTAACAAGTGACAAGCTTTCATTGGGATAATATCACATAGTACTTCATCATAAAATTTGCCAAGTTGGAACTTCACTAAAACTTATTTTGTGATCTCTAAAGTTCCTTTTTCATTTGACCATGGCAAATCATATGGTTGAGGATGTTTTCTAGTCTTCAACTTTAAATGCTCAACCATGCTTGAACTTGCAATATTTATGAAACTCTTGTTATGTATAATCATGGCACTACAAAGTCCTTCAATTTTACCATAAATATAAAACATGTTTTTTCTTTCTTTCATAAATTGGTCAATGCATGCTTCATCACACTCACGTTGTTCAACAAAATGATCTCCTTTTATCAAAGCATTCAAGTCATTATTAGGCCGATGCACAATATTTCTACCATAAGTAGTATATCTATTCACATTTTGTCTCACTTTTTTTGTGAAAGATCTACTACCTCCTCCGCCAACAAAACAAACACAAGAACTATCACTATTCTCATGTTTAGAATTAGAACCATAGTAAGAAGGTGAACAAGAATATTCTTCAAAAATTTCCTCATTATCATCATCAAGCTCATAATCACTTTTCTCGCCATTAGATTCATCACAAGAAGAGTATTTGGAAGAGTCATACCTTGAAGCACACCATCTACAAAGTCATTTTTCAAAGCATAAGAGTCTTCATATTCACATTCTTCACCATAGGATCCATAACTTTCATTTGCTCCATGATCTTCACCATAGTAACTTTCATTATCCTCATAGCCATAATCTTCAAAATCATCATCACAAGAATCGTCCGAAGCTATAGAAGACATGCTTGCAACCAAAAGAAAGTAGCAACAAAATCAAAGTACCTCACAAATTCACTCAACACTCGTATATACACTCAAGGTCAAGGCTTTTAGACCTCACTCAATTAATCTCACCAACTATTGCCTTTTTCCTCTCAAAGGAATTTCCTCAAATCTCTTCAAGAACCAACAACCTAATTAACTCAAAGTAAGCATTCAAGTATCGATTCGGAGTAGAGTTTATGTAAATCAAGAAAGGATAATTAAAACTAAAGGACTTGAATCAAGAAATTCACAAAGAAAATAAAGAGAAAAGCAAAAATGAATTGGCAAGAAATGAATTTAAAGCACTCAATTACTAATACAAAGGATAAGAACAAGTCTATCCTAAAATATTAGCAAAAGATTAGTTATGAATGACGAGTAAAATCTAGAATCAACAAAAAAGTCATTCAAAATACCACAATTGGTCAAATCTATCTACACCCAACTCAAATCAAGTTTACCCAATCAATATAGAGCATTTTTAAGCATCACCCAATAGTTTTTGAAGTAAGAAATCAACTCAACCTTCAAAATTATACATAAAATTCGCACAAGAGAAATGACTCAATTTTTGAACTCAAAATTGACCCTAAATTCATCATTAGATCCCAAAATTAGAACCTAATATAGTTTACCCATGGTCAAAACAACTTAGATCCAAAAGATGAGGCCAGAATTGGCACAAAAAGAGCTCCAAACCTCAAATTTTTGCACTTTAAATAGTGCAAAAATTTCAACTCGAAAATGGGAGAAAATTGGACAAAATCAACTCCAAATGCTCTCAAATTTGATATTCAAGTACTTTAGACTATTTTCAACAAAGCTCAATAATATCCATTCAAAAATTACTACAATTTTCAGTCCATTTTTTTTTTCGGATTTCTTTTTTTTTTTTTTTTTTTTTTTTTTTGGATTTTCAAAAAAGATAATAAATCAAGGATTAAGAATTGTAGGAACAATTCTTTAGCGTTGCTCTGATACCCATTGATGTAAAATGATACACCAAAGATGAACACAACAAATAATGTAGAGATAGATTCAAAGGATTATCAAGAAAAGAAAGAAATTAGATTAGTGAGAATAGAAACTAGAAGAAAGAAAGGTTAATCTAACAATTAAATACACATATAATTACTAGATTAAATCATGGAGAAGAGAATGAACTCATACAAAGGATTCTTACCAAGAATTCAAGAAAAGTTCATGAAGAGATAAAAGGACATATCCCTAAGCTCACAAAGAAGTCTTCAATATCCAAAAACTAACTAATCAAATAAAATCGTAGTTTCTACTATTTATAATAGTAGATAAATTAACCTAAACTATTACAATAATATCCTTGAACTAAAAACAAGGAAAACAATGAAATTATTTTGTCTAGCCAAATAATTATTTAAAAGGCAGTCATCTGTTGCTTGAATTTCCACTTTAGTATATTATTGGCCTTCCATGCTTCTTTCATTAATTTTCTAAGGTCTTCAAAATATTTTGGATCTAATTGACGGTCTTCATATCTATGATGAATAATCCGTATTCCATCCTCTAGAGACTGCCAAAGGCGCCTAGAAGGACCTGGAGGCCTTCTAAAGAGGGCCATGGAGGCCAAGACCGTGGCCACAAACTTAAGGGATGCCATAACCGATCTTAAAGATTCCTTGGCAGTAAATAGGAAGGGACAAGTTCAACTAGAAAAGTCAGTTACTAGTGGTGTTCCAAGTGTGTGGTGAATCTAGTGAGTCTTGCTCATTCCAATGTCTTCTCTAACTAGATTCATTGCCTTCTTTACACAAACATAGCGAGCTAGCTGGCTGTTGGCACTTGCGAGAGTCCACCCACACTTCGGAATAAGGCTTAACCTAGCGTTTATCAAGGAGATACTCTTGCTAGGTGCTACTGGTGGACCTATATTGAGTCTAGGCCAATGACACTATTGCTGCTGTCAACATTTGGAGCATGATGGTTCAAGCTGTTGTAATAATCTTTCGCTTCTTCCTCTCAGCTAATAAAGTAAAGGAAGAAAACAAAAGTACATAGCTTAAGAAATGATTAGATTGTATGAAGGGTATTGTTGATTCATTGTTGTGGCTACATGTGATATTGTCCTTCCTATATATGAAAGATGTTCCAATTTTAACCAACCCTCAACTACATGAGGAGTTCCAGAGTTGCTTATGTTCTTACTAGAATTGTTGTCATTCAAAATTCTTTTTTGCTATTTGCCTGTAAATTTACTGTTCAAAAGTAAGGGAAAAAGAGTAACAGGGAGAATTTTGCAGCATTCAGGAGATAATAGAGCGTTATAAGAGGCATACTAAAGACAGAGTTCAACCTGAAAACCAAGCTTGGGCACAGAATCTGCAGGTAGAGCCTTGGTTTTGTGTCTCCTCCTTAGGATGAATTAGAAAGCAATCAGTAGTTTCTTGCAAAAAAGTTAATAAAGTCTTACTGTAGCTTACACAACAATGCAGTATATGCAGCATGAGGCAGCAAGTTTAATGAAGAAGATAGAGCTCCTTGAAACATCGAAAAGGTTCAATTAAACCTTACTCCAAAAGTTGTTGCATTGTCATTTCTGTCCCTTCCCTAGTAACTTTTAAAGACCCTTCTAAAACAAATGAAATTTGCATCAGGAAATTCTTGGGAGAAGGTCTGCAGTCCTGTACCCTTCAAGAAGTACAACAGATAGAAAAACAGTTGGAACGTAGTGTCAGCACCATCCGGGCACGAAAGGTTTCTTGATTAAAGTCTTAAGAAACGATATGTTCTTCTTATGAAGTGTCGGGAACTTGACATTTATCTTATCTTGTACTTTTCAGATTCAAGTTTTTAAGGAACAGGTTGAGCGACTAAAAGAAAAGGTAATGCCACATTTAATGATTTATTTTGAGCTTCAATTCCTATGAAGGTACACAACAATATGAGTTACAATTCATGCATAATGCAGTTGTTTAAACATTGAATTCAAGATATCTATAGGCATGACTTTGTCGAATGTCAATGTCTCTGTCGAAGAATTTCTAAATGCTTTACTACTTGTTTGCTTAATGCTTCCCTTTCTTACAAATCCAGGAGAAAATCCTTGCTGCTGAAAATGCAAAACTGAGGGAGAAGGTGTATTTTTCATTTCCTTAGATCAACCTTAGTATATTCTTCTTCTTTTCAACTCTTCAACCCTAATTCATAGTCGGGTATAAAACTAACTTATATGGTGCCTATGTTTTTAGTTTGGTGGCCTTCAACAGAGACAAACACCAAGTGGAGAGAAGGAAGGAGAAGCTGTTTATACAGATGGTAGCGAAAAATCAGATGTGGAAACTGAATTGTTTATAGGACCACCGGAGTGCAGAGTAAGGCGTCTCTTACAGAATTGATTGGTGAAATATCTTCTTGCGTATCTGCAGTTAAAGGGTATATAATCAATTGTCAAATAGTCTTCATGCTAAATAATTGTGCATTTGAGAAAGCAAACTAATTAGGCTTATGTCTCTTAGGCACAGCTGATGGAACTTTTGATCAGTTCTGAGATGGTTTGTACTAAGGATGTGTATTAATTTGATTTCCTTTGATTGACAGTCATAGTAATAAACTCTTCTGCTTGCTGCTTTCATATTTGTGGGACAATTATATAGTTCTAACAATATTCTGATTGTTGTATATGTCAAGAAAATCTTAAGAATCATGGCTATTGACTGTCTTGCTTGCCTCTTGTTCATTTTGCTAGACTATTTCTTTACATCAAAACCAAACATATAAAAGAAAGATCTCTTCCATCAAAACCATATAAATCAGAAAACATTGTGACAATGGGGAGGTTAGTTTTACCCCCTTGTGTCAACTGCTTCACCATTCACTCTTCCTTGAAATTCCTGCAAAAGTTGATCTTCCCGGCCAGTTTCATTTAGGAAACAGAAGGAAATTGTATAAACTGAGTTGAGAAAAAATAGTGATAACGATATTAGAAGTGAAGCTCTTAAAGTAATAACGATTTTCTGCCAAAGTTGCAATGGGTAATAACACTGACCTGTGTTAGTAACTACAGCCCCCATCTTCAGTTACCGGCAAAAGATTAAAATTTGGGTGGAAAAGATTAGTCATTACAACATTGTCATCGAATGCATCATCGATATTAGTTGAGAATGTGATTTCGTCCTCCTGCTGATATAGAACACATAAAAGGAATAGTCTACTTGCCCCGGATATATTGTTAGTAAGATGCATTTACCTCGGTTATGTCAGCTAATTGGTCCCAAATGCTCATGATGCCTTTACACGATCGAGCAGCCTCTGTTGATGGCCGTAAG
Source organism: Jaltomata sinuosa (assembly GCA_003996215.1). Classification (NCBI taxonomy): domain Eukaryota; kingdom Viridiplantae; phylum Streptophyta; class Magnoliopsida; order Solanales; family Solanaceae; genus Jaltomata; species Jaltomata sinuosa. Next base: position 491,525 of record QJPP01000001.1, on the reverse strand, counting down.
GGCAATATTTGCAGCAAAGTGAGCTGACCTGCTAAATGTTTCAAGCAATTAGCACCTTGTACAAAGAAACATAAAGTGTATTTACCTTCTGAATGAGAGATCTTTGTCCAGCTCTGTTTCAGTAAGGAGCATTCACCAATTGAAAAAAAAAACATGAAAATCTCTGTCATTACATTCATAACAGTTACCAGATCCCCTCTGCTGAACCTTTTCTTATCTCCTCTACAGGCATCGCGCTCCAAACTGATGGCGACGCTTGCCTGAAGTATCAACATGTTTCTCTTTTAAGATATGGCTAGTGTATGACCAAATAGCCTATCTACAAGCACAAGATAAGAGTAAGACAGGGTACATATCACCCTTCCCAGATCTCACTTGTGAGATTACACTCAATATGTTGTTGTTACTAGTAAATGACCAAATTCATCTTCACCTACCAGAAAAACAAAAATGAATTCTTCCCGAGGAATACCACAGGACCTAAATTAAATAAATAAAAGTGTCCTTTCAACAGTACATATACAAGGATTCATGAATAAAACATTTCGATATGCTTAACCCAAAAAGATGTAATATCCATATATGACAAAATTTTAGGACCCGTTTGATCATAAAAATTATTTACTTTTTTCCAGAATAATTTCAAAATCAATATTTAGTTATAAAGAGTTGGATTCCAAATTCGCTCCAAACATGTTTTCTAACTCCATCTTCATAAATTCCAAATAAAAACATTTTTTCTCTCCTTTGCAGAAAGTATAACCAAATACAATTCATCTTCAACTCCAACTTCAAAATTTTCATATAAAGTGAAAAAATATTTGTAATCTATGGCCAAACGCCTATTAAAAGATTTCTTTTGAATTGTGTGATGAAATGATTAAGATGAAATTTCTCCTAATTGTTGGGAGAATGTTGAAAATAATCACAGTCAATAAGGAGTCGTTTGGTTGCCTCGGCTTTCATATCCAACATTGGTCTGGGTTCGTTTTTATTATAGTGAATATCAAAACCATACCTAAAGTATACTCTTTTTTTGAGTTTCATACCTAAAGTATTGAAAGTGTAAGTTTCATACTTAAACTATCAATTATTAGTTTGAGAAATACACATCAACGCTGACTGAACCAAGTATTTGTATACATAAACACATTTAGGTGTGTCTGGCCATTAAATATTATTATGATGTGACATATTTTTATTTTTTTAGCTGATATTTCATTTTTATAAATTTTTCAATTGATTTTACCCTAAAGTCTCCCTTCTTCTTCATTATTTCTCAACACGGTGAATATTTAATTTTTAATATAATATTAATAATTTATTTATTTTTTGTCAAGGTTGAAAAAAAATTCACGCGGAGTGCCACGTGGCAGGATTTTTATACAAAAGAGAAAGTGTAGCACACACACTATCACATATTAGTTGAGACATATTTCTCAAACTAATGAATAATAGTTTAGGTATGAAACTCACATTCCAATACTTTAGGTATGAAACTCAAAAAAGAGAAATTCATTTAGGTGTATTTTTGATATTTCACTCTTTAAATAATATATTTCGTATAAGTGTGTGTAAACATTGATTATATTTATTTATACTAGAGAAACCTTCCGGTCATCACAACATCTTCATTTATTTGACTCTAGCTATTTACTCTAAAAATAGTTAATTAATATCTTTTCCATCATATTTTAATTTTAATTTTTTTTAAAAAGACACAAAAAGAGAAAAAGAACACGAAAACTAAACTTAAAGAACCGGCAAACCAAGAAAAAGTTTAGGGTGTTAGTTTGAGGGGTATTTATTAGCCAAAAAAATAAGTTGGAGATATTTCTAGATCAATAGGTGGATGAAGCTTAGGATATTTGTGAACCATTTTCCATAAGTTAGGAGTATCTTTGGCCTTTTTATGCTCTTGGAATAATAATATAATTATGATATTCCAAAAATTGTCAAACTGGCCTTCATTAGACCAAACCAGAAACCATGCATTACCAATTAATTTATTGAGAAAATGGAAAAGCTTATAAAGTTGTAAACACTTACTAAAATTATACATTACTATATGACAAGCACTTCAAATCATAAATATGCCACTTAATTATTTTTTAGTCTGAATAACATGAAGCAAAAACTTGTACTAGTATATATTATCCCCACAAGTAGAAATAGAAATCAAAGACCCCAGCCATGGATGATGTTGCTCTCAACAGCCATGCTCCTTGACCCTGAGGCTCCATCTCCAGCCATATACTGATGATACCTGCAGGTACATTAATATTACAATTTAAATCATCAAGATGGTGCAATTTATGTGACACTTTTCGCTTATCGAGAGTTAATTTAACTAATATCTGAAGCTAAATTGAATTAGATCAACTCAATATTTTAAAACAACAATTTAGACATTTAAAAATTATATGTGAAAAGTACTAGTATAAGTTGTACTTTTTCTCATGCTAATATGAAGAACAAAAAATACATCTTAAAATCTTGATCAAAATTCACATGACTTGAATCTCGAAAAGCGAAATTGTCACATAAATTGATAAAGATAAAGAAGGGGATTCAAAAATGTTGAATCCTTTTTGTCACCACGCTGGAAGCTTTCATAACATCAGAAATATACATAAAACAAATTAATCTATACGCAATATATGTTCCATTTGACAATATACTAGGCTAGAAAGGAAACAAACCTCACAATATTACAAGAACATTTTTTTCTTTTTTAGGATAGGTAATATAATTTATTAAATTTATGATTGAGAAATTCATTTGGAGTCAATCGCAACCTTCAAAATTTAGGTATGATAGGCCCTATATGGTGACTCTCATCTCCTCTCAACACCTAGGTAAGTCATCCCACGTAATTCTAAGTACTTTTCAGTATTTCTAACACCCATATGTGAATCCTTAACGCAATTCTAACCTAAGATCATAGGATTTTCGAAGCAATCCTTCTCAAAGGTTCAACCATAGAGTTTTGAACGTTCTTCGCCAAAGTTCAGATTTTTATTCGTGATTTAGGAGTGGTTAACATATGTAAGACTATCTCACGTGCAGGAAAGTCATTGTTCTTCCCCACTCCACGTTCTTCATATTTAAGAAATCTCTTCCATGATTAATTGAGTTAGATCAAATTACGAAAGTTATGAACTTGTCCATGTTATTTCGCTATGAATGCCATGAACTCCTTGCCATATCATTTTTATTGAATTAGAGGCTTCATAGATAGATTAGAATGTTTAATGATGTAAACAATGACAAATCTCTCTACTAATTGGATATTACAATTTTGATGTTTTGAAACTTAGTGAAAGGTTATGAATGGAATTCCTTTCATAAAGAATCTTATTTTATGATATGGGATTTATTTCATTCTATTCCCCACATGTCTCGTGATAAGGTTATGTTAGCTGGTTCACTCAGGCAAGTTAAGGCATCAAATGCCGGTCTCGCCTAGGCAAAGGGTTGGAGCGCAACTATTTTGGTGAGACGGTCACTCAACTTAGGTAATTGATCATCAAAGTCATCTAATTTTTTTAATCTTCCAAAAGTCATTTTACGTTACCTAATTAACTTGAATGGTCATCTTCATCGAATTTTGTATGTTTCCTAGGAGATTTAATGATGTGGCAAGTTTAATTTTAAGAAGAAAAAAATAGCTAAAACACTAATTAAGAATCTGGACCAATTAAAAATCCAACCCAACCTAAAATTGACTCGATACCTGACCTGACCCATCCCATGAGTTAACCAAAATATGAGCGCTAGGGCATTTTTTAAGAATAGAAAGGGATGAGATCAGGTCAAGTAGACTTGTGCATGAATCGGTTCGGTTTGATTTTTATCATCATCGAATTGAAATTTCAAATTTTGATTTGTTAAAATCCTCATTCTAACTCGATTTGTTCTAAGTTCAATTCGATTTACTTTTTATTATTTTGATTCGATTTTACAAATCGATTTGTTCGATTTCGAAATTTCAACAAGCAACTATTTTCATTTCAATTTTAGGGCAAACATCAAACATAAAAGTTAGGGCAAAAGAAAGAGACATGTATGATCAAGCACATCGAGCGGTATCATTTGTTCATCAGGTCCAAATAGTTTGGAAAAAAAGAAAGAGACGTGTATAAAAAAAATGGATTTGGAGCGAAAGAGATTGAGAGAAAAAATGAATGAAGAGAGGTATGTAATATGTAAAGAGAGGCGCATTGGATCTGTAAATTAAAATAGTATAGATTGGGTCTAGGCCCTGGCTATACGCTTATACCTAGTTACCTATCGTATATATGTCGCCTATATATAGTTCAGATTGTAAACACACCCATGGAAATTCGAATTGATCCAATTTGTCAAGTATTAGGTCTGTTTTGGGTTAATTCCTAAATTGATTCAGGTTCTTAATTCATGTTTTAACAAAAGTTAAGTGAGCAATCAACTAATAATTTGATGAAAGTAATGGAGGTATACCCTATTTGAAGCACTGGATCAGGTTGTTCACAGTCCATGTGATTTGATTGAGAATGGTGGACATGAAAGGTGCTGCTTCCAGCTTCTGCTGATGCATCAGAATTCCATGGAAAAGGAATAGCCCTAAGTCCTTGTCCTTCAGCCTCAAACTGCCAACATAGAAAAACCAAACTATTCACTACATATGGACTCAACAAAACAGCAGAACATATACATGTTCTTGAGTCCTACGTATCTTGGACTCTCCAAAAATATTGCCGCGTATTTATGTCAGATCCTTCAAAAATATAAGGATCTGCCACGCACTCGACAGTATTTTGAAGAATTCAAACAACATTGTGTTCTTCAAGTTGAATGAGTACGTACCGATGATAGTTCTAGAGAAACCTTAATCTTCAGCTGCTTGTTCATGTCACCAAGATGACGCTCCTGATAACATAACCATTATCATGTCAAAATAGATACTAGTAATTACAATGTTTTTTTTTTTTAACATCAATTGTTGTTCCTCACCTGCCCAGCTAACTCAAAATTCATAAGCTAGCATTTGAAAATGAGAGATTAAATACATGTCCATAAAAAAAAAAAAAAAAAAATACATGTCCATATATCGGATTTAGGATTTGAATTTTATGGGTTCAAATTTAGAATTCTAACACTTTCATCAAATTTTCTGAGTTCAGAATCTATTATTTGTATATAATTAGTGAATCTTTTAACATATATACATCGTCTAAGCCAAAATCTACGGGTTGAGATGACCCATAGCTAATACGTTGGATACTCCCCTATATACGACCAATTGGCAAGATGTATGTATGATGATACTGGGCCCACCTCAAACTCTTTCTACCCCACTTATACGTAATTCTATGATCATAGTTATTTAGGTGGCATTCGGAATAACTATTTTTTTTTTAATGAAAAGAGATCTCAGATCAAAGATTATCGACATGTCTCACCAACTAAATGAAAGGGTGTTGTCACAATGTAGTTGGGACTTATCAGTTACCATGCATGACACAAAAAGACATCAAAAAGGCTCAGCAAGTCCTTTATAATGGGTACAAATTATACTGTACACTCCTCCTGTAGTGGACTGCTCTTTACAACATAGTATTTTCATAAGATTAAAATCCTACTCTTAATTAATCACCAATCTTTTGCATCCAAATATATGTGTATATATATTACTAGTATTCTTCTTTCTGCATATTCTATCTTACCTTTCTACGGAGCTCCTCCATCTGTTCCATCATTATTTGTGTCTACACAACGCAGAAACCAATGTTTAGTACCAAAAGTAAAAAATTCTACATATCGTATGGAAAAAATTTAATTTTTAACTCACACAACTGACACTAGTTGTTTGAAATTCCTTTTTATTTCACAAAAAAAAAAAGGTAGATCCAAAGATTGTGAACCTAAAAGAGTTAGATTTGGATACTCAACTAATATCGATTGTGTGAAGCACATAATGAAGTTTTTCATATCGTATGTAATAATTATAAAAGATGGTAATTATGTACAACTCAAAGAATTGAAATTACCCATGATGTTTCTGAAAATAGTATCATACCTTTGACATTTTTCCAGTATTTTCTTTTTTTTTAAATGATCTTTTGTCCTTGTTTCATGTACCTTTTCTTTGTGTTCAAGTTTAATCATAAAGGTTAGTTTGGGCCTCTTTTTGTGTCTAAACAAATCTAAATAATGTACATATATACACTTATTAAGTTATTAAAAACAATTGAATATAGTACCTTTCTTTGCCTAGCTTGTGCAAGTGCACCTTCAAGTTGTTTCTCAAGATTTTGCAGCTCCTTTACACTCAGTGCCCCAAGATCTTCACCAAGCAAGTGCCTTCAATATGTGTTAGCAATAACATCTCAGAAAACTTAACACACTTTCAAGGATATGTGAATATTGTGTTGTCAATTACTCTTCTTTTCTGCATGTTTTTCTCCTGTATCCTCTTTCTTCCCTTGTATATTTCTTTCCCCTTTTAACATTTTATATAATCAATAATTGTTTATTTCGTTACTAAACCTGTCAAATTAGGTCTTGGGTCTAACTCACGCCCCAAAAGCTAGGCCCAAGACCTAATTTGACATGGTATCAGAGTCAGGTCCGTTATGGGCATCTCCCAGACCATGCAAGGGAGTTGTGAATATACTCCCGGTCCTCGAAGGCCACGCTCCAAACCGGATAGTAGAACGCCAGATAAAAGAATGTCTAGATCCGGGCATGAGGGGTTGTTGATAAATGGAATGGAATCCCACATCGTATCGGGACGAGATCATGTACTCCTTATAAGGTTTGGACAATCCTCATTTCTTTGAGCTAGCGTTTGGAGGGTAAGTTAGGCTCAATATCTAATTTGACAGAAACTCAGAGAGTGGTACATGTATGTACAAAAAAAAAAGGTGACAATTAAGAAGTGTTTGAATAAGCAATTGACATAACCTTTGAGTTCTTTGAAGGGCTTCAAACTTGGCCTTTAATTTTGAGACCTCTTGGTACCAGCTCTAAAATTTACAACAACAAAAAAACAAATTATGCTTAGGAAGAATTAACCATAATAAATTATCATAAAAGTTACTACAATTTTTTTCCAACTTAAAGTTAGTACAATTCTAAAACTGTGATAATAATAGGCCAATAATTGATTGTTTTTTTTGGAAACATAGAATATAAACTTCAAACCTGTGTTTCTCTTTCACCACAATTGTCTTGAGGATTAAGGCAACAGCGTTGGTACCTCTCAAGGGTTTTATTGATACTGCCAACAAAAGAAACACATTATTCAAAATATTACTTTTCGTTCCAAATAAATGTTCTTGTTGTTTCAATTAATTAAGCGAGACGTTTAAGGAGATATAAAGGATAATTAATTAGACAAATACCCATTAAGGCACCTTCTTGAGTGTAAAACCTCAAAAGACAGATAATATTACACAAAACATGGAAAGATATCAACATACAATAATGTACACAACATGATTTTGCACAGAGGTCATACAAGGTGGTTTTTTTGGTGCTTCACAGAAAAAAAAAAGTTTTTGTCGCTTGTTTACTTATTACTCCACTCGTTTCAATTTGTTTGTCTGGTTTTAACTTGACATGAAATTTATAAAAATAAAGAAATCTTTTGAATTTTATGATCATAAACTAAATATATGTAGAATGTATCAAAATGTCATTTAATCTTGTAATCTTAAACATGTCATATCTAATATAAAAAATTGAAATTAAAAAATTGTCAAGAAAAAAAGATACATTTTTTAAACGGATTAAAGAAAAAATAAGACAAACAAATTGAAATAGAATGAGTATATTACTAAATAATGTGTATGGGAGGATGAAGCATGTACCAAATTCAATTTCCACTATCATATTCAACACATCTTTAAGATAATTGCACTATATTTAAGCTACTGCCTATAATGTTTAATAGTTTACATTTTTAGATTAGATGTTCATACATTTCAATATGATATCAGAGCAACAAAATTTTCAAAAAAAAATAACACATGCCTAGCCATGAAAAAGAAGGCTCAACTAACCATCCATTTCCACCCAAAATCAAAAAGAAACAAAAACAAACAAACAAAAACTCTTAAGAATAGAAAACCATTGAATATATAATGGGCAAAAAGAAGGCATACAGCAGAATAATAAAACAGTAGAGGCAAAAGCTGGAAGAGTACACAAGGATTAAAATAGCAAAAGTCTTCTCATTTCTATTCATTGGCTCCATTTTTATTTAATTGGCCATAAGTACAGCAAGATGTTGTCTTTTTCCTTCTTCCAACCTTCCATATTTGGAAAGTGGAAAAAGACTTGACAAAAAAAAAGTGGAAAAAGAAATTCATTTTGGCAATTCCTTAAGCATAATTAGAAACATAAACAAAACCATTTAGACATAGAATTAAGGATTTAAAACTGCCAATCAGGTTTTCCTTTTTGTCTTAAATAAACAAAGATCACATTTTTCTCCATACAAAACCCTAATTCTAAACAAAAGGTGCTACATGGTAGTACAAATGTGATTATGAAGAAAAAGAACTTTGTAGTTGGCCACTACATTTTTTCTTGTAATTTTCTTGATAGATCACAAAAAAAATTATGCAAAAGAGGCCTCCCTCTTCAACAAAGAAGCAATTTTTCTTTAATACAATCATTTTTTTCAACAAAATGAGAACAAAGAAATGATGTGAAAAGATTGAAGAATATGAAAAAGAACATATGTACAAACATAACCTTTGCAAAGAAACCTGAAGAGGAAAGAAAACATAAGCAAAAGGATGAAAAAAAATTGGACCTTTCACAGTGACAAGTTTAAATAAAAGTAGTCAGTTTCATAACATGATGAGCTGGAAGCAAAGTTCAAGAATCTCATAAGGCTTATCAGTAATGAGTATACACACTTAAACCAGCCCTGGCATTAATAAGTTTCACCAAAATGGGAAGAAAAAAAGAGATCTTGATCAGTTCTTGGGGTTTGGGAAATGATAAAGAAAACTCCTTTTCTTACATAGAAAAGTAGCAATCAGATCATATACTTACCTGTAAAACTGATAAATGCAATATCTCAAATATGAACAAATTCCCTTCTCACAGGCATGCCAGTACTATTTTTTTTGATGATGTGCAGTGCAGTACACAATGCTCTCTTTTACACAAAGGATAATTTGGTTCACAACAGAAGAAAAATCTCTGAGTTTGGTAATAGTAGAAAAATCAGTGAAGAAACCTCAAGATCTAAGAATGAAAAAGGTATAAGAAGACAAAGTTTGAAACTTTGTGATGTTTTAGAACCATTGGACTAATAAGTGCACCAAGAAACTCCATAAGCATTAAAGAAAAAGATGAAAGGGAATAGTAGGAACAAAATGGAGAGAAACCCTAGATCTTGGTCAGTTAGCCAAAAGGGTTGGAAGAAGTTTCTGGGACTGAGTGAGAGAGCACACACTGCAGTCCTTACTACTCTGATCTTTTCTATCTCTACTCAAAACCATTGAAACGTGTCAATTTCCCATTGGTAAAACCAAACCCCCCCTTCACCACATTTTGATCAAACATACAACTGAGAAAAGAAAGAAAACTCAAGAGAGATCCAAATCTGAAAACTCCACTTAACAGACAACAGATAAAAATAAGTTGGTGCTTGTGTAAAGTGCTGCAAAACCCAATACCAATTTAGCAAATCTATTTCTCCCCAAAAAAAAAATTAAAAAAATCAAGAGTAATTAGAACCCACTCTCCCACATAAACGGAAAACAACTGACCTCACTCTGTCTTTCTCTCTCTCTGTGTGTTTATCTTTCTTTATATATATACATATGATGAACCCCATATGAAAACAAACATAAAGCTGTAATCTTTTTATGATTTAGAAGAGCCCCATATCAAGAATTAGCTATTAAGACCCCCCCTTGACACACTTTCATGTATAAAAAAGCTTAGTATATATCTGATGAACCCCATATGAAAACAAACATAAAGATGTGATCTTTTTATGATTTAGAAGAACCCCATATCAAGAATTAGCTATTAAGAGCCCACACAAAGTAAACTTGACACACTTTTCATGTATAAAAAAGCTTAGTGTATACATATATATACCCTGCACTACCAAACTCATAGAGCTTTCCACGACTAGAGAAGATTATGAGAGCAACTTCAGCATCACAAAGCACTGAAAGTTCATAAGCTTTCTTCAACAAACCATTCCTCCTTTTAGAGAATGTCACTTGACGGTTGATTTTGTTCTCTATTCTCTTTAGTTCCACTCTCCCTCTCCCCATTTTTTTCTTCTTCTTCCAAATGGAGGAGCAAATGCTATGGGGATATGAAGCTAAGGTCACCTTTGTATGGAGGAGAATTATGTTATGATCAGTAAATGAATAGGGAAAAACAAGGAGAGGTGGGGTTAGCAATAAAATAAAAGGTACTACAAAATTTCCTCTTATCCTTATAAATGTGGAAGCTAAGTGAAAGGCTCAATCTTGGATCTTCCTCTTGCAAGAAAATGGTAACCTAATAATTCTTCTTTTGCTTCATTCTTTTATATAAAAATCCTAAGAAAAAATTTGCTCTATATTGTTTCCTAAAAAAAACTCTTTTCGTGTTGTTGTAAGAAACTTTGTTACCTTCTCTTTTGGGGTAAAAGAAACCTGGTCACAGACCACTAGTAATTTATTTCATGAGAAGATAAATTAAAAGGGAGGAGGGACCTTCCAATTTTCAAAAAATGATGATGAAAAAAGTGAATAAGTGGTCCAAGAAATTAGGCTCAATGAATTCAAAAGCTCAAAATTCAGATAGTTTCTGCTCATTTGTGTTAAGACATAACAAAGTTTGATAGTAGCAGCCAACTAATATTTTGGACCATCTTATTAATTGTTGAGAGACAAAGGCTCACATCAAATATTGTACTCATTTATTCAAGATTATTTAATTTGTCAAGAATATTATTATAATTTTTTCAAAAAAAATGCATGGGCCAATTTAGCAACCATAATTTCTTTTAAGGGCTTAATTTGTTTAGAACTTCATGCCAAATGGAGTTTGTTGCATTAGAGAAGATCAATAATTGCCAAAAGGATACTAATTATCTAAAATTATAAGAAACCTAGCTTGTTCTATTTATGCCTAGTGAAAGCAAAGGGTTGTTAATGAAGTACTTGTCTTGTAGTTAGGAAGTATTTTAGGAATTCCTAGGCTATAGTGGTTGGCTAATTACTAAGAATTTGCAATCAATTAAGGAATCATAAATCATAATCAAATTGACATGTGCTATATCTTTAAGAGAAATATTTACCATATTGCACTTCATTCTTTAAGTCAATTTAACTAGTATCATCTATCAAATTATTGAGTTTAATTTTTATACACAGATGATAATAAATATTTTTTATACTATCAAATTAGGATAGTTCACACTGGTACACATTGATTGTAAATGGTAGCAGACATGTCTTTAAATCACTCATCAACACAATGTTTCCCTTCTACGTTCAAGAGTTCATGGAAGTATGTTTGTCGTTTTCATCTTATAATGTGCCTCTTCCATCAATACTTTGTCCCCCTCGTCTTTGATGCACTTCCTTTGACAAAGGTCATAGGTCTTGTTCTCTTTCACCTTGGCTAGCATATACATAAATCAATTGAAGAAAGGAGAGAAATAACACAAAATGGAGTTGTACTAATATCAATAAGCATGAAAATGACTGCTCTATTTTGTAGATGATGAATGGCTCTTTTTTCATAAAATCAAAACCAATTCTAAATAGGAATCAAAACTAATTCCAAGTAGAAGTTAAAGTCAATTCTAAGAGCATGATTGGATTTGCTTAAAAAATAGTTTTTAAGCAGATGTGATTAAAAGCTAAAAAGAAGTGATGAAATTGATGTGTTTGGTAAATAAGTGTTGTCAAACACTTTTTTGGTGTAGGAGAAAGGGAAAGATAGAGAAGCAGCAATGAGAACGAGAGAAAAGAGAGTACTTCCAATATAAGGGATGAAAAGAGAGGGTAGTGTTGAATATACGGAAAAATATAAGGGATGAAAGGGTAAGTATATTGGTCAAAATTTAAAAAAAAAACAATTTAAAAACAAAAGGCCGAGTGTGGGGGAGGGGGCATTTTTCCAATTTTTAACTTTTAACTTTTAACTTTTTTTAATCAGTTTTTAGTTTGGGTTCATTGATTTCTGCTTTACAGTTGAAGTAATTGAACTAGTGTGGCTACATAATATTGGGTACATTAATCAAAAATTACTATCCATAAATATATATTAATTAAACTTTAAACATCTTTAATTAGTGAAATTTCTGACTGCGTCATAAGTTACTCTTTTCTATAACTCATAAAACCTCATAAACATTAATTTGTAGAAAGTGAAGTAAGATGAAGTATATGGGTTTAAAATTTAAAAAAAACATAAAAAAAGTACAAAGAGTCAAAGAGAAGTTGAGAATATCTTCAATGTGGGAATCAATAGCCACCAATTAATGAAATTGATGTACTACGTTGTATAGTGACTGACTATTCCCACCCATCATTTAAATTTTACAAAAAAATAAAAATAAAAAAAATGTTTCGGGTGAATAGATTGTTTATACCATATATAGAATAATTATATTAAAAGTAATTAGTTACTACTATTATCGACTTTTTAGACTAGTGATTTTTTATAAAATTATGTGTATTTAAAAATTTATAATATAATATATATCACATATATTTATTTATAAAAGAAACATAAAGTTACGACGTCTTAGGATATTTCGATACATTGTTTATTAATTATAGTTTGCTTATTTGGTAAAATTATATAAGAATTACGTTGAAGAAGTTTTGATAGTCTTCACAAATTATGAGATTTTAATATATGCTTCTGAGAATAAATACAATTAAAGAAATCAAAATTGCATGTCTAACCAAAAATTTCAATTTAAAGTTGAGAAATATATATATGGGTTTAAAATGAAAAGGCAAAAAAAGTACAAAGAGAAGTTGAGAATATCTTCAAAGTGGGGATCAATAGCCACCATCCATTACTAACAAGGTATAAACTTTACTCATTGTTTTAAGATCCTACAACTAATTAAACCAATTAATGAAATTGTTGTACGTACTACCTAAAGTCCAAAGATGGACTCATAGCTTTTTAGCTTATAAATTAAAAAACATAGATTAGAAATTTTAATATATGACTTTTGATTTATTTTTGTCTTTAACTTAAAAATAAGTGTTTAAACACATTTTTTTATTTTATTCAAACACTATAAAAATACTTAAAAGTTATTTTGACTTAAAACACTGCTCGTAGTATAGTTACCGAAGATTCCCGCCCACATTCACGTCTTAATTAGAGCCAACCAATAGTAAGAAGAACATGTACTAAAAGGAGTCGATAGATTTTTGGTGAATAAGAGTTTAATTTTACGATAATTTAATGTACTAAATTGTTTCACCTATCGCTTGAAAAAAATCGGTTGATTACTCAGATTCTTTCATATGATATTAGAATTCTCTTTTCTATCGATCTCAATTAAGTTATCGAGCCGCTAAATTAATATACTCCCACCCCCCTGCCCCCTGCCCTTGAACCTGCAGATACCCTCACTATTAAGTCGATTAATTAAGAAGTACGTACAAAATAAAAGAATCAACTCTGACTCTAGCAGAGGATCTAGTTCCACAACAATCCGCTTATCTTTCAGCGCCTAATTTTGTCTCCCCTACTCCTCTTCTGGTTGTGCCATTACCAAAAGCATCTGTTCACGTTCGTAGTTGCAATAAGTTTTCTTTTGAGTTTCGAGATTGGCTTGGTCTTCAGTCTACCCTAATGAAACCTAAAATCTCACTCCCAAAATCAAGCAATAAGAACGTAGTAAATATATATATATATATATTGTAAAGCTTAGAACCAGGTTGTATTAGAGTAGTACTGTACTACTGAGTTGTTCTTTCGTCCCACGAGCAGACAAAATGGCAAGTCTTTTCCCTTCCTACTAGGCTTTGCTGATGTTTCTTTCTTCTTCTTCTTTTTCTTAAAAGACAAATAAAGAAACAAAATCAGTGAAGAAATGAACCAGATCTAACACTTTGGTGTCCATCACTTCAATCGTTACAATTTAGCGTTTGTTTATAAAATTTGCACAAAATAGATTGTCCGTACCATATATAAGGAAAGTAACTAGTTATTTCTATTATTGACTTTTTGGACTAGTTTTTTTTTTGTAACAGTAATTATGTGTATTTAAAAGTTTGTAATAGAATATAATCGTAAACATTTATTTATAAGAGAATCATGGAGATATGCGATTTATTACTGTGGTATCTTAATTAGGATATTCCAATACCTTGTTTATGAACTATGGTTTGTTCATTTGGTAAGATTGTATAAGAGTTACGTTGAAGAAGTTTTGATAGTTTTCACAAATTGTGGGGGGGGGGGGGGGGTTTATGTTTATGAGAATAAATACAACTAAATAAATCAAAATTGTGTATCCAAACAAAATTTCAACTTCAAATCAACCACAACTAATTTGAAATCATGTCCAAACGTACACCCTTACACTACTTAATCAATTGATTTCTAGTATTTCACCAATCCTGTTTTTAATAATTCTTGTCAGGTAATTCTTTCTTTAAATAATTTGTTCAAAAAAAAAAAAGAATAAAACTACAAATTGAGGGAAGGCAGGATGCATAGGTTTGGCATGAATCTTGGGACAAATATAATAGAGGGAAGACTAAGATATACATTGAATAATATGTATATATTTTTCATTTTAATTTCTATGGGAGTGGGGTGGCAGTGGCAGTGCATGTAAAGTCATGTGATCATACTGCAAATATTTCTCATTTTGGTTGTTTCCAGCACCACCCAATTTTTAGACGCTTCTTCCTATTTTGGCAACTTTCTTTTTTAACCCTTCTCTTTTCCTTTTCCAACCAATTTTTGACACTAGTTTTTGGAGTCTATAAAAGTAATATCATATAATTAAAGGTGGAATTTGGTCGTGGTAAAATGAATAGGATCCTTCTATAATACTATTAATCAAAGGTTTTAGGTTTTAGTTTCGAAATTATTGCCTCCTTTAATCGGTCTTACATAATGTAAATAAGAATTAATTGAAACTTCAAAACAGATATTGAACATGTTTACCGTGAAAACGGTATAGTTAAATTTGTAGATGAGGTCAAGAGCACGTGAGTTAGATCTAGATACGTTTAGGACCCGTTAATTACAAGCGGATCGATTAACTAAGTGATGCAATAATATATGTAAAACTAAATGAAAGCAGGAAGAAACTATGAACAGTAAAGGATTCATGCAAAGGGACTCTTGAGGACGTTTCTCGGGGGTCAAAGTTCGTCCACGGGAGTCCAAGAACAACAAAGAAAAATACGAAGGCTAAAGCTTAGAGAACAAAGCAGAAATACGTTGTATTCTGTATTAGGTTACAAATTGTGGGATGCCTTTTCAACCGAGAGAAAATCCTTATTTATAGGTTATATATGTAAGACTAGTGACCAATCAGAGATCTGCTCCCCTCGAGTATCTTTACCCAACACCGAACATTTGACGGAAACAAAAGAAAAAGGTAAGGGTGAACAATAAGATTTTAATTTAGTGAATGCATTTATAGTAACTTCTTCGAGATAATGATGATCGAGTATATATAGCGTCGATTAACGATGGCGTGATCCTACACTACGTAGGGACGTTGGTTATGTTAATCATTTATTTATATTCTATTTGGACCCATTATTTCATTTCAATATAAGTATTATTGACTAAAAGTATGTCATTTATAACAAAATTAAGGTTTTCCTTAAGATTATGATAAGTTATATAAATCTCAAATTTATCCGTACGTGCTACAACTAACATCAAGTTGTTGACAAACATTGAATCAAATGTGACTATTACACATCTAAGCCATTATCCTAACTAGTAATTTGTTACTTAACAAACATTGAATCCATTAATTATAAAGGATATTTGCTACCTTTCTGTTCTATTATTCTTAGCTTAGAGTACTTTAACAAAAATAAATATATTAAAGAAAAACACTCACATTGATGAATTAAATATTTAAAAATTTAAATGTCCAAGCAAGATAGTGAATGCGTCGCCCTATCTCTTAGCATTACAATGTCACATTTGAAATTGAACACTTGACGTACGTAGGGTTTTTAATGAATGGGGACCCTATAAATATAATGGAGATAAGATATAGAAACACATTTAAATTATGATGAAATTGTCGATTATACCTCTAAACTATGCGAAGAGATGCAAATGGTTTAAATTTATAATTGATAACTTCACCATAATTTAAATGTGTTTCAATATCTTTCCTCTGTATAATGATCATATACATGTCCTTGCATAGAACACATCAAATTATTTGATCTATTCTAATGTCAAGTGCAGTCTATAACTCCCTTTCACTTTCCCCTCATTGATATGACTTTACACCTTCACTAGTTTGTAACACTACGTACATATACGTACTCTCTTATTTCTCTTTATTAGAGTAGTGTATATTAATTTCTTTTTAATTTACATTGGTATATTATGACTATATATATCTTAATTATATAACCTACTCGGATTGAATTCTGCAATTGATTCTGATTTTGTTTAAATAACTAATCAATTTTATACCCAACCATTTGAGTTTCATATAAAAAATCATGAACAAAGATAAAACTATTTGATTTTCTTAACCGTAACATCTTCACATAAAATAAGATGGAGAATGTATAATTAATACTTATACATCACATTACAATATAGGGACATTTTCTAATTGAAATTTGTCTCTTTACAATCTTGTTCGTAAGATCGAACCACCTTAAGTGGGAGATTTGGTAAAAGTCTAGCGCGTCTCACGTGATGTGTGGATTAGCTAGGCGCACTTCACGGATCGAATCCAAATGTAACTTACAACAGACTTTGATTTAGTCGAGCTGATACAGAATATCGAGCTTTAGAGCTTGATGCAATCAAACTTTACCAAAGACAGCTAGAATTTAATTGAGGTGTCTGAAAGAAAACATTTGATAGATTCATGACTGTGTATCCAACCAGCTTTGTAGTACCAATATTAAATCACATGCTCCTTTCAGAAATCATTTCATTAAAAGACCATAAACAAAATTACATTCTTATTTATGATTTTTTAACATGCATGTGGAAAAAAAAAGGTCAATTAATATGAAACGAAGAGAGTAATATTTTTTTATAGTTTTGTTAATAAATGATATACAAAAAATAGGAAAGTGGAAAAACAATAAAGAAAAAATAAGCAAAAAGCAGCAGTGAAAAGAAGATACGTTGTAGTTAATTACCCGGATTCGAACCGTTGCAGTCGCGAGGGGTCAATGGGTGCTCGAGCACCCGACACTAGAGCTGTCAATACGGGTTGGCCCGGCTCATCCGGGCTAGCCCTCGCGGGCTTTGAAATTTGACGGGCCAAGCCGGGCTGGCCTATTAAAATGGTGGGCTCTAAAACAGCAAACTCAACCCATCACTCTGTGGGTTACGGGCCTCGACGAGCCAACCCATTTTTTTAAATAATATTATTTTATTATTTTTTAAATTTAATTTTAAATTGTTAATAACATAAATATTTACAAGACAATATTACATAATGTTACTACTTGCTAATTAAGTTCAAGTTCACAAAAAAATAATCATAATAATCTGTGAAACTACATAATTTTTGACATGATATTGTTCGAATCTTACATATTTTGTAAACATAATTAATACTTAAATATTTATGATGGTTTAAGTAGACTTTGAGTTTGGACTCATCTTGTTCTGTTTAGTACTCTATTTTATTTTTATTTTTTAATTAATTTTATTTAGCACACGGGCCGGTTCAACCTATATTGCTAAAGCCCTACGGGCCAGTGAGCTTATCCGGGCTGGGCTAAAAAGTCATGTTCTTAAATGGGCTGCAAAAATCTTAGCCCAACCCTATCAAATTACAGGCTGGGCTGGGCCAGCCTAACGGGCCTAGCCCATATTGATGGCTCTACCCGACACGCTATAAGTGGGTCCGCTCCTATCAAGAGATCACAAGTTCAAACCGTAAAAACAGTTTCTTGCAGACATGTAAGGTAAGATTGTGTACAATTAACTCTTGTGGTTCAGCCCTTCCTTGAATCCCGCGCATAACGAAAACTTTAGTACACCAGACCATTCTTAATTTAGAAGAAAGATTAGGGATTTGAGTACTCGAATGAAAAAATCTTAATAAGTACTTCCTTGCCCTTTAATAAGTTCTACACAATGTAAATTTAAATTAATCGAGTTAGCGATGTCGAAAGATTATAGTAAAAAGTAAGTAAATAGTGGAGGCAATTTGCTAGGTTGCTAGGGTGTGGTGGTGGTTAGATGTTTCCTTTTTTAGAAGGTTATAATGGGTTGGAGTGCCTAGCATGTCAATGTCCTATTTCCATTTCTAACCTAGCTAAGCTTTCTAGGCATCATTTCCTACACTTTCTTTAAATCTTCATCATCTACTGACTAATGGGGACCAAATTGAATATTTCCACCACTCAAATACCAGTGAACTTATTCACATTCACTAGATTATGAGAAGATATTAGATATCGATAATATCAAGATATTGTCGCTGTTAGAATATCATAATATTTATCTATTTTGTTCTCAAATTAAATCAATACTTTTTTTTAAAAGTTTTACGAAAGAATTGAAGAAAATTAAATGTTGAACCTTTTCTCTAATATTTCTTTACCTTAAATATTTTGTTTGAATTAAAATGGCTTTTCGAAATTGAAAGTAATAATTATCTCGAAAAAAAAAACGTGAATTTATGAAGTTTCATTATCTTTTCATGTGAATTTATGGCATGTGCTTTTCCTGGGCAATGGCTCAATTAATGCAGCTCATGTGGACAGGGGGCCGGGACCAAAATTACTTCCCCATTTCATATTACTGGTCAACGTTACTAAAAATATTTATTTTAAATTATTTGTCAATTTATAAAATTAAGATAAAATTACTTAAATTTTTCTTATTTACTCTTAAAATTAATTGTTTTTGAAAATATAAACAATATTAATCACCTGCATAAATACAGTAAAGTTAATTCCAAAGTTCCTCTGTTATTAATCTTTTTGTGAAGTGTAATCTTGTGATCATGTGATGTGTGATCTTTTTCATGGAGTACATATTGTGTAATCTTCCAAATATTGTGAAGTGTAATCTTTTTCATGGAGTACATATTTAGCTAAAAGAGTGCATTAATTGCCTAGATAATGTACATAAATAGAATGTATTATGAAGAGTTAAAAAGTAAATTAGCAAAAATAACTTTATTCTTATTTTGATTTTTTAAGGAGCGTATAAAGGAGAAAGTTGACAAGTAATATAAGACGAAAGGAGTATGACATAAGATAGAATCATGAAATGGTCATTCTGACATCATCTATACATAGTTAAACTTTGGGTAACTTAACTATTACTTTTTTTCACAAATGATAATTTAAATATCACTTTTTTCTTTAGGAATAATGGTTCTTGTTCTTTTTAATATAATTTTCAAATGAGTTTTTGGGTTGACTATTTTTTAAATTTTATTTATTATATTTAAAATAAAAAAAGAGTGAAAACAGTGGGGTTCGTCGGAAAAGTTAACGAATTTCGGTCATGTGATTTTTGTGTTAAGAACGAGAAGAGAACTAAGGCAAGGCTAGTGATGTGCCATTGTATGGAGGACTCAGAGAGAGTAGAAGCACTTTCCTTCACGCTGAGTGTGAATTTTTTATTTCAGGCTGCTCTTAGACCAGGAAGATTGTTCATGACATCAAACAGCTAGGTCCATCGTATATCGAATAGTTTGTCAATGCATGCCTCCCTTTCTTGTGCTAAAGTTTAGTTATTTTTGTGTAAGAAAATATAGTTAAGTTATTTTTATGAAAAAAAAAGTGATAGTTAAGTTACCATTTGTGAAATTTACCTTCCAACTTAGAGGTTGTTTAACTAGATTTATAAGCTGGTCAAACTAACTTATAAATAATTTTTTTAGCTTGTCAATGCATTTGATATACATCAAAGTATTTATAAGTCAAGTGTTTATTCATCAAAAATCAGCAAAAAGTTATAAATTGGAGATCCTCACCAACTTATGATTTTTCAACTATAAGCACATTTGGTTTGATCAAATATTTTATTATTTTATCCTTAATATTTTTTCTAATTCTCAAAATATCTTTCTCTAAGACAATATTCCTAACTTGTTCTTCACTTGGTATCCGTTGTTTCTCTTTTTTTATATAACTTTTTAAAAATTATAATTTTATTAATGAAAAATATAAGGATATTTTACTCATTCCAATAGAAAGTAGCTTATCAATACTTTTTTTTTACTGAACACATTAATTGTTTATTAACATATTTAACACTTTTATTTAAATATATAACTGCTTATTTATAATATCAATTTCAACACATTAAATTATTTTTCAACACTTAAAATTCACCTGTTATTTACAATCAGCTAATTCAAACGGGGTCTAATTCCGATCTAAATGAGAGTAAAGAAGGAGATAGAAGTATGGGTTAAATTAGGATATTTATTAAAAACATTAAAAAAATGATAAATGAGAAAGTTATGGCACAAATGTGGATGCTAATTTAAATTGGATGGGATTACTTTTTAAAATATTACCATTAGGCTAGCGTTTGGTTATATATTTAGTTGGAATTTGGAAAAAATAAATTAAGTAGGCGTTTGGCCATAAATATTATTCACAATATTTTGGAATACGTTTTCACTTTATTTTAGAATACTTATTTGGCCATGAAAACCAAAAACATATTCCGCAATATATTTTCACAATTTTTGATTTTTTGAAAAACACCTTTTGAGGTGTAATCACTATTTTTAGATTCAATTTTCCTCTCACTTTATTTTTAATACTACACAAACTCAATAGTCTAAAATATTTTTGAAAATATTATGGTCAAACACAACTCCAACTATATTTTCAACTTTAAAGTGAATACCAAATAAAGTGAATACCAAATAAAGTGAATACATTTTTTATTTTTATGGCTAAACGGGTCCTAAGTGTTGAAAAATAATTTTTGAAACTTGAAATTGTGTTTGAACATATATTTTTTATTTTTTTAAAAAAGTTTTATGAGTAAAGTGAAATTTCACCTAAAAATTGATCCAGACCAGTTGTTGAAACTTATCTTTTTAAAAAATAAAATAAAAACTGATCAAAATTTCATAAACAAATAATAATTTCAATTTTTTTATAGTAGTTGCATCGTGCAAGGAGTCTTATCCTCATTAACTTTATCAGGATATTTTATTTAGACACTCAAACTAAGTCATGTTTCAATTGAATATCTCAACTTCTAATATAAAGTATTTTAATTAGACATTTTCGATTCAAATTTTGAGAACTTTTTTGTGTGTGTGTTCTCATTAGTCGATTAAGTAGCTAATTATGTCAATCACAAAAAAATATGTCATTTCCTTTAATTATATACATTCACCTCATTAATTCATTAAACCATTGTTGAAGAAGCTAGTGTATCTGGAAAAGAAGAAAAGAAAAAAAGATCAGGAAAGGTTTGGCTCTAACTTTTAAACTAAATCAAGCCTGCGCAATGCACAAGCTATATGGGTTAGAAGTTAGAACAATTAAAAGCAAGATACAACTCGTAGTTTTTTTTTAAAAAAAAATTTTGCTCAAAACTAGTGCTATAAATATTTTTTATCGAGCGATTAAATGTGTAGATTACGTGCATCCTATGTTCCTTTTGATGTACTATTTCTGTGCATGGCATAAAACTTCACATAAACATATAATCTTTGTGGTTCATATTATATGATATTTTTATCTGAATCACATTTATTAAAAAATTTACTCATAAGAAATAAGAGATGTTTTTAATAAAATAACCTTTAATTAAATTGTACCTATTTTTTTTGTTATTATATAAAAAATCACTTATCTAAATAACGGTAAAATTGAAGAAAGAAAGTATGGTCTTGATTACGTAAAAACTCACTTATTTTGGGCTAAATACAAAAATTGAAAACACCATTTAATATAAATCAGAGAGAGTATCATTTAATTTAGGATTTTTTTACATTGTATATCCGCTCAATAAAATAATAATCGATAGTATATATTTTTTGTATATCAATATATATATACATACTATATACATACTATATGATATATATACATGACTAATGTATATTATTTGTATATATGGATAACGGTTATAAAATATATTTTTGCGAGCGACGAAGTATGTAACTTTCTCTTAATGTTAAGTAATTAATAATGTCTCAATTTTTAAGTGTTTATATGATTTGATGCAAATATTGAGGATGTGGAGAGCAAGCAACTGATTTGCAGTTGGGCCCAATTAGGACAAGCATTTTTTTTTTTGGATAACATTAGGACAAACATTTGTTATGATTTTATCGGGGAAAATTGGAATCTAGTTCATTATAATTTTTTAAAAATTTTATGACTTTTTTATAAGAGATTTTATTTTTACGCATAAGAGATCTGGAAAAAACACTTTCTTAATTTCAAATTGTAAGTGATTTTTTTACCTTATTTTCTCGATTTTATCAAACTTTAGACCGGTTAATTAGAAACACAATTTACAGTATTGTGTATTCAGAAAACAAAATCAATAAAAAAAAAAAAAATTTTAACTTCAAGATGAATTAGAAAAATTGTAACAATTCTATATCCAAATAATTTTTTCAAAACGAAATTTCAAAATAAACTAATGAAAATTATACATGGTCAAACAAGCTAAATTGAGACTAAGGATAACACTGTATATAAACCATAAGTAGTTATAGATGCAAATGATAATTATCATTATATTTAAAGACCTTGTAGGAGTACAACCATGGATGGTACTTTTTGACCCTGTTTTTGAGGGACAGTTAAACTAGCGACTCATGAATGCTATCGGGTTGGACGAGCCAATAACTCGAAGGTGTTTGATCTGTTTTTTGAGCAAGAATCACAACCGATTCCATCAAATACCTATTGATTTCTTTTTGATGGATCAAGGCGCTTCACCGGAAAGAAAAATTTCCCGAAAAGCGATTTTGTTACCAACCTCTTTTCATAAAATTGTTTGTTATAGGAATCGGGTGTTCGATCATTACTCTTATTAAGACTATTATTTCATTCATTCATTCATTCATTCATTCTTGATGCAAAAACCCTTTGGCTAGGGCAGGGCGGCTCAAGCATATTAGTGGCCTAAGACGAAAATTAAACGGAGGCCTTAAGGTTCAATTAACAATATATAGAATCAATGCATTTAATTTTTCTTGAGACATAATACTCTAGATATATCAAACTTTTTCTAATAATTTTTTTTATCTTATATAATAAAATTATTTTTCTACGAAGTATATTTAATATTTTTCTTATACAAAACCTATAATCTATTATTGCTCAAATTTGGGGGCTTAAAGCGACCACCTTTTTACCGAAGGGATAGAGCTGCCCCCAGGGGATAGGGAACTCTTCATCGAATAGAACCGTTTTTTCCGTAATTTAATTTGCATCCTCAAAAGTTATTGGCTTTTCATCAGCAATTGTTAAACGCACTAGTCTTTATTCACTAGTAATAATGATTTTAAGTAGGTGTTTGACTAAATATTTCAAATATTTTTTAATTTATTTGATATTTATGAAGTTGAAATTATGTTTGATTCCGTTTTATAACTTGAAGTCGAGGATGAAATTAGATACTAACAAATTTGGAACATTTTTTCAAGTTTGAAATCCAAATAGAATAACTGTAATAGCCAAACGGGCAGTAAGTGTATGACTTACCTTATCCTAACCATAAATATAAATAAATAAATACAAGTTGCAAAGTGTGGTCCGTGTCGGCGAAACAAGAAAGTATTTCTTTAAAAATAATAATCGGAAATTGGAAACAGAGAGAAGACAGAAGAGAACAACAGAAAAAAACAATTCTTTTTTCTTCTCAAACTCGAATTTCTCAGATCTCTTTCTTCTTCTTGGGATACCCATTTTTCCCTTTGATTCATCAGGCCATGATTCTCTAATCACATTGTAATATCTCTTTCTATTTCTTCTTTTATGGGTCCAATCTTTGATGGGTCATTGTTTCTTTCCTTTGGGGTTTTTGTGATACTTCTTTTTGTGCTTAAAGTTATGCCTTTATTACCTATTTATGCTGTATGTATGAGTTTGTGCTGTAAATTTCTTTGATGGTTCATTCTTGATTAAAATTTGAGGGTTATTAGCAACTTATGCGTTAATTTGTACTTCGTGTGTTGTTTTATTGACTCTTGTTTTGGGGAAACAGGACATGGCATTGAAGAGGGGATCGTCAGGTTTAGGCACCCAAAGGAACAGAACCGCCGGATCTACCTTCCCTATTCTCATTCTCATATTTTGTTCATTCCTTGCTCCCTTGATTTTCTTTGTTGGCCGGGGCCTCTACACCTCTACTTCACTTGGTTAGTATTTCTATTTCTGGGGTTTGATTGTCTTCCGTTTTCGTGTTTATATCACTGCTGAACATTGTGTGTGTTTCAACTTACAAATTGCGAGTGATGTATTACAACAAACATCTATATCCATTTGGTTCTATTTGGGTATGTATATGAGTGCTCAAACTATAGATTCTCTTAAACTCTAGCCCGTTTCTTGATTGCAATGCGAACCTCGAAGTAAACTAAAGAGAACTCCTGACCTAATGTAAGTGTATTATGTATACTTGGTTAGATTGGTCAATCAACTATGTCTCAGTCCCAAATTAGCCGGGGTTGATCAGTTTCGTTTGTTAACTGCATACCATACTTTGATTATATGTATTCCATCATGTCTTAGTCCCAAGTTTAATTGCATACTTTTGCTTTCTTTTGGGTGTAAATAGGAACTAGTAAATGAAGCAGAATCAATACCTTAGCCTCTTAGAATCCCTGTAAGATTGGAAAGAGATTCTTACTGTTGTATTTTTGCTCACTTGTAAATACTACAGCACTTCCTTAGTGCTTGCCTTATAATACAATGCCTTTCTGTTTTAAAAATGTGTTCTTTGTTAAATGCGTGAGGATACATTTTATTTTAGGCTAAAATTTTTGCTGAACTCTTTCCGTTGAGTTCATCAATTTTGATGTTGGTAGGATTAACTAAGTTTTGTTGCTTCAGGTTGGAGGTTATTTTCCTTCATAGTGACACATTCTTTCATAAAAGAATATCATGTACTGCTGCTCCTGTGATCTATTGACTTCTTACATGGAGTTAGGAAGTACTAGTATCAACTCTCTTCTGTTAAGGGGTGGTGGGATTTAATTCTCACTGTGTAAATGCATATAGGAATTTTCTGTTGATGTGCATATGTTATATTAATACCAACATGTTCCTGTTGAGGTTAAAAAAAGGAACAGTACATTTGTTTATTTTAGTTGAAAATCTTTTCAGTTGCTCTGCATTAGGCAGAGAACGATGATATATTGTGGACATGAATTTGGATTCTGATTTCAGGTTTCCAGCTTTGTTTTAGAGCCACCACAGAAACTGCACGCGGCATGCTTTTGTGTTATCAATTTAATTTTAGATTCATAGGAGTTGACCTTTTAGTGTATTGGTATTAGTCTGAAGGGCTAGAACACTTGTGATGTGTTACCTTTCATTAGCTTTTTAGTACTCTCCTTCCATCCCATTATATGAGGTTTTTGATTGGACACAAAGACTAAGATGTTAATTTGACTTATATATTATCTTAGTAAGTGGAAGTAAATATTAAAGTAACAGTTAATATTTCTCTCCTCTGTGTATTTTACTTTTGGATATTAATATGCTAGTAGAGGTTTGCAAGAGCATCCTGTGTTCACTCAGGGTGCTTGACAGGGTAGATTTGGTCAAGAAAACAAAAAAATTATTGGTTATTCTGCTCTGCTGGGAACGGTGGTCCATGAAGGAGAGACTGATACCCCATTTTTGGAATTTGTAGAACATACCTCAGACTCTGGTATTCCATGTATATCCTCCCTTATCAAGATGTGCATCCATCTTGCTCCATCCATCACAAACTTCCTGTTGACGTAGAGCATTGCGAAGTCCTAGGGAAAACCCACTTTATTCTTTCTTCTGCTTCTCATCATAGTCATTTTGTGCCATCTCCATCTACTGGCAGTCTGAGGGTCTTGCTAGGTCAGATATTCTTATTCTTAGCTCTATGCTATATAATAATGGAATAGAAGTTTGAAAGTGATAAAAATTTGGAAAAAGATGGATCGTGGATGCAACTCAAATAAGCTTCAGCACTGCAACCAACTTATTTTTGGTAATGGAAGGAGATCCTTGGTGCAAAG
Organism: Jaltomata sinuosa; assembly: GCA_003996215.1. NCBI lineage: Eukaryota > Viridiplantae > Streptophyta > Magnoliopsida > Solanales > Solanaceae > Jaltomata > Jaltomata sinuosa. The sequence continues at coordinate 465,127 of QJPP01000001.1, read as the reverse complement.
ATAGTAGTTGCCGTCCTCTGATTAGGAGGTCAGAGGCTTAAGCCGTGGAAATAGAAATGTGAGGTAAAGTTGCGTACAATAACATCCAATGTGATCAGTTTCTTCCTCAGAGCCTGGGTATAGTGGGAAGTTAGTGCACCGAGCTTGTAGGATATGAGCTGGAGTATTTTTTCTTTTGATAAATCCAAAATTTCCATTAGTATATATACACCAAGACGGCGATATCAAAAGGGATGATGGTTTTTGTACGCTTGTCATGTTTTGCTTATTAAAAAATTGTATGCTTGTCATGCTTACTGTAACCATCTATGAGCTTAATTCCTAGCTTGAACTTGGGGGAAAAGTTTGTAATGTGATGTTTCATTCTTGATGGAAGGTCAATTATACCTGATCTGCTATTGCATAGATATAGTTTTGTATATTTTAGCCCAGCTTTCTTGGTTTTCATTTTGGTATTCTATACTCGTTCTTGTTTTCCTGGACACTAGTTTAGTTTAACTGGTCAACTTTCTTGTCTATCCATTTCACAAGATCTGTTAAGTCAGTTAGATGGTTGACTCTTAACATTCTCTAAAATCATGTCAGATATTTATTACTCCCTCCGTTTCATATTACTTGACCCATGTTGACCTAGCACACCCCTTAAGAAAACTTCAATTAGAGGTGTATTTTTCTAAAATAACCTTATTAATGATGCTTTGGAACTCTAAATTTGACTACTGCTACTTTATATAGTTATTTAATACTAAGGTAGTATGGGAAAAAGTAATAAAATTCTCTTGATTTGCTAAAATGGACAAGTAAAATGAAACATCTATTTTTGGCATAAGGGCCAAGTAAAATGAAATGGAGCGAGTATAAAGTAACATTTTGAGACTGAGAAACTGAATCTCAGATATTGCTAACTGTCAATGTCTAATGGTATCTCAGAGTAGTAATATTTAAAAACAACTTCATTGGACTCCTTAAAGAGAAAGTAGGTCATTTACAATATTTTGCTGGAAGGGGGAGAGGGTTATTCTTGTTGGTGGAGGGCTTGGGGTAACCAGCACTAGTTTGATTGTCATCGATTGGCATTTTATGAGTGAGAAAGCTACGGTAGCAACTGCATGAGTGGCCGTTCTCACTACTACAGTTGTCTCGCATATTTTTCCAAGTTGTTATAACTCAACTTATTGTTCTTCTGCAGATCACAATGATTTTTCAACCACTTCAAGTAAACAGGTAGGCTTTGGTATGTATTGCCAATCGATTAGAATTCCAGGATGCTGAATGTAGTTGAATAAGGAAAATTTTCGTTCTGCTACAGGATCTAGATTGGAGAGAGAGGCTTGCTCTGCAACAAATCAAACCTTTGTTGACAAAAGAGGCAAGTTTTCAATTTTTTTGAATATTGTTATTAAGTTAGCACTCTCCTTTTGGTCTACAATGAGGATAATTTCTTACTCCTAAGTAATCATGCATACTTTTCAGGTGATTGACGTCATCAAAGCCAGTACAGATGACTTAGGACCTCTCAGTCTTGATTCTCTTAGAAAGAACAATTTGTCTGCCTCATGGAAATTTGTTGGGAAAGAAAGCGTAGCCAAGAAAGGTGCAGCTGATGCAAAGGTCTGGACGAAAGTCAGGCTAAGCTTGGATTTTTGTAACTTAAACTTGTTTACTGAAAAATCATGTGACTAGCATGATACCGATTTTGTTATCTCTTTTGATGTATCACAGGTAAATAAGCCAAGTCAGATAGCTGCTGCAGATTCCAAACCAGAAATCACCAGAGGCAAACGCGATGGTCCTGTTGATGGTAAATTGCTTGTTACAGATTTTGGTGATAAATTTAGTGCCTCATGCACATATGAATAATCAAAGACTATCTTATTTTCCAGGGGATCATTCCCAGTTTCTGGATTCACCTGCTAAGTTGGCCAGAAGGGTATGTATGATTATCGGTCGATTTAGACTCTCATTGACTTTATTTACTTCTGATGTTAGCATTTGGGGGCTTGCCTTGTGTCAATGAATAACCTGAGTTATAACTATTTTTCAACCTGCTCTGCAGCAATTGCGAGAGAGAAAACGTGAAAAGCGCGCTGCTGATTTAGTGAAACGAGATGATGATGTGACTGTGAAGCTTGAAAATGCTGCCATCGAACGCTCCAAGTCGGTTGACTCTTCTGTGCTCGGAAAGTACAGTATATGGAGGAAAGAAAATGATAATGACAACACTGATTCAACAGTGCGCTTGATGCGAGATCAAATGATTATGGCAAGGGTCTATATAAGCATTGCAACAACGAAAAAAAACCTTGACTTGGCCAATGACTTACAGGCTCGGTTTAAAGAAAGTCAGCGTGCGTTAGGTGATGCGGGCTCAGATGCTGATCTAACACGCAGGTGCTTTTTCTAGGCTTTTTTGCATGCTTGATCAAGTTGCTTTTCTCTCTGCTTAATATATCGTTGAGTAACACATTCATGTTTCCCTGTCCAGTGCGCATGAGAAAATGAAAGCTATGGGCCAAGTGCTATCTAAAGCTAGAGAGCAGCTCTATGACTGCAAGCTTGTGACAACAAAACTGAGAGCAATGCTACAATCTGCAGATGAGCAAGTCAGAAGTTTAAAGAGGCAGAGCACTTTTTTGAGCCAATTAGCTGCAAAGACTATACCGAATGGGATTCACTGCTTGTCCATGCGTTTAACTATTGATTATTACCTCCTTCCTCCTGAAAAAAGAAAGTTCCCAAGAAGCGAGAATCTGGAAAATCCTGATCTCTTCCATTATGCCCTATTTTCTGATAATGTTTTGGCTGCTTCAGTTGTTGTCAACTCAACTATCGTGAATGCTAAGGTGAGTTCTGTTTGATATTTCAGAGACCATCATCCACAATTGCCTTTAAAGATTGCTTTGTGTCTGAGAGAAACTCTATTTTACTTTCCGGCTCGTTACTTGCCGGTGCACTATCACTCCCATCCAATTCATGATAACAATCACCAAATATTAAAAAGGCATGCTTTAGTTGGGGTATCTTGAATATATTTCGCTTCGTTGCATGTTTCTGTAGTTCATCACCTATATTATTGGCTTTAATGAAATTAGCACTATGTTTCTAGTGGGTTTTTGAAGATGAGAGTTGATATTTTGCAGGAACCAGAGAAACATGTATTTCATCTAGTCAGTGATAAATTGAACTTTGGAGCTATGAACATGTGGTTTTTGTTGAACCCTCCTGGAAAAGCTACAATCCATGTTGAAAATGTTGATGAATTCAAGTGGCTTAATTCTTCATATTGTCCTGTTCTGCGGCAGCTAGAATCTGCTGCTATGAAAGAGTACTATTTCAAGGCAGCTCATCCCAACACCCTATCTGCTGGTTCTTCTAACTTGAAGTACCGGAACCCCAAATATCTTTCAATGCTCAATCACCTAAGGTTTTATCTGCCTCAGGTTTATCCAAAATTGGATAAAATCCTTTTTCTTGATGATGACATTGTTGTTCAGAAAGACTTAACAGGATTGTGGTCGGTTGACCTTCATGGGAAAGTGAATGGTGCGGTTGAAACCTGTGGTCAGAGTTTTCATCGTTTTGACAAGTACCTAAACTTCTCAAATCCTCATATTGCTAGAAACTTCGATCCAAATGCCTGTGGGTGGGCATATGGCATGAACATGTTTGATCTTAAGGAGTGGAAGAAGAGAGATATAACGGGCATTTATCACAAGTGGCAAAACATGGTAAGAATTCTTGTTACCTTTTCATCCGTCTTACTTAGTTATTTTTTTGATTTTGGTTCTAATTGGCTTCATATCACATGAAGTATGTTAACTGACATATGGACACTAAGCTTGGTGTTTCTCCTTCCTAAATTGTTTTTACACCCATGTAGATATTTATTCCCCAAAGAACAGAAACAAAAAAGATATTTATTCCCAGAACCCAATTCTTCCTTAATATAGAATTGTACTTGATATTTGAGTGAGACTAAGTTGGATTTTGGTTCTCTTCTACCTTTGCGTTAGAATGAAGACAGGGTCCTCTGGAAACTGGGAACTCTACCTCCAGGGCTGATCACATTTTACGGGCTCACACATCCACTAGAGAAGTCATGGCACGTGCTCGGTTTGGGATACAATCCAAGCATTGATAGGTCGGATATTGAGAATGCAGCTGTGGTACATTACAATGGTAACATGAAACCGTGGCTGGAGTTGGCAATGACAAAGTACAGGTCATACTGGACCAAATATATAAAATTTGACCATCCATACATGCGCAGCTGTAAACTAAGTGAATGAAGGTTCAATGAAAGCAGCAGTACAGTTGATCTACTCTTTTGTCTCGCCTTCTGTGTGACGGACTGGTCAGTGTCACATATCTATATTTTGATTGTGGCCGATGAGAGCTCTTCTATAGCACATTTGTCTTGTCTCCTTGGCGCAAATGTCAGCTAATTCTTTATTCTTCCCCTGTGAGTCAAATATATATTCATTTTACAGTTTCTGCTGTCTGATCCCTTGTTCTCCTGTAACGAGCCCCCCCTGCTTGGAGCTAATGCTCAATTAGGGTAACAAAGAGTTTGTAATTTTATCTACTCCAGTGTATTCTTTGAACATCAACTGACTTATATTCTAGAACTAAATCCAAGACAGGTTAGAATTGAGCTGAGTTGTGACTACTGGGCGTTGGTATAGAGTTTCAATCTCCTAATCTTCTGTTTTTCTTTTTATTTCTCAACTTTCGCCCCGTGAGCTAATAGTCAGGGTTAAAGTTAGATAGGATTGTGATAAAGTGGTATCAGAGCCAGTCACATCCTATCCTATCGGAGTAAGTTTACTACCACAAAGTGGTGGATCTAGAGTGTATTTTATACTAATAGATCGATATATACTGCAACTGTCCTTTGAATTCGACTTGTGGTCCATCATGCTAGCAATTTACAATTCATGTAAGAAACTGATCAAGGAGGAGCAATGAATAAGAATAAGGAACTGATTGACACTGTATAGTTTCAATCACATATAGATAGCACATTCTTTTTGGATCAGTTTATTCTATATAATCTCGACTAGAAAACTAATTTTATGTGTAGCGTGGGATCTTTTTATCCTTGGAATTTACAATACAAATATTGATCATATCTTGTGGTGAATTAACAAAATGCAAGACAGTCTCTATTTCTCGAATCCAAAGTGCAAATAGAATTATGGGAAGGTGAGCATATATTATGTGTCTGTGTGATATAAAGTAGTTAGTACGTATTTGCATATGCCACACATCTTCTATGGTTCAGAAAAGTTTCAAGAAAAAAAACAGGAAGCAAATGTGTGGGAACATGGGCTGTTGCCCCCTTTCTGTTAATTAGTACGAGCCACTCATATAAATTCACTGATCTATCTTTAACACAAATGCTAAACCTCAAATTGATATAAATTAATATATAATTTTTAAGATTAATTATTCGATTTTCTATGAAAGGTAATTACCTGTAAATATCTTTTACACCGTCGGTGTATATAAATTTAAACTCTATATAAGCACGTTCATGAAAATGAAAAGCCGTTGATGCATCAAAGTATGATTGAAAGAATCTGATTGATTGATTATTGTATGTCCAAGGAAGATTTCAATCAAAATATAAAGGCATTATACATAATCATTAGAATTGTGTCGACAAAATTTCCTAGGCATGACATGCTCAACACCTAGTTCATAACACAGATTGGACAATAACTTTACAATGGAGTACTGAACAGACGGGGAAGAAAATCAAAGCTACAATAATTGTAACATTGATTTTTTTTTGGGACCTCATAGCATATACAACGAGGACATTGATAACTGATAAGTCTAGAGTTTTCTCCAAAAGTTGCAGCAGCAAAAAGAAGAACAGAAAATATGGCCCTGCTAAATTTTAAAATATTGAAACAGAAATTTAAAGTTAAGGATCCTAGATTTTAGAATAGAAGTAGACTCCTCCTGCGACTAATAACTTAATGGAACTAATTGTTCCAACAAATCAGATGCAATATTATTCAATAATTTTAATAAAAAGGACATGGTGCAGTTGCGACTTACCGAGGACATGATTTTAGATAGGGAGGTGTGAAGGACACGTATTAGGGTAGAAGGTTAGTAGGTAGGATTGTATCCATACTAGTGGGTAGGAAGACATTGTCTTGTTGCCCTTACTAGTAGTCGCAGAATTACACTTGTAGTTTCTTGTTATTTGATTTTTGCTACTATCTATTGTTTCTTGTAGTTTGTTTGTAGTATTGTTTTGCTACTGCATAAAGTTTTTGTTACTATCTATTATCTCTTGTACTTCCATTACGTCCTTTTCTAGATTATTGCCTTCTTGAGCCGGGGGTATCGGAAACAACCTCCCTACCTCATCTCTGGGGTAAAGGTAAGGTCTGCATACACTCTACCCTTTCAAGACCCCTCTTTATGGGACTGCACTGGATATGTTGTTGTTGTACATACATATATTACAAGGGCGCAAATCTTGTACTGTCAAGGAGTTACATTTCCTCATAATAATATATATGTATGAGATCCTAGACTTGAATTTCTGAATATTCAATTTGTAATATAATGAGGATATACATTCCCAATGATCACCAAGTATAGAGGATGTTAATTAAGAATCATATCCCATCCTATATGTGGTTATTTTTTTTGCTACTAATATATGGTTAGCGCACTCTGCCTATCTCCACGTCTTTATTGAGACGGTTTTATTGTTGAGAAATATCTTCCCAAACACTCATTACTTTTAGCTAATATACACTAATTATACATCTGTCGACTTATTATTATTATTATTATATATGGATACCATATCTCTCTCTCTGGTACTCTCCATTTTTTCAAAATGAAAACTAGATATGGATTGTGATGGAATAATTGAGATCCCTTCTATCCAAAGATCTCTAGTTCGAGTCTCTGAGAATGAAAAAGATCTTGTTAGGAGGAGAACTCTTCCGAAACAAACAGATTGTGCGTCCAAAAATAAAGCTAAGTGTGAAACACTTTGACGAAAAAAACTAAAATGTCTGGTCATTCAACTTACAGTAACTGATCGATCATCAAAGTCATTTATCTTTATTTTTTGTGTTTAGAAGGAACGTTATATTAAAAGGGGGTTTGTACTATTGGACAAAGTTATATATGTAAGCTAATGGTAGATAGGGGCAAAAAGGCATTAAAAGAGTATCTTAAAAAGTGAAGAGAATGGACAAGTAAAGATTCAAGTTAGTGAGAACGACGCAACAGTGGCAATTAATATTACTTGGCTTTAAGTGGGCGTTTGTCCATGAAAACTTTTACTTTTTTTCCGAGTTGAATTTCAAAAATAGTATTTCTCCATAAAAATTTGAAAAATTCAAGAATTCAACCGGAATTTGAAAAATAAAAAAACTTGTTTTGACTTTTTTCACTCTCACAAAAAGTCAAAAACAACAAACGGGGCCTAAGATTCCAACTTGTAACTTTGCCGACTTCTCCAATGAAACTAACTTGTCTTTTTTTACCTAACACTTCCACTTAATTAGGACCAACTCTACTTTATTACCATTTCAAGTAAAAACATATACTCTTATTACCTTTTTTGTTTACACCTAGTAAGTTTTCGGACATGATTGGGTTTATCTTCTAGTTATATCCACTTATAACTAAATATTTTTTTTGTACAATTTAACGTGTTGCAGAAGATTACGTGCCTTTTTTTAACTTATTATACAAGTAATTATCCTTTTAAGCTTGAGTGTGAATTAATTCATTACAAGGTAAGTATCAAAGGTGATGAAATTAGTCCATAAGAATATAATCTTTAACCCGCTTAAGTTTGGGTGGTTTAGCTCAAAGCTCAATCTATTTTGAAATATCTAATTCAGCTCATATAAAAGTTGGCTGACTTAAGCTAAATATGTAGCTTATGATTCATGAGAAATACTTAAGATTATAATTTCACTGAAAAAGTTTTATAAATTTTGTTTTTTGTTTAAATAAATCATGAATAAAACACTAAAACTTAATAAGTTGGATTGATTGGACTATGATTCATTGTTTAGCCCATTTTAACCTATGAAAATTTATCTTCAAAAATCCGTTTGACCATAGATTTTGGATCACATTTGAAAATTTGTCTTTAAAATATTTTCAAGTTTCAAAACTAGTCTGAACCAGTTTGCGAGAGAAATTTCACTTTCACTCACAAAAGTTTAATTTATTTTTTTTTCCAAAAAAAATGCATGTCCAAACATAAGTACAAATTTTTTCCAAGTAAATTGTATGTCCAAACACAACTTCAGAAAGTCATCTTCTCAAGTAAAAATCTATAGTCAAACGGGAGCTAACTAATCTTTGAAGAATTAATGATCTGCTCATTTATCAACTCAATCCATTTTAACTCGCAAAATTCAACCCCCACCCCATCCACATCCTAGCGAGTATACATATAAGTTAGACCCTATATGACTTAAATCCTAAACAAATGGTCTAAATTAAATACTTGTACCTCTAATTCTAACAAGATTGTCCTAGCCCCTTCCCCTAACCCCTCAAAACCTTCAGACCGTAACCTCCTCATCTATCTATCTATCTCTATATATATAGTAGTTACAAGATGGTCTACCTTAAAAAAAAGTCCATTTTAACAAACACACTTCCAATGATTTCTTCAACATATGCAGCAACAACAACAACAACAATGCATATTGATGAAACACAAGTTGATCATCAAGAAACATCTCTTGTCTTTGATTTCCTTAAAAACAATTCAAACATTCCACAACAATTCATATGGCCAGATGATGAAAAGCCATGCCCTCATCAGCCACCACCACTATTACATGTTCCTACAATAGACTTGAATGACTATCTCTCCGGTGACCCTCTAGCCGTCTCCAACGCCACTCGTCTTGTTAATGAGGCATGTCGAAAGCATGGCTTCTTCCTCGTTGTTAATCATGGTATTGATTCGAAGCTCATTAATGAAGCTCACAAGAATATGGATTTCTTCTTTGGGAAGACTCTTGTTGAAAAGGAAAGAGCAAAGAGAAAAGTTGGTGATTATTGTGGTTATGCTAGTAGCTTTACTAGTAGGTTCTCTTGCAATCTTCCTTGGAAAGAAACACTTTCTTTTAGATATTCTGCTGAGTTCCCCTCTTCAGATAATATAGTCCAAAGCTATATCTTGAATGCCATGGGCCAAGAGTACACTCATTTTGGGTAAGATAATTTGGTGCAATATTAGCCAAAATGGTTTTATTTGATATGTATTATTGCTCCATAAGTTCTACTTCATAAATAAACATAATTGTTAGAACATACTAGCAATATTTCAAGAATTACCTTCTAACACTATGAATGTCATATATATGGTACGATACGAAAAAAAGAAACACTTCGTGCGTTACACAACTGACACTTATTAGGTGAGACTTCTTTTATTTCACAAGTTGGTGAACCCAAAATATAAAATTTGAGCTTTTGAAGTTGTGATTTTTGGAACTTAAAGTTTTGTAAGTGAAAAATGTAATTTCTTTCAAGGACCGGTCCATACCAATTTTTGAGAACTTGAAAATATTTTGAAGATAGATTTTCAAAATCTGATCAAATTTCATGATCAACCAAATATTTGAAGATAACTTTTCAAATTCTGATCAAATTTCATGGCCAAACGCTAGCTTATAATTTGTGAGATACAAATTAAACTTGTGCCATCAGTGTCGGAATAGGACAAAAGGTCAAAATTATTGATGCGTGTCACATTTTTTTGTTGGGTTGAAGTTATAAACGTGGCATAGTTAAATATATGTCACTTCCTTCAACTTTTAGTGAAGTCTATTTTTGGTAACTAGTCTTTTCTTAGTAGTACTATACATGTTTGTTACTTACTACTTGTAGGGATGTGTACCAAAAATACTGTGAAGAAATGAGCAAGCTTTCCCTTAGTGTAATGGAGCTTCTAGGGGAGAGTCTTGGAGTTGGAAGAGCATATTTCAGAGAGTTTTTTGAAGGGAATGATTCAATAATGAGATTGAATTATTACCCAATTTGCCAAAAGCCTGATTTGACTCTAGGGACAGGACCTCATTGTGATCCTACTTCCTTAACCATCCTTCATCAAGATGATGTTGGTGGCCTTGAAGTCTTTGTGGATGAAAAATGGCACTCTGTTCCTCCTAATACTAATGCTTTTGTGGTCAACATTGGTGACACATTCATGGTAAGTCCCAACTCTTTTATTCATGACTGTTATCTTTTAGATGACCTGATAGTGTAAAAATTATCTTACAGTACCGTGAGTGTTTAGATCAAGATCAACTCATAAATAATGTGTAACTCAAAAACATTGACAAAACAAGCATGAAAGTACATATTTATGGTCCCAAAAGAACAACATGAGAGACAAAGGCATGGGAATGTGACCCCCCCCCCCCCCATCCCATTTGTCCACTATAGATTTGGTGCTAACACAACATTATGCATATATGTAATAAAGTGTGTGAAGAAGCTAATTTGAAATGTGAAATAATTGTACATGTGCAGGTAATGTCAAATGGGACATACAAGAGTTGCTTGCACAGAGCAGTTGTAAACTGTAGAAGAACAAGGAAGTCATTGGCATTTTTCCTATGTCCAAACAAGGACAAGATAGTAAGCCCACCAAAAGAGTTGATTACTAGGAATCCACCAAGGAGGTTCCCTGATTTCACATGGCCAGTTTTTCTTGAATTCACTCAGAAACATTACAGAGCTGACAAAAATACTCTTGATGCCTTTGTGAATTGGCTTCTACACAAAACCTGATAAACACATAATTACAACTACATATCAATATAATATGTCCTTTTTTATTTCTATTTTGTACTGCTAAAGTTTTGAACTTTAATTTAGCTACAAGAAAAGAGCAATTCCAGCTGTCTTGTTACCTATGATTTGAGCAGCTAGCTTTATATAAGATTATCAGCTTATATATATATATGTGGCTTTTCATCTTTTCCTTTGTCCCTTTGGTTGAGTATTGCCATATGTGGTGTCAAAATTACATTAATTCAACTTTTCATGATATGAAAAGCCAGGACAATTGAATTATGATCATGTTGAGTTACACATGATATATATATGTGTGTGTTTTTTCTTTAAAAAAAGAATAGGGATAGGGGAAGGAGAAATGGGAGAGGGGATTACAAGGTGGAGAATTTGCAGTCATTTTTTGTTGGTACAAAGTAAAATTTCTTAGAATCTTTCATAAGTTTCGTGGCTTACATCTGTTGGGAGTAAAACTTTATTCCCTAAAAGTGTATCTGTGACGCCTATGATACAGGGCGGCTGACGAGGGTGGGTCACAGAGAAGGACTGACAGGCTTCTAGGTTGACAACAAGCATATGAAGAAAAGGTGCAAATAATACCTTAGGTGAATCTCACATCGAACGAGAGAGAAAAGTGAAGAGTTTTATAATGCATAACACAATTTTTCACATTGTACACACTTTTCGGCTTGATGATGGAGTAACTCAAGCGACAAACTAAATCTGTGAGTCATGTTGAGCCAAAGTAAACAATATATGCCATGGACTTGGATCACAATAATATCTTCCTAGATTCACAAATCTCCTTCTTGTCTGTATCTTTCATTAGCCAAAAAATCGGCACATTTATTTACCTCTCACTCCGATGTGTATAATAGTAGCCTTATTTGCTTTCAACAAATAATTTACATAATAATCCTATAAAGGTAATAGCGTATGCTTTCCTCTTTGATAAACTTGACAACAAGCAAACATTCCGTTTCTACTTCCGATTCTTTAGATCCTATTTATTTTTCTAATTTAACTCTTATTTGATGCACCACATAGTTCAGCATTAGAATTAAACTAGCACTACACCAAAAAAGATATTTAGCGGCAATTAGTTAACGGGAATATCTCATGAATGTCATTTCTAAAAATTAAAGCCATGTAAAAGCAATATCTCCAACTTTTAAGTCTTAATACTGCCATCAGTATTCAGTACGTACTGCATAGTCACTATAGGCTATGCCAATAATGTACTCCATATAAAAACGTACATGGCTGCTAATTCTTAAAAGACATGGCAAAAAGGTTTTCAAATCACTTTCCTTTTTCTTACCAAATTGGTCATTTTGCCGTACCAGGTGGGGTTGAGGGAGAGGGAGTGTAAACAGTACTTATATTAATTAATTTACCATAGCACATTATTTTTTTAAGTGTGCATATTAGATGATCATAATTAAGTGATAAAAATTTATATGAAGATAAATGACATGCTTTCATTAGTTTAGTGGGAGCACATTAAGTCTTTTTTTCTTCCTATCCTATTAATATTGAAAAGCCAAATGCCTTTAGGGGACCATTTTTCACTTTCTATTTGTTCATGTACACTTTATGTCTAAAGTGTAACATTTTTCTAGTTCTCATCATGTACTTCTTTTGCCATTGTACCACATCCAACGACTTTGCTCCTATCCGAAACTCTCGGTTTTCGTTTCGATCGCAGGTGTAATCAATCTGCTATTGAGGGTAATGACAGAAAGATAATAATAGAATTGCATGAATTAGATTAAATAAATCTTTGTTGTAATTAGGTTTTCTATTCTATTTTCGAAATGACAAAGAGAACCCATAGCTAGATATAGTTGTTCTTTTTAATTGGCCAATCAAGTAGTGGGTACTTCAATATTCCAACTGTCCAACCCCAATGAAATAACTTGAAGTGAAATGACTAACTTTAAATTTATGTTAAAAAGCTAAAGTTTGTGGTGAAAGCATCTTAAAGAGTGCAGCATATATCTTTTTTCTTAAAAATGAAGTCGCTGATAAGAAATTTCGAGAGAGAAAATCAGAGATTAGGTTGATGAAAAAGTTCCACTTCAATTCCATCATCTGAATTTGACTACAAACAAACAACTTAAAAGTTTGCAAGAGGGCCATTTACTTAAGTTGCTTCATGTGACACAATATTCTCCAAATTGAGGCCAATACCATCACACATATGTACATATGCTTCTTTCAAGTGTTTGGTTATTGTTAATGACACCGTATTGTTCGCTTTGACCAAATATGCTTCATGAATTTGTCTTTTGGGTTGTGCCATCATCAAGCCCCAAAACATGCATGCGTACCATATGATCACCAAGAAGTCTGCCTGTCCGTCATTCTCTTTGACCCGCCCTCCATTGTAGGTGTCACATACACCCCCTTTATGGACTCAAAGTCAATCATTTAAGGTTTGTTTGGTTTGAGTTGAGTTTGGTTAAGGTATGTTAGAAACATGACAAGTTGGAAAATATCAAGTTATTATTTATTATTAAAAAAGAAACATTGCATGGGAAGTTATACTTTAAGACAAAATGCATCTTAGCTTCCTTTATTCAGATTTTATTTTGTACCTTGATAACATAATGATTCGATATACTTCTTTTTACCTTTGTGATAACATAATGATTCGGCATATACCTCTTTTTGATGTAGACCAAATGTCCTCTTTTATGTCTCACTCTAACTACTTCTTTATTGAGCTTTATTTTTTAACTGATTTCTTTGTTCTCTTGTCTCAATGGACTTTCACTCTCTGAAAGGATACCTAAACTGTACTATTAAAAAAAATGCGAAATTTCGATTGAGTTTTCATCAAAAAGTGGCTCGTCAGAAACGTTTCCGATGATTTTAGACAGATTTCTGATGGAAACGTACATCGGAATTTTATGTTTTTTCTAGTAACCTTAGCAATATCCTATTTTATCCGTAATGACAATTGGGACTTACTTGATAAGAAATTTCATTAATCTTAAGGAGACCATTCATCCTTTTTTTATTCGACGTTGAACTCTTCAATATTTCACCTCACGCCTAGTAGGCTGAACATCTGAAGCGTGCATGTACATGGAGTACAATTTAATATAAGAGGAACATGGGGGGCTATATTTGTCATTTATTAATTTTTTATTTTACAATCAGGGGTGAGTTAAAAATAGGGGTTACAGGTGCTGCCAAACCCACTAGCTTTGGTCCAAATCTTAAGGAATCATTTATGATGTACAGATTATTAATTTAGAATATCGATAACTAGACTTAAAATGATTAGAATTTCGAACTCATAAGCTTTAAATCCTGGCTTCGCGCCGGTGCTTACCGTGGAATAAATGGATAACCTAAATCTCAAAAAGCCAATAAGACATGTTATGTGCATGTGTTGAGAAAAGGAGTGCCATTAAAAATGGACCAACTGCTTGATATTCATTCATTGTATCATATAAGTGGTGCCACAAGTAGTACAACCCCAATAAAGTGTTGCCTCCCAAGTCCAATTCATTAGCACACTGCTAGAAACTTTATAGAGGTTTCTCCACCGCGAACTAATAGAAAATTTATGTTATAAAACATGAACTTTTCACCCATTTTTTATCGAATTAGCTCACTGTAAAAACGCATGGTGGGATATAAATTCTCATTGAAATAGTGAGAAGCATCCTAATTTTTTTGTATGAAAATACTATTTATTTTTCTTTTCACACTGATCCAATCAAAATATCTGTGAGAATAATCACTGATTATTTTTCAGTGAAAAATTTCAGAAAATAGTGATCGATTTTTTAGTAGTGGCAGTATGTGAGGATGCAAGTATCTAATGTATTAGGGTGCTTTCCAGGAGAAATGCATTAACAAATGTCACCTTTTAGATGTGAAATTAATAATTCTAAGATATCATTATGAAATGTTTGAATTTTTTTAATATAAAAAAACTACTACAGTACTATACAAAAGTTGCCTGCTTTAAATTAATTCTACTGTTTTACAGGTGATGGAAAACACAATGAATTTTGAAAGCATTTTCTTTTATCTTTTTAACCAACCATTTTATTATTACCATCAATTTGTGCATTTTGTTTGGGGCTACAACAATTTAATTATCTTTCCACTTTATTTAATAATGTCTTCCCAGAATGGAATTTGCCAATAGTTTGGAAGTAGAATGAGTAAAAAAAAAAAAATAATGCATAAAAAAAATAAAATAGCAAAATGCCTAGGGTGCCCATTCATTCAAAAATTGCACATGTCTTGTCATGATATATTAGTCTCTGTCACAGTATAGGAAAATATCTGTTAGTATGTGAAACTTGATTTTTACTTTTTTAAAAACTAAAATGAGTAGGTCATGAATCTAAATTAATAGAACGAGCTAGCAGGTCGTGAATAACACATATGGTTAACAAATTAATAGAACGAGTCATATATTTATCTTTAATGAGTTATATATATGTGGTGCGAATCTTAATTAATAGAACGAGCTAGTTGGTTGCGGATAACATATGGTTAACAAACAAAAGACTTAAATTGCTTGCTTTTGGAGACTGTATATTGATAACTATACGCACTCCTAATCACATGCAGCTTCTTATCATAATTTAATCAATGGAACTTGAGCAACTAATTATTGGTTAGTTCTTCATATAGTCAGTTTTACATATGACTATATGTTTAAATAACTTTTGATTATGGAAAGTGTATAATCTTTATATTGACTTAATTCCAACTTTTTAGGCAAGTCATGTGATTATTGACAACAAGAATGCATATCAAATGCATCGTACGTACTTGAAAGCTCAACGATTTAGATTTTAAAAAAGAACATTACTAAGGTATGTTCAATAACAAGTCACTACCAAAAAAGAAATGCATAACCACTAGCTAACATGATTTTTTTGATAATTCATCCCCTATATCAATCGATATATAAGATTAGCAGCAGATTTTAATTTGTCATGATAGAAATTGTCCGTCACTATTTTTTTTAAGTGAGTTTACTACGTTAGTTTATCTATTTCAAGTTTGGACTTTGAAAACGTACATTTCTTGTGGAGTTTGGTCAAAAATTATAACTCCACAGTTCCATCAAAATTATTAAAGTTGTTGTTAAAGGGGGAAACATATTAAGTAGAAAAGTAAGGTCAAATATTGAAGCAATTCACAAGAAAAGTTTGACATGCATGCTAAAAAGTGAAACATTTCTTCCAACTTTTGTTTCTGTTTCTGTTGGCTAACTAAAAAAAACAAAAAACTTTTTTAAATTTTACGACAAGGATAAGCTAGCTAGGACAAATTAAGGGATGAAGATTTTAGTGAATAAATTCAGAGGAGCTAGGCTAAAGAAAGTTTCTAGATGATTATGGCAGTGAGAATGACGTATTTTTTTAATTTGACATTAATAAATTAACAGTCGGACATATGCAATAATTCAGAAAAACAGACAAGTAAAACTGCACACAAACTTAAACTAATAATGTCAATATTCATGAAGATTTTGAGTTTTGACATGGTATAAAACAAAGATGAAGATGCTTGTTTGTAACTTTCATCAAAGACTAGAATTAAGACGGACAAAATGACACACAAAGAATTACAGATTAAAAAATAGATATATGAAGCATATTGCAATTTGATATGCTTTATTTTGTTTGGTGGAGGAGCGGATCCATAGCATAAGATGTAGGTTTGATTGAACTCAGTAACTTTAGTCCAGATTCTATATACTTTTTTCGTTCAATTTTACTTGTTTACTATACTAAAAGTACATTTACACTTTTAGTATATCAAAAGAAAAACATAAGTATTTATTTTCTTATATTTTACTCCTAACATTAATTCTTATTAATTCCCTAAATCATTTCTCAAGACTAAAACTAAACTCATATTAATCATTGTTTCTTAAGAAACATGCAAATAATAATAAACGGAGAAAGTATATATTTAAAATTAATTGAATATGTATAAATATTAAATTTTGAACCAATTACAATCTAGTGTTTTAAAAGGCGAGGCGTTTTACTAAGCACGGGGCGAGGCGTAAGCCCCGGGGCATTGGGGCGTAAGCCCCATGAATCTTTAATTTTTAATTTATAATATAGTAAAATAGTATAATAACTCAAAAATTATAAAAGAAATACATTAACAATTTTTAAAAATTTAAAACATGATTAAAGAAACTCATAGAAATTAAATAAAACTTCTAACATCATTTTCCAAGTAGAAATAATGCAATGATATAAAAGCTATTATGAGATTCAAATCAACTCCAACATTTTAACTCCAAATAATAAAAGAATCACAATTTCTTAGAATATATGACTATATTATGCAATTTACCTCTCAAAAAAGAAATAATTAATGTAAACTATTAGTATTATAATTAAAACATCACTCTTTCATGGATAAAAAAAAATGCTTTCAAATAATAAAATATGATAATTTTGAGACATAGGAACCAAAAACATGAAGATCAATGACAAGTGAAGATGTAAAATTTAGCTATGTGTTTTAAAAAGAAATGTTAAGTGATATTCACCCTCACAACATTCTCAAATAGTAAATAAGCAATTAGTTTTCTCAACTTTTTTATTTCTACAGATGAAAAAAACTACTAAGCATCATTCATTTATTGAAGAATTATGAGGATCAACAATGTTGATTAAGAAATTTGACACATAATTGGGTAAAACTGTTAGGCGAGCCCCGAGCGTTGGGCGTTAAGCGTGTTTGGAGCGTACACTCGAGCGCTCAGGGCGCAAGCCTCACTGGACTTAAGCCCCACACGTAATCCCCGAGATGTTTTGTCAGTGCCTCGTCCTGGGCGAGCTTCGAAGCGAGTCTCTAGACTGCCTTTTGAAACACTATTATAATCACTTACTTACTGTATCATTAGGACCAAAACATATTTATGTATATAAAAATTTACTATAGAAGTATTTTTATAAAAACAATATATAGATATGTGTACTTGCTATTTTTAAATCTTGAATTCATCTATGTTTAATGTGCGGCAAAACTTAAATAATACAGCATGTTTATATAAAAAATAATAAGCGTTACTTATACTAACACTTGTCTCTTTCTCTTTAATCCCAAAAATATTTGGAGACAAACGATGGTAGTGATTGATGTCTACTAATTTCATCTAATTAGGTAATGATTAACAAGAAATCCCAAGGAAACAACGGCTTATCTATGTTGAAAATGTGAAATTGACTTTTCATTGTTTCTTCTTTTAAAATTAAAAACTATTCTGATCAAGTCTTAAAAAGGGACATTGCACTTCCCCATTGCATAAGCTATGATTTAATGAAAACAGATTAATTAGGAATTACCAAAATAAAGATTAGAATTATACATTATACATGCAAGTGCATAATATTTCTCTCTTTAATTAGATATCACGATGAAAGAAAAGAAAAAAGAAAAAAGAAAAAAACGCATAGTTCGATTCACACACGGGTAGAAAATATTTTCCAAGAAAATATTTTTCATTGAAAACATTTTCCTTAATTTCTACCCTCTCCTAAAAATTGCGTCCATTTGTCACTTTTCACTCTTATCTCTGAAAAATAATCATAGTTATGAAGTTTCAAATTTCACTAGCGAATTTCATGGTAATATCCCGTAATTAATTTCATCAGTGAAATTTGAAAATATCCCTTTTTTGTTTTCCAAAAAAGGGAAAAAAGAATTTGGTAATAACTAATAGAGTGAAGTATCAAAAACACACCTAAACTATCCTTTTTTTTTTGAGTTTCATACCTAAACTATTGAAAGTGTGAGTTTTATACCTAAACTATCAATGTGACATTTTTTATATTTTTAGCTGATAGCCTGATACATTATTTTTTTAAAAAAGTTTCAATTGATTTTACCTTAAACTCTCCCCTCTATTCTTCATGATTTTTCAACACGGTGAATATTTAATTTTTAATCAAATACTAATACTTTATTTAATTTTTGTCAAGGTTGAAACAATCTTTACGCGAAATGCCACATGGCAGAATTTTTTAAATAAAAGAGTGTAGTACAAACACCATCATATTTTAGTTGAGGTGTGTTTCTCGAACTAATGAGTGATAGTTTAGGATATGAAACTCACACTACCAATACTTTACGTGTGAAACTCAAAAAGAGAGATATATAATTTAGGTGTGTTTTTATACTTCACTCTGACTAATAAGTCTTACAAATACTCCATACCAAAAACATGCATGACCTGAAGCTTTGGTTTTTAATTGATTTCTTTTATTATAATAATTTAAAACTTTAGTTTATATGCCCATAAATAATTTACTATTTGTTGTCATTAGGATACAAACTCAGACCAAAAACAAATAATTACGTACTAGAATTTCAAGAGTCATTATCAATCCACGCACCTATTAATGTTGTGTCAAGTTATAAAACAATCATTATCTATTGTCAAACTTAGCTATAACTTAGTTGAAACTACATTATGTACTTAATTAGAAATCTTAATAAACAATTAGGTGACATATATAATCAATTAATCACAGGATAATGATATGTCAGCCATTTTTTAAATGGCATTGCCCCTATGAAACGGTCACTTTTGTCCTAATCTTTAAAGTATATATGGGAAAAAAAATATTTTGTGTTTTACCCAATACGCAACTAATATAACACCTAACTGTATTTGTGAGGTTTCTTTTTGTGTGGCAAGTTGATGGATTAAAAATTTGTGAATCCAAAAATATAAGATTTAGGTCTACCAATTTGTGAGACATGATACAGAAGTCGTTTAACAAATTTATTTTTGGTATATATGAACTTTTTACTAGGTTGACTATTCAAATTTTGTCTCCATTTTTAAAAGATGTGCAAATATAATTTTTGAGAAATTATCCTTTTGAACAAAATGAATTTAATATATATTCATATATTGTTCAATCTTATGAACAAAGTATTATCATCTAATATTTGCATTAACTTATTGTAATTTAGATTATCGTCTAATGTTTTTCATAAAATCTTGAGTTGCTAAAAGAAAAGGTCCAAAAGTTTCAACTAACTAGCTAACTTGACCCTCAGAAAACATAGGAAACTGCAAATTGATACCTTTTTACTCTGCAAAATCTCTTTTATTTTACATCATGCTTTTGAGGTTATTCATAACCTTATTATTAGCAAGTTGTCACATATTTGACTTTATTATCCAACAGAGCTCCAATCCGAAATATAACAAATGATAATTTTAAATCATAGTAAAAAATAGGGTGATAAATATGAATTGTTTTCCGAAATATTTTGACACGTGAAATCTACAAATAAATCCACGTACGCTGGAGTTCCATTACAGCCAAGGAAAAAAAATCTGGAGTATAAATATCTAGCAGCCGATTATACAATTTATGAAACAGCATAATTGAGTGTTGGTGATTATTGTAAATGAAATATAACAGATAAGTTTTAAGTAAACTGACAATTAATTGAGTAAATGTGAATGTTTGAATTTTCATGACTTTATATTGAAGCTAAGAACTTTATTCTCGAGCTACCCAGAAACTCTACAGAATATATAAAGATTTCCAGTCTATCTATTGAAAAGGAACTGAAAAAAATGCTGTACAAAATATGTAACTTCACTTGGGGCATTAGGAAGATATACATGTAACGACGATAAACTGAAAAATCGATTAAAATCAAACACTGTAAATGAAATTCTAACACAAGTCAATGTCTAAAACCAAATACCTGCTACTATATTCTTCACAAGTAACGTCGATAATAGATGTCAGTCATGAAAATTCTAAACATTGACGAGAATAATCATGCATCTGCTGACCCTAATGCAGATTTGCCAGATGAATTTGGCATAACTAAACAGATAGCTAGCAACTTTCAGGGAAATATCATTTGCGCGCCTATATGACATGCAGATGCAAATATGTGAAAGGGTTATGGCAAATATGGGGGCTGAACTTGCATGTTTTGACATAAAGAAATTGGCAAACATAACAATCTTTACTTTGCTTTTTCCAAGCCCCAGAAACAGAAAAGGCTCTTTATTTATAAATTTAAGATACATCACTCATTTGCACGCCTGCGTGTACATGACATAAAACAAATGGCTACCCCTCTGCAGAGTTGTAGTGGATGAATCAGATAGCTTCCTCTATGGTTATAACACAGTGATTTTGCATTTGTAAGGGAAACTGCTTACCAATTCCGATAGCCACTAGCTTCCACAAACATGTCGATTAAGTAAATTCTTCTCGAGCGGGAGAAAAGGCAGAGTTGCATTCCACTTTGGCAGAGAGTATCCAGAATGAGATGATGATAAATATCAAGGCTGATCAGAATATAATACTGATTTCAAGGTTGAAAATGATATCTTTCTAGTCATCCAGAACTGGAGAAAGCAAAGGTTTGTTCAAGAACAAAGCTTCCAGATTCCCGCATATGAGTTCATATATAGCTTTAAAAGAATCCTCAGTATAGTAAGCAACATGTCGTGTCAGCACAACGTTATCCAATGAAAGGAGCTCTTCAGGAACATCAGGTTCATTTTCGAAAACATCCAACCCAGCACCTGCAATCTCTCCCTGCTGTAAACATTGTACCAACTCCATCTCATTGATTATGGCTCCTCGTGCAATATTAACGATTACTCCTTCTTTACCGAGTTTCAGTAGAACCTCCTTATTGATCAAGTGGCGTGTTTGGTCTGTCAATGCACAACAAATGACAAGGACATCACATTTGGTTGCTAGTTCATGAACATCAGGATAGAAAGGGTAGGGAACAGGCTTTTTTTTCCTCGACTGGTATGATATGATGCAGCCAAATGCTTCAAGCCTTTGTGCAACTTTTAGACCTATGCTTCCCAGACCAACTATTCCGACTTTCCTGCTTCCCACCTGCCATCATCAAACACCATCAAGAATACGCTTTTCGTAATGCAAAATCCACAATAAATTTTATACGCCTGAAATCTTAAGCATAATGCAAAGTTAATGAGGTCAGTTGATGAAGGATTAAACCATGGCCCAGTGGCATATTGAAAGAAATGTGGTTCAAACTTAAAGTCCAGTCAAGGGGCATGAAATAAACTCAGAATTCGATTACAATTACAGCTCGAGTATCAGAGTCTACCCAAGAGCTCAGCTTTGTTCTCTTTGCAGCTTAGGTCCACTCATGAAAGCATCCCATACCTAAGGCTTGACACCAAACCAGGGACAATTGATGCATGTGACCCTACAATCCCCACAGCATAGAACTCTATTCAGGATGAGGAAAGGTCTAAGCACACCAAATCCTGAGCCTGAGATAACATTAGTAAGTTGAACTCTAATTGAGGGCACTACTGATTATTGAAGACTTGTTATCACCCTCGTAGTCCTCAACCGTGTAATCTCTTTACTGAAGAACACGGCATGACCAAAGCATAGTAAATTATGCAGCAGAAACCAACCTTAGCATCAACAAAAAATAAAAGAGGACAACTAAAGTTTCAGAAATCATAAAGACATTTCCCTTCTCTCTGATTTCTTAGGAAGAATTCTGCAGACAGTTTTCTAATGAAAAGCAATTAAAATCAGAAAACCATCTTAGACCGCATAGATGTATTTGTGCTACTCCACTCTCCAAAATGGGCACCCAAATTTTGGACTCCGAATTGCTAAATAATTCAATTTGTTTATTTGATTATTAATAACGTTTTAAGGAACTGTTTCTGAGAATTGACTCATCTTATCTCGAAAGTCAAAACTTGCCAAGTTCCTGCTGCGATGCTAAATAATTCATTTACGGACTGCATAGGCAAGGATTAAGTTATCATGAAGGGCGTCAATCGCATTCATTTAAATGTAGTGGTTAGCCCCTACAGAGTACCCATTTCTTATATTTGCAATGAGTGCGTGTGAATGTCCTTTTGAGCTAACTAAGCCATCATATGATAGAATACACATATTGAGGAGCTCATACACTCCAAAATGGGCAAACAGGTCTGTGTCCAGGCCCCCTTATTGCTGAGTTGTTCTTTACTTTTGCCTTTCCTTTGACAAACATTTCATTTGGCAAACAGGTGTGTGTCTAAGGTAGCTACACTTCTTGAATCACATCGCTAATTCATTTGACAAATACTTAGGGTGTGTTCGATAGGATACCATGTTTGGTTCGTCAAACTTTTTGGAAAACTTTTTTTTTGTTTGATAACCAACATGTACTAGGTAACTTTGACCACCAAGGCTAGAATAGATGAGAAGAAATCACCTAGTGATCTTGTCGGTTCTCAACCTACTTCATTGACCACTAGGTCACACTCTTGAGTCCTGGAAAACGTTTTCTTTAGGAAAACAAGCTTAGGAAAATGATTTCCCCAATGAAAGTAGGGAAAACAAGTTCCACAACTGGCATTCCACAATATTGTGTCCTCTCCACCCTTCAACACACCTCATCTTCACCCTCACCCTCAAGCTCCCCATTCCCACCACCCCACACCCCTACTCCGCCCCTACCCACACTCCCATAATATTTGTCTAGATTATATATACACAAATGCTTTTAGGATAATATTATTTACTTACATACCAAACACAAAAAAATAAGTAACAAACCCACTTATTTTCCTAGAAAACATGTTTAAAAAAAACATTTTCCTTCCTACCGAACACACTCTTGATTTCCACAGAGAAGATTTCTGATTTAAATATCTTAGACTTGTAAATTTAACCATGAGTTCAACATCTATCACAAAATAAGAAGGAAAAATGACATACCATACATTAAAAAGTCAGCCAGATGATTGATACTATTATCAATTTCCATATATCAATCAATCAAGTATGCCTTGCCTCAATGAATATGCAAAGCTCATATGAGATCAATTTCCATATTGAGACAGAAAAAGGACTGCTACCTCCATTTCAATTTATTGTCTTACTTCCTTTTTAGTTCGTTACAAAAAGAACTCTTCCCTTTTTTGACATTCTTTAATTCTAACTTTTCACATAGCATATTTAAGATAGTAACAAGATTAAAGAGCATTTTGATACACTCTACATATATATTTAATTTAAGACCACAAAATTCAAAACTTGGCTATTCATTTAATTCTTCGGGTAGAACTACTAGATCTTCAACAAGGTGGAAATTCTTGTTCTTTTATTATTTTAAACTCCGTGTTAAGTGCATATTTGGATAGGCTTATTTTAAGTTATTTTTGAGCTTAAGCTACTAAGTTGAAAATCCCAACTTCTCACTTATTTTGGCTTAAAATCAAGTGTTAAAAGCATTTTCTTTAACCTTATCCAAACACTATGAGAAAACCACCAACAAATTGAAACGGAGAGAGTAGTACAGATCGGACAAAGAGACAGTACCCTTGAGGTGAGAGGGAAGTTCCCCTGAAGAGGCCAAAGCCCATTCTTAACAAACCGATCCGCAGCAGAAATCTTTCTAAGAACATCAATCACCAATCCAACAGCAAAATCAGCAACATCCTCTGAGAAAACAGTAGCAGCACTAGCAACAGAGATACCGCGGCGGCGACACTCAACCATATCAATATGGTCAAGGCCAGTACTGGTGGTAACAATAAGGCGGAGCGAAGGGAAGAGGCTGAGCAAGGAGGAAGAAAGCTGACTGCCGATTCGTTTAGGAGAACAAATCATGGCTTGTACGGATTGAGCATGTGTAGAAATGAATTGCTCCAATGGCAGTGAAGATTCCCATGGCTTTAAGAGTTTGAATTTTTGTGATAATTGTTGGTCGTAGAATAGGAAAACCATTGGCCGGCCGAGGACTATTACCTCCGGCAACTCGGTTTTTGCTTCTGCCATTAACGATGAGTTTGAGGGCTAAGATTGATAAATTGATAGTACTAAAATGATTTCTTGAATTTTGTGCTTTTATTGGGGGGGTTTTAGTTAGATTTTTTCTGATCACATGAAACATGTTGATGATGATTTTATTGATTTGTCAACTTCAATAAACAGTTGCTCCATGTTCCAATTTGTTTGTGTCTCTCTAATTTGACACAAAATTTTAATAAGTACAGAAATTTTTGAATTTCGTAGAGATATTTAATCATTGCCCTTTTGATCCAACTTTAGGACCACACATTTTTCCCTGTACTCCTAAAAAAATGTAATTTTCTAATGCTTTAAATCGTTATTTTCACCTTAATTTTTTCTATGCGGCACCTACCTAACACTTTTTTCCAAATTAAATTCTTTTAACCCGACCTTCCGACCCATTAAAAAATTAAAACTCAAAACTTTCACTGTTCATTCATGGTGGAAACGATTCCACCATTCAAATTCTGTTATTGCGTTAGACTAATAATTGTTCCAACAATTTTTATTTATACTGCAATAACAATAGTTAAATCTATCTCTCATTAAAAATTGTAATTGATTGTAGTTTTCTATTAAAAATAATCTAAAAATTAAAATTTATTTAGGCTATCCATGTTTTAAAAATTATCGTCTTTTAACTTATATTAGATGCAAGAGTTACGTTCTTTGTTCGAATTTATGTGACACAAATGAAAGTTAGAGAGTCAATCAAATTTTTTGTATGATTTTTAAATATTTTAATTTGTTAATTATTATGATTCATAGTACCTAAAAGTAATCTAAAAATATAAAAGGAAATTACTTAAAAGGGACACCCTTGTATTGACAAAGTAAAAGCATTTTAAAAAAGAGAGAAAAAGATTGCTGATGAATGAGGTAAATTCATGATGTTCTATTGATGCTTTCCCTTGTTGATTTCATCCTCATTGCATCAAACTTTTCATCAAATAGTTATAGAATCTTGCACCCAAGGGGTAAGGGTGTGGCCTAGTGGTCAATGAAGTGGGTCGAGAACCATGAAGTCTCAGATTCAAGAATGTGATACTTGTCGCTGGTGGAAGGTGACAGGTATCCCGTGAAAAAAGGAATATCTCAGTCATCCAAAACTGGAGAAAGCAAAGGTTTGTTCAAGAAGAAAGCTTCCAAATTCCCTGACATGAGTTCATATAAATCTCGAAAAGAATCCTCGGTTAAAAAAGCAACATGCGGTGACAGCACAACGTTATCCAACGAAAGGAGCTCTTCAGGAACATTAGGTTCATTCTCAAACACATCCATCCCAGCACCCGCAATCTCTCCCTTCACCAAACATTGTACCAATTCCATCTCATTGATTATGGGTCCTCGTGCAATATTAATGATTATTCCTTCTTTTCCGAGGGCAAGTAGAACTTCCTTGTCGATCAGGTGACGAGTTTGATCTGTCAATGCACAACAAATGACAAGGACATCACATTTGGTAGCTAGTTCATGAACATCAGGATAGAAAGGGTATGGAACAGGCTTTTTCTTCCTCGACTGGTATGATATAATGCAGCCAAATGCTTCAAGCCTTTTTGCAACTTCTAGGCCTATGCTTCCCAGCCCAACAATGCCAACTTTCCTGCCTCCCACCTACCATCAATAATATATATGCAATTAGTAATGCAGAAGTTAGCCTCACCTGTGGAACTCTATTCAGGACAAGAGAAGTTCTAACTTTTAAGCACATTAGACCTGATAGACTGAGATAATGTTAGTAAACTGAACTTCAACCAAATGCATTAATGATTACTGAAAACTTGTTACACAGCCTTGTAGTCCTCAACTGCGTACTTTCTAAGGAAGAACAAGGCATGACTAAAATATACTAGTAAATTATGCAACACGAACCAATCTTAGCTTCAATAAACATTATAGAAGGACAACTGCAGTTTCACAATTATCATGATCTTGCACTGCTCAGATGTATATTACAGTGCAGGGCTCAAAATTTAGGAAAAGAAAAATGTTTTAGGAATAATTCTGAGAAGGATATAGACTCAGATATATCTCAAAACTTTCAATGCATGTTTTGGGGTGCAATAGTCCCTCAAAAGTCTAATAGCTTTCCCATTTCAAATACCAAGTTCTGGTTGAGTTCCTAAATAATTCATTCGTGGATTTCCAAGGAAAAGGCAAGCGATATAGGTATCATGAGGGTCACCAATTTCATTCATTTTACTTTGTAGGCATTTGGACACATCTTCAACCTAATGTCATTTGCAAATTATTGAAAATTTATTTGCAAAAAAATACTTCTTTTACAATTTTGTCCACTATTTCAACTTCAATTTGAAACAGAGAAGTTGAAGTTGAAAAACTTGTTTGAGAAGTATGGTTCACTCGCGGAACTTCATCTTTTTTTCCAAGTTAAATTCATGTCCACGGTCCATAAGAAAACATGAATGTCCAAATACTCTTTTTCATATTCAACTTCAACCAAATATTGTCCAAACGGTTATACTCTTCTCCCAACACAGTACCTATCTCTTATATTTGCAGTAAGTGCACGTGGAAGTCCTACTGATCTAACTAAGCCATGATAGGGCATAGTAACAAAGTTAGGAGCTTGCACATACCCAAAGTGGGAAATCTATGGACCTTAGGCACATTCCCAGGTTGTTCTTTACTTTTGCCTTTCATGTGGGACAAAGTTCCATAGCTGAGGTGTTGCAGGGAAGGATGACAGGAAACAGTTGATAAGTCTAATTTAGAAAAAACCTCTCCACAGAATAGGAGCAGGGGAGGGATAGGAGAAACTAAATATATTTTGCTAATCCATTTAAAGCAAATATTAGAGGTTCAGTTGCATACAGAGAGCCATAATTCTCCAGAAACAATCTCATATTTTGAGTCTTTATACCTTAGAATGTTAAACAAGGTTTCTTCGGCTATAGCATCGAATAAAGTCTCACTCTAGGAAAGAAGAATCTCTTCCTGCCTGCTTAAAGAACATGGAAATGTAACACCCTAGGTTAATTTTTTATTCAACTACTTTCTTTTATCATAGTTTCGTCATAGATTTTGACTCTTGCATTTTTCTCAAACTTGTTCTGAAAAAAGATTTTCTTGAGCTAGAGTATCTATTGGAAACAGTCTCTCTAGCCCCACAAAGGCAGGGTAAGGTCTGCGTACATCCCCAAACCCAGACCCACTTATGGGACTATACTGAATATGTTTACCACATATATATGTGAGGCTAATAAAGCAACTTTGAGTTCAACAACAATTACACTCCGGATTGTAATCTCTAATGAAAAATATAGCTACATGAGCAAGAGACGGTACCTTGGAACCGAGTGGGTAGCCCCCATGAACAGGCCAAAGTCCATTTTTAACAAATCGATCCGCAGCAGATATCTTCCTTAGCACATCAATCAACAATCCAACAGCAAAATCAGCAACATCCTCCGAGAAAATAGTACCCGCGTTAGCAACGGAGATTCCTAGGCGGCGACACTCGTCGAGATCCATATGGTTAAGGCCGGCGCTGGTGGTAACGATTAATCGAAGAGAAGGGAATAGACTGAGCAACGACGGATTAACCTGGGTCCCACCGGAACAGAGCATAGCCTGTACGGACTGTGCATGTGTAGCGATGAATTGGTCAAACGGAAGTGAAGATTCCCATGGCTTTAGGAGTTTGAATTTTTGGGAAAATTGTTCGCCGTAGTGTTTCAGAAACGACGGGATGCCGAGGACAATCACCGCCAGCAGATCGTTTTTGGGTTCTGCCATTGATGACTTTGATAGAAACTCAAAGAGCTTGGAAACATTTTATTCAACACACCATCATTATTTAATTAAGAAATGAAACAAAAAAATTGTATAAACTAAGTTATTTATTATAGTTAACTGACAAAATTGATAGAAGTGTGTTAGGTATATTGTCGATGGAAAAAGACATGATTTTGGTGTCATATAGTATTGGTAAATGGACGGATCATATGGAATATAAGCAAATTAAAAACTAGTTAGACAAAAATGAATAAAATGTTCATATTTAATAAGTACTGATTAAAGTTTTACTTACTAGTACAATATTATAAAGGAAAATGATTGAAAATAAAGCAGTAAAAGAATCGTCGTGGTCAAAAGTAAAGGAAAGATTAAGAGATACCAGCGGCAAAAGTAATTAAAATATAAGAGACTATATTAGTAACAAATAATCATATTAGTGTTATTATAAGTTTATAGTAATGTTATATCATTATTCTTGTGATCTTGTCTACAAGTATTACTACTATATATAAGATATAGGTTGACAGCTCAATCTCAAGCAGAAAGTTGTTAGACAACGTGCCTGTTTGATCTATTTGCTTGAAGGGTTCCGATTCAAAATTTTAATATTTTCTTTGTTTTAATTTATTTATTTTATTTTTCGTTTTAATATGTTATATATTTCATCAAAATATTTTATTATAGATTTGATAATTATGTAAAAGATATTATAAATCATAATATAAATTTTTATTGACTCTCGAAATTGTATTAGTGCCACATAAAGGGATAAAAATGATATAAAAAGTATTATACATCACAACAATTAAAAAAAACGTATAATAAATTTAGTGAATTTAAAAATTCTATCTATGTAATATATATTGGGTCCGTGCTGACACGGAAATTTGTGTATATTCTTATGTGAATTTCATTGATCTAAATAAAATAATGTATGCATATCTAAAAAATTAATTGATCTAAATAAAATAATAAATATATGCATATCTAAATTAGGCATATCTTACCATTTTCGAGTATTAACATTGGGCCAAGTCTAGCTGAATTCATCAATAGATATGTAATCCCTATCTATGATTGTATATGTTCAAGGTCAACTCTATTTCCGTAATGCTATTTTGCTTTTTTAGTCAATGTTGCCTTTGATGTAATGGTTGATAGTTTTGTTAACTGATTGGTTGCTATGCCAATGCAGTTTGGGATTGTACAGAATGTTAAAACACTTTTTGGTGATAAAATAAACGTTTAATTGCCAAAAAAAAAAGGTTCAACTCTATTTCCCTTCTTTTAAATTTGAAGTATTTATTGATAAAGCATGGACCATGCTAATCTTTTTGTCTCTTTTAATTTGAACCATTTATCGATAAAGAAACAAAAGAAGAGTTGCGTTTGACTCCACAATTTTTATTCTTACCGATAAGTTTTTATAATCACATAGAAATGTAAATTTCATCCGAATTCCCAACGATCAAAACAGAACTAATAATAATTTCCATGGATCAATCTGAAGTAGAAACTGATCTCCCAGAGCTCTTAGTGATTAACCCAGCCCCAGTATTCATCATCCACCAACAACAATTCTCACAAAAATTCAAACTCCTCAAAGCTTACGAATCTCCACTATCCACACATCTCTTCCTACAGACCCACGCACAGTCCACTAAGGCCGTCATCTGCTACGGAAAAAGCCCAATCAGTAGCAACATACTCCGTCTTCTTCCTTGTCTTCAGCTCGTTGTCACTGCTAGCACAGGCTTCAACCACATCGATATCCCTGAGTGCCGCCGCCGCGGTATCGCCGTTGTTAACACCGGTGACGTCTTCTCTGAAGATACTGCTGATACTGCTGTCGGATTGTTGATTGATGTGCTTCGGAAAATTAGCGCCGGTGATCGGTTTGTTCGCTCCGGTAATTGGCCTACTAATCTTCACTACTCTTTGGGTTCTCAGGTATACCTCTGATCTTATCTTTACCTTTCGGGTTAAAAATATTCATTAGAGAACTTAGCATCAGGCGCTTGTAGGCCAAATATTGTTTCCACTCATAATAGGTGCGTGTAGGCCAACTGAACATCGAGATCTATTTTAATATTAAAAAAAGTGATAACTTAGATAGATTAATGGAATAATTGAGATATGAAACTTGCGAAAAGATGATAGTTTATGCGTGTGCTTTTAACATTTACTAAACTTTAAATTGGTGATGTTACTTCATTCAAAGTAACTTTTTAACAATTACTCCTTTCGTCCTATTAATGTGATGTAGTTTGATTGAATACGAAATTTAAGATATATGTGAAGATTTTGTAATACTTCAAAAATACCCTTAAAACAAATGATTATTTTAATAGCAGAGTACACTTTTATGAACTTTTGTCAAATAAGTGAAATTCAACGTGGGTAAATATTGATAGTGTCATTAAACATTTATTAAACAAGAAAATATGTCATTCTTGTTTAGACTGACTAAAAGGAAAATGTGCCACATAAATTGAGACTACAAACTTGTTTTTGTAAGTTGAAAAAATAAAGTAGGCGTTTGGCCATGAAAACTAAAAAATATTTACTTTATTTGAAATTTTCAAAGTTGGAGTAGGAGTTGGAATTGTGTTTGATTTTACTTTTTGCAATAAGTATTTAGAATCTTAAATGCATTTTTAAAAAAACATGAAATATGATTTAAATATAATTTAAATTGAGTTATTTTATGAAAATAAAAAAATTAGATTTTTTTTAAAAAAAAAGTAAAAGTGAAAATAAGGTTTTGGTTGTTTCCTAATTCCAAATACAACTTAAAAAACAACGATTTTTGAATAAAGTAAAATAATTTTCTGGAATAAAGTGAAATTTTCATGGCCAAACGGCACCAAAAACGAAAACTTGTTAATTATTATTTTAAATTTCTTTCTGTACTACTAATAGTACTCCCTCTGTCCCATATTAGTTGCACACTTTCTTTTTTACACGCATGTTAAGAAATCATAAATGAGAAGGTAATGTTACAAATTTACCTCTTAAGAACTTTCTTGGAACTTTACAAACAAGTGTGAATACTTCAAAAAATTATTAATTGCAAGGGTAATATGGGGAAAAATTAATTAATGTTTTCTTTATTTAGTAAGGTGGTTAACTAATATGGGACAATTATTTTTAGTATAATAGCCAACCAATATGGAACAGAGGGAGTAATAACTTAAACTATATGTTCAATTAACACTTGGTTGCATGCTAATTAGAGAAGTTAACAGGATTGAATTGGCTCTTGCTCATTTACAGTTGGGAGGTAAGCATGTTGGAATAGTTGGTTTAGGCAACATTGGTTTAAAAGTTGCAACAAGACTAGAGGCATTTGGCTGCAAAATTTCATACAATTCCAGGCAAAAGAAACCAGTTCCCTACAACTTCTACCCTAACGTTTGTGAACTTGCTTCCAACTGCAACATCCTCGTCATATGCTGCACACTGACTGTCAAAACTCGTCACATGATTGACAAGGATGTTCTAAAAGCATTGGGGAAGGATGGCATTCTCATCAACGTTGCACGTGGACCTATAGTTGAGGAGAAAGAACTGGTGAAGTTCTTGGTTGAAGGTGAGATTGCAGGTGCTGGTTTGGATGTGTTTGAGAATGAACCAAAGGTTCCTCAAGAGTTGTATTCATTGGATAATGTTGTGCTCACACCACATAGAGCTGCCTTCACTGAGGAAGCTTTTTCAAGTGCTTTCCAAATTGTTCTGGCTAACTTAGAAGCCTTCTTCTCAAATAAACCCTTAATTTCTCCAGTCATAAACGTATGAATGATGGATGATACACGGTGGATGATTCTGTAAAATCTTACCAATGATAGCCCAGTTCGAAGAGGAAATGTTTCAACAATAATAATTTTCTTGGTCAATTAGCATATAAATCAAGTTGCGCAGGATGATATCCCAGCTCCCACAAAGAGCATATTGACACCAAAGATATTATAACCAAAAGATTAGACAATTAATAAGAGACGGATTTGATGGTAATCCAAATATAACTAGCTAGAAAGACAAATGCCTTGCTGAATTACTATCATTAAGCAGCATTCAAATAAAAAGAACATAAACTATTGAGTAGCTACTCTGAGTTCATCTTTAACCCCCGAAAAATAGAAACAAAAAATGCAAGTAGTATTACACAAGCAGCTTCCTCACCAATTTCCAAAATCCAGTAAGAACTTCTTCATCAACGTAACCCCGGACAATGACTTGTCAGATTCCTAGGAAAAGTCAGCAGCCATTCACTTGTTATAAGATTGCATGATCTTTACATACTCGGCCTTCCTTTTTTCTGCCTCGACTCTATAAAGAGCTTTCTCTGCATCTGAGAACTGTCTCCACTTTTCTCCAGCAGCTTTAGCAACAGAGGCAATTGATTTGTTGTTAGGATGCTCCTTCATGTACTGCTTCCTAAACTCCTCGTAGAAACCAAGGTAAGCACTTATAGGCCTCTTAGGTTTGTTAGGACACTTTGCTTGCTCCCATCCTCCTCCCTTGTCAAAGCGAGCACTTGCTGGTCTCTTAGGTTTGTCAGAATTCTTGACATGATCCCGTCCTTCCTCTTTTAGTTCCGGAGCTTTCTTCTCCACACCGAGCATGTTATCAACTTTGGCATCAGATTTTCCCCCTCCTTTCATGATGAAACCTTTAGGTATTGAGAAAATGAATTAGAGAGAGAAAAGCAAAGAGATTTTCCCTAGCTTTGTTATTGTGGACTGGAAGGGAAGTAATAAGAAAGGACTCAAAGTGGATCTCATACTTATACAATCATGACTCATGATGATATATAAGTCTCTAACTAAACCAATCTGGAGGTTGCAAACTTACGACAAGCATCACAACCATTAGGACTTAAGTCAGTATGCATCTTTGTTTTCGTTGTGGTCTGTCATGGCCACCAATAAATAAACTGAAAAAAATTAAATATACAAAATGTATAAAGAGAGATGAAGTTACCCGACTCTGTGTAGCATGGATTTTCTCCATCTCTGGAGCCACCGGATGGATCAACGCTTTCTTCCTCATCAATAATGTTCCTTATTACATCAGTGACTATAGCCTTCACCTCTGCTTTCCTATGCATCAAATCCACACTAAAATGGCTTCCTGAAATAACCCCATCTACATGGTCACGAAACAAGAAAGCAATACCATTAACTTTTGAATAACAAGCAATATGAGAGTTTCCTAAGCCATGCATACCTAATTGCTGGATAATCTCATTTAAAGTTGCCTGCATTTTGAAGAGTGCATAAAGCCCTGATTAGTGAGAAAAGTTCATATGTATTTGATGCAACAGAAAGATATTACTTACTGAGTCAAAATCCACTTCTTTCAGAATATTTACTACTGCAGCATGAATTTCTTCTTTGCTGGGCTCTGCCTTGCTACTTTTCCCTTTTCATATTCCAGTAAAATTTTGATGAGTAGAAAGAATGAGAATATCGAGATTAACAAGGATTCGGCGTCGTTCTATGAGACTATGACAACTAATTTGTACATTTATCCCTGAATCCTAAATATTAGCTGCATATTTGGAGGTGGATATCGAGTTGGAATTGTTGTCAGGACAGGTAGTGGGAAAAAAATTCTTATTAGTGTCTTGGTAGAGCTAACTCTCGGAATGATCATAATAGCTAGATAACCTAAATATTTCAACAGTCATCATTCACGACCTTTGATCTTCTTTATCGATCATTTCACACTTTTTAATGGGACTGTAAGATAACTTAGGGAACTCAGTTTTCTTTTCCTCCTCTTTCGAGTAGCCAGACTATCAGTGGACGAGGTAATATGCAATTCAACCGTGATGCAGTGAACAAATGATTTCACGGACATGAAACAAGGCAAATCTCAAAGGTACCGGTTCAATCTTATGGAGAAGGGGATGAATGTGTTGTATGTATGGTCCAATTCTTTTTCATTAAGCTTAAAAGGTCTATTTTTGCGAGATAGTTAAATTAAATGTGGAGTAAAGTTAAACAGCAGTACTGTCTCGCAAAGATTATTTACTTTGTATTATGTCATGATTATCATGCATCTACAGATAATAATCAAATTTACCAACTGTATAAAGAGATGATGTTACCTGAATGCAAATTGCATTGACTTTCCCCATCACAGCCACAGGATGGGTCAATCTTTTCTTCCTTAGCATCTGATAATACTATTGGCTCCATTAGTTTAGCTTTTTTCGAATTTCTTGATGGTCGGATGTCCTCTTCTTCTTCTTCCGAGCTGAGTTCATCAAAAACTTGGCGCCCAAGAAGGCTGCCACAACAATTCTTGTTATAGGGCAGAACTTGGAACATTGATTTATGAATAAGTAAGAAGACTAAGAGATCAACAAGCTCCAATTTGTGATACGCTACAAACTGTGGCCAGTCTCCTTCACAGATAAAGTAATTCCTTCATCTGTTTTCATTATGCAAGTCTTCGCCAACATCTTCTTGTGCTCTCTGATTAAAGATGGCGGTATTTGCTAACAAACAAAGTCTTAACTTTAGAAAAAACTCCATTTAGACTTCAAAAGACAAAAGTGAAGAATAACGAGAAACTAAAAAACTTACTATTTTATCCGTAAAACCCTCTTCCGATAAGAGCTTATAGAATGAGGGATGCTTGTTGGTATCAAGAAGCATATTGAGAATTGTAACGACAGTAAGAAATCAGGAGAAGGGAGCAGGAAAAAGCTGTTACTCAAGAATGCCACTCCCCAAATTCTTAAATTTGCAACCAACTACTGGAAATTAAGCACAAAAGAGAAAATGAGTAGTCATGCAAAATATTGGCAAGAGAATGCCCATAGTATTCAAATAGTACAAAAACGAAATTACACATAATCTGTGTTGAATCCCCTTAACAAAAAGAGAGATCCTATTAAGTGGCCAAAGGGATTCAAATTATTTGGTAATTATGGAGTTTTATTAATCACCATATTATAGCTTACACCAGAGTTTAGCCCAACTCAGGCTCTGTCTCAAAGAAATCAAGAAACTCAACAAAAGACAATTTATGGAAAAATAGAGAAGTAGTATAGAAGCTCAGGGTATTTTCAGTACTTACTTCCTTTTACACAAGTCAAAACCAAAAGAAAAAACCTAACTTTGGTTGCCCTGATGTGCAAGAGCTTCTATGTTTCTCAAAAATTTGATCTATGCAGCGTTACCCTCGTTAGAGAGGTTGTTTCCGATAGAACCTTTAGGAGTCGTTTGGTATATAGACTAAATATTCTCAGGATAATAGTCCTGGGATTATAATCCCAAGACTATTTTATACCATATGAGAGGTGGTATTAAATAATCTCATATTGGGTGGGATAAGATGGGATATCCCAAGACTAAGTTTGGTATTAGACTTATACCATGTTTGCTTGATGATATAAATTAGTCCAGGAATAAATTTATACCATCAACCAAACATGGTATAAATTTAATACCAAACTTAAACATATGATATCCCACCTTATCCCGCGTACCAAACGACCCCTTAAAGAACTAGTTACAAAAATAAGGACAAGAAACAGAAGAATATGACACAAACTAAAGACAGCATGTACCTCACCTATAAAACCATATGGAATAATCTTCAACTTCAGGAGAAACCAAATGAGCAATAATGTAATGTGTACATTGTATAGATGAAATAGAGAAGAGAAAATGGGACAATTCTATGACAAAACCCTCTGCATAACTTTGTAGCACTTTCAGCTCTGGTCGTACGCCTAGACCCTAGCCCCATAGCCTTGCACTTATATCCATACATAGCAATGCGCTTTACTTAAATATAAGGTTAACTTACTATATTACCCCTGTTCAATAAAAGAGTTCATTTCTCCAAACAAACATCATCGGGCATAATGGTCATTCCTTACGTCTATGATCAGTTGATCACCATATCCTTTTGTTAAGAAAATCAGACTTTTGATTTGATCTTTTTTTGCACCTTCCCAAACCATGTTTTGCATGCCCTAATTATTATACTACTATTTTTGAATCTTCTCAGGCATTAGGAGAAGAGATGCTCCTTTCGTTTCAATTTATTTGACCTACTTTCTTTTTCGATCCATTTAAAAAAGAATACTCTTTCCTTTTATTAGCAACTCTTTAATTTCAATTTTCCACATGATATGTTTAAGACCACAAGATTAGAGAGTGTTTTGGTACATTTGACATATCTTTACCGATGTTGGCAAAGACCTGTCTATCACCTCCACGTCTTGATATCACCCAACAGATAACTAATTAACTATAAAGAACGACCATGCCTTGGCAATATGCAAAATAAATAGAATACATACCATGGAATTCAAGGAGATTGTTCTTTACATCATAAACACCTAGATGCTAGATGAAGATCATAAGCGCCTAAATACACTTAGGTGAAAGCCAAAACCAGAAGGCATACAAAAAAAACCCAACTTAATAATAAATTTACAGCACGAGGGACATTCCTATAATTATTGGTTGTTTTTCTTCAACAAAAAAGGCCAAATCAGCTAGGTATATAGGGTTCCAAGAGTTTCGCACAAGGGTTTGGGTCATACTGCATTATTTCAGCAGCTCGTTCGAATTCTTCCCTCAGTACTCTTATGCTGAACTTGTCTACCACCCGACCAAGATCATGAGAAACCTCAAATGGATCCTCTATGCATATCAGATGCCTGTCATTCCCAATCCTCCTAGTCCAGTCTTTGGCTCGCTTGCTGTACAGAATCAAACACGAAGAAAATTAGTAAGCAACACAAAAGTGAACCCCGCTATCAACAAGAACAAAATCAGTAGTAAGCTATAATGCCTTACCTCACTGTGTTTCCTGAACGAACAGAAATAACATCATTTGCATAATCATGACAATATGCCCAGTAGTTGAAGAATGCCCACACCAACCGAGCAAGACTTTCCCCGTTGTGAGATCCATAACCATAAAGCTTTTCCACTTTATCAAAGTAAGCACATTCAATGTTGTCAACAGTCACAGAGTAGGTTGCTTCCATTCCCTGATAAGAGGACAGGGGAAGGAAATGAATGTGAACAAAGGATAACTATCTTCATGCAAAGCAGCACGTACAAGTGCCCTTTCAACTATACATTGCCTGAATAATTCCTTTTTTTGTTTCCTTAAGACTACAGCAGCAGAAAAGTATTTCCATATACATAAAAGGCAAGGTAACAGTGTCCCAATTAGTTCACAAGGCCGAGGAATAGCACATGTTTAAATATTCCAAATCAGTGTTATGACACATTAAGAAATTGATTTCCTTTTCTCTATAAGGAATTGATTATGGTAAATGCTAAAGCATATTGGGGAACCTCATTCTTTTCGTTTGCCCCATGTGCACAAATCATTTTTATTCCATCTTCATCATACTTATTAAACCAATCTTTTATAATACAGAACAGAATGAAACCGAATCGCAAGATTTATGTCTTTCATGTGAGATTAAGTTAACTAGTACAGAATGCTGATAGAAGTTTAGATGGTATCACATGCATGTCCGCAGCTAATGAGCATCCATGCTGGACAATCATACAGTGAAGATTGAAGAGAAGGGAAAATGGAAAATGCAGCTTCGCAATCCCCAGGCAACTAGTTCATTAGACGTATCAAAATCTCTACATGAAAACAACCCCTTCACTCTAGAAAAAGGGTGGAAAAAAACAAAGAGAAAATGATATGATTGAGTCGTTCTTTAACAGAAAGAAAGCAACTAGACTGTCTTTCACACTCCATAGCTCTAGCTCTAAGACGAGGATTTGTCTATTAACCCGAAGATGTGTCATCAACCACGCCAAAGTCTTAAAATGAAATTAAATACAACTACAATTCAGGATTTTCCCAAACTAGCATCTGGTTAAGCGGAAAAATGATATTACAGATCCCAAAGAAGATGAATTTAACTCTTCACATAGAGCAAGAGAGAATGCACAACTGAAACCCCCAACCGGAAAAAGGAAAAGGACTAGACTATAGGTATGATACACTTTTAAGTTTTTATTCCACAATCTAAAATCACCACGTAGAAACCAACAGTTTGGTTCCTCACAGAAAACTATAAAGGCTTAACTGAAGAGGCACGTGACAGAAAGAATGTACATGTGACTAGAATAGACCGACCAAAGCAATTTGAGCTCAATCAAACAACTAAGAATTCGCAGAGTCATTGACTAGAGAATTAATTACAATTGATGTAAAAAAGTCGTCCATGCTCAACCAACCAACAGATACTTTGCACATCCTTGCAGTGATGATTTACCAATCAAACAGTTCAGGTAGTGTGCACACCTTACAAGTTCTACATACAACGCATACATCATAACATCAGGAGCTAAAGAGAACACACCTGTAGGCATGGAAGGATGGCAGGTCTTCGCTGCTGTAGAAAGTGAATGCACATTAACACATACCTGGAAGCAGAAAATAAAAGTTAGCTTAATGAATAAGAGAGAGAGAGAGGGAAAAAGGAAATAGCAGGAACATGCAGGCTTATGCATAGCTAGATAATTTCCCCTGGTAAGGGATGAATTGAATAAGAAAAAGAGAGGGAAAAGGAAATAGCAGGAAAATGTAGGCTTACGCATAGCTAGATAATGTCCCCTGGTAAGTTTCATTCACCCCTCTCGACTTAGCCCAGTGTTTAACAATAAACGCCAACTGTCTTAATCGTACATCTATTTGTGCATAATCTCGAAGCAGCTTCGTGTTAACAACAGCCAAAACATTATTCACACATATATCGCAAGATATCCCAGTTTCTGGATCCATAAGCTTGACTATAGGCACCCTAGCACGTGTTAGCGCCTGCAAGGAAACTTGAGTTAGAGACCATACTAGAACAGAAATCAAATCTGAAGGAAGCACCATAGGACCCAACTTAAGGACCTTATAAAAAATCAGAAGCATATATAAGATTCTAGATCCACTCTGGATCGAACATGGCAAGTGAACTTAATCCAGCCCACCCGACCCTGTTCCCTACTCTGATGAACAGGACCTGCCTCAGCTTGAATTACGTGGACTTCAAGCGAGACCGCTTGGGGCCCAAAAAATAGGTCGGATCTAATATTATTATTTAAGTTTTTATATTGACCTCCATATATTATTGAATTTTGATCCTGTTGTTAAGTAAAATTTGAATCACAATTAGGCAGAAAATGTTAAATCCATGTTTTCGTAAATTGAAGGATCAAACCACCCAACAACAGCTTGGGTAGCTAGATCTCAGAAAAATACACCAAATGAAAAAACGAACACAGAACCAACAACAAGCATAACTTTATGCCAGTCCCAAGTTTCATTCTTGCACCCCTAATTTTAAGTCTACGTTTATAATATTAATGAGAGTAATTGTTATGAAGTCAAAAGTACCTTTTTAATGGGATTAAAAGGATAATAAAATTTAGTTTTACAAACAAAGCACTAGTTTTAGTTTATAGAATCAAGAAAGTAAAAACTCAAGCAAAGATCTAAACAACTTAATGAATGAATTGTATATTAATTTTCAACCTATAATCTCAATCACACTCAAATCATAAAGTAGTTGCAATCAGCTATAAGACTCCTCCATATGAATTCTGCTCTGTTGGTGTATTTTATCTTTTAAGCTAAAATAGTCATTCTATAGAACTAGAAGTTTTCATTTATAAGTTATTTGAAAAGAATTTAGGGTCTGTTTGGAAAGCCACATGGTAATCGGAATTGGTGTAATTATTGGGATAGTAATTACATAACCTAGTAATTACATTAGAATGACCTGTTTGTTTGTCATAATTACAAGCATATTGTTTGGTTGCACAAGTGTAATTACACGATTAATTAAATTTTAAGATAAAAGTTAATTAATAAAATTAGAAGTTAATATTTGACAATAAATTAAAATAAAAGAAAAAAACAAAAAGAAAGAAATTAAAAGTAACCTTGTAATTACACCCCGTTCTCAACCCCCCTTGAGAATTGGAGAGAGTAATTACACTCTTCCAATTACACCCAATTCCCCACTAACTTGGTAATTACTTGGTCAATAAACATGCCAAAATGTGTAATTACATCCAATTACACCCAATTCCGATTCCCTTGTGGCTTTCCAAACAGGCCCTTAAGGTATTTCTTTATTAGATATCTGTGTGTATACATATATATCAATTATTGTCTCCAAGATCTGTAGGGGTTAGGGCTTTTCTTTAGCCAGTCGTGCCCAATTTCCTTTTATTTTCTTCAGGAAATGACATAACAACTTATTAAATAAAAAAAACCGGCCTTGGACCGGACCCCTCCTGGCCAGTCCTGGATTGGTCCTTGCTCTCATTGGGCTGAGACCGGCCCTACCGCGCTCCAAGCCCCTCTTTAGAGGCCAGCCTTATACTCTGAATATATATGGTACATAAATGAATATTATTATATTAATAGACGAGTAACTAAATTTTTCGAAATACCTGCACATTCTGGAGATTGTCTGACTGCAACATGTCAGCCAACTTCAACAATACCTCTGATTTGTCAACATTTGCATCCTCAATTGCAAGGCAAATATCAATATCGCTTTTCGAGAATCCAAAAGAATTGGCACACGATCCATAAACATAGAGCCGAGCATCAGGCCACTCCTTGCTAACAATTCCATCCAGCAGTGCTAATAACTGTTTCTGCTTTGTCTTTTCTTCCTCCGGAGGTATTAAGGACTCATATGTTGCTAGGAAAGCACCATTCATCCTATTAATGTCACTCCGACATGCAGTCTGTCTTTTCAACATCCTCATCCTCTGGCCAAGTATAAATGCTCCTCTCTTGTCTGATCGGTAGTCCTGATGAAAGTAGCACAAAAGTGAGTTAGTAACAGTATGTTTGGTTTCAAGAAGGATAGGAGAAAAGATGGGAGAAAGGATAGAGAGATTAACTGGTTATTTTGAACTCATGAGATATTAGTGATTTACTTGTTATCACTCTTAAAAGAAAAAGATATTAGTAATTTACTTCCAATTGTTTCGGGCAGTTGGAAGAATCATTATACTTCCTTCTTTGCATCCAAGTTAAGTTTATTGAAAGATCTGACATAAAGGGAATCTTCCAGCTCCTTTTTTGCCTTTATTAACAAACAAAGGAAATGAGTCAACGCTTGTTTGCCTTTATTAATAAACTAGGCTTGTGTAACATGTTTTTAACTACTTCTCTTTTCGACATTCAGGTGCCTGATATAATTGACAATGCTTATGTAATTGTGGAATTCGACAATGGTTGTCGTGGCCTAAGTTGCGCGGACTCTTCACTTTTGATGCCGCACCCGTGTCGGATTCTCCAAAAATACACTACTTTTGGCGAATCCGACACGCACCCGTTGACATTTTCGAAGAGTCCGAGCAACATAGGTCGTGGCATGCTTGACCTCTGTATGTTTGTTGAGGGAAGTAAAAATGAGCACGCAAGGTAATGATTTATCACCACGAAGAGGAACCCAGAGTTTTTACTTGATCCGGGAAATGTGATGTATATGCCATTCCGAAGATCCTTCAGAAATGATTAAAAGTGTCTGAAGGCAGACGTCTCTTCTTTTGCCAACTCTTCTTTCTTGTCATAAGATGTTTCAACGGATAAGAACATTTTGTGCTATGTAAGCAAAAGTGAAACAAATTGATTTGAGAAGATAAATATTGCCGATGATTTAACCGATAATAAATGGACCAAATTGTAAAAGTTCCAAAACTCTAACGTTCAAGTATAAATTCTTTTAAATTTTGGATGCAGTTTGTTGGAGCTTGATTGGAGTCTGAGGTAGCTGCTTGGTTGTTCCGCAGCACCGGACTCCATTCCTAGCATTTATTTCTGTCTTTTCCTTTCAGACGGTTATTGTATTACTCTGAAACTTGTAGTAGTATTCTAGAATCTCTTGTATTCATGAAACCAGGTTTTGGGGTTGTAACGTCTTAGTTTTTCCGCATTTTCTATACTATTGTTCCGCTTATGACTCATTGTTAATTTTGTCCTTTACTTCCTGCTTTATAATTGCTAAAATGAACTTGGTAATTCGAATGGTTCGACTACAGGGTTTGGGTAGGTAACATCACGGCCAAGGATTTTTGGGTCTGTCGTGCAATGAAAAGCATGCGAAAAACTTGGACATTGACCAAACTTTTCCAGAGACATGACAATTTGCAAGTTTTCTAATTAACCCTCATTAGAAATTAAGTATTAGTTTAATAATTGGGGTATTAAATAAAAAGAGTATGTAATTCAACTTTTTAACTTTTGACATTCCCACTTTTAATATAGCATAGATATAGACAGATGAACCAACCTTTGTTAACTCCTAACTTATTTGCCTTCATTAACAACCAAGGGAAATGAGTCAAATGAGACATACTCCTCACTTTTACTCCAGTTCCTCTTCACCCCAACCATACATTGCTCAACTCTTTGGAACATTGTACCAGAGACACCAATAAACACAATATGCTAGAGAATTAGAACACGGTAACAAGTTTCTTAGAGAATGTGCCAAGACACATCCAGACAGTCCAATCTACGAGATAAGGGGATGGACTAGGAC
Organism: Jaltomata sinuosa; assembly: GCA_003996215.1. Taxonomy (NCBI): domain Eukaryota; kingdom Viridiplantae; phylum Streptophyta; class Magnoliopsida; order Solanales; family Solanaceae; genus Jaltomata; species Jaltomata sinuosa. Next base: position 422,143 of record QJPP01000001.1, on the reverse strand, counting down.
CACGAATTTCAACTCGCATGTTTGTCTAAAAATCAAGTAGATGTTCCTCTCGGAACAAAGAGTAATGATTACAAACAAGGAAAGTATCCTTTGACAGTTGGACTTTTTTAATTAAAAAAAAAGAACCTAATTATGATGTTTGATCCGCTTTAAAACAAAGTAGAGGGTGAAAAAGCAAACATCCTTTTTATATAATTGGTCAATTTCTAGCTTTCGATTATGCATTGGTCAGAATTGTCCTCAATAAAGCATATATTCTTATACACTGAAAATACCCCTCAATGTTACCTGCAAAGTAAAAAAATTCACAATTCAAACCAATATGCTTCATTTCAGATTTAAGCTCCACGCAACTGGCATACTAATCATCCTGAAACTCTAATTTAGGTCAAGTTAGTTCGACACTAATCCGTGTCGATCTGAATTTCCAAGTCAAAAAATAATTCGCTCTCAAGGTACTTTGATCCAAAATAGTAAAACCAGAAAATAAAGAGGTCATTTCAGTAGCATTTAACATACACCTTCAAATGAAATGAGTTAGCAATTCAGCTATCAGTGCCTACAGTTGCTCATAGTATCAGTCTCACAAATATGTGCTGTCAAAGCCAGATAACTTGTTGATTAGTTTCTCTAAGACCCCCAAAAAAAAAGGATTAGTTAATACAACTCTGGTCATTGCATTGGAAGGAAACAAATAAGCTGTGTTATGATTATAAGAATTGATATCAGCAAATAGTTAAGACATTGTGGCATAAACAAAAAAAGGTTAAACATACAAACATTGAAAAAGTAAAATCTTAATTTGCGCGACAGAACTTTTTAACATACACACGAGCACAAAGACATGCATTAAAGCTAACAAATATTATCAATGCATGTGTACATTTCCATTTTATATTAACAACTCGATTTCTTTAAATCGATATAGCAAGGAAACCAAAAAAGGAACTAGGAGGCATATTCATCACACCAAATCAAGCCCATAAAATTTGAACATATGCGGGGAGTGAATACCTTATCACGAGAGGCATGATGTTTCTTTTTATCACTTCTTTCATCTGGTTCATCCTCAAGTCCAAGAGAACTGATAAGATGTTCCCCCAATTCATCCAATTCACTTTGTCCTCGAGCAGAACTCCTACCTAGCACATTCCTCATCCCAGTGACAGTTTCTTCCCCACTCTCAGCATCCTCGCCATGTAATTCCAACATAGAATCCTCAACATCAGAAGCCAAAACAGAGTGAAGTTTACTTCCTGCTGGTGGGCCAGGTGAATCTAGCTGACGAAAAAACCCTCGATCATCTGAACCGATAGCATGATTCTTACCATTCCTGGAAAGATGCTTACTTTCCCTTTCATACTTCTGATTCAATCCAACACCCCTATGGTTCAACTCAACAAAATTGTTCTTCTCATTATCCACATTATGCTCAAAATCCCTGCTCCTCTGCTTGCTTGAAAAACCTGGTGGTGGCACAGCCCCTCTTACAGTCCCACTATGAAACTGTCCTCCCCGCCCCAAACCCCTACCCTCACTCCCACCTCCACCACTAGTATTATTCTGTTGCTCAAGACCCCTTATATTGCCCAACTGTTTCCGACCCGAACCAATAGCATTCTGAAGCTTACCCTCCACACCATTCAACATCCTAACATTCCCTAATCTTGATTCTTGGTTTTTCTGTGCAAAGTTACCAGCTTTACCAGCTAAATCATCACTGAAACGATCATTAAGCATACCCACATTACCTTGAATATCTCCACGTAACGATCCAAAAATCAGATTTTGATCAAACTCATGATTTGAATTACTGGCCTTAGCATTGGCACCGAAAATCCCCAAATTTCCCATGTTTTCTCCGACTGATCCAAATCCAAGTGGGCTACCATGTTGAAATTGACTGAAACCACTTGGGGCAGGAGGAGATGAGTAATTGGGGTTAACGGTATGGCCAGTGTTAGGGTTTTGGATAAACCCTCGAAGGAAGAAATTATGGGGTACAAAAAGAGGAGGAGAGTGAGAGTAGGGCAAAGGAGAAGGGCTCGTCGGAGTCTGGAAGAATGGCGGAAAGGGCATACTGGGACCTACTGCTGCAACTGCTGGATCATGTGGCAGAGTCTGCAACTCCGGCCGCGGCGGCGGCGGTGGTGGTTGCTGCGGCTGAGAGTGAAGGTGATGTGGGTGATTCTGAAGCAATTGAAGAAGGAATTCCCCGCCGTTTGGTGCCGTTGACTGTGAGGATAGCGGCGGCGATGCGGCGTCGCCTCCACCGCCGGTCATGGTTAGATACTAAGGTTTGCCGGAGGCAGAAACTTAGTAGAGAAGTTTATTGACACACGTTTTTCTCGATCTGAGAAATACTACAAATCGTTACCCATTCCGTCTGTTGATTGGATTTCTTGGAAAAGAAAAAAAGATAAATCAGTTTTTTTTAATTATCGAAACTCAAAAGGAGTTCTTCTTTGATGTGTACTAGGATGTTTACAGCTTGTTTGGATGGTTTGTTACCCATTGATTAGTTTAAATACAATATTTGTTTTAATTATTAAATAATTTTTACTGCATTATATTGTTAAATTATTATTATTATGTAGTGATGAGAAGTTTTATTTGATGTGTGTAGATAATAAAATTTATGTCAAGAAAATAATAATTGAGATTAAAAAATATCATAATAATTGTACAATTTTATTTCAAATATAGTGAATGTTACGATCTATAAAAAACCTCTTATTCTTCCTTTCGAAAATGTGTTTGAGGAGTTTTGACCTTGATTTTAAATTTGATGGATTTAATTTTGACTTGTACTTGGATTTAAGAGTTTTTGAGCTTGATCTTTAATACGATGATCTTGACTTGATCTTGAATCTTCTTCTCGGTCTTGATTTGTACTTAAGTTCAAGAGCTTAAAGCTTGATCTTGAATCTTCGTCTTGATCATAATTCCTTAATTCAAGAGCTTGAAGCTTGATCTTGATTCTTCATCTTGATCTTGATTTGTAATTGAATTCAAAGGCTTGAATTTTCGTCTTGATCTCTGGAACTTGTAGAGAAACACTTGAGTGCTTGAATGCCTGTAGAGAAATCTGTGGTGCGTGATCCACGAGTTCTATATGACTTCTTGTTATCAATTCCGGTCCTTTTTTCTGAATTATGAGAATCCTATTTATAATTGTGGAATAGAAGAGTTGTGATTAGAATAAACTTTTTTCAGTCAATCGACTTTAAGTTGACATGACAATATTTGATTGGTCAAAATATTATACTTGTATACGCGGCATATTTTTATTGGTCTTTATTTGACTAGGCATATTGTGTCATTTTGAGATGTGACATGACTCTATTGGTTTTTCATTTGACTTGACATGTCATATCATTTGATATGTGATATCAAAATTGACCTCTAGGATAAAATGACATCTTAGGCTTAAAAAAGTGGGCTCACCATTTGTAGTCCAACTAAATGAGGAAAGTGCACGAATACCCGTGTTTGGAAACGTCATTTAACTAGTACCCCTTTCATAATTTTTTTTACAAGTTTATCCATTTTGGACAAAAAATCAGACAATCGCGTTTAAAAGCGTGACTTTGTGAAGGTCAAACATCACACGTTTTATCCTGATATTAAGTATGACTTTCAAAGGTAAAAGTTCAGACATTTTTGACCGAAGTACATACAAAAATTAGTTTAGCTTTCAGTCATGTATTTCTGGGGCTTTTCATGCATGTTCACACCTCAATCATACATCACCAAAATACACGTAAGAATATACTAAAATTTTAGACATATATGTCTAACCAAAAAATAATAACTTGTTCTTTAAATTTCAATAATTGAACACATAATTTTACACTCAAATATACTTTAAATAAGCTCAATTTGCTAAGAGACTACAATCATCCTATCAGAAAATTCAATTGCCATGAAAATTTCCCCCCATTCAATCATCAGTATTTGGTGAAGATCTGAATTTCAATGAAAGAATGCTTGTAGATATGATCTTAGGTGCATTTTGTTCCATCATATTCACTTGAACGACACTTAAAGTTATATATATTTTTTAACTCATGAAACTGAATTTAAAATGAAACTCTAAGCTACCTACGTATCTCAATAAAGAGGCTCAAATTATTTCGTAATTCAAAAAGAGTGATTTTTTTATATATCCTAATTTTTGCGTAGGTCTCCTCTTTCGAGATTTTCAACCTAGCATACAATTTTATTTTATTTTTGTGTCCTGTTTTTTTTTTGCCTAGGCTGCTTTTATCGAGACTTTTAACCTAGCAGACAATTTTTTCATGTCCTAATCTTTACCTATACTGTCTCTTTCAAAATTTTCAATCTAGCGAATAATTTTTTTTTTGGGGAGAGGAAAGAGGGGAAAAGGCGTATACAATTTATACTCTTGCGAGCTATGAGAGCAGCATGTTGTTTATGCTTGTATGTTAAGGAGCGTTATTTCAACTTGAAATTTTTGTTCGTAGTTGAGGAGCTTTGTAACTTGGTGAGTTAGCTCAAATTTGAAGAGTTTTGCAATTTGAAGGCTTAGCTCAAATTTGCGGAGTTTCGTGGCTTGAAGATTTAACTCGAATTTAAAAATCTTTATAACATATAATTTCAGCACATGCATCAAGAATTATTTCAACTTGAAGATTTAATCTATACCTTAGATTTGAAGAACTTCATGACATACAGTTTACGCTCGTGCGTCAAAGAGCATTTCAACTTGCAGTTTAGTCTCGTGCAAAAAGGGGCATTGTAACTTACAGTTTAGGCTCGTGTGATGACGAGTAGTATAACTTGCAGTTTAAGCGTGTGCAATGAGGAGCATTGTAACATACATGGTCTTTTCAGTTTTATTTCGGATAAAAACTTGCTTTCACCTTCTTGCAAGATATTCTAGTTTCAAAGTGAGTTCTCTGACTACAAAACTCAAACGCAAAAAAGGAACTAAATAGACTCTTGAACGAATTGAGAATCAATTTTATGTGTTAAAAGGTAGGCACAAATGTTGATTTTTGCTCAAGCAATTTACCGTTTACTCTCTGTATATTTACGTCGAAAATTTTCACTTTCGCTCTTTATCAAAAGCTATTTACCGATTCAAACTTGAGACTTTTGAGTAAGGATCGAAGTGAAAAAGATTAACTTTAAGCAAATTTTAACTTAAAACACTTTATCAGATAGCTGATTTCCCCACAATTTCATCACAAGTAGATTTGACAAAATCCTTTATAGAATCATACAAATCTTGAGCCCTTTTTGGATCAAATATCTCCACAGCATGATGTCCATTTTCAAGAAATTGAGGAGTCACGTGCACCCCATGTGACTCCATCATCTTAGCAATTCCCTTCTGCCTATCACTTAGTGGGTCCCCTGCATACCCTCTGATCAAACACCTCGGCAACCGTTTGATCTTCTCTTTCAACTCCACCTCATTAATCAACGGATTAGAATACTCATGATCGCGATCCACACCCTCAGGCAATGCGAACGACCACATCAGATCATTCACATGCAAAGGCACAGTCTTATCATTGACAAACTTGAGCTCCGACCCGGTCCTCTCGACCCCACCAAAGTAGGCCTGATTCATTATCAGCCCTACGATCTTTATCGGATCAAGATCGATATCAAGTGCACGTAGACCTGTATGTAGGAGTGCCAATATTATTTACGAAAATATGATTAGTATTTATATAACATTATACCTCAAGGAAATCTTTATATATAATATATCAACCTAGTATATAGTGTATAAATGGTATTTATATATAAATATGAATTTAATCGTGTGTTTATACATAAAGTATAAGTTATGTGAAATGAACATATTTTAAACTAGATTTTGGATTGGATGGGTTCTTTTAATCTTGACCGGACACGTGTCCTTCTGTTAGTTATAAAATGCCAGAAATATAACAAAAAAATATATTTATCACAAAAGTATAACGAAATGTATATTTAAACTATTTTTTATAATACGAGGATATATTTGACCTTTTTTCATTTAAAAAATAGACACAAAACATAATTTAACCTTTACTGTAGCCGATGTAACCTTATCATTAAAGTATCAATTTTAACCTGTCGTCCATTTAAAAATTGACACACATAAGCCATACCTGCATGGTACACAATATTTCCTCCAGAACTACTGCCCATCAAGAAAACAGTAGAAAAATCAACCAACTCTTGCAACCATGGATCACCAGCATTAACAGCTTGATCTCTAGCCCATTTAATGGCATCCACGGCGTCTTCATAGGCGGCAGGAAGGTGGTTTTCGGGGGCGAGGCGATACTCAACGGAAGCAATTAATGCAGGGATCTGAGCTGACATGGCATTACAAGATTCATGAAAGATAACAGAACTCACACTCAATACCACAAATCCACCACCATGAAAGTATATGATCAGCGGTAATTTTGCGTTAGGGGGCGGAGAAATAGGTCGATAGAGGCGTATGAAGGTTTTCGTGGTGGGGTTAAGAAGTATGTCCTTTGAGAATGAAACTAATTGATTCGGTGAATTTGGATCTATTTCTGGATTTGAAGGGACATTAGGAACTGGGGGGTCTCTAGTGAGAGAGCCATCTGGATTTGGGGTAATTTTGAGGAACTTGTAAGCATCTTCCATGGTGATTTCTGCTATATTATTTTGCTCTGCCATGCATGGTAGTAGGATATAAGAACTGATATTGTATTTTTTTTCTCTCTCTTTCAGTTATAAAGGGGAAACAGAAGAGAAGGGTAATTAAGATGAGTAGTTGAGTTAGGTGAATGAATTTATTAGGAAATTAATATTGTTGTGGTCATTTAACAGTTCTCATCTTTTTAAACATTCAAATAAAAATTTCAAAGAACTCTTCAAATGTATTGAGCTTTATTCCTCACAACATGTTGCAAAGATCCCAATTCATGTCTTGAATGCGCATTTCAATGCTAGAAGCTTCACTAAGACAATCTTTGCAGTTGAGGTTCAAGCTCCTCCAATTATTGATGAAGTCAATTAATTGACTCACTTTTACATTAGCGTGCATTTATAAGTTCAATCATATTCACGGTGCGACTTATGCTGTAGAAACGATTGAGCAACTCTTGCTCTACTGTTCCCAACTATCTACGTAACCAAAGTTCGAGATATGTGTACTAATCAAAAGCACTTTCTTTGAGAGATTGGATGAACTGCTTGACAAGATAATTACCATAAATATCAATATTGTTGCGCGTCTCGACAAAGTATGTTGTTTGAAATTAATTTCCTTTTCCATCGAATTGTTGTAACTTGGGAGGTTGAAAGCCAGGATGCATATTCAAGTTATCAATTCTTCGTGTATATGGTTTGCACACATCATGAGAGAAGGTTTGGTTGAGAACTCACAGTAGTTCATCTTCTTCAAAATCCTTCAAATCATTTTACAAATTTATATCCAATAAATTTTAAATAATTTTAGTGTGATCATATTGTTACCTTATTTTTTTTCTTCTCATTTTATCTTTATATATTACCTAATAATCTTATTTTATCGTTTATCTTATGTGCCTTTTTATAGTAACTCCACTCAGTATCCTATATTTCTTGTAGGTTTGTTCTTCAAATGCTATTGTATGGTATTATGTAATGACAGAAAACAGTAATACAATCTATCAAAATATTATATTTATAAAATAATAAAATATAATATTACACATATAACAACCATCCAAACAAAATATTAGTAGCCATATAGTATTTAATTAGTAGAAAAATACAAATATCAAAACACTTTTTTCTTTCAAATTTTGATACCTAAATTTTTTTAGAAAAAAACAACTTACCGCAACAATAATCTTCAATCCTCTACTTAAATCACCTTACATATGAAATAATAATCAAAAGCTACTTCATAATGGATGCACGATAATATATATTGACATAAATTTGTGGTACTTAATTTGTATTAGTCATCCATATAGCCTTTTTTGTCATTTTTCATGAATGTGTGAGATCCCCCATTTCATCATTACTGCTTTACTTTGATTTCAAATTTTTAATTTAAGATAACCTCTATTCAAATTAAGAAAAAGTTTCTCTTCTTCTTGATATTATAATATAAAATTAAGTGATAGGAGATAAAAGTATTGTTAGTCAAAGAAGGATAATTTATTTTGCGAACATTTTCTTTTCCAATATCTATACACCTTCTTGCAGGATATACACCCTCTGAGACTCTGACTACAAAACTCAAATAATGATAAAATGATGTAGCCACCCAAAGACGGTCAGTACGTGGAATGTAGTGGTACACAGAACATCTAAAATAGATACAATATACATTATCTGGAAAGTAGGCATTTAAAATACCACCGACACTATAACAATAAAATATCCGTAGAAAATTCCATTATGAGAAAACAATAAACTTTTTATCTGTTACTTTTGAATTAGATGGTATCACCGACTTCGATATATAATTCACCACGGGCTATGTGGGTCCGACCAACGCTCGATCGGCTAAGCCCCAACCCATGTTTGCCGCATGAGTTGAGATATACTTTACATTAAGGCCAATATTTTTCATCCTCGTAGAGGAAACAATAAGGTTGTTCGTTTCAGGATCGAGTCATCCCTACGTCGGCAAACACAGATTTCGGGTGTTGAGGCATTCAACTCACACCTTCTCGGATCACCATCTAATTGTCTTATAGCCCATATTATTACCATTTCAATATCGTTAAAAATATTATTCAATAGCATAAAACTTTTGTAGGGGGATAATCCATTATTGATATCGTCATACCAAGACTTGCAAGTCATTCATTTCATCAATATAGGACCCATAGGGTCTATCAACAATTTAATATGCCCATTTTATAAAATTCATAAATGAAAAACCATACTTTCTGTCTCAATCCATTCCATTCGTAAAATCTCTTAGAATAGCAATATCTTTCAAAATCCATAAATTATGTGAAGACTTTTGGATATTGCAAAGAACAATAAGAACCTTTCAATCTCCTTTTTGAAAAACCATTCATCATACAACCCTTAGTATTTTCACATAAAAGTTAGAGGATAACGATTTCAAGACTTTTCATCAAAATTAATAAAATCATGCTTGTAACCCTCAGTTCGAAATCATGATGGTATATACTCAAGGGCTTGTAAATCATCTCTTTAGAAAGTACTTTAATAGGGGGTCGTTTTGGTACCTTTTGATGGAGAGAATTTTGAGAATCGCTTGAGTTTGACCATAGGAACCTTGAACCCTAGGCGTTCTTGTTTCTTGGAACTTTGGGGAGGAGAGGAGAGAAATTGTGTTGATAGTTGTGAAATCTGAGTGTATTAGGTTATAAGAAAGGTTAAAAGTCATGGGTTGGGGTTAGGGATTATTGAAAGGACGAAAATACCCTTTTAAGAACGTGAAAAAGGAAAAAGAAACGTAATTTTTTTTCTGAAAACAGGTCGGGCGCGGGGCGCCATCAATGCGCCAGTTTCAGCGTTTTGAAGTTTTATGTCTCGCGTGGGGCGCCATCATCGCGCCAGACTGATAGTTGCTTGATAAAACTCCCATAACTTTTTACTCCGAACTCGGATTGACGAGTGGTTGGTGGCGTTGGAAAGAAAACTCAAAAACCTTTAATTTGGTGAGTTATGGGCCATGTAACTCTTCATATAATGGGAGGAATGACTGTTTAAATTTGACCCTTGAATGAACTTACACGAAAACTTAATTGGTAGAGAACTTTTCAACTTAGCTTTGAGCTAGAGGTTCATTAGGACATTAATTCACACCCAACACTATTCCCACGCATAGTACTGGAGCTTAATACTTAGGTACAATACAATCTTCCGGATTCAGGTCTAATTACACGTGAAAAACTATTGGAATCCTAGCTCGAAAGTTTGGAGTGTTACAAGTATTCGTTTTGAGGTCCGAATAATTCGAATTTACATCGAAAAGTCTCACTTTTGCTCCCAACCAAAAACAACTTCATATATATTAGCTTGAACACGAGACCTAAGGTTAAAAATTGAAAAATACTTACTAGTTACTACTCCAACATAACCTTTGATAGTGAGTTTTATAGTAGGAAATGTTTAGTGTTCGACTTAAATATATTTCGTGCCAATATTATACCGGGCGACTTTCTTATCAGAAAGGAAAAAGAAAACGAGAAAAAACACATATACTATACTCAAACTATAACAAATTAAAAAGTGTTTAAAGTGAAAAGCATCGTTAACTATAAACAAATTTTAACTCATTATCACACTTCATCACATGGCTGATTTCATCCTTAATCAGAGTTTCACGTTCGAGATCTCCAGAATACAGAATTGCCTTAGAGAGTGTTTTCCTGAAACTTTTCGATATAAATTCGAATTTAATCGAACTTCAATATGAACATCGAACGCCGAGCGGGAAAAACAAAATCACATGGCTGATTTGCCCACTGTTTCATCACAAATAGATTTGACAAAATCCTTTATAGAATCATACAAATCTTGTGCACTTTTTGGATCAAATATCTCCACAGCATGATGTCCAGTTTCAAGAAATTGAGGTGTCACGTGCACCCCATGTGACTCCACCATCTTAGCAAATCCCTTCTGCCCATCAACCAATGGGTCCCCTCCATACCCTCTGATCAAACACCTCGGCAACCGCTTGATCTTCTCTTTCAACTCCACCTCATTAATCAACGGATTAGAATACTCGTGATCTCGATCTGCACCCTCAGGCAATGCGAGCGACCACATCAGATCACTCACATGCAAAGGCACAATCTTATCATTGACAAACTTGAGCTCCGTCTCCGTTCTCTCGACCCCACCAAAGAAGGGCTGATTCATTATCAGCCCTACGATCTTGATCGGATCGAGATCAAGATCAAGCGCACGTAGACCTGCATTTAAGAGTGAAAAGTTAGTTCATAAAAATATGATCTGCTTATGGCTCCCCTCCTATTTTGATCGACTAATTTAGCTCAAATCCACTTAATCATTATATGTGGTTTTTTACACTTTGATTATCGTTTATCTTATTGTGACAATGGTTTAAGATGATTTGTTAGATTATTTATAGTATTTTTATCATGATTATTTTTATTTTCGTTATTTCTTTCTTTATATTATTTTTGTTCTTTCTTTGCTTGATACGAGAGTCTATCAAAAACAGTCAGGAAATGGTAAGGTCCGTGTATATATACTTTGTGAAATTACACCGAATATATATATAATCCAGTAAAAAAGATTATTAGGTAATCAAACAGACTATAAGAAAACAAACAAATTGATTACATTCGCTAAGAGTAATACAGATTGAGTTATGATCCATTATCAAAATTCATTTTGATCTAATTTGATTCGACCCAGATAATTTTTTAAGTGAGTTTAATAACTAACTCAATTTATTTTGATTCGCCCAAATTCAATCTAACTCGACTATATTTGACACTCATACCTGCATGGTACACAATATTTCCTCCAGAACTACTACCCATCAAGAAAACTTTAGAGAAATCAACAAGCTCATTCAACCATGGATCACCACCATTAACAGCTTGATCTCTAGCCCATTTAATTGCATCCACGGCGTCTTCATAGGCGGCAGGAAGGCGGTTTTCGGGGGCGAGGCGATACTCAACGGAAGCAATTAATGCAGGGATCTGAGCTGACATGGCATTACAAGATTCATGAAAGATAATCGAACTCACACTCAATAGCACAAAGCCACCACCATGGAAGTATATGATGAGCGGTAATTTAGCGTTTGGGGGCGGAGAAACGGGGCGATAGAGGCGTATGAAGGTTTTCGTGGTGGGGTTAAGAAGTATGTCCTTTGAGAATGAAACTAATTTATTCGGTGAATTTGGATCGATTTCTGGGGTTGAAAGGACATTAGGAACTGGGGGGTTTCTAGTGAGAGAGCCATCTGGATTTGGGGTAATTTTGAGGAACTTGTAAGGATCTAATTCCATGGTGGGTTCTGCTATTATATTCTTTTGCTCTGCCATTGTAGTAGGATGATAAGAACTGAGATTGTATTTTTTTTTTTCTCAGTTATAAAGAGAAGGTGTAATTAAGATGAGTAGCTGAGTTAGGTGAATGAATTTATTAAAATGGTTGGAAATAATACTAAGCTAGCATTTGGCCATTAAAAATAAATTTCAACACAAAATGAGATTTCTTAATTTTACCATTTTGAGAAAATGTCCAATTAAAGAGTGTATAAGTTCTACTCGCTCAAATTTTTGATCACTTAAAAAGTCTATTGCAGTTAACTGTAAATAATAATAATGGTGGGTACTTAACATATCGTATTTTAGTTAAGTTATTAGTTATAGTATATACAACTTTCTTGAAAAGAATATGACCAAAAAGAAAAACTTTCTTGAAAAATATACTCCTATTAAGTATGATTTTGGTTAAGTTTTATCTAAAGACATGTAAAATTATTTGTATAATTTGCTAGTTCACATAGGATGGAATTTGTTGTATGTTGGGGAATTGAACATGAAATTGTGCTTAATTGTTGGGGAAATGTTAGTAGGGGTGTTGTTGGGATTGAAATTTATGCTAAATTTGTGTTTACGTTGGTTGGGTGGTTTCACCCATTGAGTCGGAGGGCATTACGATACCCAATTTTCGGAAATGAATCTCGAAAGTTGTTTTGCCCTCCAACTCCCATGAAAAATTCATTGTACATAAGTGGTCTTATTTAGGGTGGATAATATTTTCTTATGACGTTGGTGTTTGGATTAGTTTGTGCCATTTTAACTATTTCATTAGGCACGTCTATTAGGGGTACCGGGTACCCGATCTATTAAGCTATTACTATTTTTTATTTGAATATCAAATAATTCTATTCACAAAAACGTAAACAGATTTGTAATAATTATTTAGGGTGGATGACATGGATAAGTGTTCAAATTAAATCGTGTAATTTTAAAAAATGGATAAAAAATAAATTAACTTAGGGACTCTCCCTCATTTATTTTTGTTGACTTTCAACAAAGTTTAGTACGTACTGTTATTTAATTCTTAACTGCCAAGTGCCCACCCAACAAAATTTAATACTTAAGTTTGTATCACCTCCCTAACTTTGTTTTATGAATACATCTTCAGCAAAATTTTGTACTCCAATAAAATAAAATCTGAACCCAATAAAAGTTTGAAATCGATACAAATAAACAATTAAAGAGAACCAAGGGTTGAATTTTGGGGATCGGCATAGTAAGAAGAGGTTTAATAGTGTATATTTGAATAATTTATCAAATAAGATAGTTTGGTAAATTTAATTAATTAGAATATTTAATAATAAAATGGTAAAAATAGTTTTAATAACACCGTAAAAGGATGATGTATACACAATCGTAATCCTACCTAATGAAGAACAAATTAGTTAAATTATAATATTAATGATAAATAGGTTAATAGAATTGTTGTAAAAAGTTTATAATAGATGAGATGAGAAAATGCTATTCAAATAAGCTATCAGTACCATTTCCTCTTCAAAAGGTAGATGGGGTTTATTTGGGATTTTTACTCTATTATAATTACTGATACTCTTTTATGTACTTTTTTAAATTATTATTATTTACTAACTTTTATTTTGAAAACATGAGTTACGTACAATTTAGCTCTGAAAAAAGATCTAAGTTCCAATCAATAGAAATGGACCAGGGACAGATGCAAATGTATTAAATATTCTGAAAATTCCAAACTTATCAACAAGAAAACGAAAGACACATTGAATGATCCTAAATCAAAAGACGAAATGATATCGTATGGCCACTTAATAAATTTGTGTAAAAATAAAAATATCTTATAAAAAGAATATAAGACTAATTAAAAAAATGTAAAACGCTATAAAATCAAATCTACCCAGTTAAAAAGAGTTTCGTATAAACTGTGATCAAGGGAGTAATATAATAAAGAAAAATAATTAATCAACTATACCATAATAATAAAGACTTTTTACATTGTTAACATTACTTTTACCTATCGTAATAAGAAACTGTACTCTTTTTTAAAAAAAATTATAAATTTCATTTTTTGTAAAATTTACCTATAAATATCATTTGAGTGACTTGATAATATAAAATAATCCTTGTATAAAACTTAAATTTCATTTCGTTACAATTCCCATGACATGAAAAGATCGAGACGTGAGACTTTGAACATTGAATTATTCTTGGAACCTAAAAGAAATACTAGTCTTTTTCTTGTGAGGATTGACGTGACACAAAGAAAAGATCTAGTTTTTTAATGCATCGATAAGTATGGTCTAATAATCAACGAAGCAGAAAGGATCTTGCAAGACTAGAATTCTAACAATAAAAAGCATTACATTTCTATTTATTTTTTTTGGTTTCATTGTCTAATATTTTGATAGAGAGAGTTAAGCTAGTGAAAAGATGGCATGTATTCAGTAAATTAGTTGAGATGCATATACTCGTGGAGTTGTGGGATTAAATTGAATTTGTTATTGTTAGTTGCGAATTTGAGATGTATATAAGATGGTCCGAACACACACAAATGATTGTTTTTCTCCGCAATCCTTAACACCTGGCATTGCTGGATAACTTGGTTTTTGAGACCACTGAGATTTGAACGTGAGACAATTCAAATGGTGACCGCTTGACCATTAGTAAATCATTCAATCAACTATGACTCGTTACCAAATTAGTTAGGATCGACTATATAATTTTTTGCTTACCTCATATCCATAAATAAGGCATCTATATATCAGAAAAATCCAATGCACATAAATATCTAGATGACACAACATTTCATATGATGAATCCAGAGGGGGCTATGATGTAGGGTACCCTGCAGAAGAGGAAAGGATAATCTCAAAATCATGATGATTTGCTAAGACACCCAACGTGTCTTGTCTGGTTTATCATAAAGCATTGTGGGTCAAAGGTTTTTCTTGAGGGACATGTTATGTAACCAAAAGTAGGAACTTTTAACACCAGCTCATGTGTTAGAACTGAATTTGAGTTGCTCCTCTTGACAAGAAGACAACTTTTCAGTGACCTCTACAAAGACAGTAACACAAATATCTTATCCAACTTGACTATTAGTTGATGAACATACAAACGTAATGTGAGGAAAACTAAAACATAGATATAACTAACATCACAAAGTCTACATCTGTGCTTCGAGTTTATCATATGTCAACTTCAAGAGCGATGAACGACAAATTCAGCCTAAATCAAACCGAAGTTACTTGATAAACGAAAAAGATGTAAGGGTTCACAAAAGAATTCTGCAACATTTAGCCGGAGAATTGTACAGAGTTATATGCAAAAGGTGATATGGTACCTGAGATATTGTATTCATGATGATACGCGGGCTATTAGAGTATGTCCAATATAAATGATCTCCATGACTCTCATCATTTAAAGGAACTATCTCACATCCACATTTGAGATGCTTATGTATACTTCATTAAACATATCAAGAGACATAAATAAGACAACGTAGGTTGCAAGAATAACCAAATGCCGGAGTACTGAATAGTACGCAGTTTCTCCTCATCTTTGACAATACTGTTTACCGTTTAACTTTCACTAACTATTTCCAGTAAGTGACAACTGTTGTTAGTCCCCTATGAACGCGAAAATGTGAAACCATTTTGGTGTCTATATTATTTTTGTTTCTTAACCATGGATGACCTATATGTCAAACAACTATACTGTATAGGTATTCATATTCTCATAGCTCCTATGAACAATCAGCTGTAAACATATAAAATGGAACAGCAGTCATATTATTATATCAACTACAGTAACATCAAACATGCACTTGCTATTGTTAACCTCTCGTCGTGTTGCTTTCGTTTTCTCAAGAAACCCAATCTAATCTTGTTGCTTTTCTCTCTTAAGTCCCAAAGCATATCATTTATTTTGCAGTATGAACAGTTACAAGTACATATTTATACTAGTATATTGTATAATCACACAGATTACTTAGCTAATACATTATTAGTGAATACAAAACAAAAATGCATATTCCTTTGTAATTACCCCTGGGACAATGGGATAAGAGGGGTTTAATCCGTAATGAAATAAAAGTAAACTGTAAACAAGCTCATCCTACTTTTTAAGGCAACAGACCAGAAACAGTCAAATATCTTCTGGGACCCAAAAAGTAAGTTGTGAAAGCAATAAAGCAAGCTCCTTATAGTTCAAGGGCACTGAATTTTATAATTACTGGTGGACTCACCTTTTAGAAAGTGGAATCAAAGAGTCATATCAGATACTTTTAGCCTGGGATTCCTTCAATTCAGCTAGTTGTGGGAGAAAAAGCCAAAGAGAACTAATGTACTCATCAATCATAACACAACAGAATTGTAAAGTGCAGGAAATATGGAGATGATTATGCAAAAGAAAAAGCTGATACGAAAATTATGACATTTTGCCTCCATTTTTGCTTTTCTTCTAACAATTTCTACACAATAATACATGAAGATTACATTGACCAGTGAAATAGTAAATCAAGCACTCGTGAACTCACCGGGCCTTTTTCCGGGACTTGAAAGGGAAATTGGATGGTGGTGAAGGGGAAAACTCAAACGGCAAGTGGGGTGGCTCAGAGTCACCACAAAGCATCCCAACAATCTCTTTCATTGTGGGGCGCTTATTAGGCGATCTCTGTAAACAAAGTAGTGCAATTGTGATGCAAAGCAATGCTTGTTCCCTATCCAGTAACTGAATATTGGGATCAACAAGATCCAAAAGCTTACCCGAATGAGCAAGCTGCCTAGCCCATGAAACCAGATTAGCCCTCTCAAATTCTGACATAGGAGAAGCTGTAACTTGGAGTGGCCTTCTCCCCGAGACCAAAACCAATAACAAAACACCAAAACTGTACACGTCGCATTTCTCTGAAAGCTGCCCTCCACCTCCATACTCTGGAGCGATGTAACAAACTGTTCCTCTCATACTGGGGGTACTACTCACACCTCCACTCTTGGGAATATCTCCACTGGCAAAATCTTGACTACTTCGTCTTCCAATCCGGAATTCTCCACTGAAACTATCAAGCCACCAATCAATGCTGCTCCTACTTCCCTTGCTTTTCCTCCTCTTTCTTTCAGGCGCTACCTCATCATCTCTTTGCCACCACATTTCTCCATTTTTGAGATCCCTTTTCTTCTTTTTCTTGGCTAACTCCTCACAGAACTCTTCCTTCCACCATTCTCTTGGCTTCCTAATCTTCTTTTCTCTCCTAATTCTCTCCTCATCCAAAGATGCCCACCATTCAAGCTTCTTTCTTTGCTTCTGTTGCCCCCCTTTGGCAATATCTTCAGCTGCACTTGTGGTCGCGACCCAATCCTTCTTAGGCCTCTCTTTTCTGATCTCACTACCAATCCATTCCATCACATAGTCCTTAATTCTCCCAGAATCTGATCCACCATTCACATTGTCCTGTTTCCACCACCAATCTCTGCCTGATTGACTAGTTCCCCTCCCAATCCCTTTCAAAATTCCACTATCCACACTAACCCCGTCGAAAAAACCCTCAGAAACACTAGTCTTGTCCATCCCCTCTGATGGAACTCCCACCTCAGGTGACACCCCTCCCCCTTCCCCATCCGACACCCTCACACAACAACTCTCCGGCAACTGATCCACATTTATCACAACCTCCTCTGTGACCACACTCTCATTTCCTTCAAGAATCGACCCATTCTCCTCCGCGTTCTCAAAAACTTCTCCTTTTGCCCCCTTCTCAACTCTCTCCTCATCTTCTATGAAAGACTCAACAACTTGATCATCTTTAGTCAAAGATTGCGCTAGGCCAAAGTCAGCTATTTTTGCATCAAAATTGTAATCCAACAATACATTAGATGGCTTGATATCTCCATGTACTATAGGAGGATCACACGAATAATGAAGATACTCAACACCCTTTGCAATGGAACTTATAATATCAAATCTCTTTCTCCATTGCATTAACTCAGGACACTTTCGGTCTAACAAAGCATCTTGAAGGCTCCCATTATGCATATACTCATATACAAGAACTAATCTTCTCCTCCGACTAGAACAATGATGTTTATAACTATGTTCATCGGAGGAGAACCCGAGGATAGGCACTACGTGATGGCAAGACGTAGTGTCTATCCTCGAGGCGAGAGTGAGTTCATTGTGAAACTCCCTCTCGCCTTGGAGGGAGCCTGAAGCATCCATGAGCTTCACAGCTACCTCCTGTCCAGATGGAAGGATACCTTTGTAAACAGACCCAAATCCACCTTGGCCAAGACGATTAGCAGCTGTAAATGACCCGGTAGCACGGCGGAGGAGAGAGTAGGTGAACTTGTGAGGTGGTGGAGGTGACTTCAGATCTGCAGGGACAGTCCTGTTGCGTGACACTTTGCGGTAAATGATGGCAGCAACTATGAAGAAAGTCAAGGCAAAAGCAGCAGCTATGAAGGGTGGGACTAGAGGGGAGTGAGAATGATGATGGTGGGAGGAGGGTGGTGGGGGTGGGGGTGGGAGGTAGGTGGTGGGGAAGACAGGAAGTGGGGTTAGGGGAGGTGGGAATGGATTTTCTGGAGGCATTTCTTGATTAAAGGTGTGATCTTTGAAGAGTTAACCATGCATATTTGCAGAAAAAGGACTTGTAAACAACAATGGTTACTGATGGGAGTGTGGTGTGCACTATGTGACTGTGGGGGGTAATGTTGGAAGAGTTCTTAAAGATGAATATTAGAGAGATTTGTCAGGGATGAAACAGGAACAATGACTAATGTAGGAATTCTGCGTGCATCCTCTCTTGAGGAAGAAAGGGGTAATCTTGGAAGTGTTTAAAGATGCATATTTGCAGAAAGATTTGTTATATGTGGAAGAAGAATGGTGATAAACAGTCTATTGACAGATTATGAAATAAGAAGAATGGGAGGAAGTCAAGTGAGAATACTGTGTACATTTTTTTCTTGGGGAAGAAAAGGGGTCATCTTGGAAGAGTACTAAAGATGCATATTTGATTTGTAATGGGGAAGAAGAACAAGAATTGTAGTATTTCTCGAGGAAGAAAAGCAAAAGGGGGATCTTGGAATTAAGAGTACATTGTTAGAGATCCATATATGCAGAGAGATTTGTTTTACAAAAGAAAAAGGACTTGGCTTTGGAGGTAGGAAGAAGGAACAAAAACAAGAAATGGGGTAGTGGTGTGTTTATGGAGTGTAGTGAGAAAAGGGAGTGAATGTTGATGGAGAGAGATTTGTTTTAAGGAAGATAGAAAGGAAAAGGACTAGTGGGAGAAGAAGGAACAAGCAAAGGAGAGACTCAACTGTGTAGTGTAATGTGAGCACTGTGTGACTGTGTGTGGTCTTTATCTTCTCATCTCTCTGTTCTGCTAATACTATGCTACTGGGTGAAGTGAAACACAAGAAAATACTCCCTCAGTCTCATTTTTACCTGCCACACTTTTCTTTTTAATTCGTCCTAAAAAGAATGTCATTTTTTTTATAATTAAAAATAATTTAAAAAATAATTTACAATTATACAAATTTTCAAAGATAATTTTGAACCACAAAGTTTCAAAAAAAAATCTTTTTTTTTAAACACTATGTCAAATCAAGGAGTGCCACTTGAAATAGAACGGAGAAATTACTATAGATCTGTTTTACTTTTTGGGCTGAGTCAAAAACTAAAGTCACGGGGCCTGTGACGTAACTATCAGGGTTCCTCAATCCTCTTTTTCTCTCTTTACCTTTTAAATAAACGGAGAAGGGTCAAATATACCCCTATATTATTAGAAATGGTTTAAATATATCCTTTGTTATATTTTGGATTAAAATATATCTTTTTTATTATATTTTGGGTCCAAATATACCCTTGTACTATTAGAAATAGTTTAAAATATATACCTCGTTATACTTTCAGTCTAAATGAACCCCTCTAGATATATTTTGGATCCAAATATACCCCTCGTTATACCTTTATGCTGATTTAACTCCCTCCCTCCCACTCCCCCCTCCTTTTTTTTATAAAGACGATTTGCCCTTATTTTTTTACAAACTGACACGTGATGCGCTTCAAAATAAAAATAATTCATCGCCAAACGTAAATATTTGCGCGATTCACTTTACAAATGCACCTATTTAATCCATCTCCGACCCACTCTTTCAATTCATACAAAAATAATACACATATTCACAAGTTATACCCCTGTCATCTAAACCTTTCCTTGGCTTCACAACGAATAAACTTCTGACAGAAAATTTTTAAAGTTTTGATATATAAGAAAATATTTTTTTTCTGCCATCATTTTTTGATCTAATATCATATGTTAAAACTTATACTTGAAATAATCAGCTAAGCAAGATTACCATATATAAAAATGCAGAAAAAAAATTCTATATCTGATAAACAAATCATTAATGTCAACGAAAAAGTATTCAGAAATAGGTGGAGCAAACACTTTAAAGAATTTGGATTCATGAGAAGCGGATAATTAAAAATTAGAAGAAAAGAAAATAGAAGACTACAAAAAAAAAAAAACTTAAAGTGGAGGGAATTGAGATGGTTTAAATGGGTGAGTGTAAAGAATAAGGGTAAATCAATATAAAAGTTTAATGGGAGCGATATATTTGGACCCAAAGTATATCAGGAGGGGGGTAATATTTAGACTGAAAGTATAACGAGGGGTATATATAAACTATTTCTAATAGTATAGGGGTATATTTGGACCAAAAGTATAACAGAAAGGATATATTTGAACCCAAAGTATAATGAGGGGTATATTTAAACCATTTCTAATAATATAGGGGTATATTTGATCTTTTTCCGTTAAATAAAAGTTTTGGGGGTAGTTTGGAGTGAGAACAAATTTTGAGATAAAATAAATAGTTCAGAAATAAAATTTTGATATCTTGTTTGGTTGTCGGATAATTATTCACCATTTATATCATAGTAATGAAATAAGTTTTCCCTTATACATGATGGGATAACTTATTCTGGGATAGCTAATCCCGAAATAATTAATCCTTGAATAACTTGTTCTCAATCAAACAAACCCTAGATATTTAGCTCTCGTTTCACCATAGATTTTTAAAGTTAAAACTTAAAAAATTGAGTTTTTAAAGTTGTGATTCTTGAAATTTAAAATTATGTTTAGACATATATTTTAGTTTTTAAAAAATTAAAACTTTGTGAGTGAAAATCTCAAAATCCAAAAATTAATATTAGCCAAATTTTTAAAACTTGAAAATATTTAAAGATCAAATTTCATGGATAAATAGATATTTTAAAATAATTTTTCAAAATCTATCATTGAATGCTACTTTAGAAAACTAGAAGTACCTGTTTTAAAAATATTACTCCCTCCGTTTCATATTAATTGACTTGTTGAGCCTTTTTTCATGGTTCAAAATAAGTGAATTGTTCAAATATCAAGATAATTATTGATTTTTTCCCCCCATTTTTGCCCTTTCTTTAAAGAAAGAGTATTTTATATTTTCTATATACTCACACTCTTTACAAAGTCATAATTATGATTTTACATTGAAATCACATTTTCAACAATTTAACTCTACTTTTGAGAATAGAGTGGAATAATGAAAAGGGTAGTAATGGAAAATAATGCTCAAAATATGTCCTAAAAGAGTTTTCTTAAGGGGTGTGCATTATCTCAATAATTCAGTTAATATGGGACGGAGGAAGTAGTATTTTGGAGACAAACAAATATAACTAATTCATGTTTTTGATCTTTCCAAATTCCAACAATAACCTTAAATATTAAGATGGAAAAGGTAATAATTTGTTCTTTTTATATAAATTTGAAAAGAAAAAACAATATATCAAAAATAAGTCAGATTGAAACGTCGACTTTGACAGAGAAATAAAAAAGAATTTTTGTCTTTAAAAGTAAATCTCACTAAATTACGTGAGGTCATAAAACTTTTAAAGTATAAATAAATAAACATTTTACTCTATAATTGAGAGGAGAAAAAATCACTGCCTAATCGTCAACTTCCAAATTTATAGTCAATGTGGACTAGTGTAATTTCCAATTATATGCATGTTCTAAAGTCTACATTGGCCTCGTAAAAAATAATCAAAACTTTATATTTTAATGACAGCTTATTAATGAAGATGAGACATTACTCATAATTAAAAAACAAAGAAGAGAAAATACAAACAATAAGATGATCCAAACAGCCAAATGAGGAACATCTTGTCGTTTTTCTTTTTATTATTTTTTTGTCCGGGTCTTATTTGAGGAATTACATTAATATAATAAGAATAAAATATTAAAACTTAAACATTAATATAAACACTTGTAAAGAAATAAACCATGAGACCACACATCTATTCCTTTTTTTTTTTGCTCGTATGGTATAAAACTATTCATGAATTTCGAGAATTTTGATTGCCGTTAATGAAATATTTTTTAAATTATACTTTAAAATTTATTTATAATATAAATAAATAACTTTACGAATTTGGTATATAAAATATACCTTTTTATACCCTATTCATGATTCATCTTTTTTAACATTACGAAAACAAAGACATATAATTATAGATTAATGATTAATCTTCTTCTTAGCCCACATAAAAGAAATTAATTAGAGGAAGAAAGAAAAAAAGGAAATAAAAAATGAAGAAGCTACTGTGAGTTTGAGTAAAAAGCAAGTTGAAAACCAAATGAAGGTTAGCTGTGTAAGCAAAGTGTAACATCATTTAATTTATTCCTTCCACTATAAAAATTAAAAAATTAAAGTGCACTATCATATTATTAAATTCCAGAAATTATTATTTACTAGTGTTAGCTTTTTCTTTAATTTTCTCTGTTTTTTTGTTTAATGCTTTTTAATTAGGTAGTGTAGAACAAAGGAAAAAAGGTGGAAGAGTTAATTAACCAAAGCATAAAAAGGAGGTTGACCAAGGTTGTACTTTCATTCTTAGCTTACACGCTTAGTTACAGTAGTACCTTTTTAAAAAGGTCAAAACACATGAATTTAGCTTTATTTTTTTTTATTTAGACATACTCTTGCAAATTGACCTATTAAATATTTCACATTATGGAAAATATGCTAATTAAAATATGTATTTACTAACATGGCATAGTACATATTTTTATCGATGGAGTTCAGGGTACACTAGTACAAGATGAAAGTTTAATCAGACGAAAAACTCTTGACGAGATGATACAAGATGAATGAACTCTTTAATTTCGTCAAAAACTATTTGTTCTCATAACTTTAATTGACGTTTGTTTATTATTTTAACCTACTTTTACTTGAAATAAAGAATTTCAAATTGAAAACATGTATAAGAAGTATTTTAAGTGATGTAATGATTTTTACTCATAAAATTTTACTTTAAAAAATAATAATTCAACCAAGTATAGTCCAAAAGGGTCGAGGTCACTATGATACACAACACAAGTACAGTTAATGGATAAAACCTTTTTTTTAGATATATGTTCAGGAACACAAGTATAGTTCAATTGTATTTTCATATTCAAATTCCAAGCAACAACAATAATATAGTTAATATAATTCTGCGAGTCATGAGTGGGGTACGGAAAGAGTGATGTACACGCAGTTTTACTTTCACTTTGTAAAAGTAGAAAAATTATTTCTGATAGACTCTCGGCTCAAATAAAACATATCAATTAGGGGTGGACATGTTAAGGTATTGAAAAATTTGGTTTGATAACTTCACCTTCGAATTTTAAAAATACTACACTTATCATATCAAATAGACTCTATATGGTATGTATTTTTAAAATGCGTTTTTGATATTTTGCGATACAATAAATTGATAATCATAGTTTGTTTGATTTTGACTTACATATACTCATATAATAAAAAATTATTATATCGGCTTTTCAAGAAACGTCTCAATTATATCATATTAACGCCTTACACATTTAGAAATATTCAAAAAAAAGTATAAGCATACAATTCTCTTCGTTAATCAATTACTCACATATTATATGTGCAATTTTGTACTTCGATATGATATTCGATATTTCGAATTCTTCTTATAGATTCTGAAGAAAAAAAAAGAGGTAGCCTAGTACACTAAAGCTCTCGCTATACGCGGACGGGGTCCATGAAGGGTCGAACCGTAAGGGTCTATTATATGCAGGCTTACCTTGCATTTCTACCAGAGATTGTTTTCTACGGCTTGAACCCCTGACCTCCTGGTCACATGACAACAACTTTATCAATTACTCTAAGGCTCCCCTTCTCTTCTTATAAAAATTGAATTCCAAATTTTTAAAAAATACATACCATATATCATAATATCAAGTAATATAAAAAATTTGATTTCGATATAATATTTCACATCTATCATACCATGTTTACCCTAATATCTATATCCAAATTCCAAGCACAACTTTATTTTTAACTTTAATTTAAAATATTTTTATTTTTCAAATAACATCAATCAATGTGCAAATGTCGTAGCAGAAAAAGCTTACATTATAGGGGAACCATGAGCAAGTCCTTTGTTGTTTTGTATATTACCAAATTGTCTTTGTTGTTGGAAGGTAGCTATAAGGTTATGAATGTGGTCTTTGACTTTGTAGTGCACTGACACAACACCATAGCCCACTGGTGTGTTTGGCCCTTTTTCCAGGACTCTGAATCATGTGAGTCCCACTCTCTATTTTTGGCCTTTTTTCTCTCACTAATTTATTAAATTAAATTAATTCAACCAAGACTATAAATAGCATATTATATTCTATACTCTGTTTTAAAGTGGCAATCACGTTTTGTCTTTTTAGAGTTAATTTAAATATTCAAAAATTACACTAAAAAGAGTATAAATTACAATTTTCATGACGATGACAATACCATCTTCAGCGTAATTTTAAAAAGTAGAGTTTAGGAAAGATAGTATGTACGCAACTTTACTATTATATCAAAAAGTAAAAAATACTGTTTTCGATATATCCTCCGCTCATACAATAAACAACACTAAGCACGACTTGGGATATCGAAGGCAAAAAAATACCTACGAAACCTTTCTAAATTGTACAGTAAACAACATTAAGCACGCCTTGTCTGATGTAGACAATCCACTTGTTTTTTTCGAGACGCATAATAAGTCCTTTTAAAAAAAAGGTACACCATTTTTCTACATGGTACTTTCTAAAAAAAGTCATTTATTTGTTCTAACATCTTACCTAAATAATTGTATCAAACTTTCCATCTATAATTAATTTTTGTTGGATCTTTAATCTTTTGTACATTCTACCCTTTTCAGACTCTACTTTGTGGGATGTTGTCGTCGTCGTCGTTGTTGTATCTCCAATGTTAACACTTGTTTTTCACCAAGGTCACGACGAGAATAATGAGTTCACGAGAAAGAACCTTGCTGCCAGTTTTCTGACATACACATAGTTCTATGCTAGCAAAAAAAAAATAAAAAAAAATGTTGACATAATTTCATGAAAATAATTATCAACTTAAAGATGTACTGATAATCCAACACCATAAACAAATTTCACAAATTGGCATAATTTTTCACCATTCTATCAACACCAACTCAATTTCCATTATTCAAACAGCACATTCAAAACCTGAGTTTCTAGTTCATATAACTACTCACTTTTGAGTGGCTTTGCACCACCATTTTCTTGAACAGTGTTTACTGGAGTAGAGGAACCATTCTTCTTTGAACTGCTAGAATGCCCCCCTGTGAATGTCCTTCCCATAAATTTTCCAGCTTTGCTTAGGCCACTGCCAACAGCTCCAAAGCCACTACCAACTATGCCTACACCAGCACCTAGCCCCGTTCCAACAAGCCCCACGCCTGCCCCAATGCCACTTCCCACCATACCGACACCTGAACCAACCGCATCCATTGTGCTCCCGATGACCCCTTCTGCTTTCAGCTTCTTCCTTTCTTCTAGGATCGCCTTCTCTGCCTCCAGAGCAGCTAACTGCTCTTCCTTGTTGAACTCATGATACAACACCTGCACCACAATGAATAAGCTTTAAAAACCACCACATTACCCAGACCATCCTATCATCCTGGTGGTTAAAAGAGAGAAGAAACTTTCATGCACAATCAAAGAATGTTAAGCATAATATAGTCTGTTCCAAACCCTGAAAAGGATTAGGATTGCAGTAAATTGAAAGATAATCTAATCCAACTAGTTTAGGATACAGGTTTGGTTGATTGATTGATAGTTAGTGGCGTAGCAACAATGAAACCTCAACAAACGAATCTGAATCATTCGTGTACCTTTATTGTGATAGTTCCTCGATCCTTCTTATCTTTGACTTTGAGCATATCAAGTTTTGGCAGTAATCTTAACTCAATTTCTTTGGCAGAGTCAGCTACTAGTTCATTCAGAGGCAACTTTGTGACGCCCATTCGCTGGTCTTGCCCAATGTCTTTATCAAAGACCTGCTCAAAATGATGTGAAGCTCAACTATCAAGCAAATCCACTTAAAACAGCATGTACAGCATCAGTAAATATTCAAGATAGAGCAGAGCACAGGAACAAAGAAATCAAACCTCGACAATTAGGGATTGGGTCTCCTTGTCTTCTGCAATTAACTCAAACGTCTGATCCCAAACAGGATTTAGGTTGTTATCAATGGTTTTTGTCTTAACCTTGAAAAGTGGACGTATGTGTACAACAGCATATGGATCGGATTTTCCTATCATTTCGTGATTCTTTAAGCCATTAGCCTTGACTACAGTTACTATGAGCTTCCCTTGTGGCTTAAGCTCCAAATCACTGCATGGAGGGAAATTCTGGTTACAAAATGATGAAAAATAAGCATGAAGAGAAGACAAAGAACTACTACTATATATGCAGACATGTCAATGACCTAGCATTTACATTTCCCATCCAACAACAAATTTGCTGAAGCGCTTGAAATAGAGCATGAAAATAACAGCACTAGGCAAAATGAAGAAGCAAATAAATACATTGCAACATGTGAAACAGCTTGATAGGAGTAAAACCCAAGTAAATAGCAAGCATTCATAAGTCCGGAATAAGTACACACTGACCCAATCGTCCACGATCATAAGCCACTGCAAGACCTTATACCTAAAACAGTCTCAAAATTTTAGATATGCATATTTTAATGGATCACAAACCACAGAACTTCGGTGTTCAATTACCAAAAGCCACTTGATCTTTGTTTCCTCACATGAATCTGAACAATTGAAACACCTGAATTCACATTGACACGGGGAAGGAACAGCAGTATGAATGGATTTCAAGCAGGTCATTCCTTAAGTAGATGCACAATCTTGGTTTCCGTTTTCTCGCAAGCATATTAATAGCAAATTGAAGCAACCCCAAAATCTACTTTTTCTATTAGCACATTACAAGGATTAAAAAGATAAGAAACTGATAAGAAGTGCTTGGCCACTAAAATATTTGTAGAAATGAAGATACCTAGTATCCACAGGTATGCCTCCAATTGGAACAACAATTCTGTGAGGCCATTCTAGCATATCTGTCACAATTGTATTTACAGTGTCCTTCCAATGAGAAACAATAGCATTGTCATTCAAAAACGGAAAAATTCGAAATAAGAAAGAGTACTGCTAAAAAAGATGTTGACACTCACATCAATCATATCTGAAAGTCCAGGAAGAGCTGTTAAACTTCCACCGACCGCCTTCAAGACATAATCAATTCTAGGTTTTGGCTGATTGAACAATAATGGAATCATTAATTCTAACATCTATCAGGACATAAGCATCTTCGGATCAATAATCTAATTTAGGGTGGAATAGTCATATCATCAAATAACGTTGAACAAAAGACAACCATGTAGCACATAAGATATAATGGGAGGAACATCAAAATAATGAGCAAAAAAGAAAGAAAGAAAGGATTATAACTATATTGGCCAAGAATGTAGAAGTAAACCAAGATAAGTCAGCGCCAAGAAGATTTATCATGCATGACTATACTTAAATGCTCCTGATACCACTGAAGATTTTGCCTGTTCATGTGACCCAGGAAGCAACGCATTCCCTTGTCACAGTCCATGTCTAATCCCAGTTCAATACTAGAAATGGGGGCCAACTCATGAGAGCATATATGCAAAAATATTTCCTAATATTTCATTTTAAATATAAATTACCAAAATTCTATAAGAAAAATAATGTTTTTAAGAGTTTACTTGAGAACTTCTTTTTAAAGGAGATTGTGCGCAAAAGGTAAGAGTACTATTTTACCTAGTAGTGGAAGGACCATTTAGCGCTATATTATTTTTACCTAATAGTTTGAATTGGGCACTTTGGGCATCGTAATTTAAAAGTGACCGTAAGAACATGGTAGTGATTCTAAGGGGTTGGGTGCTTCAGTAGCAGTGGCGGATCCAGGATTTTAAGGCAGTGGGTGATGAGTTTCCTTTACCGTGAAGTTGCTATTGATCATAAAGAAAATAGAAGTGCAAAATTATTTGGCCTCAGCTAAAAAGTAATCACTCTAACTTTGAGAGTATGAATCTAGACATCTTAATTTAGTCTCAACTAGTAACTAAACACTCTAACTCGTCCCCAATGTATTTAACTCGTAGACATCCAACGCTGACGTGACACATAAATTTTGTAGGTATCTAAATAATCATTTTCAAAGTTAAAGTGTTCAACTGACACAGTTGAAACGATTTGAGGTGTCTAGATATGTACACTCGAAGTTGGAGTATTTACTTGCTAGCTAATTAAGGTCAAGTTTGAGTGTCTATTTATGTATTATTCTTTAAAAATAAAAAATAAACATCAAAAAATTATTTGAACACAGTATTAAAAAAAATAACGAAAAATCACTAGAAAGAGTAAAAAGTGAACTAAGAGAAGAAAAAGAAAAAAAAGGAGAGGAATGCACATTTTGGAGAAAATTAAAGAAGGAAAAGTCAGGGAAAAACTAATAAGAATTATTAAGTTAAAATCAAGTACTGTAATAAGAAAAGGAAGAGGGAACTGAATTATTAAGTTAAAATCAAGTACTGTAATAAGAAAAAGAAGAGGGAACTCTTTTAAAAAGTATGTTGTTAACCGGATTCGAACTCACACACAATACAACGCGTGCACCTTCAAGTCAGGCACACAACCAAAGCACCCACCCCAACTTTTGATCAATGGGTGCTATTAAGTCAATATATCCCAATTTTAAGAAATTTCAATATAAAATATATAGCCGCGTTCAGGTTAATGGGTGCTCGAGCACCCGGAATACACCACGTGGGTCCGCCCCTGTTCAATAGCACGAAATAGATAGGAATCCACCAAGTTTATTCCTTTATTCGAACAAAATTGCTAAGAAACTAGGGGTGGTTTGGTAGGGAGAAGACATTTTTTTCAGAAAAATGATTTCCTCATTTCCAGTATTCAGTTAATTTGAATTGTTGTGAGACTACACTGAGTATGTTGTTGTTGTTATAGTTAATTTGAATATTGGAATCCAATTTAAATATTTTCCATCAAAAGAGAAAAATTACTTCTCTCCTTGTGAACGAAAACAATTTTCCATGGCAAATATCGCAACTCTTACTCCATATCATTTGTCTCAAACTCTCAATCAATAATTACACATTGCTCCGTATCTATATTTACTACATCTATCACCAAAACACGATCTTCAAACCCTGTCTTACACATTGTAAGATTTTCATGTGTCACCTACTTTTATAGCCACCCAATCAACGGAAAATGATCTAACAAATGGTTTCCCAAAGTAGGAACATTCCTCTTCGGGATTAAAAAAAAAAAAAAGGAAGTAAACATTTTCCATTGAAGCATCTTCTTCCATACTAAATGCACCCAAATAAAATAGTTCTATAGCTATTGAGTTAAAAGGTGCAGGAGAACATTAAGCAACAAAACTGCATTAACGTTTTGACAGACATGTCATGACTTCTAACGCATAATCAATACTTCCATGATCCATCTGTTTCAACTTATTAGGTTAAAACATGTATTTCATAGCTGCCTGCTGTTGTACCTTTAGTACACGTGCATCTTCAATGGAAAAGGAAAGTAATACTTTAACCTAGCATTTTTTTTGAAGAATCTTGAATCCACCCGTCAAACACTCAGACTAGTTCATGCAAGAGTACCATAGTTGTTTCCTTTCCCATGGTCTAGTTTTCGGTGAGTGGACTACTCTTAATTTACTTAATCTAAACAAAGTGTTCGACCTATAATCTCGCACTAGAATTTCAACTCAATGACAATCATGGTTTATCCTCATCACAAGCCTGTATGTGATTTTTCAGTAAACAAAGGGCTAAATTAAAATTTTCAGTCGTACGGCGGAGTTTAATGACTTGTACCGGTAAGATTCATTGGAATTAGGTTATTCGTGAATCAACATGTCAAACTAATCTGTCTTGAGAAAACAAAAGGCAAAGGTAACTAAAATATTGGAGAAGGTCGCAACACAAAGGAGAAATGAAACAAAAGAATATAGGAAAGCAAATTGACATTGAGAACTTAGCTATACCTCAGAAAGTAATGCTACAACAACAGCCGAGATGCAAGGCATTTCCTCAGTTAGTTGGAAGATAACACGAATAACAGTGAAAACTTGAAGATTTTTCAACTGCAACCAATTTGGCAATGGTCAGTGACTCAGTGCAACTCTCTTCCTAAATAACCAAGAAGTCAACATTGAATTGTCCACGCAAAATAAACTGATGAAAGTATTTAGGCGCACACCTGAATGGGTATAGAAGCCACCATTGCAGCTTCAACACCTAAGACAATATTGGGATCACCACCCCATCGGAAGTCAATATCCATAGTGATTTGGCCTTTTTTAAGGCTCTGAACACGAATACCTGCATTAATTAAGTATTAAACATGCAAAAGCGTTGTGTGACACCATCGACACTCTCTTAAAGAATATCAGACATACAATGACCACCAGTTTATCAACAATTAACAATAACCATGACTAGATAAGCTATTGGCAGATTCTTTGTTGCCATCAACTGCAACATGAAGCAAGTATTACCAGGAAGATTTTCTAACACGTACAATACAGAAGTTTAGGAGTTACAAAAAAAACGAAACTTGGTCCCACTTCTTTTCACTTCAGTTTTCAATATATGCACCAGCATACCCTAAAAAGAGATCAAACTTTGCAAAGACGTTAACCCAATAACACCAATATTAGCAAAAATGCAACTAACTAGATTTTCAGTGCACCCAGCGGATTGCCTTATCTTTTCAGGCATACACAGTATTTTTTTGATAAACAGTCACAATATTATAGGACTAATAAGAAATAACCATTCCAGTGACTTTTCAGACAACGAATGGAACACGAGCGCATACTGCATTTTTGTCTTCTAAAATAATCACAAAACTGACACCAGCAAGAAAGCTAAAATAACCATGACGACTATCATGTGAAACCCCAATCCTATATGACTCAACTCAACTAAAACCTTTTGGCATGAATACTGAATCATTGACGAACTGCAGAAGATTCAAAACCAGAACTTAATTCAAGTTAATAGATATGAAGATTCAGTTGAATGTCAAGGGTCGAATATTAGCACAATGAGGAGAACCAGTAGCAGCATGGAAACTCATACTAAGCAAACTGCCTTTTCTTTCCAAATGCAGCTTGATTGAAAAAGAGCTGAGCTGGATATAGCATGAGTTCTAATTTACTACTCTTTTTGCTGATCAACAGTTCTACAACTAAGAGATACAACAACAACAACAAGATACCCTGTGTAATCCAGCAAAGTGGGGTCTGGGGAGGGTAGGGTGTACGCAGACCCAACCTCTACCTCAGAGGTAAGAGCGGCGGTTTCTGATAGACCCTCGGCTTCAAGAGAAGAACAGTCTATACAAGAAGTACTGGAAATAAAAGAAACAACAGACAGTACTAAAAACAACAGATAATAGCAGAACAATACTACGACAAACTAGTACTATAATTAACTTATACAACTAAGAGATAATTAACTTAATTGAAATGAATTATCAATTACTTTTAGATGGATATTATTGAGGTTGCTACCTTCTATTTTAGGTGCCACAGTTCCCAATGATAATTTGCTAAACTTCAATGAAGTGATTCCAGGAGGTCGATAATCTTCTAAAAGAGGTTCAACAGATTCTCTTATAATAGCCTCTCCTGCCTGCATAGTGACATATTCAAGAGATTGGATCTTGGTTGACACAATACATACATAAGCTGGAAAAGAAACATGGTTCACACAAAGACACAATACAGAAGTTGGAAAAGAAACATCGTTCACACACAACAATGACTAGAGATATTTTTCCATTGATATGCAAGTGTAACCACAGAAAAAGTATGACCATTATCGTACTATCCTCCGTGCGGAATAACTGTCATGCAAGATGAGATATATAACTGTATAAACTAAATTTCATTGCACAGAGCAGCGGGCTTAAGAGCTATATAGAAAGCAAAAGTTCTGCTTATCAAATTTCGGGGGGAAAAGAATCATCAGTCTCCATTTTTCTCTAAACCTATCTTCCTGATGAATTTTAACTTCAAGGCGGAATCGTTTCTCACAAATCAGCTTCCAAGCATTGGAGAATCTTCAAAAGGCATTTATATGGCTTGGTGAGAAGTCTATGTACATGCAAGAAAACTTAATTCGTTGTGAATTAGGCAATATCAGCATGAGATATGTCTGGTGCTTTGCTATTATATTAATAAGTTCAATTTTTAATTGAAAAAGTAGAACACTAAGAAATACAATGCTTGAAAGGACAAAAAGGTTTGAAGATCGCTTCAAGAGACAGTTTGGTCATTACATTGAAAATCAATGACTGAGGCTCATCAAACACTTTTAATGCAAATTTTGTACAAATTTTTCTAATTTAGGCTTCACTGCTCATAAAAAGAATATTCCCTCTGTCTGTTTCAAAAAGTGTCACCTTTAGTTTTTAATTCCAACATTCCCATTTACCCTAAATGACATTCCCTTATAAGAATGAAGTGGCATGTTTAAGACTACAAGATTCAAGGGGTAATTTTGGTATGTTATACCCATCTTTATTTTAAGATCACAAGATTCAAAAAACTTCTTTACATTCTTAAATTTTGTGCCTCATCAAAATAAGACATAAAACGAAACGAAGGGAGTAACAAAACTGCCCAAAATAATTTCTTAGTTGGCCTTCACCATCAAAATTCCTAAGCTAATCTTTGACTCCTCGTTTACTCTTTTTAGATCTTAAATATGAAATTTGAGCATTTGCAACTCTAAATTGGAGTCCAGATTTTGTATATTCTCCGATTGAGAACCTTTACCGATAAACCTCATCGGTATCTTTTATCACAAATAGATAGTTGGTCTTCAAGTTGCCACTTGTGCTTGGTCTCGAGAAGCAAGTCTTTATTTTTTTTTGAGAAAGTTAACATAGAAGCAAGTCTTTATTTTTAAACCGGGTTTCTCTTTCCGGTTAAAATCAAATGTTAACATGCTTCGAACATGAAGTTTGAACTGGGAAAGGACCTAGCCTTTGGGCTTAGTTCAGAGTTCTGCCTTCTAAGGTTTTTCCTGATTATCTAAGCTGATTCCTTAATCAGGAAAAACCTTTACTATTTGAGCATTCCAAATATTATAATATAAGTTAGCTTTAATTGGAGGGGACAAATCTATAACTAGAAGATCATGGTAATAGACTATAAGATGGGTATAATATTCTATGCCAATAGTTAATGAGTCTAACAATAAAAATTGACATTCAAAGGCAAGCCCCCCCCCCCCCCCCCCCGGGTATCTTTTCTCTCACCAAATATCAAAAAAGTTCTCTTTCATCTGATAACAATGTTATCCTTTTGTGTTGACGGGTGATGGACCCTGTTTGTTTGACTACCAGGTGTTAACGAGTAAATATATCCGACTAGTACTCTTCAAGCATTACTCTTGTGTACTCGGTGATTGAAGGACCTATTAACTTGCATAGTTGCATTAACTTCCCGTACTACTAATAATTGTTTCTTGACTTAATTACTTGTTGGAAAAGTAGAATGCCACTCGTACTTGAGTCATTTTTTAATTCATATGAAATTTGATTGCACCTAAAGCTAAATTTAGCATTAAAAGGAAAAATCGTTGAAAAGCAGTATCAAAGAACTTTCTTGATTTATTTACTTACTAGGATGTACATGTATAGCTTGATAACATCTTTTTCATAAGTTGTGATGATTTTCCCATATAATGCTCAGGTTGGTAAGACAATGTAATTAATATTTATCTTGTGATATTTTATAGCTTTGTATGCCCCAGGGCTTCAGCTCAGTGATAAGAGTGCAACACGTGATATATGGGTTAGGCGCATGTCACAGTTTCGACCTTGTGACGAACTAGAAGCCCAGTACTCCTTTTGTCCCATTTTATGTGAAGCACTTCCTTTTTAGTTTGTCAGAAAGAGGACACATTCTTATATTTAGAAACAATTTAACGCTAAAGTTCTCACTTTACCCTTAATGGGATGATTAGTAGCCACACAAATGTTTGTAGTTTGTTTTAAACTACAAGTTTCAAAAGTCTTGCTTTTGTTTTTAAACTTTGTGTCCAATCAAACACCATTACATAAAATGGTATGAAGGGAATATATAAGTGGAGATAGGCAGAGGTACACTGAGTTTCGGACTATGTACAGGCTCTCGAGGATTTCTCAGTAATAGAAAAGATATTATTTTACATTTAGTAGTATGCTTAATGTTCAAATTTCCAGTAACTTTTAAATCAATTTAGTTTCCTAGTATTTCTAATGTATGTTCATAATTCTTTATTTTGATTATATTATTTTTATCTATAAAATAGAAAATTTTAAAAAATCCAGGATCTAAGGCCCCACGCCTCGTGTCTTTACCTTTTAGAACACTGAATAACATTTATTTAAAAAGAAAAAAGAAAAAAAAATTCAGGGTTTTGGTTTGTTGTATAGGAGAAAATTGTTTCGCCGTAAAATTTTACTTAACTGATACAACATTCAGTTACCATTTCATTTCTTGCATAATTAATGCTTGCATAATTTATGTAGTTATGTATTATTTTATACGGGATAGAATGATGTAATAAAAATAGTGTATTAATAGCAGTAACCGATAAGAACACCTAAAATGACAAAATTACTCTTAAAGTAAAGCACCCTTATTTTAGAGTGCCAACATATTTTTCTTGGGCATACTTTCAGCTTTTCATAATAGGAATAAAACTCATGATCGTATTAGATGGTAAGAATTTCTAATAATTGAGTTTAAATACTAATATTTATACATTGGTACTGATTATTAGAGCTAATTCTTGGTTTTGGTGTAACACAATTTAAGTTTTGAAATAATTAAAAGAAAATTAAATCACACAAATTTAGTTACATTTGCCACATAAAAATTGCAATGCTATTTACTCTGACATCCTTTACTGAGTAAGATCTCTATCCGAGCATAATTTTTCAAAGTGGCAAACAAATGATGCATAAACTAAGCAATATTGACAAAACAATCCAGTTTAAATCCAGGTTTTAAATTTCACAACATATATACAATTTTAGTGATTCAGTGATAATCATTCATGTATTATAATCTCTGTGTAACTTGCCATGAACCAAATATCCCCAAAATATAAACACACACACAATAAGCAAAGTCTGATTATAACCCCCGAGGGCTTTGGTCCAGTGGCAAGAGCCCAACAAGTGATGTGGGTTAGGAGCATGTCACAGGTTCGAACCCTGCCACAACAAAAATCTGGTATTTAAGTAGCGAATGGTAGAGGGGTGGGCCCATTTTCCACCAAATTTCGAACAGTGCGCCACCAACCCTCGGGGATTTATCAGTTACCAGAACAAAAAAACAAAGTTCGATTACACTAGTTACTCCAAAACTAGTTTACAAAGTGAAAATTGCTCAGGATAGCTAAAGACGAGTAAAAAGCTTACTTCGGCAATGAATGGCCACAATTTGCTCAATTGTTTGTTCAACCATTTCACCTGCACCCGTGACATATAAAACGAGACATTAACATTGACATGATCACTACATCAGTTTATTTCTTTAAATTGCGTGGAGAAAAAGTTTGTGAAAACACCAGAAATGCATAACCTATAAGATTCACATGACATTGATAAGATATTGAGATTACTGTTTATCAGCACACTTTTCCAGTCAACAGACAAAACAGCTCATCTACTTAATTTTTCCTCATGTTCCATTAGTGTATTCTTGATTCTACTTCACCAGATTCCAGAAGTAAAACCCATTTCAAAAAACAAACAAAAAAAAGATTCCACAAGTAAAAATGATCTTCACTGACTTCATTTCTCAAGAAAAAACATTAGTGGAACTAGAGCACAGTGAAGAAAGTTGCCTTTAAGCTTTACGAAGGAGGAATTATGTGAATCTTTGTTCCTGTCATAACGATAAGCTAACAAGGCCAGTTGAACAGTATGCATCTCTTTCAAAGACAGGAAGATTTTTCTATTTGAAAATATATATATGAGGGAACTAATTCTTCGAGCTATTCTTCCGAAGATGTTAAAAAATTATTCACATTTCAGTGAAAAAGAGTCTCTGCAATAAAAGGGAAAAGTAATGAACTAAGTGTTACAAGAACAAGAGTCAATGCAATAAAGGGGGGAAACTGAAACAAGTAAAGCCATTCAACCTGTTCATAAACCGGGAATGATATCCATTCAGGAAAGTTATCGCCACAAACTTTCTTTAGATCATCCCTGCTGAGGCAACCCATTACTTTTACATCTACTGCCTGTAAAAGAGATAAAATATAACGAGGAAATGAATACCAATCCTTCAGAAAGTAAATGCATATCAGAAATTTGAATGTTGCTCGCAAGCATGATGATGAACGTGATGTAAATCTTGGCATCAGTATTAAAGCAACAGCAGAACCCAGTTTTTGTACTACTTATAGCAAGTACCAAAGGAAGCTACATCTGCTACCACCTCATCTGAGCAAAGTCGAGCATCAAGCAGCCAAATACTATCACTTAGGCAGCAACCGTGAAACACTCTATCCACATCCATAGCAGAAACTGACAAACATTCCACTATTAAACATATAGCTATACATCTTCTAAAGTAACGCGCTAACAAACCTATCATTAGTAGAAACTTCAACTTAGTCACCTAACAGAGTCACAAAATTATCACCATTTTCCGTGTACTTCAACTTAGTCACCTAACAGAGTCACAAAATTATCACCATTTTCCGTGTGCTTTACAAAGTTGCTCTTCTGGTAAAAAATAAGGGTTGTAACTAATACTAACTACCTCACTCATAAATCGTAATGAAGTACATTACATGGAAAAGAGAAACAACCTGACAACAAAAACTTCATCTTGATAATATTAAGTAAATTGTCAAAGAGAACCTTAAAGAAAAAAATTCCGTTCTCAGGCTGATACTTACTTTAGTCCATTATTACCAGAAAATTTAGAGAACCTAGTGTTATAGAACCCTAGAATTTGACTTAAAAGACAAACTATTGAGTATTGGAATGAAATGGATCCAGACAGAGCAGAGAGTGGATACTGAGGATTCAAATAGCCAACCCTGAATAGTTTGTTAAAATGTTGGGATTGAGACATTGCTTAGAATTGAAGGCAATTGCAGTTATGACAAACTTCAAAGACATTAAAATCTGGAGTATGACAAGAATACCTTAGCAATTCTCTTGTTGCTCCTGTACCTCGTCATATGTTTCCAAGCTGCCATTAAACCGATCCCACAGATCATCCCCATCAGCATCCCAGTAATCAACCCCATTTATACTTCAGATCACTTCAACCCAATTTCCTTAATAACACAAAAACCTCAAATACAAGAAAAAAAAAGAACAATTCCAAAAACAGAAAACTAGCAGCAAAAACCCAAAGAAGATATACTTAACTACAAAGTTCAAGAATCAAAAAAATTATTCCAAAACAGGCAAAATCCAAGAAAAATGAACTTAACTACAAAGTTCAAGAATCAAGAGAATTATTCCAAAACAAGAAAAACCCACCTCAAAAAAATGAAACTTTTTGCCCTCTCCGACAAGAAAATGATCACTGTTTCTTTCAATCTTGACCCTTTTTTCAGAAGTGGGTGTCCACTAAAATGGTGTTGCTTGGCATCCCTTTCTTTCCTTCACAAAATCTTTCATGTTTATTAAAGAAGAAAAAGATATCAAATTTATTTCATTATACTTAATGAAATGAATTGAGGATTTAACGTTTTACGCATTACATTTACTACCTACCCTTTTCCTGCGGGTAGTCTTTCCTGTTTCTTTGCTTTGTCTCTCTCTCTGCAATGAATTTTCAGATTTAACTCTCTGACTCTTGATTTTTTTTTGTCCGTTTCTTTGCTGTATTACTCCTCCTCCTCCTTATATTACTTGTACACGTTAATAAAAATAGTTATTTCAAATTACTCTCTTTATCATATATATTTTTTGTTTTAATTTATTTAACATGCTTTCTTTTCTAGTTCATTTCAAAAAAAATAATCTTTTTTTTAGTAATTCTTTAATTTTAATTTTCCACATGTTTCAGACACAAAATTAAAAGGCATTTTGATAGATATGACATATTTTTAATTTAAGACCACAAGATTCAAAAAAAAAATTCTTCTCTTATACCCCATGTCAAATTAAAATAGACCAAACAAATTAAGTGAAGGGAGTATTACTTATTTGTCTTATTAAAAATATATATATCAAATTATTTACTATTAATTTACAAGATTAAGATAGAACGAATTTAATTTTTCTCATTTTTTTCCTTTAAGATTAATTCTTTTAAAAGTATAATTATTATAAAGTTTTAAAAATATTCCTTCCTTGTTAATTTTGGTATTGACAAATAAGACAAGTAAATATAAAATATATTAAAAAGTAGTAGTAAATTAGAAAAATGTTCTTTTTATTTATAATTTTTTAATGACATGTAAAAGATAAAATAAATAAATAATATGAGACGGAGGAAGAAGTAGAATTTTTGATTTTTACAGGCATGCCCCTATATTTTGGGTCTCCAAATTGAATGCTTGATATTTATCCATAGGTGATGTTCCCCAATGATTGAAAGATTCATCTGTCTTTTGAAACTTTAGTGCCTAGTGGTACCTACCACTTGGAATTTTGGATCCGGGGCTAACATGGAGCTTCCAATCAAAAAATGGATAAAAATTTATCTCCATATATAATGTTTATATGTATTTGCAAATAAATTTTTATCAAATGTTACTCTTCTATAATAAATTAAATTAATTTGATTTAAATATCGAATGATAATATTTTACTTAGTCGAGTCGATCCTTCTTACATTCTTTTTCTTTATATACCTATTCAGTAACTCTATAGTATGTCCACACGAAAGAGTGACCATTTGGTAGACAATGTTAAAATGACTTTTCTTTCAATATTCAGTTTCTTAGGGGTCGTTTGGTGTGAGGGATAAAAATAAATAGTCCTGGAATAAAAAAGTAATCCAGGGATAAAATTTTGGTATCTTATTTGGTAGCCAAGATTGGGATAACTTATCCCACCATTTATACCATAATGATGGGATAAGTTATCTCATATACAAGAATAACTAATCTTGGGATAACTTGTTCCCAACCAAACGACCCCTTGGGATAATTAGAGTCTTATTTATGTTTTGGGATGCCGGAAT
Source organism: Jaltomata sinuosa (assembly GCA_003996215.1). Taxonomy (NCBI): domain Eukaryota; kingdom Viridiplantae; phylum Streptophyta; class Magnoliopsida; order Solanales; family Solanaceae; genus Jaltomata; species Jaltomata sinuosa. The sequence continues at coordinate 382,507 of QJPP01000001.1, read as the reverse complement.
CAGCTTCTTATGCATCTTGTTAAGAAGCTGCTTTTCCTTTGTTTACATACATCAAAAATCACCGGAAAGAGGTTGATTACAAGATATGGTAGAGTCAAAAGATTCAAAATCTTGTATTTCGTTAAACTATCTAAAGTAAATTATAAGCATGCCCCTTCGGGCAATATAGTGTAATACGCGAAGCAACTGAGCCATAGCTATCGTTATATTCTTGACATATCTTTTCCTAAATTTCCTATTTAAGACTCATCCATCAATCTGTTCAGTGAACTTGTATAAAAATTTCCCTTTGCATCAAAGCCACAAAGATGCCCCAAAAGTCACAAAATCATCAGGAACTTTTATTAGAATTTTCTTGGCTAAAGTACATTGCTCCATGTGTAACACCCTGTGGTAAATACAGGGCAAGAATCACTAAAACAGTGACAATAGAATGAAAAATATAATAATAAGTTAGAATAGAAAAACCTATAATAATTTGAATTAACTCCTTTTCTTTCTCTCATTTCTAAGCAATAATATGGATAGTTCCAACACTCAATCTGCCTAAGAGCTATCCAGATCCTCAAAAGAACTAGGACGTGTAGCTTTCCACCTCAGACCAAATGCAACACCAACATTACAAGTACAGAAACCGCCAAGAAGAGTCCAGTACTGCTCCTCACGCCACCGTTAGGGCTGTCGGTTACCACGGTGATAGGCGGTGACTCGGCTACTGTGGATGGCGGTTCCACATAGGGTGGAGGAGGTGGTTTGTTGAGACTCGGAGGAAGTCCTATACCATGTCCCACTTTGATCTCAAATGCCATGCCATTCAGGCATTGGGTCCCATCATCAGCATCAGAGAAATAGTACTGTTGGCCCTCGAGGGTCAATGCAACAGTGATTGTCATCGCTTTCCCAAATTCATTGATGCCTCCTTGATACTGAAATGTGTCATCATCTGAAGCATAATCCGTGGTGCAGTTCCTATATGTGGTCTCGTTGTATGTTTGAATAACTGTCTGGTTGGTGCTTGTACTGAATACTAAACACATAAATTTAAAACAAATCAGAATAGCATTAACTGTGAGATACAAAACCACAAATGAAAAATACATGTTTGTTTTAATTTGTGGATATTATAAATATGTTTTAAGTAATTTAAAGCAATTCAGAAACTCTCCTGCACAGCAATATAAAATTTGGAATACATTCCATGGTTGCCAACTGGATTAAATAAAACAGCGAATGCGAAACAGTCATATAATTGGAAGACTGATGATTTTCGAGTGAAACCTGGTCAGATATAACATGTTCTGTACAATGGCAAGAACTATGTTCATGAGGTTCATACTTATGGTCACATATAAAGCAATCCTTTAATATGAATGACGACTCAATTATGACATCCAACTTCTTTTGAATGGAACTGTCGTAAAATTTGTTAGCTACACCTCCCTTGCATAATCAATTATCATAAGTAAATGAAAACTATTCTACTCCAGCTTCTAGATCACAGTAGGTCTGCACTAAAATTTGTAACTTAATGCATCAAGATAATAGAACATGGTAGGAAGTAAACCTTCTTCATTAGTGCCACTTTTTTCCTTCAAGGAAACAATTGAGCAAGTCATTAACTATTTACCAAACTCCATTTCATTTCAACTCACTAGAATGGCATCGCGATTTACGGTCTTATATCTTATCTCACTTTGAATCTAATCTAATCACTACACAGCATATTTGGAGATGTGGATTAGATGACGTGACTGAAATAAGAAATCACCCGATTATAATTAACTTCATCTTAAAATATCATATGAAGATTCTAGCAAGAAAAGCAAGCCCGAAGTCCATTTTTCTCAAGTGACATAAAATTCCAAACTTGCTTTAAACAACAATAATTTACAACAACATATGTCTGAACCATTATGGCGGCAGAATATTGAGGGGAAACTAATGAAATTTAGTTAGTTTAATTCTTCTAGTTAAGAAAATATCAGTTAGTTTACTCAACGTGATATTCTGAAAACTCTTGCTCATTCAACTATATCATCACTAGAACAGGACAATGCAACAGTTTCTGGTCAGGGGAACATTGAACTCTCTCTATATAATGCCCAAATTCGTTATGTTATTACAACATGAAAGAAAGAGCAATCTAGCATAACTTTTCATTATTTTCTACCATCATTTTACTTTCCTCCAACTTAAAAACACATCCTCCTTCCATCAGAACCAATGATCCAACACACATTGTAACTTCTCTGATCGGTTGTCTTTAATTTATGCACTAATTTTCGAGATCTGAGAAATCGAAGAAATGCAAGGAATGAAGTACAAGATCTATCAACAAAAAGATTGTGTACCACTGATCTACTCTACTTGATCAAGCAGATAAGTCTATAACATGAGATAGGTGAGGAGATGTAGCAGCAGAAAAGCAGATATCCTTAGCATTCTTCAGCTTAGAAGCCATTAGGATTTCAGGATCACGGAACGTAAGACCTAATCAAGTACTACAAAAACTTGTCAAACATCTCCAAGTAATCGGCAAGACCCACACAAGTTTAAAAAAAAACTTCTGATCTCTCAAGACTCATCACTAGCATCTGTATAACTTGCCTTAGTTACAAAGATGGATCCAGGTACTTAAGTCAATGGGTTTAAGGTACCACTGGACTCACTACTCCTGTGTGACAATGATACGAACTGAGCATAAATATGTACATTTTTTGAAATTTCAACAATATATACTCGAAAAATAGCTCCGATTATGAATCCGTTAAACAGGTCTATCTCCCCCTAAATGCACAAGCAGATTCAACTCCTCCAATCATAATAATCCAAAAAGGAGTAATCTTTATCCAAAAAAAAAAAACACCCTTCTGTCTCTCTCTCTCTCCCTAAATTGCTCAAAAACTCACCGACTTCAGAAAAAGTTGATTAGAGTTTCAAATAGTAGACGGGTTGATTTCTTAGACGGTCACTCAACTAATAATTATTATCTCAGACAATCACTTTTTTTCTTGATTCGAATTTCTTCAACAAAGGAAATGACTTTACGGGATAACAACTATTAATCGAGTGACCATTTAACAAAATCAACTCTAGATTTGACTAGACCCGTCAATCAAGAAACTACAAAGACCAAAAAGGGTACTCAAAAATATCAAGAAAAGCCTCACCCAAATAGTCACCAAGATTGAAGGTCTGTTTAGCAGCCCAAGCAGAGTAATCAGCAGAAGCTTTATTAGTGGTGATGTTAAAGAACCAACCAGCAGGACCACCAACGGTATGGTTGGTATATCCAGTTGACTGTGAAGCTGCCGGGTTGAAGACCAGAGCCACCAGTAACAAGAATAGGAAGACCATATTGAAGTCTACCACCGGCATGGCCATGTGGGAGAAATGGGGCACAGTTGTTAGTACTACTAACGTTTGACGATCTGAAAAATAAATGTGGAAAGATGATTGAACTTACTCGTGATATAGGTAAGGTATAAAGAATAACACCAACACCAAGCACGTAAATTTTCCCATTTTCTTATTATGCGACCACATGGTACTGGACCACAGCTGGTGTTTGTTCAAAAAGGGATTGCTAGTAATGCTACTATATTCTTTTCTCACTCATAGTATAAGATTTTTTATTTTTTAGTAGTGTTCAGATATAGAAAAAATATATTTCAAAATTGAGTTGGGTTTAGATATGTATTTAATTTGAAATCAAGTTTAATTTCTGTGAGTGAAAAAAATTACTGGAAATTTTGATCAAATTCACTTTTTCAAATTTAAAACTCATTCTAGATTGTTGACTATATAACTAAATGTTGTTTGGGAGGAGTGAAAAATATGTGTGAACAAACATGTCCTTAGAATTCCATCTCTTGGACTTGGTAATTAATTTTCCAAAAATTTTAATTTTAAATTTAATTTTTCCAAAAGTTTGACTTGAACCTATTTTGATATGATAAGACGAAGAAATCTTACCAATAACTGAATTGAATATAAGACTGACTTCGACTAAGTCTTTTTTTGTAATTAATTTTCTGGCCCTTGCTAATATCTAAAATTAATACAGACATATCTCTTGGTCTTTTTATTGATGTGTAACATCAAGATAAATAGTTAATATTAATGTGTATTTCAACTACCTATATGATATCTAAAATAATTACTCTTAATTTTTTTTAAATGGAGTCAACATTTTTAATGTTATTATAATCTTAAAGATAAGTTTAATTTATAGAGTGGTTGTTAGATTAGCTTGGTGTGTGGAGCAGAATGTTGGTCAGTCAAGAATACTCACGTGTCAGAAGATGTATGTTACGGAGATGAAGATGTTGAGGTGGATGTGTGGACATATTAAGAGCGATAAGATTAGAAATGAAGATATTCGGGATAAGACGGGTGTGGCTTCCGTGGTGAATAAGATGAGGGAAGTGAAATTGAGATGGTGTGGACATGTGAAGACGAGATGAGCAGACGCCCCAGTGAGGAGGTGCGAAAGGTTGAATATAGTAGGTATGAGCAGAGGTAGAGGTAGGCCGAAGAAGTATTTGAGAGAGGTGATTAGACAGGACATGGCATAGCTTCAGGTTATACTGAGGACATGACCTTAGATAGGAGGGTCTGGAGGACGCATATTAACGTAGAGGGTTAGTAGGTAGTAGAGTATTGTCATTCTTTTTGAGGGTCTAGGTCTTGTATTTGTTGGTATTTGTCTTATTTTGTTATCTATCATCATTTGTTGTTTATTGTGTTTGATTGTCGCACTATTTTGTTATTGTTTTGTCCATTTCTTGTAGGCTTTGCATTGCTTCCTTTGTTAGTTGCTATGTTTTCTTTACTATTTTCTTCTTCTTTGTACTTGAATTTGCTGCAGTTGAGCCGATGGTCTTTCGAAAACAGTTTCTCTACCTCTACAAGGTATTGATAAAGTTTGTGTACTCTACTCTCTCCAAACTCCACTTGTAAAATTTTCACTTAATATTTGTTGTTGTTATTATTGTATAATCTTGTAAATATTATTTAACTAGTTTTACAAAAAGATAAAATCACTTAAAAATAAGTGGGCTGAGTTTTGGTATGTAAAGACCAAGGTACGAGTGAGTATGGTAAAATATACATATTTGGTTTAAGATATTTGGTCTTTATAAATAGCTAATATTTTTTTTTTTGCACAATTGAGTCTTTTCATTATCTCATTAAAAATTCTCATGTTCAAAAAATGAGAGTCGAGGGAATGAGGATGTTGAGGTGGATGTGTGGGCATACTAGGAGAGTCAAGATTAAAAATGAGAATATCCGGGACAAGATAGAAATAGCCTTCGTATTGGATAAGATGAAAGAAATACGTCTGAGATGGTTTGACCTTGTGAGGTGGAGGAGTGTGGATGCTCCAGTGAGGAGGTGCAGGCAGTTGGTAGTGACGGACATCAAGAAAGGTAGAGGCAGGCCGAAGAAGTATTGACGGAAAATTAGACAGGACTTGGGGCATATGGGCCTTACCGAGGACATGACTTTAGATTAGAGAGTTTGGAGGTCGCGTATTAGGGTAGAAGGCTAGTTGGTAGCTATTCATTCTCTCGCTTCTATGCAGGATAGGCTTTCACGAGTGTTTTTACTAAGCGTTTGCACTGTGCTTGTAGTTCCTTGATCTTCAATTATGTCTGTTATTGGTATTTTTTGTGCATCGAGTATTGTATTTTTTTTTACTGTTCTTTCTCTTATTTGTTGTGTATCACTCTTCATTCCACATTAATTTTATTGTTGTGATTGTTCCCTTATTTCTATTCCTTTTTTTGAACTGTTTGACATATTTTAAGCTGAGAGTCTTTCGAAAACAATCTCTTTATCTCGCAGGGGTAAAATCTGCGTACACTCTACCCTTCCCACATCCACTTTGTGAGATTTCACTGGGTCTATTGTTGTTGCTGTTGTAATAGGTTCTAGGTATAAAAAAATATTGCATATAATAGACATAATATTTTATTTTTATTTTATTATACATGATGATGATATTAATTTGAACTATTGAATAAAAAAATATAATTAATGGAAATTTATATAATCAATTCAGATACACTTGAGATTGAAGCGTAAAAATATTTATAATACGAACTGTACATGAAAAAAGTTCAATGAGCTGATAAAATTTTGACCATTCAAGAATTTGATGGAATAAAAGTGCAATTAGTCCCCCAAAATTTAAAAAAAGAAAGAAAGAAAGGATTGAAAATTACGCAAATGGGCTATTGAAAGCGAATGGGTTGTTTACGGGGACAACTACACAAATGCCTCTCAAAAAAAGTGACTTTGTATTTTTTCCCCCCATAAGAAAGGTCTTACAAAAATAGTCTTTCTTGTTTTTATGTATAGAACAACTACCTTTTTGCCCTTCTATACCTCAAATATTTTTAAACAACTCTTCATGCTCATTTGTCTCTCAACTTTTATATTGTTTTTTCTCGTTTTTATTATTTTTATTTTTATTTTTTCTTTTATCTTTTTTTTTTCTTTTTTCTCAACCTTTATTTTTCTTTTATTTTTTGTTTTATTCTTTCTTCTACGTTTTTTTTCTTCTCAATTTTTATTTTTTTCCTTTTCTCCTCTCAATTCTATTTTTTTCTCCTTTTTTTTCTCAATTTTTATTCTTTTCTCTCAAGTTCTATTTTTTTATTTTTTCTTTGATTCTTAATTTTTCTTTTCTCTTTTTTTTAATCATTTTTCTCAACCTTTATTTTTTTAGGAGATGTTCTATAACTCTTGTTTTAGAGGTAAGACTTAGCCCAAAGACTTCCAAATAATAAATTATGCCCCATGAGCAAGACTTGACACTAGTACATTGTGTCTTGATTTATAAGATGTTTTATAACACTTGACTCAGAGGCAAGACTTAACCCAAGGACCTCTCAAAAATACAAGTTACGCCTCATGAGCAAGAGTTCACACTAATTCATTGTGTCTTAGAGGCAAGACTTAGGTCAAGAATTTTCAAACAACAAGTTATGCCTCACGAGCAAGACTTGACACTACCTCATTGTGTCTTGATTTATGAGACATTCTATAACTCTTGCCTTAGAGACAAGACTTAGCCAAAGACTTTTAAACAACAAATTACGCCCCATGAGCAAGAGTTGACACTACCACATTGTGCTTGATTTATGAGATGCTCTATAACGCTTGCCTAAGAGGCAAGACTTAGCCCAATGACTTCCAAATAACAACTTACACCCCATGGGCAAGAGTTGACACTACCACATTATGTCTTGATTTATGCGATGCTCCATAACTCTTGCCTTAAAGGCAAGACTCAGCTCAAAGACTTTCAAACAACAAGTTACGCCTCATGGGCAAGAGTTGACACTAGCACATTGTGTCTTGATCATGAGATGCTCTACAATGTTTGCCTTAGAGGCAAGACTTACCCCAAGAGCCTCAAAAATAAATAAGTTATGCCCCATGGGCAATAATTAACACTACTTCATTGTGTCTTAATTTATGAGATGCTCTATAATTCTTGCCTTAGAGGCAAGACTTAGCTCAAGAATTTCCAAACAACAAGTTATGCTTCACGAGCAAGGCTTGACACTACCTTATTGTGTCTTGATTTAGGAGATGTTCTATAACATTTGCCTTAGAGGCAAGACTTGTTCCAAAGGACTTCCAAACAACAAAGCACGCCCTTAAATTTTCTTCGATTACAAAAAAAGAAGATCCTCTTTGCGGATTATCCAACTTTTTGTTCATTAGCAAAAAATAATAGAGACTAAGAAAAAACAAAAAAAGAGAAAAGGAAAAAATAAAGATTAAAAAAAAGAGAAAAGAAAATAAAAGTTGAGAAAGAAAAGAAAAAAGAGAAAAAAAAGAATATAAAAAAATAAAGGTTAAGAAAAAAAGAACAAAAAAAAAGTTGAGAGAAAAGGAAAAAATAAAATAAACAAAAATAAAGATTGCGAAAAAAGAAAACGAGAATTAAAAAAAATTGAGAAAAAAGAAAAAAAAAAGAAAAAAATTAATAAGATAAAAGAAAAATGAAAAATGAAAATTAAAAGTTAAGAGACAAATGAATATAGAGAGTTGTGGTATAGAGGGACAAAAATGTATTTGTTTTATATATAAAAAAAAAGAAGGGTATTTTTAAAAGACATTTCTTATATGAGGGCAACATTTCTTATATGAGGGCAAAAATTAAAAATTACTCATTTTTTTTTAACACTCTATGTAATTTACTGCTGTTTATGTGAGTAATCGAAACCCATAGCGTCGTCACAACTTTCCTCCTATTTCGCTTCCATTCCCCCCCCCCCCCCCCCCCAACCAATCGTTGATTCTTCATTTTCTTGATCTTTCAATCCCAGATATTGGATCAAGGTTCACAAAAGAGGTAAGAATCTTGATTACCCTTCTTGACTTTCTGTACATGTTTCAAGTTTTCCCCATCGTTATAGTTATTATGATACCGTTTCCAAGATTGTATTTTTGAGCATTTGGGTTTGCAGAAATGGAAGAGGAGAAACCCGATAATACCCAGAATGAACTGGGCGGTGATAATGTAGATAATGTACATAGTAATGTAGTCTCAAAAGGGGTTGATTCTTCTTCAGCTCCTATGGTGGATGGTGAGCTATTTGATAATGTTTCATTGAAAGATCAAGATAAAATTCTTGGGGGGTTAAATCAATCTTCAGGATCTGATAATTTAAGAGGGTCTTCAGGTGGGACTGAGGACAAGTTTGAATCTTCCGTAGGGAAAATCCCATCTGGGGATGATTATGTAGACATTGAGGTGCACCATGATTTGAGCTCTAGTCCTGATAGGCAATTTATGGATACACCTGAGACTAGACAGTCGTCTTCTTCGGTGGATTCTGCTTTGTATTCATATGGGGATGATGCATATTCTCCATTTGGATCACCACCAAAACCTAAGCCGAAACAGGTTGTGCCTAATGTGGAACCAGAACTCTTGCATTTAGTAGACTCTGCTATTATGGGAAAGCCTGAAGGCTTGGATAAGCTGAAAAATGTTGTAAGTGGTGTTGAGAGTTTTGGAACCGGAGATGATGCTGACTCTATTGCATTTCTGGTAGTTGATTCACTTCTTGCCACCATGGGAGGGGTTGAGTGTTTTGAGGATGATGAGGATAATAATCCGCCAAGCGTGATGTTGAACTCTAGAGCAGCCATTGTGGCAGGCGAACTCATTCCTTGGCTTCCCTCCATTGGGGACATTGCAGGTCTCATGTCGCCTAGGACTCGCATGGTTAAAGGTTTGCTTGCTATTTTGCGTGCTTGCACTAGAAACCGAGCAATGTGCTCTACAGCTGGTTTGTTGCGTGTCCTGCTGCATTCGGCTGAAAAGATATTTAGTCAGGATTTTGCTACTTCAGAGCCATCAAGATGGGATGGGACTCCTTTATGCCTTTGCATTCAACACTTAGCTGCATATTCTCTTAGTGTAAGGGATCTGCATGGTTGGTTTCAAGTAGTCACAAAAACACTTGCAACTAAGTGGGCAGCTCGCTTATTGCTTTCTTTGGAGAAGGCCATGAGTGGGAAAGAGTCAACAGGTCCAGCATGCACCTTCGAATTTGATGGTGAAAGCTCTGGCTTGCTGGGCCCAGGGGAGAGTCGCTGGCCTTTTACTAATGGATATGCATTTGCTACGTGGATCTACATCGAGTCCTTTGCTGATACTCTAAATACAGCAACTGCAGCAGCTGCAATTGCTGCCGCTGCAGCTGCCACGTCAGGAAAATCATCTGCGATGTCAGCTGCTGCTGCAGCCACTGCACTGGCTGGGGAAGGCACAGCTCACATGCCACGGCTCTTCAGCTTCTTGTCAGCTGATAATCAAGGGATTGAAGCATACTTTCACGCCCAATTTTTGGTGGTTGAAAGCGGTAGTGGGAAAGGAAGGAAGTCTTCTCTGCATTTCACTCACGCGTTCAAGCCACAATGCTGGTACTTTATTGGTCTTGAACACTCTTGTAAGCAAGGCCTCATCGGCAAAGCAGATAGTGAACTGAGGCTGTACATTGATGGAACATTATATGAGAGCCGACCATTTGACTTTCCCCGGATATCCAAGCCGCTTGCATTCTGCTGTATTGGGACTAATCCACCCCCAACTATGGCTGGTTTACAACGTCGTCGTCGTCAGTGCCCTTTGTTTGCTGAGATGGGCCCCGTATACATTTTTAAAGAACCAATTGGGCCAGAAAAGATGGCACGTTTAGCTTCTAGGGGAGGAGATGTGCTTCCTTCTTTTGGTCATGGAGCTGGCTCGCCGTGGTTAGCAACAAATGACTACGTGCAAAAGTTGGCTGAAGAAAGTTCTGTTCTGGATGCTGAAATCGCAGGATGTCTTCATCTCCTCTATCATCCTGGCTTGCTCAGTGGCCGTTTTTGTCCGGATGCTTCTCCTTCTGGTTCAGCAGGTTTGACAATTCTGTTACATTTACAGCACATATCAATATCAATTATGATGTCCATTATCTTCTAGATTATCATCACAAATCTATAAAGCTTGATACCGTAGAGTTGCTAGCACTGATCCTATAAACTTTATAATTAGATCACCCTATGTATTTCCCTGTCTATCTACATTTAACTATGTGTATATTTTAGATAGGGGTGAATGGGTTTGGGCGGAGGTGGCAGTGTTGTATTGAGAAGATTTCAGGTTAACAAGTCTTTTCTTGATTGTGCTGTTCACATTCATATTTTTTTTTGAAACTGGTAACTTTAAATTTATTCCTCCTCCTATTCAATAATTGAAGTTTTAAGTTTCACATTCTAGAGCCTCCTATTCAATAATGGAGATTTTAAGTTTCATATTCTATTACAACAACAACAACATACCCACTGTAACCTCACAAAGTAGGTCTGAGGAGGGTAGAGTGTATGCAAACCTTACCATTACCTTGGAGGTAGAAAGGTTGTTTCTAATAGATCCTCGGCTCAAGGAAAAACAGTTCAAAGCAGTATGGAAGAAAATAATGGAAGTGAAGAAGCCATGACAAAATACTATAGAAAGTATGAGTACAAGAAATCATTCTGAACCGTAACTACAAGAACACAATTCTGGACAGTAACTACAACAAAATAAAACGATAATGGAAGTACACGAAACAACAAATAGTAACAGAAAACCGAAGGACAAGAAACTACAGAAGTAATGCTACAACTACTAGTATGGAAGGATAAGCGAGACAACGCTATGCTACCTACTAACCTTCTACCATTGTCTTTACCCCGGTCTTGGCTCCATCGTACGTGTCTTTGATCACCCTAGTGTATGCCACAAGTACACCTCTAACCTCCAAGCATCTCCCTAGAACCTCCCTTGGGACTTTGTCGTAAACCTTTTCTAGGTCGATGAATACCACGTGTAAGTCCTTCTTTCTCTCCGTTTAGTGCTCCACTAGTTCCTTACAAGATGAATGACTTCTGTAGTTGAGCGCCCCAACATGAAGCATGAATTCTGAACTGGTTCATGGAAATAGCCACACCTCTCCTCACCTTCATCTCCACTACCCTCTCCCAAACTTTCATAGTGTGGCTTTGCAACTTGATACCCCTATAGTTGTTGCAATTCTGAATGTCACCTTATTAAGTTTCATATTCTAAAACATAAAATCATTTTGGATGAACTAGTGATTGGCAAATGTTTTCTGTTCACTAATTGAGTCTGGTATCTCTCTTTCTCTCTGGCACTCCCTCTTTATGTCTTTCCTTCATTTGGTACAAAGACATGTAAGTAACCAAAGTTTATCTTTATTTACTCTCACATGTTTATTTTGTCTCTTTTTAAATGTAGCTTGAAGAATGTAACTGTTGTCTATATATTATTGTTAATGATTCTGAATCGTTCAGGTGTGCTTCGAAGACCTGCAGAGATTCTTGGGCAAGTCCATGTTGCAACAAGAATGCGCCCAACGGAAGCTCTTTGGGCATTGGCGTATGGAGGCCCCATGTCCTTACTTCCTTTGGCAGTGAGTAATGTGCAAGAGAATAGCTTGGAACCTCAGCAAGGTGACCTTTCTTTATCATTAGCCACAACTGCTATTGCCGCTCCCATATTCAGAATCATCTCTAGGGCCATTGAACATCCTGGAAACAATGAAGAGTTGAGCCGTAGAAAAGGTCCAGAAGTCCTGTCAAGAATCTTAAACTACCTTCTACAAACTTTGTCTTCCCTTGATGTTGCGAAGCGTGATGGAGTTGGGGATGAGGCGCTTGTAGCAGCAGTTGTTTCGTTGTGCCAATCACAAAAGCAAAATCACACACTCAAGGTGCAGCTTTTCAGTATGCTTCTACTGGATCTGAAGATTTGGAGCTTATGCAGTTATGGTCTTCAGAAGAAGCTTCTCTCTTCTCTTGCAGATATGGTTTTCACAGAGTCATCTGTGATGCGTGATGCTAATGCCATTCAAATGCTTCTAGATGGCTGCAGGAGATGTTATTGGACTATTGGTGAAAGTGACTCTGCCGATACATTTATGAATGACGAAACGCGTCCTGTGGGTGAAGTAAACGCTTTGGTTGATGAACTCTTAGTTGTTATTGAGCTCCTAGTTGTGGCTGCGCCTCCTTTGCTAGCTACAGATGATGTCCGTTGTTTGCTTGGTTTCATGGTGGATTGTCCACAACCAAATCAGGTAATGTGCAGTTTTTCGTATATAAGTATGCTGAGTGGTGGGGAAGTTTCTAGGTTAAATAAGTCTCTTGTTGCTCTTTATAAGAAAAATTAGACTACCGTTCCTTGTTGGTGTCTAGTTTTGACAGCTTATTACGTCTTTGTTTTGTACTTTGATTGACATATACCTCTATTATATTAAGTATTTATATTTTCTTAGTCACTCAAGAATACACTCTTAATAGTTTTCTCAAACTTTTTACTCTGTTGTATCTCTATTCTTCAAAGCTTATCAACTTTTTCACATCATATTCTTTTGGCGCATGTGATCTTCCTGTTTCATAATTATTAACTTATTTTCTAGTTATCAGTGTCTCATCTCAGTAACTTTACTTTAGATGCTCACACTGTTTGATGATACTATATTTGAATTTACTCATAATTCTTCTATCTTAAAAAGTGAAAAGGACTAATCAAATAAGTTCTTATGGTTTTCTTACTTGTTGTGTAGTATCCACAAAAGAAGAACAGTATCTTATTCATAATGGTACACATTTTAGGCAATTTCCTATTACTACATGTATCATGTCCTAAAATTTCTTTCCCTTATTGAGTTAAAAATATTGTAATTTGGTTTTCATAATTGGAAAAGAAAGAGGAAGAACTTTAATAGCATAAAGTAGTTTTCAAGAAACACTTCTCAATTTGAATTTGCAAATTTTGCTCTTTTTAGTGCTCTTCCATAAAGTTTGTGTCAGTTATTTGATACTTACCATCTGCAGAAAACCTGACTGAGAAAGTAAAAATGAGCTAATGAAATCTGTCATATTCTTTTCATCATGCACATGCAGTAAATTCACCAGATAGCTAACAAACTAAGACATTTTGTGCTTTTTTGATACAGTCTAAGACCTTTTGCACTTTACTATATGTACATCTGTAGTCTTTCCTCCAAAGCACCTCTGTTTTTTCTCGTTTCTCAAAACACATAAGATGAGGTTGGTATTATCCTCCAAATACACTTCTAGTCTTAGTCTTTTCTAACTGCATCCACTCCAGCAGCAAATTAACTCTTTAAAAGGCATGACTCAATTTCCACAATAATGTTTAGGAACACTTCCCACATATGGCTGTACAGTGAACAAGAGGTCTTCACTCCCTTCTCCACACAAGTAGCATTTACTACCTTCTGTATACTGGGAATAAAATCTTATTCTTAAAAGAGAACTTTCTTGATACTTCATTTTCTTAATTGATACTTCCCAACGGATGTGCCAGACTTTCTATTTGAGTGTAATATAATAATTTTGTTATTTCAGGTTGCCAGGGTGCTACATCTCATGTACAGGTTGGTTGTACAGCCAAATATGTCCAGGGCTCAAACCTTTGCTGACGCATTTTTGTCTTGTGGTGGTATAGAAACACTTCTTGTCCTACTGCAGCGCGAAGTTAAGATTGGAGATTGTGATGATTTATCCTCTTTAGATCATAATGCCACTGGTGCATCAGCCCAGGAAACTGAACTGGATATTGAGGCTCATTGTCCCATGGGAAGTAGTGAAGTTGGTGAAACAGGATTTACAAAAGAAAGAGAGACAAATTTGAATGTAATGGAATCTGTACCTGAGTCCTTCAATGGTGCGGGCGCCACAATTTCCACTAGGTCTACTATTGAAAAGATGCAGTCTATCCCAGAGAATGCATATCTAAAAAATCTGGGTGGCATAAGCTTTTCAATAAGTGCTGAAAATGCTCGGAATAATGCATACAATGTTGATAAAAGTGATGAAATTGTGCTTGGAATTATTAACCTCTTGGGTGCTTTAGTTTCATCAGGCTATCTGAAATTTGGTACACATGCTCCTCCAGATGTGACAAACAACCTTTTGGGGTTGCTGGAAGGAGGGGGTACCATGTTTGATGATAAGGTTTCCCTTCTACTTTTTGCATTACTAAAGGCCTTCCAAGCAGCACCAAATAGGCTAATGACTAGCAGAGTATACACAGCTTTATTGGGTGCCTCGGTATTAATATGCTTTTCCTCTTGATATGCTGCTTCTTTAGTCATTCAGTTCCTGCCATTTCTTCTATTTTTTTGGATGATTTTTCCTTAGTGAAATCCAACCAGTTCATCAATTTTTTTTTTCTTTGTGAAAACCCTCTTAGTATGTTTCTAGAAAAATTTCCTTTCTTTGCTGTTTCAAAAAGATAGTATACTATGTTCGCGTAGGAACTGATGCTCAAATAGATGAAAGAAACTCAGCGCTCTGCATAGAATCCCTGCTTGAAGATGATATGCATAGTTACAAACATATGCATGACCTTTTTAGCTTCTCGCTTTACATCTGAAATAGGTACATACTTCTTTATTGGTGCAAAAACTAGATACCTCTCTATTGTTACTGCTGTTTTTCTTTTCCCTTTTTCTTGCCTATCCTGTTTAGATATGTAAGCCAGAGAATGGCAACCGTAAATATCTCAAACATTTAGAATAAAACTTTTGCTATGTGTTTGCCCTGGGAAGTCAACCACGTTTCAACTCAGACTTCATATCATCATGCATTTCTGTTATGCAATATCTTCGTATGATTCACCATGTGGTAATAGATATCTCTCTGGCCTCTGGTGGTTTTAATAGTTTTGGAACAAGTATGTAAACTGATGGAATTGTTTTACATATATATATATATATATATATATATATATATATATATTTTTGGAAAATGGTAATGTTATTGTTTTATATTGTAATCAATATGAGGGGTTATATATTTCTCGGCTTTGCTTAGAAAAGTAAAGAAGCATTCCTTCTACCTCGAGCATTTGGAATTTGGATGGAAAAAACTGCATTATAATATTAGTCCCTTTTAGTTGTACAAACGATAATATCAGTGAGGATCGCTTCCCCTTCTTCTATAAAATTTGTCTTTAATGAATCTCTCGTGGAGAAATTATACCGTGTATAGACTATCAAATAAGCCATGTGTACATTTCCCAGATTTGATAAGGTACTTGCAGTATGTTTATTTGCTACAAGTGTCTTATGGAGCAAGGTGGTGGTATCATGACTTTGATTTCATTAGGTTTTGGAGATTCTTATGCCAGAGAAACTTTTTTTTTATAAGTAGATTATATAGCTAGCTTTCCGTTTGAGTAATTTTCTTCTAGCAGTTTATGTACTGTTCTGTTAATGTCATCGATATAACTTTCTTAATTTATGTTTTATTGAGTAGAATAAGGTTTAATAAAATGAAATCATATGAATATAATCTGCTTACAATATTAGTGCTATTTACCTCGTGAGTAATAAATCCGTATTTAGTCACATGATGTTGATGTGAAAATCAGTTTTAGACCTTTCTTTGCACCATTAATAGTTGAATTTTTTTTATCTAGACATAGTTTATGCCATGATCAGTATAGGTGTCCCCTAATGTTGTTTGGGCTCATTTAATCCTTTTTGTGATTAGTTTTGTTGAATGCCTCACTGTTTGGATTTTGAATTTCCTCTCTGCTACTCATACAGATAGTCACTTTATTTATGGTTGCAATAGTTTTGGGGCTATACTCTATTTACTATTGAGTTTTCTTCTCTAAGCAGTCTATCAAAGATAAAGCTGAAGCTTTTTTGCTCCTGATGCAGATAAATGCCTCGTCAACAGATGATGGATTGAACTTCTATGATTCTGGGCATCGGTTTGAGCATATCCAACTTTTATTGATTCTTTTACGGTCACTTCCATATGCACCAAAGCCATTGCAAAGCCGAGCGTTGCAGGTATTGAAGCGTGCCCCGTTTTTCCTAACAGCTTATTGTGCCTTATCTTCTTTGTACTGAAGCGTTTGTAGGCTCTTGGCACTTCATTACTATTGGGTGGGGTTCTAAAGTTTGTTCTGGGCGTGAATGATTTAAAATTGAGCGTTTGGTTATCGGTTGGTTCTGAGTTCATTATAGAAAATTTAACATCAAACTTTAATGTCGGAACTACTTCTGTTGAATAAGGCAAATATAACATTGCTTCCGACTCTTTTTGGCTGAACAAGGATCTTTGCAAGTATAGGCTATGATAATAAGTTTCACAGTTGCTTATAATAAGAATGTTACATTTAATTGTATACGTTTTGCTTTGATGGAGGAATCAGTACGGTCAGCTAATAAGCTCTTGTTTGTTAGGTTTACATATTTATTCAGCTGATGTCTTTAAATAATAATTTTTCGATAAGTAATTCCTGGAGAGGAATCAGTACAGTTAGCTAATAAGTCCTTGTTTGTTCAATTTAAGTACTCCCTCTGTTCCAATTTGTTTGTCCTATTTTGACTTGGCACGAAGTCTAAGAAAGTAAAGAAGACTTTTGAATCTTGTGGTCATAAATTAAAGATATTTCAAATGTACCAAAATGACCTTTAATCTTGTGGTCTTAAACATGCCATGTGGAAAGTTGGAATTAAAGAGTTGCCTAAAAAGGAAAGAGACATTCATTTTGAAACGGAATAAATTGAAATGGAGGGTAGTTATTCAACTGATGTCTTGCATTTTTTTGAATAAGTAATTTGAAAGCTTATTGATTATCAAAAGTAGCATCATGCACAGGGCGCACAGGGCCTTGGTTCAGTGCTAAAGGAAGCATAAAATGGGATGTGTTGTAGGCAGTGTTATCAAAAGCAAAAAACGCATGAAAGCTCTAAGGTCCGTTGGGGCTTTAAGCCCAAAGCGCAAGTAAAGCGCGGGCTTCAATGAAAAAAGGCGCAAAGGGAGAAAAAAATTATACATATACATGTTTAGTCCAAGACTAATAATTATAAGCATGAATGACAAATCTATGAAGAAATAAATTGAATTTTTTTTTACGATAAAGTGAAATATCTAATTTTTAATGTTTCCTCTTCAGAAGAGGCTCCTTGGCAAGGAAAAGTAGGCCTTATAACCTTGATGACGACACTGAAGCGCAAATTAAGCGAGGAACACGTTTTGAGCCTCACTGCAGGGCTTAAGCGCGCCTTTGATATCCCCGGTTGTAGGTGTATGACACTAGTTTGAACCCTGTTAAGGACTATAGTTTGGTATTTGAATGGGAGAAGGTAGAGGGACATGTCCATACTCCATAAAGTACGAACCTGTGCGTTAACTGGGCTGGGCCAGCTAATCCGCAGGAAGTTTTTGGTTATCGAAGAAAAAGAATAATGAGAAGTAGCACCATTCTCCAAAAGGACCCACAAATTGCATTCTAGTTCTGTGTTTCTAAATAGTTCTTAGGTCAGGGGCGGCTGGACCGGGGTTACCCGCAATTGCCAATGGCACAACGAGGAGAGGAGTCAGAAGGCTGGCCAAGGTTGTGTCCTTTCGAGCGGACGAGGTCGGCTTGTTAACCAAGGGCTTGCATTGCGACGGCATTGCCACCATGGGCTTGGACATCACTTCAACATTTCTCTGCTTTTTTCCGGCCCGAGTGAATGCATATTTGCAAACACCGAGCCCTACTCAATAGGGAAATTCAAAGAGGAGAACGAGGACACATGACTACCGCTAAAAATCATCTATGTTGCTTGTTCTACCTGACCAGCTCAGTCAAGCTTTATTCATGAAGAAGGCATAGCCTACCTTGTGCTAAAAATGTTAGCATGTTCCATAATTGTGTTGCAGTAGGGCAATGCAAAAATAAATGATTTGCATCTTCAAGCTCCCTAGCACACATGTAACATCTGCAGGGTCAGGCAAATATTATGTACGGCAATCCGGCTGAAGCTGTCGAAGAGGAGCTTTGTTTTCCAAATCATCTTCCATTGCCAATTTTCAGTAGGACACTTAGTCTTTAATGATGAACTGTAGCATGACTTAACACTCAAAGTTTGCCTCTTGTTTGTACCCCATAACAAGGAGTAGGGGTTCAGGAGGCTGTTCATTAACGACTCCCAGCTTCTTCAGTATTGAGAATATACTGTCAACCTCCCAATCATGGCAATTCCTTCTAAACCCTAGCTCCAATCCATATTTGTCTTACGTTGTGCAACGGTAGTAGTTAAATTTACAGCAAGATTGGACAAGTCAGAGAACTTATCTTTGGGAATGCGTCCCAAGCAAGCATCATGCCTATTTTTTTTTACTAATTATCATCGTCCTCACTCCTCTTTGAAATTGGTTCTGGCAATAATTCATCTCAGAGGCTCCTTATTTGCATTGAAATATGTGGAGAAAAGAGGATTGGAGACAAAAGGGGTCTGGCCCATATGAGGGGCTAGACAAGAGAAGAAATTTTCTTTACAACTCTATACAGCCCTCAATTTTTTTCTAGAACATAGCAAAATCAACATGATTAATTTTCTGCTTTTCATTTTCTTATTTGTCATTTTGGTCCCTGGTTGAAGGGGGAAGACAGAAAATTAGACCTGCTCAAGAGCAAGAAACCAAGGAAAATTCAATTTTTTTCCTTTTGAAGTTGATGTGGGAAAATTACAGACCTGCAGTTTTTTTTGTCATTCATGTTTTGACCTATTGAGTGGTCGGTGGGATTATTTTGATGACCCCTTCGTCTCAATGTATTGCTTTCATATATTGTCTTTGTTGAACATTCTCTTCATGCCTCTCTCTCACTTCAATTTTTTGTTTGGTTTCAGGATCTTCTGATTATGGCTTGCTGTCATCCGGAAAACAGAATCAATCTAACCAAAATGGATGAGTGGCCTGAGTGGATATTGGAGATCCTGATATCTAACTATGAGGTAGCATTTCTTATACTATTTCACAAAAAAATACTTTGCTTTCTTTTTGGAAGTCACCGTAAAGAGTGATACAAAAATATTCTGTTGTGTTTTTCATTTCTTCGATACTTTTTGTGCATGTTGCCTGTCGTTTTACATTTCTTATGCATCTGTAATTCTGTATACAGGAATAGTTTCCCATGTGGTCACTAATACACATTTTTTTTGGCTTTGTTAACTTAAAAGTTATGCTCATAGGATCTGATAAAAAAAGTGATGCTCATAGGTGGAGCTACTACATGTCTCTTCTGATGCTTTTTTCCCCTGTGAAGTTGTGGTTAGAGTGAGCTTTTTTCCGATATCAGCAGAGGCTAAAAGAAACGTAGAGGTTCTGACTTTGATTCTTATGATATTTCGGTGACAGACAGGAGCAACTAAGACTGCTAACCCAGGAAGCTTGAGAGATATAGAAGACCTCATACACAACTTCCTTATAATTGTGTTAGAGCACTCAATGCGCCAGAAGGATGGATGGCAGGTAAATTTTGGTAACCATTTTCTTTTCTCATGTGACATCATCTGCTCGGTTTGTGCTGAATTATTTAAAAACATTTAGAACATAGGTGTAGTACCAGTAGGATGATAACTAACAGAGTGTATTCATTAAGATGGAGAATAATAGCGTGAATGATTCTGTCTGTGAGGTGAGCTTAGCAACTAATAAATGTGATTGAACGAATAAGATATCTTTTTACTGAGAGCTGAATGGATATGTTGGTAGTCTTGGAATGATTATGTCAGTCCTGGATTCTTCGCACATTTTGTTATTCTTGGTTGCTTGGAATGGGCACGAAGGACTTACATAGGGACTTGTATGATATTTATATGGCCAAAGAGAAGATATTTGTTTCATCAAGACCAGAGCTTGATTGCAGATGTTCTTCTAGAGACCTTGATATAAGTTAGCGATCCAATATCTTTTGGATTTACCTTATCTGCCAATGGAAGTGGGAAGATAGAGACTAGTCAGGTTTCAGAATGTTCTGACTCATAGTTAGCCCTTTGATAGCTAGCCTTGTGGTCCGGGACTCTAGAGTGTATTCTATAGCTCCTCCTTTGTGCAGGTGAGACTGTGGCCTCTTTCATGAATTTCTTAGCTCTTATTCTCTAATTAATTTCTGTTTCCTCATAGCTTGAACATATTAGCACTCTGCACATAGCTCCCCTCAACTTGAACAATTAAAATTTTTCACTGTTTGTTCCTTAAAACTTCGCTACCTGTTTTTCAAGGACCTCCCGAAGGGATTTCACGATGTTGGTTGGCTTCTTCGGCCAAGTTCCCTCTCTTGCCTGAAAATCTTATAGTGCTCATCCTTCCCCTTCCTTTGAAAGCAGCAATTTAAAATCTTCTGCTACTCTCTGTCCTTCACAACTAAATTCTGCTGCCACTGTCACTATTTATCTCTCTATCGGCTTTCACCAGCTATAGGCCCTCTCAAATGTCAACGACAACCTGCTTATCACAGCCTCCTGCCCTTTTAAGACTTGAAAAACCAAAACCCTCCTATGGGTTCTCGACTGGCTTATACTCAGCAATCTCTCCACTCACATAATTTGATGTATAAGAACCTTTATATTTGCAATACCACAATGAGCAAATGCGATTGGCTACTTTCAAATCACTAAACACTTGATGATTGCTCCTTCTGATTTTTGGTTATGAGTCATCTTCTGGCCTTATTTCCTTTTGTTTCAGACTTTCGGGTGTTAGATTGCTTTGGTGTTTTATATCTTTTGCTTATTGACCTGATAGGATTGAGGAAGCTTCAGTAACTAGTTATGACTATCTTATATATGTATTTCTAAAGCATTTTGCTCTTTGTTTTGTCCCCTGCACTGGCCATTCTCCTATTTTATATCTGCATCGAACATTTCATTTGATATATTTTTTTTGGACAGGATATTGAAGCTACAATTCATTGTGCAGAATGGCTTTCCATGGTGGGTGGTTCTAGCACAGGAGACCTGAGAATCAGGTACTAGCGTTGACAAGTTTGTCGAATAGATCCCAGTGTTTGATTTTGCTGCAGTGATTTTCCTCTTGGAATCAAAGTGCTACATGTTAGAGTACTAGAGTGAGACCATCCCCCCTTTTCTATATAAATTTGCTCTGTATTGAATAATTTAGAGTATGTTATTACATGTACTTACATAAATAATTCCCCTGGTTATTGCAATTTTCAATCAGTTTAAATGAACTAGAATGAAGATTTTGGAGTTTGGCTCTGCACTTCTTTAAGATTATGTTGGATCGTTAATGTACTTAGTTAAGGTGTATATGGTTATACTTCGTATTGGTATTTCACAGCAGGAAAACATGATTATGTACTTTGTAAAGTGTGGATATGAAAATGACTTAGCATAAGTCAATTGTCTTCACGTGCCTTTATTTGTCACATGATATCAGAGTTTTGGTGAAAAGTTCCTCGCTTTGCAGAAACCAGCAACATATGGGAGAGGAAAAGATAGTCACCTTGTATATTTCCGGCGACTTTCAGACCCACTTGTTTCAAAAAAAAAAAAAAGACCCACTTGTTTCGTGAGTGTTGTGCAGAACATTACTATTGAAAATGTACTTTCGGACTCGTTACCCTGCTTATTCCATCACAGAATTGTTAACCAATTGTCTCCTCAATTCACATGAGCTAAAAAGCATCAGGTCTCTGGGACCTTGATACCACTGCTTGAGGATGACAACTTGGATGTGTAGACTATTTTGGACTTTTTTCAGAGTGTTTGTCCTGTCTATGATAGTGATTATTAGATTTTATTTAGCTTAGGCTGTTATTAAATCAGGTAAAATAATCTGTCTGGAGATATTTTTCCTCTGAAGCATCATTTTGATTTTCATGTGCTTTGTATGATGAGTGGTCTGCAAAGACAACATCTTATGTTTCTATCCAAAGGCAATTTTGGGGTTCTCATTAGTTTTCAATTTTGCTTATATTACATCCCAAGACGTGAAGAGTCACTGCCCATTTTCAAAAGAAGGCTGTTGGGAAGCTTGCTGGATTTTGCTGCACGGGAGTTGCAAGTTCAGGTAACCTTGTTCTTCAAGCTCTGGTCTCTATGATGAAAGCTGAAGACATGACTTCATAACTCCTTTTGTTTTATTTCCTTTTCTGCTAATGACTTTTATCTTCTGTATGATATCAGAAAGACCTGCCCCAGTGTTTTCTTTTGAATTAGGCTTTGGGCCTTACCCACACCCCAAAACCTAGCTCAAAGGGAGGAGAATTGCCCAAGCCTTATAAGGAGTCCAAGGATATCATCCCTCACCGATGTGGGATTCTTTCCATTCATCACCCCCTTACGCCCAAATCCGAACATTCTTTATCCGGGGTTCCACTGTCCGGTCTGGTGCGTGCATGGACCGGGGTATTTCCACCCCCGCAACTGTCCGGGACCCTGGGCCCACTTCGGATTGAATTTGGCTCTGATACTATGTAAAGGAATGGTTCTTGGGACTCAACTCCAAAAGGTCCCAAATGGTTCTTGGGGTTGAGTTAGGCCCAAGATCCATTTCTTTACCTGGTATCAGAGCCAGGCCTATTGGGTCCGATTTGGGGGGCCTCGGATCGTGCGGGAGTTGTGAATATACTCTCGGTCCATGAATGTGCATGCCCCGGTCCGGAAAAAGGGTTTGGGCATGGGAAAGGGGGTGATGAATGGAAAGAATCCCACATTAGTGAGGGATGAGATCCCTGACCTCCTTATAAGACTTGGACAATCCTCCTTCCTATGAGCTAGCTTTTGGGATTGAGTAAGTCCCAAGATCCATTTCTTTACATTAGGTCTTGGGCCTAACTCACACCATGTGTAAATCAACAAGACCAAGGTCTTCAATTGAATTCGAGAATTCCTTCATTGATCTTGATCTGTGGTTACAATTCAGTCTCTAAGTTTTAAATCTGCAAATGTTGAAGTCACCACCAATCACCCATAGCTCTTTTGCTGCAACCAACTCATTCCACAACTCCTCTTTCAGAAGCAGAGTGTGGACCATAGAAATGAAACTCCTGAGAAGACCCACCGAAAATCTTCCTGTAAGCTTTCAAATAAACAAGAGAGTAAAAACAGTCCCTGTTGTCGACGTAACTGGCACCCGGAACCACAAGTGGCCCGAGCGAACCCTTGGCCTGACATATTACTGAAATGCATGCTAAAAAGATAACGCGAAAGCTTTTATTAACTGAGACATAGAGTCATTTGAAAACTGATTACAACTGACTGACTAACTGATTGTCTATGAAGCCTCTACTAACATACTGAATACTGATTACCGGGACAAGGCCCCGGGCTACCTTTATGTAAACAAAGTGACTAAAGACTGAACTGAAAACTGATGACCATATCTAATCTAAGTCCTCTGGATGCAAGGAGGACTCACCACAAGCTGAGTGTGCAGGGCTAATGGAATATCTGATTATGAGCCTGTGTCTGAGTGCCAGAATCTACATCATGAAACGATATAGCACAAAAGGAGTGTCAATACAATTGAATGTATTGGTACGCAAGATAAAAACTTAATTATAGGTACACATAGCTAAAAGACTGTAAAGCTGAGCATGATCAATAGATAGATATAATCTCAATGAAAAGAATCAAAGCTGATGGCATAAGATAAGATCTTAACTGAAAAACTGGGATATGTACTTAAACTGATTAGCTAAAATATGGCAACTGGGTAATTGAGACTGAGAAATACTTGAAACGATTCAAAATCATTATAAAACATATTTAGCAAACTGGTGGCTTGGAGCCATAATTCATAGTTTAAAAGCTTTACTTGAAATTGAAGACTGAGTAGCTAGAAATCTGTATATTTGAATCTGAATAGCTGGATATCTAAATAATTAAAACATAAACTGTATATCTGAATCTGAATAGCTGGATATCTAAATAATTAAAACATAAATAAAATCTTAAAGGAAATATGAAAGTAAAACATTGTAAACAAAACTTATCTTAAAACTGAAGGTTTTATGTCAAAATATTCTTTCTTGAAAATAATTAAGTTTTCTGATATTGGGGGAGTTTCTTATCGCCGACAACCATCACGTGAGCTTGTGATGTCCAACGTATAATCCCACTTGGAGGGCTGCCCTATACCTTGTCAGGGTATAGAAATTATGTAATCTATGGATCCATAATGAGCCTCTTGGGCTAACAGAGGTCGCCCGAATTAACAGTGCAAACCTACCCTACGGTGGCACGTAGTTATGGGGCATGTGTTATCTGAACCCATTCCCTTTCGGTGCTAAATAATCCTCCCTAAACTATCTTTATATAAATATACTCATAAACACATCAAGTAAACTATCCGAAATCAGCGGACCCCTACATAAGGTGTTTAAAATGAACAACCCTCAGTTGAGGTGTCTAAGTTAAAAGTCGTGCCAACTTTAGGGAGCCGTCGATGGGTTCCGCGCAGATTAATGTATCAAGGGTTTGAGGAAAGGCCACGATATCATCAAATACTATAAACTTTCATAATTATATAAGAATAATATCAGCTCCAGACGTAAAGGAAATCAATTATAAGATGTGGATTTGAACCCTGATTTAAACTTTAGCTATCATAACTTTAAAATTTATGGCGTGAGGCTGAAAGGATTTTCTTCACTAAATTCTTACGAACCTGAGAAGGATACCTGCAGGAAGAATCTTGGGAAAAACCTTGCTTGAGTTTCTATGCTCTGTTGCTTGAAGCCCTAGGTGCTTGGGAGTTGGAGAAAGGAATTTGTAGAGAACTATCGATGTTTCTCTGAGAAATAACCCCTTTTGGGTGTTTAACCAACGTGGGGAGGGGCCTTCGGGTAAGGAAAGGACTAAACTATCCCTCACTTAACTTTTAAAAAAGTGCAGAAATTTCCTGTCGGACGATTCATCCCACAAATCGTGGGTCATCCCACGAGTTGTGACATGATCCGTCACTTTATGTCGGACTTTTTAAGTCATTGGCTCAATCTCACGACTGGCCCCACGATTTGTGGGTCATCCCACGGATCGTGGTCCAAGTCGTCGGCTTCACGGGAGTTTATAAAACTCACTGGACCCATCCCACGATTGTTCCCACAAATCGTGGTCCTTCTCACGATTTGTGGACCCAATTCATCGCTTACTGGCAGACTGACACTCTCTGGTAAAATGATCATCACTTTTTACTCCGAACTCGGATTAACGAACAGTCAGTGGCGTTGGAAAGAAGACTCAAAAACCTTTAATTTGGCAGGTCATGGGACACGTAGCTCTTCATATAATGGGAGGAATGCTCGTTTGAAGTTGATCCCTTGTAAGAACTCATACAAAAACTTAATCAGTAGGAAGACTCTCAACTCAACTTTGTGCTAGAGGTTCCTTATGACCTTAATTCATATCTAATTCACTTCCCACACTTAAGAATTGATCTTAACACCTAGGTATGACAAAAATTCATCGGGTTCGGGTCAATCTACATACCTAGAACGGTTTCAAACTTAGCACGAAAGTCCGGGTCATTACAGTTGTATCCCTGAGCAAGTCCACTGTCTTTTGTCCCAAATTGTTAGGATGCCCCCCTTGTACCAGAGGCTTTAAAGCTCAGCCCAGTCGCACCATCTGTTCCCCTAAATTTGTCGAACAAGACCTGGTGACCATTCTTCAATTTTGTTTCCTGTAAACATACAATATCAATTTTCCACCTCTGAATAAGAGATTTCAGGGTGATCCTCTGCTCCCTCTCATTCAACCTCCTCACATTCCAGCTGAGAATTTTTAGTCTCATTCTGATAATGCTTTGTGATGCCTGCCCCTCAATCGTTTCTTTCTTTGTTTCTTAAACTACATGTGCAGTCAACAACATCATTGTCTGTAGTCTCACATTGATTATGGATGGTTAATTGGTCTCCTTATATGATGTTAGACAATCCTCACTTCATGAGCTAACTTTTGAGGTTGAATTAGGTCCAAGGTCCATTTCTTATCATGGTATCTCCAGACCCATCCCATTAATTGGTTGTATTGTCTACACTTCAAATGTGCAGCCTGGGCATGTGGAGGTGTCAGAAGTACCACATTGACCATGGATGGGGTAATTGGTCTCCTTGTATGGTTGGACAATTCTCACCTCATGAGCTAGCTTTTGGGTTGAGTCAGACCCCAAGTTTATTTCTTTATAATCACATGAATTAGGATGGAGGGAGTAATTGAAGTCTTAATTTTCCCCAAATTTTGTTGCCTTTGAAGTTAGCTTGAGCATTGGTGTCACCTTGATCCTTTTCGAATTGTTTTAATTTCAAAATCAACTTTGTCTTAGGGCCTCTCTGCCAGTTATGATTTTTGTGAAATTCGGAGTAATTTTCTGTTTGATAAGGCAAAGTAATTATATCAATGATGCACCTAGTAGGTGTCCATGCAAAAAAGAGAACTACAGAAAAATTCTAAGAAGAATCTGTATGGGGGAAAGAGAGGATTTGCATGTTGTGCTCTCTATACACTTTAGTATAAATAAATTATGAATATAGCACAAATATGGTTGCTTGTCTGTTAGCTTGGTGTCACTGTGCTCCTTATTAAATATGGCTAATTTTTTTTTACTCCCTTCACGGCAGTTAAAGTTTTTGTTATATTCTGATTGAATTCATCCTGAACTTTTCATTTTGACAAATCAATGTAATATTATTATTTGCACCCTGAGACATTAACATTTGTGAAACTACAACAATGTCTACGTCCAACTTTTCTTTTTCTGCAGACTCAAGTTATTGCCGCAGCAGCTGCTGGTGTGGCAGCTGAAGGGTTGTCAGCTAAGGATGCCAAGCTGGGAGCAGAAAATGCGGCTCAACTTTCTGTCGCCTTGGTAGAGAATGCCATTGTGATTTTAATGCTTGTTGAAGACCATCTGAGGCTGCAGAGCAAACTTTACAGGACTTCACGTGTTCCTGCTGGTTCTGTTTCCCCTCTGTCAAATGTTGTGCCTGTAGGTAGTCAGGCTGCCAGTGTAGTTGGTGGAGACACTCTTGACACTGTAGCTGATCGTAAATCATCCAATGGCTCTGGAAGAATGTCACTTGATGTATGTATTTATAGACTTATGTTTGAGTTTATGAAGTCCTCTTCTTCAAGTATTATCTGTTCCTCTTTTTCTTTTTCGAAAAAGTACTATCTGTTCATATCAGTCTGCAGATCTTTTCTTTATCTACCCTCTGTGATGTGTATATTTTCCTGGCAGTTCTGTTGGAGTTTGTTCCGCTTCTAGGTCTTGTCTGCATCTCTAGTTGATCTCTATTTTCTCTGTCCTCTGTGGTTGCTGCATTTTCACCTACACCTACATGTAATTGTTTTGCAAAATGTTCAATCTCTCTGCTAACTGGGTTAAGAGTGCAGGTGTAATTCTCACTCGTGCTTGTAATGCTCTCTATTTTGTTTGTAGCCAGATTTATTGGACAGACCATATTGAAGTACTTGTAAAAGTTCACGATATTATATTTGGTTTCTTGTTTGTTGAACTTAGTTTACTGATGCTGGTTTCTACTAGGTTCTTGCGTCAATGGCTGATCCTAATGGACAGATATCTACAACTGTGATGGAACGGCTCGCTGCTGCAGCAGCTACTGAACCTTATGAATCTGTTTCTTGCGCATTTGTGTCATATGGTAGCTGCACCTTAGATTTAGCTGAGGGGTGGAAATACAGGAGTCGATTATGGTATGGAGTTGGCCTTCCCTCAAACACCTCAGTTATTGGTGGTGGTGGCAGTGGTTGGGAAGCTTGGAATTCTGCATTGGAAAAAGATGCTGATGGAAACTGGATTGAACTTCCTTTAGTAAAGAAGTCGGTTGCAATGCTAGAAGCACTGTTGTTAGATGAGTCTGGACTGGGTGGTGGTCTAGGTATCGGAGGAGGATCAGGTACTGGAATGGGAGGAATGGCAGCACTATATCAATTGTTAGACAGTGACCAGCCTTTTCTTTGCATGCTGCGGATGGTGCTTGTCTCATTAAGGGAAGAAGATGATGGTGGAAATCAGATGCTAATGAGGCATGGAAACACAGAAGATGGGACGTCAGAGGGTCTTCGTAGACAGACTAGCAATCTTTCTATTTTAGACGTGAATGCTCGTATACCATCAAGAAAACCACGATCCTCATTGTTATGGAGGTATCAATATGCTGACCTTTTTTGAGCTACTAAATTTTCCTCTTTCTTCTTTTTGTTTTTGTCTCTTTTTAATTTTTTTTAGGTTTGCATATTCACAAGACTTCTGGTAAGGTACCATGAATCACACGTGAACCTTAAGGGGACTTACTAGTGTGAGAATGAGATCACTAAAATTTCGGATGCTAAAATCGCTTGAAGCCAAAAAAGGGAAAAAAAAAAGAAAAAAGAAAAAAGATACACTGAAGACTTGATGATTATATTATACAAGACATACCTATTTATAGACATGCGGTTCAATCTAACGTTCTAATTTCATACTAACACTTAACACTACTCTATAACTCTAACTTTTCCCCGAAGTAATTTTTATATTAACATGCTATCAGAGCAATGTTATGATTTGTTAATTGCAATAACTCATCTTAAAGAAAACGTACCAAATATCTTCATTGATATTGGTGTAAGTTTTGACCCATAAACATGTAACTTGCCTAAATTTTTAAGGTTAGTAATGTATTCATTATAAGGTTACGATGTGTAGAACCTAAATTAACACATCCAAAAGATTGGCAACTTGAGCACCCAAGGGTGTGGTCTCGTGGTCAATAAAGTGGCTCGAGAAACATTTGTCTCGGGTTCAAATGTCAGCGAAGGCAAAAAACACTACGTAATTTCTTCCCATCTGTCCAAGCCTTAGTAGACAGAGTTACCCGATACCTGTGCTGGTGGGTAGCAGATACCTTGTAAAATTAGTCGAGGTGCGGACAAGCTGGCCCAGACACCACAGTTATAAAAAAAGATTGGCAACTTGAACAACATTACTAGTCCAAATTAACCATACTATAGATGAAGAAAAGATGAAGAAAGTTATGAATAGAGATTATAATTTTATTTTGTCATAAAACAAATCTTTTTTAGTAGCATTTAGATTAAAAAGATAAACGAACAATGAAAAATTGATTTTGAGTTGGACAAGTTGGAATTTGGCCTACTCAAATCATTTGAACTTGCCAAATTTGTCCTAGTTCGTTTAACACCCCTAAGAGTTACTATTTAGCGTTTTCTTGTTGTACCCCAGTATTCATCGGCATTAGCTTCTAGATTTTGGTAATGTCAACATTTCTGTATTTACTTTTGTTTTTCTTGTTTGCTGGTTTCTTTTGCCAATTTAAGTTTATCCGGTAAGTTTGGCATTCCTTTTACTTGCATAGTAGGATATTCTCCTATTATGTCTTCCTATTTCATGAGGTCTTGTTGTGTTGGTACTTGTGACCATATGCTTATATTTCTTTATCATAATTACACTGTTTTTTATGGCATCCAGGGTGTGACCTAGTAGTGGTCAATGAAGTTGGTCAAAACCTTAGAGGCAAAGGTTCAAATCCTAGCCGAGACCAAAAATATTAGGTCATTTCTTCCCATCTTGGTTGGGAGAGTTACGTGGTACCTGTGCTGGTAGGAGGTAGCATGTACCCGGTGGAATAGTTGAGGTGCACGCAAGCTGGTCCTGACACCATTGTTATTATTAAAAGAATAAGAAAGAGAATTAGGCTATCTTCTATGCTAGGTGTCTGCTATGACCACATGCATGACCACATGCTTGATTAGTAGTAGTAATATTTATTCTGACATCTCAGTTATGCTAATTGGAATCCCACTCATAGCTCAATTTTTTGTGGACAGCGTGCTTTCACCAATTCTCAACATGCCTATTTCTGAGTCCAGAAGACAGAGAGTGTTGGTTGCTTCCTGTGTTATGTTCTCTGAGGTTAGTATTATATCTACCTAGTTACTTGTCTAAATCAGCAATTTATTAGAAGGTTTAAGATAGAACTCTTTCGTTCTTATGGTTTAGTTGTACATTTATGTTTCCGATGCTTTCAGTATTTTGATTCATGTTTCTGTCACCTGTATGTTGCAGGTCTGGCATGCTGTTGGTAGGGATCGAACTCCTCTAAGGAAGCAATACCTTGAGGTTATTTTACCACCTTTTATTACAGCTTTAAGGAGGTGGCGACCCCTCTTGGCAGGAATTCATGAACTGGCAACCGCAGATGGTTTAAATCCTTTTGTTGTTGATGACCGATCATTGGCTGCAGATGCTTTGCCCCTTGAGGTAGATATATTAGACTTTCATGTACATAGTGATAAAGTTTCAGTTCTGGATTTTACTGTAAGTCTTTAACCTTTCTTGAGAGTTGGAATTTGGCAAAAGAATCTTGAATTAAGTGACAAGATCTTTACAGTTATCATTATTGTTGAAGTATTTTCTGATAATTAATTAGAACCTGGCACAGCCAGCTTATGCCTTTGTGGTTGGCTTTCTGTTCTGTCACCATCCATATCTGCAGTTTCTATTTTGTCCATCACTGACATTGCTTTCTTATATTTCTGTTACCGCAAATTAGTGAATTTCGCTTTTGTTAATAGTCTTTCTTCTTCAGCTACTGAAACATTGGACTAATGCTGCTGCTTTTTGTTAGTCAGTTGCTTCTAAGAACTTAAGTCTTCTGTATATGTTAATCTCCAAGAACTAAGATATTCTTTTATTCAGGCTGCTCTGTCTATGATATCCCCTAGCTGGGCTGCTGCTTTTGCGTCTCCACCTGCTGCTATGGCACTGGCAATGCTAGCTGCTGGCGCTGCTGGAGGGGAAGCTCCAGCACCAGCAACAACCACACATCTAAAGCGGGATTCTTCATTGATGGAGCGCAAAGCCACTAGACTTCATACGTTTTCTAGTTTTCAGAAACCTATAGAGGCACCTAGCAAATCTCCAGCTATTCCCAAGGACAAGGCGGCAGCAAAAGCAGCGGCATTGGCTGCTGCACGAGACCTTGAACGCAATGCAAAGATAGGATCAGGAAGAGGTCTCAGTGCAGTGGCAATGGCTACATCTGCACAGCGACGGAGTAGAAGCGACATGGGACGCGTGATGAGATGGAATGTTTCTGAAGCCATGGGAACAGCGTGGATGGAATGTTTGCAGTCAGTTGATACTAAATCTGTCTATGGGAAAGATTTTAATGCTCTGTCTTACAAATTCATAGCTGTCCTTGTTGGAAGTTTAGCTTTAGCCAGAAACATGCAGCGATCAGAGGTCATCTTCATACACTTGCCACTAGTCTTTTTCTCTGATAGGTCCATAAAACTGGTCTCACTGACATTGTTAATTTCATTATATGATTCCTTGTTTGTCTATGTGGTTATAGGTTGAGAGGCGGACGCAAGTGAATGTAATTTCTCATCATCGCTTGTATACCGGAATACGCCAATGGAGAAAACTTATCCATAGCTTGATAGAGATTAAATGTCTTTTTGGCCCATTTAGTGATTGTCTGTACAATCCTCAGCGTGTATGTTACTTGCTGCTTTTGTTTTATTTGTCTGATCAATGGCTTTACAACTTAGGGTTTAATGACTATGCTTCTGAGTAGGTTTACTGGAAGCTGGATAATATGGAAACATCTGCAAGAATGCGGAAATGTTTGCGAAGGAACTATGGAGGGTCAGATCATTTTGGTTCTGCTGCAGATTATGCTGATCATACCGGATTAAAAGAGGGGGAAGATCAAACAATCAGTCCATCAAAAGCCTCTCTTTTGGCAGCAGATGCTATTTCCATTGAGCCAGTACACGAGGATTATGAACAGGAAGATGGTCCCAACTTGGATAGTAAGTTAGATGACACGGAACATCATGGTGACATTCAGAACAGAATGTCTGGAACTGCTGAGCAGCCACTGCAGACATCTTCGGAATCTGGAGACCCTCCAGTTACTAACCACCAAGACATGGTGCAGAGTCCTTCAGCAGTTGCCCCTGGTTATGTTCCTAGTGAACATGATGAAAGGATTGTCCTTGAGCTTCCCTCATCAATGGTCAGGCCGTTGAAGGTTTCTAGAGGAACTTTCCAAGTAAGTCTGCATAAGAAAAAATGCTTTCTATGAAATATTTCTTTTTTACTAATAGACTTATTGGCTTGTTATGTATAAGCTGCCAATTTTCCAATGTTTGGCATTTTAAAATGCACATCTTTTGAAACTCAACTGCCTTAAAGAGAAGGATGGACGGAAATTAGTGGACTGAAGAAGTTGTGCATTCTTTGTCACCATCTTAGTGCCACCTTTCCGTGAATAATATTTGCATATTACTGAAAAAAAGAAGAAATGTTACTGAACTGGAGAAGTTTTCCTCGCTCCCCTGCTGTTGGGATTGAAGGTGAAAAGAGCAGTTGCAAACTGGTGAAAGCATTTGAAATGAAAGTTTTCCTCGCTCCCCTGCTATTGGGCCAGAGCTGCCATTGTTTTTTTTTTTTTTTGGGGGGGGGGGGGGGATCCAAAGCATTCCAGTTAGTTTCTGAGGTTGCAGAATTCTCATGGACATGGTATACTCCTGATCCCAAATTTTTGGTATGATGTTCCATATTCATGGAGCACTATTAGGCTACTTTATAGATATTTGGAGTCGCATGTGGACCAGAATATGAAGAACTATATCAAAGATACTAATTGCTTGGTGCTTAAATATGAACTATTTGATAATATATCTTGCTATTCTTCTTAGGTTGAAAGGTTATGCCTTTAATTGATAGAATTACAATTAATTTTGTAGGCTGAAAAATGCACGTGTAGCAAAGAATTTATATATTTCTTTTTCAAGTGCAAAACGGCATCCTTTTTCTGTCCTGGTCATATGATGTAGTCTTAGCTGCCGACCTATACATGAACTGAGTTGTGAAATCCTCTAGCCTGCCATCTATAAGTTTCTAGTGAAATCATGCGTAGCAAGAAGTTTTGTTTATGATAACTTAGGTGATGGACATTGGCCTGTAGACTGTGTCAGGCGACCTGCTTCCATTGTTTATGACAATCATACGGGAAATGCAAAATGGTTAGACCCAATAGAATAGCTGGAGGATTAGAGATGAAGAGCTTCTAGGTTCTGTCTATTATTTCCTTTCCTTTTGTTATCCAAAAGATCCTCTGTATATATCCTTAGGTAGGAGGTCCTTTTTTCTTGGACATTCCAGATCAATTTTTTCATTTTCTGTTACCCAAAAAATACCTGTGTACACATTAGCTCATTTGATGCGCCGTGTTGATCATTATGAATCAATCGATTAAGCCTCCCCTATAAAAAATTAAAGGGTCTGCAATGTCTATAGGATTTATCATATATGACTTGTGGTTGTCTACCTACCACAGCTGAATTTCTTTGGGATTTGGAACCAGCTATGCAAAGCTCACACAGGCGGAGTTCACACTTAATGATTTGAACCATGCTATAGACAAAAGCATGGTTTTTAAGTGGAGAAGGATAGAGGGGTGGGCCCATAATCCACTGAGTTTTGAATTGTGCGCCACCAACTCTCGGGGATTTCTCTTCTTAAAAAAATTCACTGCCTGCTTGGTAAATAAGCTGTTTGCATGTATGTTTTTAAGTTTTTGCAGGCTTTGTTTGGATTCCAAAGTTTGCCGTTGTAGGGAACAGACAATTTTTTTGAGTTAGGACACAAGTTTGCTAATCTTCATCGCAACACAAGTTAAAGTTATTAAATTGTGAAGTGATTTCTTGTGTCAGATTACTACGAGGAGAATAAATTTTATCATTGATAACATTGAGACTAGTGTGGCTGGGGATGGTCTTGATTGCAGCAGTGAAGAAAAAGTTAACGAAAAGGATCGAAGCTGGTTGATCGCGTCCCTTCATCAGATCTATAGCAGAAGGTGAGAGTAAACTATATTTCTGCTTAAGATCTATTCGAACATCACAAGGACAAAGTTATCTGAAAAAACCCTCAATTAATTACTGCTGTGGTTTGATTTGAGATGCTCATTCCCATTTAGTGTTTTTACTATTTCTTTGACCTTCTACTCTGCTGGTTGAGGAGAAAAATAGTTTCTGTTTAATTGTAGAGTCGAGAATAGGATTCTGATGTTTATAAACATAAAATTGGTTACATGAATAAATCACGAATGCCAAGGAGCATATTTTCCTTGATAATGTGTTTCATTCAGTTTTCAGTTAGAAGCTTGAAAGCCGATTTGCATTCTTTTACATGTTGGTCACATTTCAAGCTGGAAAAGGATTTGCGAGCATTCTTACACATTTCAGTCGCATTTCACATGCTGCTCCCTTTGTCAAAAATTATAGTCCCTTTTCCTTTCCTGGATTCCTGCTTTCTCTTATGTGATTTCTCCCGGAGGGTTCACTTTATGGACCCCATGGGTGTTGTGAAGTGATTATTTCATTAATCGGTCTAAATTTTATTTTGTCTATTTAGAAAAATCTCTTCTTTCTTCAACGGCCATTTTGCCTGACTTCTTGTCTTTACAGATATCTTCTAAGGAGAAGTGCGTTGGAATTATTTATGGTCGACCGGTCAAACTTTTTCTTTGACTTTGGGGTATAACCTTCTACTACATTGTTATGATATCATGCTCTTATTTTCGACTTTTTACTTCAAGAATTAGGTTAATTTTCTTGGTTTTTGAATCAGAGCACTGAGGCAAGAAGAGATGCATATCGAGCTATTGTTCAAACTCGTCCCTCTCATTTGAACAATATCTACCTTGCAACTCAGGTTTCTACTTCTCTGTAGCTTAGTCATCAGTCTTTGGCATGTGAACAAACTTTGTTTTCAGTTAGTTTGCAATAGTATGTGTGAGCCATGCTTGACGCATTGACTTGTATCCATAAATTCCCTGCACAAAGACTTGAATCTTCATGGTCAAACAAGATATTCTGCTTTCTTTAGCATTCACTAATCTTCTATCCCGTTTTATGTTTATGCCACTTCTCCTCTTGCAGAGACCCGAGCAACTTCTTAAAAGAACTCAACTCATGGAACGTTGGGCTCGCCGGGAGGTATGTTAGAAAATTGGAATTTCAACTACTATCTATTTGTGAAATGGGGAAGAAGAAAATGAAAATTCAGTTTATATCTGTGTGTTTGAGAAAGAGGTAGAAAGAATCTTAGCATGTTACCCAAGATCTTGAGGCAATTGGTGGAATGGGTAGAGTAGTCAGAACATTAAAACCTTTTGCAAATCCTTATACAACTAATGTGGAACACATGGATTGATGATTTCTCTCCTTTTCTTTTGGATTCCCTTCCTCTTATTCATCTTCTCTCTCTCTCCTGGTTGAGAAGACGAAGTAGCTCTACAGACTGAAGAATGCACGTGTAGAGAGTAGGCTTAGCAGGTTGAAGAGGTAGGGGTCTGGAAAAGAGAGAGAGAGAGAGAG
Source organism: Jaltomata sinuosa (assembly GCA_003996215.1). NCBI lineage: Eukaryota > Viridiplantae > Streptophyta > Magnoliopsida > Solanales > Solanaceae > Jaltomata > Jaltomata sinuosa. Next base: position 346,727 of record QJPP01000001.1, on the reverse strand, counting down.
AGAGAGAGAGAGTAGCGTCAATCGGTCAAGGAATGGGCTTAAACATTGTGAAAAAATAAAGGCTCCACATTTGACTCTAATACCATGTGATAGGGATCTATGCATCAACATGAAAATTACGGCAATTTACTGTTACTGTTCTAAAAAAAAGAAACAATTAAAGGCAAGGAGTGGAATAACCCAAAGCCTCTAAGAACCCCTTAGACAACTATATGAGCCAATTATATAATATAGCTTAACATCCCCTACATGTATAACCTGATTTTGGGATTCACAGGTGAATTTTATTGTGGACTTGGTAGTATGAACATGTGCTTATCAAAGGATGGTTACCACGTGAAAGAATGTGTTGATACCACTTTATAGAACCTAAACATCTGACCAATACCTTAAGCCAATGGTTGGAGTAGCTCAAAACCTTGTAATAAACCCATTTGGGAACTCCTACATAACTAATGAGGGAGAAGTGCATTTTTTAACCATATATATCTGCAATCCCTTGGCTTCAAGTTCTCGTTTTCCCTTTGTCAAACTGATTCATTATCTGCTAATGCATATCTTTTCAGATCAGCAACTTTGAGTATCTAATGCAACTTAACACACTGGCCGGACGTAGTTATAACGATATTACTCAGGTACCATTTTCTCATTGTGAGGGCTCGAGAGGAATCACGTGCTTACTTGATCAGTTTCCTTTCGGTTTTTCAGTATCCTGTGTTCCCCTGGGTCATTTCTGATTATACGTCAACCGACTTGGATCTTGCTAATCCATCATTTTACCGAGACCTCTCAAAGGTTGGCTTATATGAATATTTCTCGTGTCAAATCATCACCAGGTTGTTGGATGACTGACATAAGAAATGTATACTTGCAGCCAGTTGGAGCATTGAATCCTGATCGATTAAGGAAGTTTCAAGAGAGATACTCTAGTTTTGATGACCCTGTCATCCCAAAGTTCCACTATGGCTCACATTACTCAAGTGCAGGAACAGTATGTGCTTGCTCTTTCATTTGGTTGTCCTAAGCCATTTTAAACTATTATCTGCGATGATGTATTACCCTATATTGTTAGATATCCTGAATCGTTTAACGTATTAGTTGCATATTTTGAAATGTTACCATTTTCATTTAGGTTTAGTAGTGATTGATTCAATATGGATAGACAGTTATAATGCCAGTAAATAATATTTATAAGTAGCCTCAACCTCAACTGATAGAAAGTGTTTCAACTAATATCCTATTTGGTATCACGTAAATGTTCTCCTTGCCTCATTATTTTGGGATGACAAAATCATCAAGAACTATGCTTTACACCAAAATGAGAAGAATAATTTCGTCCTTTTATAGTCATAAGTTGTTTCGTTCTTCTTCCTAATCCAGTATCACTTTCTTTTATCAATATTAAACGTTATTTTTACTGTTGGCTACTTATGATTATCATCAAGCACTTGCCTTTGCTCCACCCTGCGACCCCCCTCATTATACCAACTTTAAAATGATTTTGCGAAATGGTTCTCTTTAGTAGAATTTATTCTTATGGCGAACATTTAGTGCCATTCCAGACAGGTAAGTATCACTAGAAGTCCTCTTTACAACTCAGAAGTCATGAATTTCCCAAAACTTTTGTATTATAAATCCGTTTGCATGCACTTCCATAGCTAGCAGCACATCCTTATCCATTAGATCACTCCTTGGGTCTTTGTCTAGGAGATTTGACATGATTGTTTTCCAAAGAACTAGAAACTCTACAACCTTCGTAGGAAAAGTTTTAGCCTAGGGCATAGCTGGACCAATTAGCTTTGTATGTTTGCTGCCAGTATCTCTTGAAATAAACCATGGTCAAAGGACTTCAGTATGAAGATATTTATAGCATACTAATCAATATTATCACAATTGCTAGACACTTTCTATTGTACAACGTATATCATGTCATAATTTTTTGACTCCTTTTATATGAAGCATCAGTTAAAGGGATATTGTGAATGATTCTTGGTGTTTGCATTGCTTCATAGATACATCTGCAACAGTATCTTAAGAAAGGAAACAGTGTGGTTATCCTTTATGGCCCTTAACCTGCTGGATACTTGAATGTACGATTCCACCCTAGGATGAGTAATGCCATTTACTATTTACTTCAACAGGTCACTCAAAAACTTAAGCAGAGCACAAACTGATGAACATAAAATTTTATGTATGGCGGGACAATAGAGAATATGAGTTTTATTATCTTCTTCAGCGATAGAGCATATGAGTTTTAATGAGTCTGTCAGCATTCAATGCATATTCTACCAAGCAATAATCTGTCTGGAGATGCATGCATCTTCATTCATCTCTTGACCTTCTAACACTTTTGCATATTTACTTTTTCTGACGGGGTTTGCTTCATAGATAATTCTACCTCTATTCTTTATTATATATCCACTTTGTGGGAATATACTGGGTATGTTGTTGTTGTTGTTGTATTCTTTATTATATATGTTGTATATGCATCACTTGAGTGTGAACATAGCCAGCAGTGATTTTACAGACTCTGTTCTAAGCCGTTGGTGTGAATTTAATGTTACACCAGGTGTTATATTATCTAATCAGGCTGGAGCCCTTCACTACCCTATCTATTCAGCTCCAAGGTGGCAAATTTGATCATGCAGACAGGATGTTCTCAGATATTGCTGCCACTTGGAAAAGTGTTCTTGAGGAGATGAGTGATGTTAAAGAGTTGGTATGAACTATATTTCTTCTGCCACCTCAATACTCTGTTGCAATCTGAATATATCATCGTTGTGTGTACTTTTGGATCATCTCGCGGTAGTTATGGTCTGCACAACCTTTGTGCTTGTGATTATAAATTGCTACCATCTCAATTTTTTTTTTGAATATTATTATTTGGCATACTCAATTTTTGAGAGAAAAGTACTGCCTCCGTTTTATTTTATCAGACCCTGTTTGACTGGGCACAGAGTTTAAGAAAGACATGAGAACTTTTGGAACTTGTTGTCTTAAACATGACAACATTTATGTGGCTATAAAGCTGTTGAAACTTAAGTTGAATATGTTATAACATTTGTATGGCTTTAAAATCTTGTCTCTACGGGTAAAATGGGTAGGTGAAGTTGAATTTTTTCTAATTTTAGAAAGGGGTCATTTGGAGCAAACTAAAAAGGAAATAAGCTCATCTAAACTGAAACAGGGGGAGTAGCAAATTAGTGCAGTTTATTCAAGTTGTAGTCAACTAACCACTTCTATACCAAGTGGGTCCTGAAGTGAAATGATAGATTAATGTTTTTTTTGTGATATATAAAGTGGCAAAGTATTCCATTTTGGACGTCAATTTGGCATGTCCTGGAAAGGGAAGTAACATTCAATTGGAAACAGAGGGAGCAAATAATGCTTTCAGCTGCTAATGATTTGTTATCTTTTGCTGTTTCTGGATCCAGTTAAAGCTTTTGCTCCAGGTGCTCATAAATTTATAATGACATATTGTTCTTAATACCTAGGTTCCGGAGCTATTTTATCTTCCAGAGATGCTAACAAATGAGAATTCGATTGAATTTGGTACGACACAGTTGGGAGAAAAGCTGGGTATGCAATACAGTTTAATTGAATATAGCATACAGAGCTAAATTTTGTCCTGGTCTTCTAATGTCATCATTTGCTTCTCATCTCTGTTCCAGACTCTGTGCGGCTTCCACCTTGGGCTGACAACACAGTTGATTTTATTCATAAGCATCGGATGGCACTTGAGAGTGAGCAGGTCTCTGCTCATCTACATGAATGGATTGATCTCATTTTTGGGTAAGTTTTGTCTGTCTCTCACTTGGAAAGATCATTTACATAATTTAATTTTGCTTAGGTAATGTTATTGCTTTCCGAGAGAATTTGAAGTGTGCGTAAGTTGTTTTGGATGCATTAAAATTGGCTATTTCCCTTAACTGTTGTCTCTTCTTTTTCCTTCTCTTTTCTTTCAAATAAAATTCTTTGCATATTCAGGTATAAGCAACGGGGAAAAGAAGCTATACAGACAAATAATGTTTTCTTCTACTTGACGTATGAAGGAACAGTGGATATTGACAAGATAACAGATCCAGTATGCTTTAGTTCCTGTTCTTTTTGCTTTAGTTATTCCACTAACTTGAATACGAGTAACTTTGAAATGCTAAAACTTGTTAAAAGGTCCAGCAGCGTGCTATGCAAGATCAGATTGCTTACTTTGGACAAACACCATCTCAACTTCTCACTGTCCCACACATGAAAAGGATGCCACTGGCAGATGTTCTCCAGCTACAGGTGAGTTTGTTGCATTCGTAGTTCTCTGCTTTTAACTTTTCAGAGTCAACCGTAACACATGTAAGAGTAAAATTTAAGTTTGCCCAAATGAGTACTAGTAGTTTATCTTTTTGATTAATTTATATGAGGGAACTGTAAATTTAGTACTATCTTTTGCTCGTATAGAGGGGTGAAATATTTAATTGTTGTAGGTGATGTAAATATCTCTTTACGAAAAGAAAAGGAACTCAATGGTCTGGTTGAAGAAACACGAGTTTTCTTAAGCCATTTTCTACCAGTTGTATGAGTAGGTTTATCTTTCCATCTTGGTGGTAGAATATCGCCAGTGTTTAATATGTTTATGTGTCCCTTTATTTCCGAGCCTCTATATTTTAGTTTGTCAAACTTTCAAGTCGCTATATTCCCCTGAACCCCTTCTTGGCAACCGTGATTTGTTTTTTTTTCCTTGCTGTATCCTATTCTTTTGAGCTAGTTTGTATGTCTTATGGATCTAGTGAACTTATTGTTAAGCCTTGAAGTTCCTTTCTGCGTGAGGGTCTCAGTGTATCTTGTTTTTATGATAATCCATAAAGCAGTTTTTAGCAGATGGTATGGCTCATTTTCATTTAAATAGTAGTATGTTATCATAATAGGTGGGCTCAAATGTAACCTTGACACTTCTCTCAAATTTACAGACCATCTTCCGGAATCCTAGAGATGCTAAACCATATACGGTTCCCCACCCAGAGCGCTGCAACTTACCTGCTGCAGCGATGCAGGCATCTTCTGATTCAGTTGTAATTGTTGATACAAATGCGCCGGCTGCTCATGTAGCTCAGCATAAATGGCAACCAAACACACCAGATGGCCAGGGAGCACCTTTCCTCTTCCAACATGGAAAACCTGGTGCTAGCTCAGCTGGTGGAACATTCATGCGAATGTTCAAGGGGCCAACTGGATCTGAATCAGAGGAATGGCATTTCCCTCAAGCCCTAGCATTTGCAGCTTCTGGTATCAGAGGTTCATCTGTAGTTGCAATTACATGTGACAAAGAAATTCTTACAGGCAAGCAGTATATATTCTATTTATTTATATCTAAAAAAAATCTTAGTTATTGAAATACCATTGTGAAAGAATGATATTTTAGTTCATTAACCCAATTAGAAACGTCTTTATTTTTGTTCTTCTGTTTTGGGGATTAGTGAATAGTTAGCATACTTCCCATCTTATAACAACATTTTGATGGTCAACGCTCACTTATGTGAGGCAAGATTCCTCAGCCGATTTACTGCTTTTGATGTTTTGCAAATGAGGTTGGAAATTATTCCCTCTGTTTCATTTGAAGTTGCATTCTTTCTTTTTTAATCTGTTCCAAAAAGAGTGACACCTTCCTATATTTGGAAACAATTTAACATAGAGACTTCACATTTTGTCCTTGATGACGTGCTTTTATAGCCACAGAAATGTTATGGCATGTTTGAAACCACAAGTTCCTAAAGTTTTCCTTCCTTTCTTAAACTCCATACCTAGTCAAACACCGCCACATAAAATGAAAAGGAGGGAGTATATATTATTGGTCATTTTGTTGTTTTCTTCATTCATCTGATTTCTCAATTTAGCACTCCTAGAGAGCTTGTGTCTGGAAATCATGTGCCAGAAGTCTAGAACTCCAATTGTTCTGATTTATGGGAGTGCCCATGGGTTCCTTAGTTGGTAGGGAAAAAAAGAGTCGAATTAAATAGCATAATTTGAGTGCAAGACTTCCCAATGAAGCAAGATTAGTATTGCATGCTTTATGTTGTTACTGAATCCTAAACATACTGACTAATAGGAGTTTCTGCACTTGAATCTAGGTGGCCATGTAGACAACAGCGTGCGGCTGATATCATCAGATGGGGCAAAAACTTTAGAAGTAGCCAGAGGACATTGTGCTCCTGTAACATCCCTGGCTTTATCTCCAGATAGCAATTATCTTGTTACAGGGTCTAGAGATGCCACTGTGCTTCTCTGGAGAATAAATAGGGCGTCAACACCGCGCAGCAGCAGCAGCACAGCAGAGGCTTCTACTGGTTCAAGCACACCTTCGACCAGTACGACACCAAATAGCTCGAGAGATAAAAGTAAGAGGCATCGAATTGAGGGTCCCATACATGTCCTAAGAGGCCATCTTGGGGAAATATTATGTTGCTGTGTGAGTTCAGATCTTGGGATTGTGGTTTCATGCTCCAGTTCGTCAGATGTCTTGCTACATACTATAAGAAGGGGTCGATTGGTCAGAAGGCTGGTTGGAGTGGAGGCACATTCTGTCTGTCTGTCATCTGATGGAGTTATAATGGCTTGGAACAAATCTCATCAAACACTAAGTACCTTTACTCTTAATGGGATTCTTATTGCTAGAACTCAATTTCCTCTCTGCTCCACCATTAGTTGCATGGAGGTTTCTGTTGATGGACAAAATGCTTTGCTTGGGGTAAATCCATATTCTGAAAATGATGGACCATCGGACAACAAGTCTATGAAGTGGCAAAAGCCAGGACTTGGAAATTCTGATGGAGAATTAGATGAGAACGGTGAAGGAAATAGATTAGATATCTCTGTGCCTTCAATCTGCTTCATCGACATGTATACTTTAAAGGTAGAATGAAGACTTCCTTTGGTCTTATTTCATTTTCTTTTCCTGTCCACGTTAATACTGGCACCATTAGTTAGGAACTGTAAGGCAGACCATCTAGTTTGTTTGTTTGCTGCTTTGCCAAGTCTGGGTTGTCCATGCTGCTCCTTAGCACCTTTTGACCAATGCAACTAGACATCCTTTTTTCTTAGGTGCTTGATAATAGGACCCATCTCCCACCATGCTTCGCATATATGTATGAACTAGAAGCTGATATTTTGGCTTGCAGGTATTTCACATTATGAAGCTTGGAGAGGGTCAAGATATTATGGCTCTGGCTCTGAACAAGGATAACACTAATCTCTTGTTATCGACAGCTGATAGGCAGTTGATAATCTTCACAGATCCTGCAGTAAGTTGAATGCTCTCTTTGTGTTAAGAGTGTTTTGCTGATGCTGACTTATGGTTCTATTTCTGAATTTTCATCCCTATCTTCCTCCTTTTATAAAATATCTCCAAGTGAGTAGATATATGAAATGTTTGTGCAGTTCGCGTCTCTCTTTAAGCCCCCCACACCTTTGATTTCATGTCAAGTTGCATTTTGTGGATATTAATGGGCCATAAAATATCTCTTAGTTAAATAATTATGTTTTAACAGATCTTTGTGGAATAGCATTTCCCTTTTTGAATATTTCTATTATGAAAAAGATGTGACCCTAACCATTGAACGTACAATATTGAATGAAAGTTTTGATCTACAATATCCTCACTTGTCTATGTCACACTATCAACTCTTCCAGTGAAATTCCTTCTCTTCCCTTCTCTTCCCTATTCTCACGGGGCCGACCCCCACATAAAAAGAAAGAAAAGAACATAAGTATCGCCAAGTTCCATTCTCTTAGAAGAAATTTACAGGATTACATACTGGAAAATGACTGCGAAGAGAATCTCCCTGTTGAAGTGTCAAATGAGTTCCATGGCGAGTTTAGATGGTAAGGGGTGAGCCCATTAACCACCAAGTTTCGAAGCTGGAAACATCGGATCTCATGGTTATGGCAAAAGTTTACCCTGATTAATAATTTTTAAGAAATTGAATTTATTCCATTTCAAAAAAAATAATTTCTTAGAAATTGAGTACCAATTTATTACCACCATGAGTGCTGGAAGATGAATGCTAATTTAGTTGTTTGAAATGAGACTACGATAAAACAGAACATATGAAATAAAGATTGAATTTGTTCTATATGTACACATTTTTTATCTACTTATTTGTTATTGTGTTTAGGTATTTAAAGAAAGGTGTTTGTTTCATATATATGCCATATCTTAATCAACTGAGAACTGGCTCATCACTTCTTTTTAGCAGACTCCAGTAAGCATGATATGGAAATAGTTATTTGAATCAGGGTCAGATCTTTTCTCTGAGAAGCTATAGACGTGACCTACTTTACTAGTCTTGTACTCTTGTTACTTTTAAACCAGTACTGATGATAATAATTTGATGCCCGCCAATCTGATTACTGAGGTTTTCTGGACAAGAGTTGTGCAATGTAATCTTGCTGGGTAGCTAAAACCTAATGCACTTGATAAAACCAGTATAGTATAGTAACTACTGCAACCTCTGTTGGATGGGAGGATTTATTGAATCACATAGTTTGGGCACCTAGAATACGGCGTTCTTGGGGCTTTCTGTAGCTTATAAACATCTTAGTGTTGACTCTCCATCCATATCCATATGCAGTTGAGCTTGAAGGTAGTAGATCAAATGCTTAAGCTCGGTTGGGAAGGTGATGGACTCAGCCCTCTTATAAAGTGAAGGTTTCAAGATATTAGACTTTGATTCACCAAGGTTAACCAAAGTTTCTCCTGATGAAATTCCATCCATATCATACAAGATGAAAGGTGCCTATGGGTCATACAATTTGGATGCGTAACTGACACGCGGCAGCTCCATCTCTTGACTGTATCATAATCACTGCGCGATGAGGATAACGTTTCAACATTTCGACATGTAACATGAGTGTACTGTATTAGGTAAACCACAAGCCTGTCCAGTAGTTTTTTACTGTGTTCAGCATTTTTATTTTTTGTTGTTTGAAAATCGATATAGTTGTACATGCTGTCCAATTGTTTGATGTTAGAGTATAGGAAATTTAGCCATTTGATCTTTTTTCTTTACCCCTTTCTCCATCAGTGTATTGGGACTTACTATCACGGAAGGACAGTCAAGATACTCCCTTGTAAATGTTCTCTTATAAGATATGGTTTTACATCTTTATTTAGTTGCTTCTCTCAGTTCCTCGTCATTTTTTTCTCGTTCCTTTTCTTATTTTGGCATTGAGACATAGTTGACACACACGATGTGTGTAAATGTTAATTTTCCAATGAACCTGAGTTGTCATACTGAATCCTGCACGTCATTGGGACTGAGAAATTCTGTTGTTTATCGTCTTCGAAGCAAGTTAATGCCCATAACTTGGAGCAAAAACAACGATAGAAGCTTCACATCTAATAAACAAAGAACTTTATTAACTGCATCATTCACCAGAAGGTATAAAATCTGATGGTTCAATCTTTGTGTGAAATTTCTTGTACAGTATCTCTCCTGTGGCATTCAAGCAATTGGCATCTGAGCCACTTACAGCTTAATGAAGTTTCTAATAAGCCCTCACAAGTAACGATTAGGTCTCAATTTTTTGTCTTACCTATTTGATGATCAGTTGGCAAAATGACATTTTTCTGAAATGGATATAATATGTTTACTTGTTTGTCACTTGGCAAAAATGAGGCTAACCAAAAGGCTAAGTGATATGATTTCCTTATCAATTTATAGGTCTCCATTCATATCATATTCATATATATCTTTTCTACTGTAAAACTCAAACTACTTGTCATGAAAACAGAGAGGAAGGAGGGTAAAACAAGGATAATGTGGAACAATGACACCTTTTGGTCTGGTTAGTTTATTTGATAAGACCTTTTACATTCAGGAATAAGAGGACTGACACTGTCATATTTGCTATCTTTAGTATACAGAACTCACTAAGGACATCCTGACATATTTATGGCTCTCATTAATGGCCCTATCTGTGAAAGACTCGAACATGCAGTCCCCCGTCGATGTGAAGATTAAGCATTGTCCTGTAGTTGACAGTCTTCTTGTCATCACTCAACTTGAAAACAAAGTAACGTAATAACACAGCAGAGAATATCTTCATCTGTCGGTAAGCAAATTCCTTCCCCAGGCAGATCCTCGGTCCTGCCTGTTTTATAAACAGAAGAATGACTTAGCTAGTTAATGTGACAGTATAAATGCACTATGCAAGTTGATGATAGGCGTTTCATCTTCGATTCTTTGACAAATGATGGTAAAACTGATAAGGAGCTTTAAGCCAACCTGGAAAGCTGTAAATTTGAAGGGGTTCTCTGGCCTGAAGAGACCATCCCGATCAAGCCATCTCTCTGGTTTGTATTCTTCTGCATCATCACCCCATATAAATTTCATTCTTCCCATTGCATATGGTTGATAAGACACTGTGTCCCCTATGTTCACACTGAATCCATCTGGTAAGGTGTCATCCGAAAAGCATATTTTTGGATCCTGCAGTAAGAAGAAAAATAAGAATAACAACTTAGAACATGAATCTACTTGGCCGCAGCTGTATGATAAAAGAAGTTCTTTATTACCACTGGAACTACAGGATGAAGCCTAAGAGTCTCTGTCAGTGCTGCATGAAGATATTGCATCTTTTCAAGTGCTTCTTCACTCACATTAGCAGCAAAATCCGTTATGTCTGTTGCATTTTCTTTCTCAGTTGCTGCTTCTTTAATCTCTTGTGCTATTTTTTCCTGCACATGAGGGTACTTGCAAAGCACATATATGAACCAAGAGAGGGTGGTTGCTGTTGTTATCTTTGCCAGCTATTATGAAGCTTAGTATTATATCACGCAAATTTTTTGGATCTGTTCCAGTTATTTGCAGAAACCTTGACAAAATGTCTTCTTTCTTCCATTGCAACTGGCAAACGATTATAATATCTAAGCATCTATCGGAATTAATAGAAGTAGAAGCTTTAAGGAGATTCACCTACAGATAAATCAGCGTCTGGTTTACTCATATGTTCAGTTTTTCTGTGGATCAGCTTATAAACAAACTCATCGACAATTCTTATATTGTCTCTTAACTTGGCTTCTGATCCGATATTGAGAGCTCTCTTACTCTTCCAGAAGATATCAACATATCTCCAAAGTGTCATTTCACTTGCATTGTCAAATGCATCGCTGAACTTTATGCCTTCTTCATTTGAACCACACATGCTGTCTAGCTCAACTCCAAAGGCAACTCTGAATATAGAATCAAGAGTTGCTTTCATGAATAGATCCTGCATTCGTGAAACTATGTATACTTGTCTGGTGAAAACAAAAAAGGGTTGTTCAATTAAGTCGAGTCGTGGAATCTTACTTGAATGTCCAGTGTCTTTTTGGAACGCGCTGCTTCAAACAATATGTGGCCAAGCTTTGCCACATTTTTTCTAAAGACCACACTGCTGAAATTCCTCAAGACCCTCGTGCAGAACTCGTGGCTCGACAATTTCCTCTCTTCTCGCCACTTATCACCATCAACTGTGAAAATCCCATCCCCTAGCAGGTCATTTAGATTGCTGTAATGATACCACCCCTGTCGAATACTCAAGTCACAACCCGAGTATCATTCTATCATTTGTTTACAATAGACTAGTAGATTCATAGCTGACTGCAACTAATTTGAAAACTGAGGCATCGTTGATCGGTTGATAGAACAATAGCCGATTTAGGAGTGCATGATGCAGATAGTGGGAATGAGATTCTATTACTCCCCCCTTTCAAATGCCCAAAACCCACCCTAACTAAAGAAAAGAAAAAGATAGAGCCTCAATGAACTGTTGACTTTACAGCCAGATGGGAAAGTCAACTAGTTTCCTATTTCCAAATCCTTCAAATCCACCCAAGATTTGATACTACTATAGAAGCTGTAAGCTAAAATAGACAGATCATATTCATATCAATTTATATAATTCTCATCAGACGAAAACTGCAGCTCGAGTTACCCGATAGATCTCTCTACAAGAAATTACTTGTTTATCATTTCATTATGAATGCAAAAGTTACTAAATAACGGGGTCTCCGAATCAATCAATACGAAAAAAGAAGGTTATTTAAGATTTCAAGAAAATTGTGTACCCTGCCATAGTTGTCAAAGTTTGTTTTGAGAATGTACTCGACGTTAGCAGGCTCAGCAGTATAAATCTCACTCCTGAAAGGGCTAATCAATCTGTAAGTCTTGGACTTGCCAGCAAGATCAGTCATGTAATGATGCAACCTGTGGAAGTTGATGAGCTGATTGAAAATGGTGCCTCCAATTTGATGGTATCTCTTTTTGCCATGTTGTTTTTTGGTCAGAAGATAAACTATGAACCCACAAAAGAGAAGTGAGAAAATTGTGGCTGTTATGGAGACAATGGAGCTTTGAAGAATATCCATGAAAACCACTAATGTGTCCTTGTGCAGAGCTAGCTTACACTCCTCTCTCCCAGTCTCACACTTTCCTTTTGATCCATCCCAAATCAGCTTTAGAAGTATACTCTTTTTTTCTTTCTTAAACTTTGTATCACGTCAAATGATGACACGTAAATTGAGACGGAGGTATAATATGTAACATGTGCCATGGGAGGAGAAGGTGGTTAACCTAATGATTAGTTAATTAATCCATTAAAAAACGTACCTAAGTTAGATCATCAACGTTAAAAGTTAAAACCACCATGAAAATGACAATCAAAAGTCAACTTGATCCATATCAAATTTATGTATTTTCCTTATTATTAATTAATCACATCAATTTGGTTTCTCTACAGATATCCAAACAGCACGAAACAGGGCCGAGGTGTTCATCCGAGCATCCTTTGCCGGAAAATTACACTAAATTATTTTTTTATGTATATACAATAGATGTTGAACTCCTTTGGTTTCTTCCTATATTTACTTGTTCATATTTTGAAATCCCAGCTTGTTTGGATGGTTGTTACCTATTGTATTTTATTGTGTTGTTAGTCAAAATACAATGTTTGTTTTGATTGTTCCTTAAATTTATTCTATCTGTCGTTAAATCCATAGTTAGGTAACGACAAGAAGTCCCATTTTGTGTAACGGCCAATTTGGTGTGATCGCGTGGTTGCCTTTTTTCTTCTTCTCATTTTGTCTTTACTTATTATTTAATAATCCTATTTTATCCTTTATCCTACCCTGTTATAGTAGCTCTATCGTGTACGCTATTTTTCTTCTAGGTTTATCAGCAACTTCTATCTGTGTTCCGCTCTTTGAAGTGGAGAGCAGATCTGAAATTCTACTACCACTTTCTCCCGAGGTACTAATGGTTATTCCACTGGAAATCACAAACTTACATGGCATGAAAACATAGGGGGAGGAAGGAAAAACAACGAGAACGTGAATGTGTAACAATGACACTTTCCATAGATAGCAAACCTCATTTCCATCGTCTGGTCCATGTTACTTAATAGGCTTATTTTGGATACTGATGTCATGAGAACATTTAGGGCAGAACTGGACTGATATTAATATATACTCTTCCTAGTGGCCCTATCTATGAAAGACATCAACATGCAGCCCCCCGTCGATCTGAAGATTAAGCATTGTCTTATAGTGGACAGTTTTCTTGTCATCACTCAACTTGGAAACAAAGTAACGTAACAACACAGCAGAGAATATCTTCATCTGCCTATAAGCAAACTCCTTTCCCAAGCAGATCCTCGGCCCTGCCTGTTTTATCAACAAAAGAATGTGCTTAGGAAGCTAGTTAATGTGACAGTATATAGGCACTAGGCAAATTAAGTATAGACTCGCGTTCAAGGATTTGAAAAATGAGAATTAAAGCTAATAGAGAGCTTTGACCAACCTGGAAAGCTGTGAATTTGGAGGGGTTCTCTGGCCTGAAGAAACCATCCTGATAACAACTTAAAGCATACATCTACTTGGCCGCTGTTGTATGATAAAAAAGAAGTTCTTTAATACCACTGGAACTGCACGATAAAGCCTAAGAGTCTCTGTCAATGCAGCATGGAGATATTGCATCTTTTCAAGTGCTTCTTCATTCACATTATAAACAAAATTCGTTATGTCTGTTGCATTTGCTTTCTCAGTTGTTGCTTCTTTAATCTCTTGTGCTACTTTCTCCTGTACATGAGGGTACTTGCCTAGCACATATATGAACCAAGAAAGGGTGATTGCTGTTGTATCTCTTCCTACTATAGTGAAGTTCAATATTATATCACGCAGATACTTTGGATCTGTACGAGTTATTTGGAGCAACCTTGACAAAATGTCTTCTTTCTTCCACTGCAACAGGCAAAAGATTATAATGTCTAAGCATTTATCCGCATTAATAAAAGTAGTAGCTATAGACGATTAACCTACAGATAAATCAGTTTCTGGTTTACTCATCTGCTCAGTTCTCCTGTGGATCAACTTGTAAACAAACACATCAACAGTTCTTATATTTTCCTTTAACTTGGCTTCTGATCCGATATTGAGAGCTCTTTTAATCTTCCATAAGATATCAACATATCTCCATATTACCATTGCATTAACATTGTCAAATGCATCGCTAAATTTTTTGCCTTCTTCATTTGAACCGCTCATGTTGTCTAGCTCAACTCCGAAGGCAATTCTGAATATAGAATCTAGAGATGCTTTCATGAATAGATCCTGCATCGACGACACTAGGTTTACTTGTCCGATGAAAGCATTAAAGGGCTGTTTAATGAAGTCGACTCATGGAAACTTACTTGAATGTCAACTGTCTTGTTGGAATTGGCAGCTTCAGACAATATGTCAGCAAGCTTTGCCACATCTTTTTTGAATGCCACAGTGCTGAAATCCCTCAAGACCCTCGTGGAAAAGTCGTGGCTCGACAACTTCCTCTGCTCTCGCCACTTATCGCCATCAACTGCGAAAATCCCATCCCCTAACAGGTCCTTTAGAATGCTATAATTATACCATCCCTGCAGATCATTCAAAAAACTCAAACTGGCAATCCGAGAATCGTCCCACCATTTCGTTGCATCTACCGGGAGATTCATTTAGCCGGCTGCAACTTATTTGGGAGTTGAGGCATGGTAATTAATTGATAGACTGACAGATTCAGGAATTCATTCTATTGACTAAAATATGCAGATTTACAAAATTCTTTTTTATCAGACAGCAAGTGCAGCCTACTGTATAAATCTGTTAACAACACGAAATAAGAAACTTTGAATTATTTAATGGAACAGTGCTCACATTTTCTAATGCAAATAACACTACTTGTTCATCACTTGTATCATTATGGATGCTTCTCCTAAACTTAGCTGCTGTTTAGTCATGAATGCAATAAGTTACTTAATTACTAATAAGGCTTTCCAGAATCAATCAAATTGCAACATAAAGAAAGATTATTAGAATGTCAAGAACATTTTGTACCTTGCCATAGTTGTCAAAGTTTGTTTTGAGGATGTATTCGACGTTAGAAGGATCAGAAGTATAAATCTCATTCCTGAAGGGGCTAATCAATCTGTAAGTCTTGTACTTGCCAGCAAGATCTGTCATGTAATGGTGCAACCTGCGGAAGTTGATGAGATGATTGAAAATGGTGCCACCAATTGGATGGTATCTCTTTTTGCTATGTTTCCCCAGTAGTTTTCTGGAAGTTGGACTATGAACCCACAAAAGAGAAGTGAGAGAATGGTGGCTGTTATGGAGATGGAGCTCTGAAAATTATCCATGGAAAACATGTCCTTCATATTTGGCTTATAATGCATCATTTTTATACTTCATGGGAGTAGAAGGTATTCCATCTAATGCTTAGATAATTTGAACATAACTAGGATTTCTTAAGTTGTATTTTTACTCATGTAAAGATATGGCACCTAGGCCTAACTCAACCCCAAAAGCTAGCTCATGAGGGGAGGATTGCCCAAGTCCATATAAGCAAACCACCAGTCCATTCCCCAACCAATGTGGGACTTTTACCCACTTAACACCCCCTTCACGCCTAGGGCCAACTGGAGCGTGGACCAGGAGTCCAAACGGGAATGAACCTGGTTCTGATACCATAACTTTATACAGATCCACTAGTCAACAATAGTAGTAATTAGCTATTTTTTAATACGGAGAAGAGCCTAAAATACCCTTCAAGTATTGGAATTGGTACAAATATACCCTTCTTCCACCTTTGGGCTTTAAAATGCCCTTTTCATCCACCTTTGGGCTCTTAAATACCCTTCTCATCCACCTTTGGGCTCTTAAATACCCTTTTTATCCATCTTTGAGCTCTATTTTATCATTTCCCTTAAAAGATTCTTTAGAAAAAATGATAAAGATTTTCATTTAATATGTAACAGTATTTTATTAGTTGAATTTTTAATTAATCAAAGCCTATTAACTTACAAACCCAATTCGGATCCCAGATTTGGCTCATCTCCATTTCTCATCTCTCCATTTTTTCAAGTTCTTATTCAGATGAGACACATGTCATAAATCTAAATTAATGGTTGAGATTTAGTCAATTAATGATAAGCCTTAACCATGATTAGAATAATAGATATTTTATATATTTGCTCTAAAATATAAGGTAATCCCACAATTCTAGCCATTAAATTTATTTTTAATTATATTATTATTTAATTTATCAAATATTCAAATATCTGATTGCTATATTATTTACAATATAAGAAAAAAGTTATACTAAATTCTAGTAGTAATTTTTTCTAAAGCGGGAGGACTTCTCTTCCAACATTGGAATTCCTTTCCAACATTCAAAATTAGGCTAAAAATAATTTGAGTGAAAAAATAGTAGCAAAAAAATAAAAATAAAAATGATGCAGAACAAAATTTACTCAAGGCAAGTAAGAATATTTTTTTTATATTTAGAAAAAATATCTTGTGCCACTAAAATTATGAGATTAAAATAATATTTTAAAAGTAAATATATGAAAGTAATTAATTATTTTAATCATAGTTAAGACATTTTTAATTTACTATATCTCAGCCATTAATTTAAATCTGTGGCTTATGTCTCTAATCTAAATAAGAACTTGAGAAAAAGTGAGAGATGAGAAATGTAGAGGAGCTAAATCCAGTATCTGAATTGGGTTTGTGGGTTAATAGGTTTTGATTAATTAAAATTTCAAAAAATAAAATGATGTTACATATTAAATAAAAATCCTAATATTTTTCATAAGGGATATGTCAAGGAAAATGGCAAAATAGGGCCCAAAGGTGGCTGCAAAGGGTATTTTAGAACCTAAAGGTGGATAAGAAGGTTATTTTAGAGCCCAAAGGTGGAAGGAGAGTATATTTGTACCATTTCCAATACTTGAAGGGTAATTTAGGCCATTCTCCGTTTTTAATATAATCTTTTCATACAGTACAGACAATCTCTTAACGCCGAACATTTGGAATTTGAAATGATGGGTCTTTTTTTTATAAAATATAACTTATGGGTCAAGTTTTACATTTAAAAAAATTTGAAATTCCAAATCATCCTTTTTTGAAATTATGATCCCAAATCGCATGTCCAAACGTTGATTTGAAATCATGATCCCAAATTACATGTCCAAACGCTAATTTGAAATCATTATCCCAAACACCTACTAAGTTAGATTATCAACTTCGAAACTATTGCGGAAATGAGAAATCATATTAAAGTTTCCTTTTGACTTGCTTCAAGATTTGGTTAGAAATTGTTAATTAATCATATTAAACTACTGTTAGGCATTTGATTTTTGAGAAATAGAAAATGCAATTATAGGGGACAATCTTTTGTCCAAGTGTTAGGATTTATTCTAATGGTATTACGCTAGGGGTGGCATTGCCTATGACGGTCTATTGGCTATTGATTGGACACAGCGGTGCTGGAAGGTTCTGCAATATGTTTTAAGAGACTGTTAAAATGTCAAGTGTCCAATGTTTCTAAGCCATGTTTGTGCAACGTGATTTATAGGGTGTCATCTGCTTTATAGCCTGTTTGGCAGAAAAATAAAACAGCAAAAAGCCAATCCAATTTAAGAGGCCTTGCAAATTTTCTGTTGTTAGGTTCCCTGTGAGTTAGGCAGCTGCTATGCCGTCAAAATTCAAGTATACAATGTTTCTAAGCCATGTTTGTGCAACGTGTTTTATAGGGTATCATCTGCTTTATAGCCTGTTTGGTAGGGAGAAAACAGCAAAAGCCGGTCCAATTAATAGTAATCCATTAGTTAACGTGTTGATTAACTGTATTCTAAAACAGGGAAAAAAAATCATTGGCTTATCAAATTATCTATCGAGCCAGGGGAAATATGCCTGTGCTGAGCACGGGCCAAAAGAGCTTGTTATTTTTTTACTTAGCACGAAGAATGTTTCTTTACAGGCTGCGAAACAAAGTAAAACAAAATTCGTACAATCTGCATTCCATAAGACTGAGTTGTATGATGCAGAATGACTTGTATATGTAACTATTGTATACATCAACAAATAGAGCCAACAGGTGCAGTTTTTTCATGTCAAATGTGAGTTTTTTCGCATCCGTAATTTGACTGTTTCCTTGAGCTATAATTACCTCTCTTATTGAATCTGCGAACTTTATGGGACCTAATGTTTCTAAGCAGGGAATCTGTATTGAAGGAAATGAACGTTCGATCACTCAGCACAATAGAAGATAGGTAGTCAAACAATCACAAGATAATTAAGACTACAATGGTATTTCAAGTAGTACTTCTCACCTGAAGCTTTGCGATTCTGTGCAATGCACTTTTTGTAAGCAAGAAGAGAATGTCTTAGCCCTGCTCCTATGTTTCTCAGAACAGTTGAATCTGTTAAGTCCCCCTGCAAACATCACACTCAGCAAGATAATCAGGATATGAGACACATGAGGCAAGTCTAGAGGAAGTAACAGTGACAAAAAATAAGTGCACTTCTCCAGCTAAATCTACCTCTTATAGAAAATCATGATTCAGGCTTTCTAAGCGCAGCTTCACAAATTCAGGAATGTCTGCTCATGTCAAGACTTTATTTCAGAAGAAAGTTGAAAACAGTACTAGTGAAGCGGATTCAAGTGAAATTTGTCTCAAAAATTAGTACATGAACACGTACCATAGCTGATCTATACCGGAAGCAGTTTATTGAAAGATTAACCAAGTAGCTAGAGCAGTAAAAGTCTTCTTGTTGCCGATTCTTATCACAGATAGTTCTGCTCCAGACACTTGTCCAGTTATCCTCCAGGAAACTATGCTCCAGACCTTGTTTGATATGCATTGTACATAGGTTAACACATGAATGCATTTTTGTAAGTGTATCATTCAAAAAATAGAAGTGTAGAACCTGGCGGATCACTTGTATACATACACCTGGGACAATTCTGGAATCACACATTACATTCCACTTTCCAGCACTGGTTGCAACCTGCTGCCCGATGACACTATCCTCCACCACCAAACAATTGCTTTCTAAGATGACAAGTTTCTTGGCAGTCGTAATGTATATTGAAGGATCTTAAATCAAAAGTCAACTTCATCCATATCAACTTTTTATATTTTCCTTATCATTAATAATGTAAATTTTGATTCTCTACAATTATCCAAACTGTAGGAAGCGAATACTTGTCAACGTCTATAAATATATATTCTCTTTTATAAGAAAACAGAAGAGGAAAAATGTTATGGATACAGAAGAGAAAATACTTTTTGATGTTTGCTAGCAGTAATGTTATTCTATGACTGCAGGGGGGTATATTTTAGATGCTAAGTCACTTAGTTTAGCATCTGCATGTCTTCATTGTTATCCCCTCCTTTGAAGTAGTTAGAACTTCTGTTAGTTTTACTTCTAAATGAAGCTTTTCAGATGCCTGTTGATTACTCGTGAACAGTAAACAGCAATGAGGTAAGTTAACGTTCATGCAACTTCTATCCATGGTTCTATCTTCGAAGCTAGCGAACAGAATTGACATTCTACTACCACATTCTCCTGAGGTGTGGTCAGGGGATGGGGTGCAGTTGTTATTCCACAGAAAATCTCGAACTGACATGGCATGAAAAGATTTGGGGAGGAAGGTAAAACAAGGAAAATGTGAATGTGTAACAATGATACATCCCATAGATAGCAAACCTTATTTCCATTGTCAGGTTAATGTTATTTGATAGGCTTATTTTGGATATTGATGTTATAAACAACATTCAGGCAGAATTTGACCGATACTAATATACATTATACATATTAATGTAAACTCTTTCTAATTGCCCTATCTATGAAAGACACGGACATGCAATCCCCCATCAATGCGAAGATTAATCATTGTCCTGTAGTTGATAGTCTTCTTGTCATCACTCAACTTGAAAACAAAGTAACGTAACAACACAGCAGAGAATATCTTCATCTGACTATAAGCAAATTCCTTCCCCAAGCAAATCCTCGGTCCTGCCTGTTTTATCAACAAAAGAATGTACTTAGCTAGTTAATGTGACAGTATATAGGCACTAGACAAATTAAGTATAGACTCGCGTGTTCAAGCCTTTAACAAATGATGATTGACCAACCTGGAAAGCTGTAAATTTGAAGGGGTTCTCTGGCTTGAAGAAACCATCCCGATCAAGCCATCTCTCTGGTTTATATTCTTCTGCATCATCACCCCATATAAATCTCATCCTTCCCATTGCATATGGTAGGTAAGTTACCGTGTCCCCTTTGTTCACACTGAATCCATCTGGTAAGGTGTCATCCGAAAATTATATTTTTGGATCCTGCCTTAAGAAGAAAAACATAAATAACAACTTAAAACATACATCTACTTGGCCACCGCTGTATGATAAAAGAAGTTATTTATTACCCCTGGAACTGCAGGATAAAGCCTAAGAGTCTCTGTCAATGCTGCATGAAGATATTGCATTTTTTCAAGTGCTTCTTCACTCACATTAGCAGAAAAATCCGTTATGTCTGTTGCATTTTCTTTCTCATTTACTGCTTCTTTAATATCGTGTGCTATTTTTTCCTGCACATGAGGGTACTTGCAAAGCACATATATGAACCAAGAAAGGGTGGTTGCTGTTGTATCTTTGCCTGCTATTATGAAGTTCAATATTATATCACGCAAAAACTTTGGATCTGTACCAGTTATTTGCAGAAACCTTGACAAAATGTCTTCTTTCTTCCACTGCAACTGGCAAGAGATTATTATGTGTAAGTATATATCTGAATTAATAAAAGTAGTAGCTATAAGGCGATTCACTTACAGATAAATCAGCTTCTGGTTTACTCATCTGCTCAGTTTTTCTCTGGATCAACTTATAAGCAAACACATCAACAGTTCTTATATTTTCCTTTAACTTGGCTTCTGATCCGATATTGAGAGTTCTTTCAATCTTCCATAAGATATCAACGTATCTCCTAGCTGTTATTGCACTTGCACTGTCGAATGCATCGCTAAATTTTTTTCCTTCTTCATTTGAACCGCACATGCTGTCTAGCTCAACTCCGAAGGCAACTCCGAATACAGAATCTAGAGTTGCTTTCATGAACAGATCCTGCATCGATAAAACTAGGATTACCCGTCTGGTAAGAATTAACAAGGCACCGTTCTGTGAAGTCAATTCGTGGACTTACTTGAATGTCAACTATCTTGTTGGATTTGGCAGCTTCAGACAATATATGGGCAAACTTTGCTGCATTTTTTCTGAATACCACACTGCTAAAATCCCTCAAGACCCTTGTGGAGAACTGGTGGCTCGACAACTTCCTCTGCTCCCGCCACTTATCACCATCAAGTGTGAAAATTCCATCCCCTAACAGGTCCTGTAGGATGTTGTAATTATACCATCCCTGCAGATTATTCAAAAAACTCGAGGTTGGCAATCCGAAAATTGTTATACCATTTTGTTACATCTATTGGGAGATCCATATAGCCGGCTGCAACTTATTTGGGAGTTGAGGCATGGTAATTTGTTAAAAGACTGACAGATTCAGGAATTCAGTCAGATGCTGGAAATAATATTCAATTTACACCCATCCCATCCCACCCCCAAACCAACCCCCAAACCCACCCAAAACATAAAAAGAAGAAGAAAGATCTTCTATGAACATAGATACTTTGACCTTGCACCCAGAAGGAAAGTCAACTAGTTTCCAATTTCCCAACTCCAAATACTTTGAATTTACCCAAGATTTGGTTCT
Organism: Jaltomata sinuosa; assembly: GCA_003996215.1. Lineage (NCBI taxonomy): Eukaryota > Viridiplantae > Streptophyta > Magnoliopsida > Solanales > Solanaceae > Jaltomata > Jaltomata sinuosa. The sequence goes on along the minus strand of QJPP01000001.1, from coordinate 324,625 downwards.
ACTATAACATCTACTGACTAAAATATGCAGATTTATGAACTTCTCTTTTATCAGGCAATAACTGCAGCCCTACTGTTAAATGTCAACAACATGAAATAAGAAACATTGAATCATTTAATGTAACAGTGTTCATATTTCAAATTGAGTACTTGTTCATCATTTTATTATGGTAGCTTCTCAACTTCACTTGACTTCAGTCATGAATGCTGTAAAGATATGACACTTGAGCCTAACTTAGCTCCAAAAGCTAGTTCATGAGGAGAGTATTGCCCAAGTCTATATAAGCAGAACCAACCTCCACCGTACTTTCGGTGCGACAACTGAAGAATTGCTTATACACTAAAGAGCTTCTTATATACGTTTACTAAAAGACTGACTTTCATTCACTATAATTAGTCCAACGAGTAAGAAAGAGAGATGTGCCTAAGGCGGCATGTAAGCAAACTATGCACGCTAAGAGAAGAGGAGAGATGTTCGCAATTACTACCACAAGAAAGCTACCCCTATCTTCTAAAGGGGCTCGTCACTTTGTTCTTACCTTTTTGGCTTAGGCTTCCAACTGAACAACATGGCCTTGCCGCCCCGCCACTAGCAGAAGCTAAGCGCTTGAGCCGGTCCATTTCCCAACCAATATGAAACTCTGATCCACTCTAACACCCCCTTCACGCCCAGAACCAACCAGAGCGTGGACAGGGAGCCCTAACAGGAATGAACCTGACTCCGATACCATGTAAAGATATGTCACTCGCATCTAACTCAACCCCAAAAGCCAGCTCATGAGGGGAGTATTGCCCAAATCCATTTCCGCAACCAACGTGGGACTCTAAACCACTCTAACTAATGCGAAAAATTCTAAAGACGGGGGCTTTTCACAATCAAATTACAACATAAAAATACATTATTGGGGAATGGGGATGTCAAGATCAAAATGGTTTACCTTGCCATAGTTGTTAAAGTTTGTTTTGAGAATGTATTCGACGTTAGCAGGGTCAGAAGTACGAATCCTATTCTTGAAAGGGCTAATCAATCTGTAAGTCCTGTAGTTGCCAGCAACATCAGTCATGTAATGGTGCAACCTGTGGAAGTTGAGTAGCTGGTTGAAAACAGTGCCACCAATTGGATGGTATCTCTTTTTGCCATGTAGTTTTTTGGTCAGAAGATGAAGTACGAACACACAAAAGACAAGTGAGAGAATGGTGGCTGTTATGGAGATAATGGAGCTATGTAGAATATCCATGGTAACCACTGCCGTAACCTTGTGCATATTTGGCATATAATATACTTCCTCCGTCTCAATTTGATGTTGTGCTTTTGACTTGTCAAAGAAAGTTGAATCGTGTGTTCTTAAACTAAAAATATGTAAAAAGTATAAAAATGTCCTCTAATCTTATTACCTTAAACATGTCACGGGATAAGTTAAAATTAAAGAGTCTCAAAAAAAATAAGAGATTTTTTAAAATGACTAACTTATGACTTTTGACTTATTTTTATTTTTTTGGCTAAAAAATAAGTACTAAAAAAGCACATTTATTTTATTCACATAAATACTTTAAAATATAGGTTTAATTCCAACAAATTAAAAAGGAGGGAGTACCATTTTTATACGTCATGGGAGTAGAAGGGGGTCCATCTAGTGCTTAGATAATTAATCCATTAGGGACCATGTCATAAAAACCAAGGACTAAGGTGTGTTTGGTACGGAGGAAAACATTTTCTAAAAAATATTTTTTATTTTTTTCATCTTTGATTGATTAAATTTTTTGAAAAATATTTTTTTTAAAAAATAAGTTCTTTAAAAATGAGAAAAATGACCTTTTTAATGAAAGTAGAAAAAATAAGTTCCATAAATGGCATTCCAAGTTCATCTTCTTCTCACCCCCCACACCGATCCTTTGGCTATCCCACCCCCAAAGCCCCACTTCTCACTCCATCTCACCCATAGTGTTTTGCTAGATTATATATAAATGCTCTTAGACTTAAAATAATATATTTTTTGCTTACTTACCAAACACTGAAAAATAAATAAGAATCTCACTTGTTTTCCAAATAACATTTTTCATGAATAACATTTTTTTCATACCGAGCACAACTATGGAAAATATTTTCAAGGAAAATAATACGTAAATTTCTTATAACTTTTTTCTTGTGTTCGAGATGTACATGCAAAAAATATTATCCTAAAGATATTTGTATATAATTAGACAAAGACATGGGGTGGAGTAGGGGTGTAGGATAGTAGGGATGGGGACTACGAGGGTTGGGGTGAAAATGAGGTATGCTGGAGGGTGAGGAAGACACAATCAATATGAAATGTTATAGAGAAAATATTTTTCAAAATTTTTGACCAACCATGAGAAAATTGAAAAACATCTGTTTACCAAACTTTTATGTTGCTCGAACTTTTCAAAAAATGTCAACGAATACATGTCGAATTCTTCATAATATATTTTTGGAAAATTCGATATGGCATCAAAAGAGAAGAATACGCGCAACAAAATCGAACACCACCCTAAATTAGATTGTCAACTTTGAAACTATATATCATGGAAATGAGAGTCATATTATTAAAGTCCTTTTGATGTAATTCAGCTTCAAGATTTGGTCCCCCCCAAGAATGTAGGTTAATTTGGTACCTATTATAGGCATTCGACTTTTGAGAAATAGAAATGCAATTAAAGGAGATAATCTTTTGGCCAAGTACTAGGATTTATTCTTATGGGAGATTTTGCAACTCTTATATTTTAAGAGGCCTTGCAATTTTCTGTGCGACGACAATCTTTTAAGCATTTTTCGTTTTATTATTTTCTCTGAATCAATTTACATAACACATTTTTTTTAGTCACTTTTAAAAAAATTGATGCATTTCTATGTTTAGTAACAATTTAATTTTAGAATGCCTATTTTACTCTTAATGAGATGATTTATAACCACACCAATATCTATAATTTGTTTTTAGACCACAAGTTTCAAAAGTCCTTATTTTTAGTATGAAAATTATTACTACTTTTTAATTTCAAAGTCCTAAATATTAGAAAAATAAGAAAAGATCTATACAAGATAAACTATTACTGTATATATTAATTTTAAAGTAAAACTGAACGAAGCAGAATAAGATAAAGTCCATTATCATTTGGTATCCTTGTTTTTTCCTTTTTTTTATACGTTATTTTTCTTCCTCTCTTTTATCTACTTTTATTCTTGCTTAATAAGCTAAATTTTAGTTTATTTCAAATTATTAGACATAAGAAAAATTGTAAATAGCATTTTGTCTATCATAAAATCTTTTAATGAAGGACAAAAAATTCAGTTAATATTTCTAAGAAACTTCGTCTGCTTTGTTACTTTTGAATATAGATACCATCTGTGCCAGTATATATATATTTGAAAGAAATGCCTCAAATAATAATAGCCAACGTCATGAGGTTGCTCTTTGCTTCTGCATGGAAGTAAGTTACTAGAAACCAAAATTCTCAAAAGTATAAAGTTACCTTTTAACGGTTCATATAATTATGTGCTCATTATATCAATGTACCAATTATCCATATTCCCAACTTTAGCCATGAGATGATATGTTATGTTTGTTCAAACTCTTACATGCTTAAAACTAATTATACTTTGTTATAGGCATTCAGTGCAGTAATACCTCAACTTGATAATCATGGTACATATGATAATGATGGACCAACAACCCTCATCCTAAGTTCGAAGTACTTGGCAACTAATGTTAGGATAATTACCTAACCAAACAAACTTATACACTACATTTATCAAACATATATAGCGAGAGTTTATTTTTTTTTACTAAATATAGCGATAATTTTTTAATTTCGCCCTGTACCAGCTAAGCCCAATCAAGGTAAGCAAATCATAATACATCATGTAATTGAAATAGTCAAAGAGGGCAAACTGAGCTCAGAGATGAGAACACGTGATATGTGGGGTGCGTTATATTTTGCATAACGACTCTTTTAATTTTTCAGATCAGATAAGAGGGAGTTGCTCGGATGGTAAACACCCTTCACTTCCAACTTGAAGATTGTGAGTTCGAATCACCAAGGGAGCAAAAGGGGTGGGAGCTCATAGGGATGAGTAAAAAAAGAAAAAAAGAAAAAAAATTGTTCAGACCAACATATGTATAATACATAATGTGTTCAAATGTTTTTGGAATTGCTTAAACTTTGTCAACCATTTGACGAATTAAAATGGGAAAGGGCCTGATATATCACTTAACTTTGCTATTTAGAGTTGATATATCCTTTGTTAGAAAAAAACGGTTCACATATACCATTATTGTTGCACAAGTGACCCATATATACTCTTTTTGCCTGATGGAAGTGAAAAAATTTGACTTTAATTTTTATTTTTTTTTGATTTTTATTAAAATAAAATCCATATAGAAGTATATTTGACCCTTCTCACAAATTTCAGGAGTATGTTTGATCTTTTTTCACACTACTTAGTCATTACTACTAGAAAACAAGGAATTAGCGATAACAACAAAAATTCCATGCTAATTCCATTTAGCTATAGATTAGCGACGAATTATAAGAAAATTTAATTAGCTAGGAGCTTTCTAGCGACGAATTATAAGAAAAATTATCAACAAATTCCATAGCTAATTCCATGTTTTCTAGTAGAATGATACAAAGGTACCTTGCTTGGCCAAGCATGGCTACTAATAGAGAGGCCACAATCCCTAAGCTTGCACCAGCCCCTACTAAATTGCTTGCCGACTCCCTCAAATAGTAGTCAACATTGAGTTGCTTCTTCATGGAAGTAAGTTAGAAGAAGTCAAAACTTCTTTAAAAATCAAATATCATATCATATATCATATCATCATTACCATATATCATCTATCTATCTATTTGGGGCAGTTGCAGTTTACCGAGGACATGACCTTAGATAAAAAGGTGTGGAGGGCGCGAATTAGGGTAGAAGGTTAGTAGGTAGGTTGGCTTCATAGTAGGGACGAGTGCAGTATCTTATGGCCCGTTTTGGTAGGGTTACTCTTGTAGTTTGTATTTCATCTGCATCAGATATTTTACTAGTGCTTCGTGTAGTTAGACTCTAGTATTACTTTGTTGTTATAGTTTTGTGATTATCTACTGCTTTGTTTATTTGGATATATATCTTGGATTTTATGAGCCGAGGGTCTAACGGAAACAACCTCTTTACTTCACCTTTGGGGTAAAGGTACGGTCTGCGTATATTTTACCCTCCTCAGACCTCACTTTGTGGGAATTTACTGGGTATGTTGTTGTTGTTGTTGTAGCTCAATATACAATATTATATTTGGGAGGAAAGCATTATAGTACCGTGTATCAATCTTGTACAAAAATGTATAATAATACTATATGAAAGGTGATTATACACAAATATGAGCTAAATCAGATAACAAAATTAAAATATGGGCTACTTGCGTAAATGTTTTCTCCCAGTAGATATAGAGTGTTATTTTCCCAAAGAAGATACTAGCTCCTTCGTCTTACTAATTAGTTTTCTTTTTGGTCTGTTTTTTAAAGAACGTCTTTTTCTTTTTTTGACAACTCTTTAATTTTAACTTTTCACGTGACATGTTTAAGACCACAAAATTAAAGAGCATTTTGATACATTCTACATATTTTTAGTTTAAGACCACAAGATTCAAAAATCTTCTTTACTTTCTTAAACTCCATATCAAATCAAAACCAGACAAACAAATTGAAACGGAGGGAGTATATTGTTGTGTACGTGTACAACTTGTTATATCTAATTTTTATATTTTAAAGTCGTGGTGTGTGTGGTCTCTCTATAAATAGAAGACAGCCTTTGAATTATGTACCAATATATTTAGCTTGAAAGTGTTTTTTGGTATATTATTATATAGTTTGAGTTTGTGTTTTGAGAACAATAATATATCGATGGATTTAATATTGGCATCGAAAAAAGCAGATAAAACAATGATGGAAGTTGAAGGAGTTGGTGGATACTATGCTTGGTCAAGTAGCCAGTTTCCTCTTCTTAGCCAGAAAAAACTTGCTGCTGGATTATTACTTCTCGAGCCTCATGGCTTTTCTCAACCTTACTATTCTGTTTCCTCAAAAATTGCTTATGTTTGTCAAGGTATGACATACAAATATATATATATATATATATATATATATATATATATATATATATATTTTCATACTATATAGTAGTTGTTGGAGTCACACGATCGAGGTTCCTTCTAATATATCTTGGACAATCCTCTCTCGTGTTAATTATTGCTACAACGTAACCATATACTATATAATTTTGACAGGTGAATGCGTTGTTGGACTAATATCACCAGAAGATTCAAAAGAAGAAGTTATAAAATTACAAAAAGGGGATGCTCTACCAGTTACCTTGAAATCAGTGTCATGGTGGTACAATGGTGGAGACACTAAACTCAAAATAATTTTCTTGGGAGAATATGATGATGAATACACACCTGGAGGATACTGCTATTTCTTCTTAACTGGTGTCGCTGGTATTCTAAATGGATTCTCTAATGAACTCATAGCTAAATCTTTTCACCTGACCAAAACTGAATCCGAAAAACTTATAAAAGGCCAGAGAAGTTCTAATGTTTTAATTAAGATAAATAATGAAGTCACAAAAATGCCAGACCCAAACTACAATGTGAAACACAAGTTGGTTTTCAACTTGGATAGTGCTAACCCTTGTACTGTTGAGGTAAACAATGGTGGAATTTTATCCGCGGTAACTTGTAAGAATTTACCGTTGCTTGGAGACATTGGATTAAGCGCGAATCGAGTAGTTTTGGAAGGCGGTGGTTTATTTGGTCCGGTTTTTACAGCGGATTTGTCCGTTCAATTGAGTTATGTTACGAAAGGAAGTGGACGTGTTCAAATTATGGGACCTTTTGGTAAGCTTGTGTTGGATACTAAAGTGGAGGAAGGTGAATTGTTCTTTGTTCCTAAATTCTTTCCCTTTGTTGTGGAAGCTGATCATGGAGGAATCGAGTTTTTCTCCGTCATAACGTCATCAAAGTAAGTACTCCTATTATTTGTTACCTATATATGTCTTGGGGCGCTATATAACGTGAGATCCACTCAAGGCCATCTTAAACAGTTCACTTGTAATTAATATTCCACTATATGTATATATTTGCAGGCAAATATATGGAGAATTATCAGGTGGGAAAAAATCAATTTGGGAAGCAGCATCTCCATCAGTTTTAGAGGCCTCTCTAAACATGACTCCAGATTCGACCCAGTCTTTCAAGTCCAAGATTGCTAAGGGTGCAGTGATTGCCCCACCTTCAACTATTTAAGTACTTGTTAGACATTTGACATATGTTTAACAAGTGTATAATAATATTATGTAATTCTATGCTTGAAAATAAGACTCTGTGCCAGTATGGCTAATATGGCTGTGTATGTATATATGAATGTCTTCTTAAGAATAAAAGGGAAATGATCGAATTTGGTGCTTCTTTCTGTGTCCAATTGTGGGTTCATCTATACATCTTGTTAAATTAGTGTCTTTGAGGCATTTTTATGATAAGCATTAATTAATTGTAATTAACTCTATAAAAATGATAATATTAATTATAGTTTGTATACTTTAACATATTAAACTATATTAATTGAAGTTGGCTTACATGAAACTAGGGGTGTGCATCGGTCGGTTCGGTTCGGTTTTGTATATTATCGGTTTGGTTTATCGGTTATCGGTTTGTAAACATGCAAAACCGATAACCAAACCAATAAGATATTCGTTATCAGTTTTCGGTTAATCGGTTTTTGGTCCTTAACGGTTCGGTTATCGGTTTAACCGATAAGAAAATGCTCCTATAATATTTTTGATTTATCTTATTTTCTTCTTCATATATAGACTACTTTCATGCATAAACATCTATACAAATTACAAGCATAAGCAAATTCAAATACGTTATTACTAAAATAAACTTATTTTTTTTCTTATTAAGCAGAAAACTTGAATATAGTAGCAACAGTAGCAATTTCTCAAAAAGAAAAGCAACACTGATAGGTAGAATGCTATCAAACCAATGACTTTAGAAAGAAAACAACAACACTAAGACAACAACTATAAAATGCAAAAAACAATAGGGTATATATTTAAAATCTAAAGCCACTATTATACAATTATGAATAAAAATATACTAAATATAATCTTATTAGGTTATCGGTTTAACCATTAACTAAAACCTTAAAACCGATACCGAACCGATAGCCCAATAATTTTTTTTACAAAACCGTTTAAAAACCGTTAACCCAATAACTCAATACCAATAAACCAATAACATTTTTATCGGTTCGGTTTATCGGTTAAACCGATTTTTGCACACCCCTACATGAAACTAAAGAATTCATTCAAATATGTTTTAAAACGTTTTTCTTGAGTAGAGAGTCTATCTGAAACAACATTTCTATTCAACACAAAAGTAGCTAGGAATAAGGTTTGAGTATCCTTTCTGACCCTACTTGTGAATATTTGTCATTGTTAGTGTCCAAACTAAATACATCATATGGAAGTTGGCAAGTGAAGACAGTTGGATGCGTGTAAACTGTAATCATGTAGCAACAATCATTTAGTACCTTGCCTAGGAAAACTTTTATCATGGGTGAGGCACAATTATTACTAGCTGTGTGAGGAATTTTTTTCATTGGCACTATAATGTGGCTTATGGGATCCATCACATCAAACACAACAGCTTATCCTCGTTATTCCCCAGAAAACGCCTAATTTAACAAGTCATCAGCTTCAGTTCAGTTAGGAACCACGTGACAAACACACGACTGGTTGTTAGGAAATTAGTTATAACTAAATTTTTGGATTCCTTTTTACTGTTATTTCCATTTGTTCTGTTATTCACATTTTTTTTCTCTGCAACTTTCAATCTCCTCCAACAAGACTAAACGAACTTGATAGACAAGAAGGAGGAAAGAACTATCAGATCAATGACCTCGCTCTGATACTATAAAACAAAAAATACGCAAAGAAAAGAAAGACTGCGCAGTAGCAGGGAAAATGGAATAGAGAGAATGTTATTCCCTTTGAACTTGTGGTCTCTGTATACAGAAAATAACTCCAACAACTAACTAAGACTCCTATCTAGATAAACTTCCTATAAAATAGGAACTGATTTATTTGACCAAGGAAACTAAACGCAGAAGTAAAGCAGTAAAAGAAAACACTGAAGATGCACTAATTTTTAACAATAGTACTAGTATCCACTTTCTTGACACAGTTGTACTAGTTGAACAATCGTGACATCTGTATATTAGCTTTAAAGATGACACTCAAAGTGCCTTCTGCATTTCAGCCTCCTACTAATCCTCATCTTGGAACTGCATGAACTGGAAGCCCTTCATTGATATGGAGTGTAAACATGGTTCTGTAGGTTACTACTTTCGTCTCATCGGATAATTTGAACCTGAAGAAATGAAGTAGAGCCATTGCTAAAATCTTCATTTGCTTGTAAGCAAAGTCTTTGCCTAGACATATTCGTGGACCAGCCTGTGAATCAAGAAAACAAACAACTTAGAGAAAAGATAATAGTGAAATTTTCGCTGGTTCTTTGGGATAAATGTTTAATAAATGCCCCTCTTTTTGTTTCTCTTGCAATTTATGGATCTTTTCAACCACAGTTTAAAGATCCCTTTTGAGAAAACTGAAATCTTATGAGAAAAAGTTGGACTGTGATCTAAAATTTTGTAAGTTATCGCAACCATTAGATGACAGTATGATATTTTGTGTGTAAGGTCGAGCAACTTATGAGCAAACATTAGACCCCATACTAACATTGTCCGAAGGGTAATTTCTCAAGGATTATGTTTGTACAACAGCTTAACTTCTTTTAGGTCTCTACTAAAATTTGTCATCTTTGAGAATAGTCACTTATTTTTTGCAATATGCTTCCCAACAAATGTAGAGCCTTTAAAATAACTTCCAATTCAGGTGTAACCAAGTATGAAGGTTTAATACATACATGAAATGCTATGAATTTGAATGGTGACTCTGGCTGGAAAATCCCATCTTTCAACCATCTTTCAGGTCGGAAATCTTCAGCATGATTCCCCCAAATATAAGGCATTCTTCCCATTGCATAGGAAATATAATTGACCTCGTCCCCCTTTCTGATGTGAAAGCCATCAGGAAGAACATCATCTGCATCTGCGCACCTGCCATCCTGAGTATTAACAAATAACATGTTGCATGTGTCAAATAGTCACTCGAGAGAGTTGAAATGATAGATTAATTTGGTTTTAATTTTGAGAAATTGCAGTTTCTTGGACAAAAATTGTACCACTAGGACTACAGGATATAGCCTCAAGGTTTCTGTCAATGCTGCATGAAGATAATGCATTTTCTCAAGGATTTCTTCTGTAATACTTGCCACAAAATCTTCCAAATGTTCCTTATCCTTCATGTTATTACCAATAGCTTCTGTTATTTCCTCAACAATCTTTACTTGGATCAAGGGGTTCTTGCAAAGCATGTAGAAGAACCATGAAAGAGAGTTAGCAGTACTGTCTTTGCCAGCAAGCATGAAATTCAGTATAATATCTCTGAGATACTGATCAGTCATTTTCTCTGGATCCTTCTTGCTCTCTACCAGAAACCTTGACAGTATATCCTCCTTATCAATCTTGCAGCACAGACAAAACATTCATAATGATGATAGAGTCAAAGAGATTCTGTACTTTAGAGGATGTAAATGCTTAGGCCTGGCATTCCTAACACACTAATAATCTCAAATTAAGACTTACAGAATCTTGTTTCACTTCTAGCTGTTTGCGCCTTGTTCTAATCAGTTCATCAACAAATTCGTGGATGAATTTGATGTTCTTTTTCAGGAGAGCTTCAGAGCCGATATTGAAGTATCTCTTAAGCTTCCAAAATGAATCGAGATAACGCCAATATATCAATTCATTGGAATCATCAATGGCCTTGATGAAATTGTTATCATCTCCTCCTGATCCATCCAGGCAGTTCAGATCAACTCCAAAGCCCACTTTGAATATTGAATCCAGGGAACATCTCATTAGCAGTTCCTACAAGTATTGTGGCACATATAGTTTCGTGATAACAACTGACTATTGAAATAATACTAATAGTATCAAAAACTATTAGTAAAAGAGTTGTTCAATGACTTTACTTGCATATCAAAAACTTGGTTGGAGATAGAGAACTGAAAAACTTTTCTGACCAATTTGGCTGCTCTTTTTCTAAAAACTGTGCAGCTAAAGTCTCTCAAGACCCTAGCTGAGAACTCCAGGCTTGCAAGCTTTCTCTGCTGCTTCCATTTCTCACCATCCTCTGCAAAAATCCCTTTTCCAAACAAATCCATTACTATCTCTTGGTTTCGCTTGCCTTTAGAATACTTGCCAAACTTCGTCTTAAGAATGTGCTCAACATTTCTTGAATCAGTGGTGCATATTATACTCTGGTCTGGAGCTAGAAGTCGGGAAGTAGGGAGTTTCTTGGCGACTTCTGTTTGATAATCATAGAGTCTTTTGAAGTAGAAGAGGTTATGAAACACAGTTCCTACCACTGGTGCATATTTGGGGTTTCTGATTTACTTGTCAGCATAGATCCTTAGTATTAAAACTAACAAGGAAGTGAAAGAAATGATACTGAGAGTTCCTACACAGGTGAAGATGGTATAGAGGACATCCATTTTTTTTTTCTAGAGTGGAGAGGTGACAACTATCTATCTATATACACACACAGGCAAAGACAAATCTGAAAGTTTGTTCAAATGCCTTTAGGATCTGAACAGATCCCTTGTCGAATACAGTATAAATACTCAGCCTTATAGTAATGAAAATCCTATAGCTACTAGAGAGGTGATGTGAGGCCAAAAATATCTATATTTAATCATTATTTGCTTCATATTTAGTTTTTTTATTGTCTTTTTGAGCATTTGATTTTATGAATTATTCTTATGTGGGTATTTTTATGTGTTGGATTTAAATGATGGGACGTTGAAGAAATTTGAAGAAGAAATGAATTAAAAACGAGAAATCATATAAGGAAATTAAGGTGAAAGAATTGTGATATAATATTAATATTTCTATATAAGTTGAAATTACAATTGAAATTGAAAAATGGGCGACATAGCTGCCATATGGAAACTTCTGAAGACCACAGCAACATGAAGGGCGCCGCTCACTTGATTTGGCGCAATGCTGCCCGCGTCGCGGCCAGATTGATCCGAATTTGATTTTTTTCGGTTCATTTTGGACTCAATTATTTTATTTATGATTTTTTCTTAAACTTATAATTATCCCATAAAAATAATTTTTACACAACTTTTAACTTTTGACCTACAAAGAGCTAGGAGCCAAAAACTTGTTGCGTTCGAACGAACACGCAAGTGTACGCGGTCGTACAAGTAATATAGGATTTTAAGTCCAGATATCGTACCCACAGAGACTTATCAATTAATTATTTACTAAATTAAACTAATGTTAAATCGAATCTGATCTTCGATTGGTTAATTGTCCATTAATTAACTTCTTTTTTATTTCTAGATCAGTTAATCATAAATCCATCTTTGGATTTTTTTTACACTTGAATAAATGATTAGAACTAGTTTAATTTAGCAAAATAGTTAATCAATAAATCGCTGTGAGTTGATATCTGAATTCTCAACAAACTTTAGGGGATGACATTTCATAGATGCACTTGTATCAAGAAAATTAATGAATAAAGAAAAGAAGATGTACCAATCACGTATTACCTACCGTAAGATTTATCTAGCCTGCAACTTCCTCTCCTGTTTTTACTTGTTTGTCCTCACCTCACCAATAGGCACCTTTAATCTCTATACTTTGCTGATTATTGTAATTAACCTGACTAACAAGAATACACATACACTAATCAAGAACCATGCATATTCATTAAAAATATGTCTCTGTTGTAGACTTTTCTCAAGAAATTGACAAGGAAGAAAGCTTCTTACCTGGCGCCTAGCAAACAGCAACACGTGAAGGCATAAGTTAACAAAAGGAAGTTGAGGTGGCAGCTTATGAAGAAGAAACAACTGAAATTAAATAGAAGACTCACCTGGACACTTGGCTAAACATGAAGATTGAATGGCGCCGTTCAATTTGGATTGGATTTTTACAAGTTCAAAATGGTCTGGTTAAAATCAACCGGCAATTAGTAACCCCATAGAAAATCACAGTCAATTCAAATTATTACTTAATATAATTACGAACAAATCAATAATCCTAGATTAACTTCATCTCATTAATTACGTGAAAATATACTCTTCATTTGGTTAATTGTTCATTAGTTAGATTATTTTGCTTTTTAATTTAGTTAATTCATAATATAATTTGAATTTTTTTCACCTGAATAAATAATTAGCATTAGTTTAATTTGGTAAATAGTTAATCGACAAGTCCCTGTAAGTACGATATCTGGACTTAAAATTCTATATTATTTATACGATCGCGTATACTTACGTGTGCGTTTGGACGCAATAGATTTTTGACGCCGTTATTGGGGACTTAGAAATTAACCGTTTATCTAGATTAGACTTTTTCTTTTTATCTATTTAAGTTTTTTTGTATATATTTTATTTTTGTATAGATACTTTTTCTTTGTGCGTTACATTTTACTATTTTTTTTTACATGACATATTGAAACGAGGATGAGTCGAATATTGAAAAAATTATTTAAATTTTTCTATCTTACTGAATAAGTTGTGTGATCCTTTTAAATTTTATGATTGAGATTCTTATAAATGATGTAATGGTCAATGAAAAGATTGTTCAAGTGTTATAACCTTTTCCCAAGCCCTTATTATGATGATTTTAAATAATGCTTGTGCTTACTGATCCTTACAGGAAATTATTGGAGGAATACATCAACAATTTCATTTCCTTTCTTCTTTCTACTACACACTTATATTTACCTCATAAGGTAAAAACTGATGAGCTTTTGGGCTTCCAAATTAAAGGAAATTAATGTCTATTCCATTATAAGTGACCTTTGAAGAAGTCGAATTAACTAGCCACAAATAGTGTTCAACTATTTCATCAAATAATCAAACATAACTCAATGATGGAAAACCAATTGATTAAAACAATTTTAAAATAACAACAATCTTGAAAGAATCACAGCCCTAGAACAAGAAGTTTAGCTCCACACAGACAGAGGAAATACTACAAATCATCTAAAGAGAAACGCAAATAATACAAAGAAGAAAAGATAAAAACCAATTTACTCCGGCCTCTACGTAGCCTCCTAGCTCTGTAAAAAAATGTGTTTAGGTATATTTATAGTATGGAAAAGTGTGGGCTGAAATGGGCAATTGAAATCCAGAAACAGGATTGCATCGCGCCACCAACACTGCTGCCAGGTACATATTTTCTCACTCTGTCAACTTCTTGTATGTCTTCACTTGCTTCCATTTGTGCTCTTCACCCAATTCAATTGCATATTTGCTAATTAAGTGCATATATATTGATATAATATTATATTGTATTCCATTCATTCATTCCAAACAATTGCTTTCTGTCTATGAAGCTAGAGAAAAGAATTGAAATTCTACTACCACTCTCCCCTGAGGTGTGGTCAGGGAAGCGGCACAGGGGCGGATCTACGGTAGCGGGTGGGGTTCCCGGGAACCCCATCCGCTACCGTAAATTCTATAATCATGTGAAAAAATATATTAAGAATACAAGTATTTGCAGATGGTAACCCATAACCAAATGAATAGTTGGTTCAATGGGAGAAGAGGGACTCTTGAAAATTCTTTGGCTGCTTGACGTGGGTTCGAACCCCATTGGAGGTATTTTTTTTTAACTAATTTATTTTATTGGGAACCCATTAAATTTTTTGAAAAAATCGGGAGTCACATATATAGGCACGACAAAATGAAAAAGGGAGGTTTTGCAATAGTTATATTTTAAGAGGCCTTGTTTTCTGTTGGATGACAATCTTTTACGCATTCTTTGTTTTATTATTACTTATTACTCTATTCGTCACAATTTATATGATACCTTCTGACTTGGCACAAAATTTAAGATTTTTTTTTTTTTGAGACAAGGTGTAACTTTTAGGTAATCTCTTTTGTGTCTCTAGTTCTCTTCAATGGCTGTTACTTCCTTTGGTAAAGGAAAAGTCTCTGATGCTGATGTTAGGGTTCCCAGTGAGTTAGGCAACTGCTAAGCTATCAAAATGTCAAAGTTCCAATTTTTCTAGGCCATTTTTCTACAACGTGTTTTATAGCCAGTTTGACCAAAAGTAAAAGTGTTTGGGAAGCTAAAAGAGTATTTTTGATTTAGTAATACTCCATCTGTTCAACTTTACTTGTCCACTATTGACTTGACACACTTTTTAAAAAACTATAAATAGAAGGAAAATTTTACCATATCACCCTTTAAATATAATAAGTACAATGTCTTAAAAAATGCATTGGGAAAATGACTATAGTTAATAATAAGGATAAATTAGGAATTAAATATTAAATTATCTCTTGAATTTATAAATTGAACAAGTAAAAGTGAATACTTATTTTTAGTACAATAGACAAGTAAAATTGATATTATTTTAAGGACAACAAATTTATCCACGCTTCTCTGAAATCGTTTTCCTGTCTCTTTTTCTAAACTTCTTGTCACAAAGTTGTAGTTGAACTTATATTTCAACAACTTACCCACTGTAATGTGGGGTCCATCCCCATATCCCTATGCTTTAAGGGGAAAAAATGTTCATATTTGCTGCATATGGCAGCAATCAAATCTCACAATATTTTTCCCTTTGTCAAAGTTTTGCAGGAAATACTTTGAGCCACTTTGTTGACTTAGCTACCGGTCAATTAATACAAGGTGGAAAAATAAGCAGATTTCGTTCCTATAAATAGGAACTTCTCCATCAGTTTATCACATACCATACAGAGAAAAAAACATAAAGAGAGCAGTGAGGTTTTCATAGACTAAAAGAAAATAGTTTGTGAAGAAAAAATTAGAGTGAGCGATATTTTAATAAGGAGAGTAGTCAAAAGAGGGTTATTTCTTTTGAATGTGTAGTAGCCATTTTGAGTATTGTACTCGTGCTACTAGTTGTAAAATTCCTTACTATAGTGATATCATTTGCTCCTCTTGGCCCGTGATTTTTCCCTTATTCAAAAAGGGTTTTCACGTAAAATTCTTGGTGTCATTATTTTTCCATTTTATTCCCATTATTCCGCGTGAATATTCTTGTTGTTATTCCGCGTTTTCCCAATAACCTGGTATCAAAGCCTTGGTTTGCGCTATTTGTATTTTTCGGTTTACGATGAAAGCTAACACAAGTAGAATGGTTACTTTGAATGGTGTAAATTATGCCATTTGGAAGGGAAAAATGAAAGATCTGCTCTATGTCAAGAATTTTCATCAGCTAGTCTTTGCTACTATAAAGCCTGATAATAAAATCGATGAAGAGTGAAATCTGCTGCACATACAGGTTTGCGGGTTTATTTGGCAGTGGGTTGGCGATAATGTGTTGAACCATATTTCTGGGGAGACACATGCTCGGACCCTATGGGAGCATCTTGAAAGTTTGTATGCTCGAAAGACTGAAAACAATAAAATATTCTTGATAAAACAAATGTTAAGTTTGAAATCCATGATGGTTCTCCGGTGACAGATCATTTGAATAATTTTCAGGGGATCATGAACCGGTTATTTGCTATGGGCATTAAATTTGCTGAAGAAATTCAAGGCTTGCTTTTGCTTGGTTCCCTATCAGACTCTTGGGAAACATTTAGAACTTCATTGTCGAATTCTGCTTCGGATGGTGTAATCAATATGGATTTCGCCAAGAGCAGCATTCTTAATGAAGAGATGAGACGAAAGTCTCAAGGTTCTTCTTCGTCAGATGTCCTCGTGACTGGCCCTAGGGGGAGAAGCAAGAATCGTGGTTCTCAAAATAGAGAACATAATAGAAGAAAATCAAGAGGAAGACTTAAAGATATTGAGTGCTATCATTGTGGGATAAAAGGGCACACAAAGAAGTTTTGCCGAAAGCGGAAGAAGGAGAACAAAAACAAAGAGGTAAAGAAAGAAGATGGCAATGAAAATTGCATAGCCGTCGTCACCACCGAAGATCTTGTTACTGTCCTTGATGCCAATCTGATAAATATTGCTTGTGATGAGTCAAGCTGGGTTGTGGACACTGGTGCCGCATCTCACGTGACATCAAGGAAGGATTTTTTCTCATCCTATACTCCAGGTGACTTTGGAACTTTGAGTATGGGTAATGAGACTGTATCTAAGGTGGTTGGTATTGGTGCAATTTGTTTGGAAACTAGTGTTGGAACTAAACTAGTTCTAAACAATGTAAAGCATGCACTTGACGTTCGTTTACACTTGATTTCTGTTGGTGTTCTGGATGATGAAGGATATATTAGTACCAATGGTGGTGGAAAATGGAAACTCATTAAGGGTTCCCTGATTGTGGCTCGCGGTGACAAGCGTCGTGGTATATACTGGATTACGGCTTCTACTTGTGCTGATATGGCGAATGCAGTTTAGAGCGATAACTCTTCAACGTTATGGCATAAGAGGCTTAGCCATATTAGTGAGAAAGGACTAAATGTTCTGGCCAAGAAGAAATTGTTGTCAGATTTCGAAAGTGCTAAATTAGAAAAGTGTGAGCACTACTTGGCTGGAAAACAAAATAGAGTTTCTTTCAAGTCTCATCCTCCTTCAAGAAAGGCAGAGTTGCTTGAGCTGGTGCATTCAGATTTATGTGGTCCAATGAAAACATAGACTTTGGGTGGTGCACTTTACTTTGTCACTTTTATTGACAATTGCTCACGTAAACTTTGGGTCTATGTCTTGAAGACTAAAGACCAAGTGTTGGGTGTCTTTAAGCAATTTCAAGCTTCGGTTGAAAGAGAAGCAGGGAAGAAGCCGAAATGTATTCGTACTGATAACGGTGGTGAATATTGTGGACCGTTTGGCGAATACTGTAAGCAGCAGGGTATCAGACACCAAAAGACTTTCCTTAGACTCCTCAGCTGAATAGTTTGGTAGAGAGGATGAACAGGACCTTGATGGAAAGAGTTAGATGTTTGCTTTCTGAAGCAAAGTTGTCGAACTCCTTTTGGGGTGAGGCTTTATTGACCGCTGCATATGTTATTAACCTATCACCTGCTGTTGCTTTGCAAAGTGATGTACCAAATAAAGTTTGGTATGACAAGGATGTTTCTTATGACCACTTAAAAGTATTTGGTTGCAAAGTTTTTGTACACGTGCCTAAAGATGAGAGGTCAAAGTTAGATGCCAAGACAAGACAATGCATCTTCATTGGATATGGCCTTGATGAGTTTGGTTACAGGCTATATGATCCAGTTGAGAAGAAGCTTGTAAGAAGCCGTGATATTGTCTTTATGGAAAATCAGACCATTGAAGATATTGATAAAGCAGAGAAGCTAGAATCTTCAAGTTATGATGGTGTAGTTAATCTTGATCCAGTTCCTCATACAAGTGTGCATGATATTGGTGGGCTTGATAATCATGGTGATGCCCAGAATCATGTTCCGAATCAACATGTTGATGTTGATAATGACAATGATGTTGTTGATAATGCTCCTGCTCATGAAGTTATGGACAAATCAAATAATTCACTTAGGAGATCTACAAGACAACGTGTTCCCTCTTCTCGTTATTCACCTAATGAGTATGTGTTACTCACTGACGGGAGAGAACCTGAATGTTATGAGGAGGCCATGGAAGATGAGCATAAGGATCAATGGATTGAAGCCATGCAAGATGAGATGAAATCTCTGCATGAGAATCACACTTATGAGCTGGTGAAATTTCCCAAGGGCATGAGAGCTTTGAAGAACAAGTGGGTTTTCAAAGTTAAAGTTGAAGAACACAGCTTGAAGCCCAGGTACAAAGCTAGATTGGTTGTTAAGGGATTTGATCAAAGGAAGGGCATTGACTTTGACGAAATATTTTCTCCTGTTGTGAAAATGTCCTCCATTCGCACAGTTCTTGGTTTGGCTGCTAGTCTTGATTTAGAGATTGAGCAGATGGATGTGAAGACGGCTTTTCTTCACGGTGACCTAGAAGAAGAAATTTATATGGAACAACCCGAGAGCTTCAAGGTAAAAGGTAAAAAAAAAATTGTGTGCAAACTTAAAAAGAGTCTTTATGGCTTAAAACAAGCTCCTAGACAGTGGTACAAGAAGTTTGAATCTGTTATGGGGGAGCAAGGCTACAAAAAGACTTCTTCAGATCATTGTGTGTTTGCACAAAGATTTTCTGGCGATGATTTTATCATCCTCTTGCTATATGTGGATAATATGTTGATTGTGGGCAAGAATACTTCCAGGATAGACGAGTTGAAGAAACAGTTGTGTAAGTCTTTTGCTATTAAAGACTTGGGTGATGCTAAGCATATTTTGGGCATGAGAATCACTCGTCTCAGGGATATAAGAAAGCTTTACTTGTCACAGGAGTTGTACATTGAACGTGTACTGGAGCGCTTCAATATGAAGAGTGTTAAGCTTGTTAGCACACCTCTTGCTGGTCATATGAAGTTGAGCAAGAAGATGTGTCCTACAACTATGGAGGAGAAATAGAGCATATCCAGAGTCCCATATTCCTCCGTCGTCGGAAGTTTAATGTATGCAATGGTATGCACCAGACCTGATATTGCTCATGCAGTTGGTGTTGTTAGCAGATTTCTTGAAAATCCGGGAAAAGAGCATTGGGAAGCTGTGAAATGGATACTCAGGTATCTAAGAGAAAGCTCAGATGAATGTTTGTGTTTTGGAGGATCAAATCCAATTTTGAAGGGCTATACAGATGCCGATATGACAGGTGACCCTGATAACCGAAAATCCACTACTGGATATTTATTCACTTTTTCAGGGGAGCTATATCATGGCAGTCGAAGTTACAGAAGTGTGTCGCACTGTCTACAACTGAAGCGGAGTACATTGCAGCTACTGAAGCTGGCAAGGAGATGATATGGCTCAAACAATTCCTTCAAGAACTTGAGTTGCAACAAATGGAATACGTTGTCTATTGTGACAGTCAAAGTACAATAGACTTGATCAAGAACTCCATGTACCATGCAAGAACAAAACACATAGATGTAAGATATCATTGGATTCGTGAACAAGTGGAGAGTGAATCGTTTCACGTCAAAAAGATTCACACAAGTGAAAATCCTGCGGATATGCTTACTAAGGCGATACCAAGAGACAAGTTCGACCTGTGCAGAGAACTTGTTGGCATAAGCTCTCTCTAAGAAGATGGAGATACCTCCTTCAGGTGCATGGGACTGGAGGGGGTAGCCCTATGCTTTAAGGGGGGAAAATGTCCATATTTGCTGCATATGGCAGCATTCAAATCTCACAATATCTTTCTCTTTGTCAAAGTTTTGCAGAAAATACTTTGAGCAACCTTTGTTGACTTGGCTACCGACCAATTAATACAAGGTGGAAAAATGAGCAGATTTCGTTCCTATAAATAGGAACTTCTCCATTAGTTTATCACACACCACACAGAGAGAAAAACATAAAGAGAGCAGTGAGGTTTTCATAGACTAAAAGAAAATAGTCTGTGAAGGAAAAATTAGAGTGAGCGATATTTTAGTAAGGTGAGTAGTCAAAAGAGGGTTATTTCTTTTGAGTGTGTAGTAGCCATTTTGAGTATTGTACTCGTGCTACTAGTTGTAAAATTCCTTACTATAGTGATATCATTTGCTTCTCTTGGCCCGTGATTTTTCCCTTATTCAAAAAGGGTTTCCACATAAAATTCTTGGTGTCATTATTTTTCCATTTTATTCCCATTATTCCGCTGTGAATATTCTTGTTGTTATTCCGCATTTTCCCAACATGTAATATATCCCACAAAGTGGGGGTCTGGGGAGGGTAGAGTGTACGCAGACCTTACCTCTATCCTCTGCTCAAGAAGTTGAACTTATATTTCAAACATCAAAAATGGAAAATCATGACTTCTGTATAAGACGACTGTGTCAACTTAATATTTTGGAAATATCCGCCACAAAGAAGAGCTTATGGGATATTAGCTTTAAAGATGACATTCAAAGTGCCCTCAGCATTTCAGCCTCCTTTATTAGCTTTAGTGAACATGGTTCTATAAGTTACTTCTTTCCTGTCATATATAGGGCCTAAAAAATCTCTAACTCCTTTATACTAAAGAAAACTGTTATAACTTCTTTTAGGTCTCTACTAAAACTTGGCATCTTTGAGCATAATTTCTGCACTATGCTTCCCAACAACTACAGAGCCTCAGTAATAACCTATAACAAATCAGGAGTCAAAAGTATGAAAGTTAAATACATACATGAAATGCTATTTATGAATTTGAATGCTAACTCTGGCTGGAAAATCCCATCTTTCAGGTCGGATATCTTTGGCATCATTTCCTCAAATATTAGGCATTCTCCCCCATTGTATAGGACATATAATTGACACCATACCTCTTTCCGATGTGAAAGTCATCAGGAAATATATCATCTGCATCTGCGCACTTGCCATCCCCTGAATATAAACAAACAACATGTTATATGTGTCAAATAGTCACACAAGAGAGTAGAAATGATTTTTAGTAATTTGCTTTCAATTTCGAAAAATTGAAGTTTTTGGAAAAAAAATGTACCACTGGGACTGCAGGGTATCGCCTCAAGGTTTCTGTCAATGCCACATGAAGATATATAATGCATTTTCTCAATGACAAATTCCGAATAATACTTGCCACAAAATCTTCCACATTTTTTGAAGTTTGCTAGCACTAATGTCATTTTACAAATGCAAGGGGGTATATTTTATATACGAATTCACTTTAGTATCACTTAGTTTAGCATCCTGCATCCGCATGTCTTCATTGTTATCCCCTCCTTTGAAGTTGTCTATGTTTATTGTTAATTTTTGTTCTAAACTTGTTCCTCTTTCCAAATCCAAACATATGTAGCATTTCTTCTGAAGATTACTATGAACAGTTCCACTCACCAGATTTTTCATAGAACTACTGTTTAGTTTACTTCTAAACGAACCTTTTCAGATGCCTGTTGATTACTCTTGAACAGTAAACAGCGATGAGATAAGTTAAAGTCCATGCAACTTCTATCTGTGTTTCAGTCTTTGAAGGGGGCACAGTGGTTATAATTCCACTAAAAATCGCAAACTAACATATCATGGAAACGTGGTAGGAAAGTATAACAAGGGAAATTAATGTGAATGTGTAACATTGACACCTTCCTTATATGTTAGACCTAATTTTCATCGTCTGGACAATGTTATTTCATAGGCTAATTATGGATACTGATGTCGGACAAAGCATTCAGGATGAAGAGAACTAACACTGTCAATCTTTAGTTTACATAACTTAGTAAGTACATCTAACATATATATATATATATATATAATTATATATATATATATATATAATATATATATATATATATATATTTATGGATCTCTTTAATGGCCCTATCTGTGAAAGACACGAACATGCAGTCCCCCATTGATGTGAAGATTAATCATTGTCCTGTAGTTGACAGTCTTCTTGTCATCACTCAACTTGATAATCATATTTTATCCTTTATCCTACCCTGTTATAGTAGCTCTACCACGTACACTATTTTTCTTCTAGGTTTATCCTTTAAATTGTTGATTTGTGTGACATTATGTAACGACAGAAAACACTACAATATGTCCAAACGCTGCATTCATTAAAACAATACAACACAACACAATACAATATGATACATCATGAAACAATATGTAAAAACCTCCAAACAGAGAAAATCTTGGCTCCGCCACTGATGTCGGTATATATATTTTTTATAAGAGAAAGGAATAGGGAAATTGTTATCAGCAACTTCTATCTGTGTTCCGCTCATTGAAGCTGGAGAGAAGACCTGAAATTCTACTACCACTTTCTCCTGAGGTAGTAATGGTTATTCCACTGAAAATCACAAACATACATGGCATGAAGACATAGGGGAGGAAGGTATAACAAGGAAAATGTGCATGTGTAACCATGACACATTCCATAGATAGCAAACCTCATTTCCATCGTCTGGTCCATGTTACTTAATAGGCTTATTTTGGATACTGATGTCATGAAAACATTTGAGGCAGAATTGGACTGATATTAATATATACTCTTTCTAGTGGCTCTATCTATGAAAGACATCAACATGCAGTCCCCCGTCGATCTGAAGATTAAGCATTGTCTTATAGTGGACAGTTTTCTTGTCATCATTCAACTTGAAAACAAAGTAACGTAACAACACAGCCGAGAATATCTTCATCTGCCTATAAGCAAACTCCTTCCCCAAGCAGATCCTCGGTCCTGCCTGTTTTATCAACAAAAGAATGTGCTTAGCCAGTTAATGTGACAGTATATAGGCACTAGGCAAATTAAGTATGCACACGCATTCAAGGCTTTAACAATTGAGAATTAAAGCTAATAACGAGCTTTGACAAACCTGGAAAGCTGTAAATTTGAAGGGGTTATCTGGCCTGAAGAAACCATCCCGATCAAGCCATCTCTCTGGTTTATACTCTTCTGCATCATCACCCCATATAAATTTCATTCTTCCCATTGCATATGGTAGGTAAGACACCATGTCCCCTTTGTTCACATTGAATCCATCTGGTAAGGTGTCATCCGAAAAGCATATTTTTGGATCCTGCAGTAAGAGAAGTAATAATGACAACATAAAGCATACACCTACTTAGCCGCTGCTGTATAATAAAAGTAGTTCTTTATTACCACTGGAACTGCAGGATAGATCCTAAGAGTCTCGGTCAATGCTGCATGAAGATAATGCATTTTTTCTAATGCTTCTTCACTCACATTGGCAGCAAAATTCGTTATGTCTGTTGCATTTTCTTTCTCAGTTACTGCTTCTTTAATCTCTTGTGCTATTTTTTCCTGTACATGAGGGTACTTGCAAAGCACATATATGAACCAAGAAAGGGTGGTTGCTGTTGTATCTTTGCCTGCTATTATGAAGTTCAATATTATATCACGCAAATACTTTGGATCTGTACCAGCTATTTGCAGAAACCTAGACAAAATGTCTTCTTTATTCCGCTGCAACTGGCAAAAGATCATTATGTATAAGCATCTATCTGCATTAATAAAAGTAGTAGCTATAAGGCGATTCACTTACAGATAAATCAGCTTCTGGTTTACTCATCTGCTCAGTTTTTCTCTGGATCAACTTATAAACAAACACATCAACTGTTCTTATATTTTCCTTTAACTTGGCTTCTGATCCTATATTGAGAGATCTTTTAATCTTCCATAAGATATCAACATATCTCCAAAGTGTCATTGCACTTGCATTGTCAAATGCATCGATAAATTTTTTGCCTTCTTCATTTGAACCGCACATGCTGTCTAGCTCAACTCCGAAGGCAACTCTGAATATAGAATCTAGAGTTGCTTTCATGAACAGATCCTACATCGATAAAACTAGGATTACTCATCTGGTAAGAATAAACTAGGCACCGTTCTGTGAAGTCGATTCGTGGACTTACTTGAATGTCTACTATCTTGATGGATTTGACAGCTTCAGACAATATATGGGCAAACTTTGCTGCATTTTTTCTGAATACCACACTGCTAAAATCCCTCGAGACCCTCGAGGAGAACTCGTGGCTCGACAACTTCCTCTGCTCCCGCCACTTATCACCATCAACTGTGAAAATCCCATCCCCTAACAGGTCCTTTTGGATGTTGTAACTATACCATCCCTGCAGATTATTCGAAAAACTCAAGGTTGGCAATCCGAAAATCAATATGCCATTTTTTTTACATCTTTTGGGAGATCCATATAGCCGGCTGCAACTTATTTAATTTGGGAGTTTTGGCACGGTAATTTGTTGATAGACTGACAGATTCAGGAATTCAGTCAGATGCTGAAATAATATTCACTTGGGCCTAAGTGAGTGTTGACCGGGAGCCCTAACAGCGACGGGCTTGATACTGATACCATGTAAACATATTTCACTTGGTCTAACTCAACCGCAAATGCTAGCTCACGACGGCAGTATTGTCCAAATCCATATAACTAGAAAACCAGTTCATTCCACAACCAATATGAGACTCTAAACCACTCTAACAAATGTAAAAAATAGAAAATAATGGGGGGTTTCAGAATCAATCAAATTACAACATACAAATACATTATTGAGGATGTCAAGAAATGGTGTACCTTGCCATAGTTGTCAAAGTTTGTTTTGAGAATGTATTCGATGTTAGCAGGGTCAGAAGTATAAATCTCATTCCTGAAAGGGCTAATCAATCTGTAAGTCCTGTGTTTACCAGCAAGATCAGTCATGTAATGGTGCAACCTGTGGAAGTTGAGTAGCTGGTTGAAAATGGTGCCACCAATTGGATGGTATCTCTTTTTACCATGTAGTTTTTTTGACAGAAGATGAAGTATGAACACACAAAAGACAAGTGAGAGAATGGTGGCTGTTATGGAGAAAATGGAGCCCTGAAAATTATCCATGGAAACCACTAACCTGTCCTTGTGATTATTTATCTTATAATGTATCACTAATATACATCACGGGAGTAGAAGGTGGTTCATCTAATCCTTAGATAATTAATCCATTGGGGACCATGTCATAAAAAATTAAGAACCAAAGACTAAAGGTGTGTGTTAGGAGGAAAACATCTTTCAGAAAATGTTTTTAAATTTTCCAACTTTGTTTTGTCAAATTTTTTGAAAAAATCGGGAGTCACATAGATAGACACGATATAATGAAAAAGGGAGGTTTTGCAATAGTTATATTTTAAGAGGCCTTGTTCTCGTCACAAAGCATGTGTTTGGTACAAAGGAAAATGTTTTTTACGGAAAATAAGTTGATTTCTTGCTTATTTTCTCATGTTTGGTTGGTGATTGAAAAACGTTTTACGAAAAATATTTTCTAGTGTTTGGTTAATGAGTGCAAAACATTTTCCAGATTTTTTTTTTAGTGTTTGGCTAGAGTAGAAAATATCTTTTAAGGGGTAGGTTGGGACAATGAAGGTGGGATGGGGATGGATGGGGTAGGGTAGTGGGTGGAGGTGGAGGGGTTGTGGTAAGGTGGGGTAGGGTAGGGTACTAGAAAAATATTGATGAGATAAGTTTAAGTCCATGCAACTTCTATCCATCTTTCAGTCTTTGAAGCGAGAACAGTGGTTATTCCACTGAAAATCCAAAACTAACATGGCATGGAAACATGGGGTAGGAAAGTAAAACAAGGAAAATTAATGTGAATGTGTAACATTAACTGACACCTTCCTTAGATTTTAGACCTATTTTTCATCATCTGGACAATGTTATTTCATAGGCTAATTATGGATAATGATGTCATACAAAGCATTCAGGATGAAGAGCACTAACTCTGTCATATTTCCTATCTTTAGTTTACAGACCTTAGCAAGTACATCTAACATATACATATATTTATGGATCTCTTTGATGTCCCTATCTGTGAAAAACACGAACATGCAGTCCCCCATCGATGTGAAGATTAATCATTGTCCTGTAGTTGACAATCTTCTTGTCATCACTCAACTTAAAAACAAAGTAACTTAACAACACAGCAGAGAATATTTTCATCTGCCTATAAGCAAACTCCTTCCCCAAGCAGATCCTCGGCCCTGCCTGTTTTATCAACAAAAGAATGTGCTTAGCTAGTTAATGTTACAGTATATAGGCACTAGGCAAATGATAAATCTATATATATATCTATATAATTGAAGAACATGGACCCGGTGATGTGACATGTTTAAAAAAATAATCAACATTTGTATTTATTTATTTTCTTAGAGTTTTGCAATTTACCCTCTTATTTAAGTAATTTAAATAAATAAAATAAAAACACCAAAAGTCACGACAACAGAAAAACCCAAAAGACACAACTATTACAAATAGCACAGAGAGTGAGATTTCTGACTTTTAACGGTCACTAACGAAACAAAAATGATGTATGTACACCAAATAGATGCACAAAATTCATAATTTAGTTTCATATTGCATAAGAACTTTAATTTGGCGCAGTAATGAATTCTTTGGGAAAATCATGGAGAGCCAAGAGATCATCCCGTACAGTTTGGCATTCCTTGATGTTAGCCGATGGGAAGTACCAGTGGTGACATTAGCCTTTTTCTACAATTTCGATAACAGATATTGAGAGGGTGAGCGAGAACTTGGTCTTCGGATTTTCCTCTTTCGGCTACTTTGCGTCCTTTTCAATTTGGTTGGTAAATTTTAGAAACTCTTTTTATATTTGTTTTTTCCTTTCTTGCAAAGTTGCTATGCAAATATTATTAAGTGTAATTAATTAGTAATGTTGTGTTGGTTCCTTTCATATTCCTAATAGTTTGTTCTTACATACCTATAATCCAGTTTAGATATGAAACTCGGAAAATGGGATATTTAGGTAGTTTCTTTAATTTCTTTTGCGAGTGAGTGTCTATCCACCTTATTTCCATCGGCGTTGCATCCCTAATTTTGTGTCTCATTCATCTTCCTCTTTTTTTTTTTTTGCCCCCATTGTACTTAAGATCTTGGAACATGGCTACCAGCTTAATTAAGGATGATGATGACCCTTTCCCTGAAGATTTAGCGATAGAGATTCTACAAAGGTTGCCTGTGGCGGCGTTGTTGCGGTTCAAATGCATCAGCAAGAACTGGTACACTCTTATCAGTAGCCCTACCTTTATAGATAAACACTTCAATTATTATAGAAAGAACAACAAACGCCCCAAAATCCTTATTTGTGATGCACCCAATAATTCAATTCCCAACATCGCCTTAATTTCGGATTCGGATAAAGGAACCCCTTTAATTGAAAAATCTGATCATCTCTCGGGCTTTGCTGCTGATAAATGTATGGTAGGTCCTGTGGATGGCTTGTTTTTGTTTCTTAAAGGAAATTCAAATGGTGTATATGACCCTAGTTTGGGACTGTGGAATCCTGCAACCAGGGCGGTAACCGCCCTCCCTCCAGCCCAATTCAAGCTTAGCTTCAACCATTTTTCGACGAAATGGGTGGCTTTTTTGGCTTCGGATTAGACCCTTTTACAAGTAACTACAAGGTGATTTGGGTTCGCCAGTTCTGGGATGAAAACTGTGATAATTCGTTCCATCGAGCATATGCAGCCGTTTATTCTTGTTCTACTGACTCTTGGAGAATCCTTAAACATAAACATCACAAACTTCTCGCCACCATGGATGACGCATGTAGTATTGCCAATACGCCTGGTTACCTCAATGGAACTTATTACGGAATGCGCAGGGCGGAAGATTACTGTTGCCTTATTTCATTTGACTTTCGCAATGAGGGGTTCGGTGAGATTAGACGGCCAGATGTTCCAACTATTAATTGTCAGAGCATGATATTCCGTGATGGATCCATGTGGGTTATGATCCAACCTGGTGTTTGGAACAAACTTCTTATCTTTGAATGCCTTTCACTTACTAAGCCTATGTTTTGCGGCTTCTGGATTCTACCACTGTCATTTTCCTTACTGATAGTTCTGGGCTGATCTCCTACGATATTAAGACCCAGGAGACACGGCATCTTGGATTTCGACATCAGGGCGAGATATATCGTTGTAGGGTTTATAATAATAAGGAGAGGTTAGTAACAATAAGTGAGGAAACAGAGAGCTAGACGACCATTGGAGCTTAGCTGACATACTTGCCTCTTCCGTAAACAACTGAAATATGTTAATGTTTGCAGCCAAGATATGGCTTATTTAAGGTCAATTTCTTAAGAACTTTTCTTTACACAATTGCAGCATCTATTGTTTGAGTGTTGCAATGTTGACGACTTGCTATATAGAAACTGGTTATTTTCTAAGTCTGATTTCTTCATGGCTTCAGTGTTTTGTTTCAAATGGGACTGTGTTAATATCCAATACAAAGCACTATTGAATTGGCTAGTTGATAATAAAAGCTAATAACGAGCTTTGACCAACCTGGAAAGCTGTAAATTTGAAGGGGTTCTCTGGCCTGAAGAAACCATCTCCATCAAGCCATCTCTCTGGTTTATATTCTTCTGCATCATCACCCCATATAAATTTCATTCTTCCCATTGCATATGGTTGATAAGACACTGTGTCCCCTATGTTCACACTGAATCCATCTGGTAAGGTGTCATCCGAAAAGCATATTTTTGGATCCTGCAGTAAGAAGAAAAACAAGAATAACAACTTAGAACATGAATCTACTTGGCCGCAGCTGTATGATAAAAGAAGTTCTTTATTACCACTGGAACTGCAGGATGAAGCCTAAGAGTCTCTGTCAGTGCTGCATGAAGATATTGCATCTTTTCAAGTGCTTCTTCACTCACATTAGCAGCAAAATCCGTTATGTCTGTTGCCTTTTCTTTCTCAGTTGCTGCTTCTTTAATCTCTTGTGCTATTTTTTCCTGCACATGAGGGTACTTGCAAAGCACATATATGAACCAAGAGAGGGTGGTTGCTGTTGTATCTTTGCCTGCTATTACGAAGTTCAATATTATATCACGCAAATACTTTGGATCTGTACCAGTTATTTGCAGAAACCTTGACAAAATGTCTTCTTTCTTCCACTGCAACTGGCAAATGATTATAATGTCTAAGCATCTATCTGCATTAATAAAAGTAGTATCTATAAGGCTATTAACTTACAGATAAATCAGCTTCTGGTTTACTCATCTTCTCAGTTTTTCTGTGGATCAGCTTATAAACAAACGCATCAACAGTTCTTATATTGTCTCTTAACTTGGCTTCTGATCCGATACTGAGAACTTTTTTTATCTTCCATAAGATATCAACATATCTCCAAGCTGTTATTGCACTTGCATTGTCAAATGCATCGCTAAATTTTTTGCTCTCTGCATTTGAACCACACATGCTGTCTAGCTCAACTCCGAAGGCAACTCTGAATATAGAATCTAGAGTTGCTTTCATGAATAGATCCTGCATTTGTGAAACTATATGTATACTTGTCTGGTGAAAACCAAAAAGGGTTGTTCAATTAAGTCGATTCATGGAAACTTACTTGAATGTCAACTGTCTTGTTGGAATTGGCAGCTTCAGACAATATGTGAGCTAGCTTTGCCACATTTTTTCTGAAGACCACACTGCTGAAATCCCTCAAAACCCTCGTGGAGAACTCGTGGCTCGACAACTTCCTCTGCCCCCGCCACTTATCCCCATCAACTGTGAAAATCCCATCTCCTAACAGGTCCTTTAGAATGGTGTAATTATACCAACCCTGCAGATTATTTTAAAAAACTCAAGTGGGAATCCGAGAATCATTCTGCCATTTTGTCACACCAATTGGGAGATTCGTATAGCCGGCTGCTACTTATTTGAAAATTGAGACAGATCCAGGGATTCATTTAGATACTGGAAATAAGATTTAATTCACCCCCACCCCCACTCTAAACCGACCCTAATAAAAAAAAGAGCAAAGAGCCTCAATTAACTACAACTAGATACTTTGACCATACAACCAGAAGAACGTCACTAGTTTCCAATTTTCCCAACTCCAAATACTTTGAATTTACCCAAGATTTGGTACTACTATAACATCTATTTTCCAAAATATGCAGATTTTATAAAATTCTCTTTTGATCAAACAGTAACTGTAGCCCTACTGTATATATATATCTGTCCACAACTTGAAATAAGAAACTTTGAATGGTGTACCTTGCCATAGTTGTCAAAGTTTGTTTTGAGAATGTATTCGACGTTAGCAGGGTCAGAAGTATAAATCTCATTCCTGAAAGGGCTAATCAATCTGTAAGTCTTGTACTTTCCAGCAAGATCAGTCATGTAATGGTGCAACCTGTGGAAGTTGATGACCTGATTGAAAATGGTGCCACCTATTGGATGGTATCTCTTTTTGCCTTTTAGTTTTTGGGTCAGAAGATGAACTATGAACCCACAAAAGAGAAGTACTGAGAGAATGGTGGCTGTTATGGAGATAATGGAGCTATGTAGAATATCCATGGAAACCACTGCCGTATCCTTGTGCATATTTGGCTTATAATGTATCACTAAGCTACCTTCTTTTGACTTAATTCATCTTCAAAATTATCTTTTGGTTTTTACAATTTTCTGTGCATCAGCAATTTAGGTAAGCTTTTTTGTCTCTCTTACTTCTAGTTTGTCTTTTTCCTTTTTTCCCCAGAAAAATCTCATGAGCTCATCAGTCTGATGGTCCTTCTGATAAAGGATAAGTCTGAAGAAAAATGTCAAAATGCTTGCATGCCATGTTTGTCCGTCCTGCTTTAGGATTCCGAACTTATGGCTTTTTAGCTTATAAGCCATAAGCTATAAGCCCATCCAAACACACTCTCCTAGTCAATCAAACTATGATCTAATGTCTATATGTTCCACTAACGAGGAAAAAAATTAAATTGGACAACAGGGTGCTATATAATTTCAAACCCTACTTTTTACTTGGTTATTTAAGTTCAATAAAAAAACATTTTGAATATGGAATTCAGGAGTGCAACATCTCACTAATATGTGAAGCCATTTCATACTTCTAAGAAGAAATCAAGAACTAGATGAAATAGTACTGGTATCCACTTTCTTGACACAGTTGTGAATAGTTGAACAATCATGACTTCTGTATATTAGCTTTAAAGATGACATTCAAAGTGCCTTCTGCATTTCAGCCTCCTACTAATCCTCATCTTGGAACTGCATGAACTGGAAGCCCTTCATTGATATGGAGTGTAAACATGGTTCTGTAAGTTACTACTTTCGTCTCATCGGATAATTTGAACCTGAAGAAATGAAGTAGAGCCATAGCTAAAATCTTCATTTGCTTGTAAGCAAAGTCTTTGCCTAGACATATTCGTGGACCAGCCTGTGAATCAAGAAAACAAACAACTTAGAGAAAAGATAATAGTGAATTTTTTGCTGGTTCTTTGGGACAAATGTTTAATAAATACCCCTCTTTTTGTTTCTCTTGCAATTTATGGATCTTTTAGACCACAATTTAAAGATCCCTTTTGAGCAAACTGAAAATCTTATGAGAAAAAGTTAGACGGTGCGATCTAAAATTTTGTAAGCTATCGCAACCATTGGATGACAGTATGATATTTTGTGTGTAAGGTCGAGCAACTTATGAGCAAACAGTAGACCCCAGTCTAACATTGTCCGAAGGGTAATTTCTCAAGGGTTATGTTTGTACAACAGCTTAACTTCTTTTAGGTCTCTACTACAATTTGTCATCTTTGAGAATAATCTCTTATTTCTTGCAATATGCTTCCCAACAAATGTAGAAACTCAAAAATAACTACCAATTCAGGAGTCACCAAGTATGAAGGTTTAATACATACATGAAATGCTATGAATTTGAATGGTGACTCTGGCTGGAAAATCCCATCTTTCAACCATCTTTCAGGTCGGAAATCTTCAGCATCATTCCCCCAAATATAAGGCATTCTGCCCATTGCATAGGACACATAATTGACTTCATCCCCCTTTCTGATGTGAAAGCCATCAGGAAGAACATCATCTGCATCTGCGCACCTGCCATCCTGAATATTAACAAATAACATGTTGCATATGTCAAATAGTCACTCGAGAAGTAGAAATGATAGAGTAACTTGGTTTCAATTTTGAGAAATTGCAGTTTCTTGGACAAAAATTGTACCACTGGGACTGCAGGGTATAGCCTCAAGGTTTCTGTCAATGCCGCATGAAGATAATGCATTTTGCCAAGGACTTCTTCTGTAAGACTTGCCACAAAATCTTCCAAATGTTCCTTATCCTTCATGTTATTACCAATAACTTCTGTTATTTCCTCAACAACCTTTTCTTGTATTAAGGGGTTCTTGCAAAGCATGTAGAAGAACCATGAAAGAGTATTAGCAGTAGTGTCTTTGCCAGCAATCATAAAATTCAGTATTATATCTCTGAGATACTGATCAGTCATTTTCTCTGGATCCTTCTTGCTCTCTACCAGGAACCTTGACAGTATATCCTCCTTATCAATCTTGCAGAACAGACAAAACATTCAAAATGATGATAAGAGTCAAAGAGATTCTGTACTTTAGAGGATGTAAGTGTTTAGGTCTGGCATTCCTAACACACTAATAATCTCAAATTAAGACTTACAGAATCTTGTTTCATTTCTAGCTGTTTGCACTTTGTTCTAATCAGTTCATCAACGAATTCATGGATGAATTTGATGTTCTTTTTCAGGAGAGCTTCAGAGCCGATGTTGAAGTATCTCTTAAGTTTCCAGAATGGATCGACATAACGCCAATATGTCAGTTCATTGGAATCATCAAAGGCCTTGATGAAACTGTTATCATCTCCTCCTGATCCATCCAGGCAGTTCAGATCAACTCCAAAACCAACTTTGAATATTGAATCCAGGGAGCATCTCATTAGCAGTTCCTACAAGTATGGTGGCACATATAGTTTTGTGATAACAACTGACTATTGAAATAATACTAATAGTATTAAGCTGTTAAGGGACTGTTAAATTTGAGGGGAAGTGCTAAAAGAGTTGTTCAATGACTTACTTGCACATCAAAAACTTGGTTGGAGATAGAGAACTGAAAAACTTTTCTGACCAATTTGGCTGCTCTTTGTCTGAAAACTGTGCAGCTAAAGTCTCTCAAGACCCTAGCTGAGAACTCCAGGCTTGCAAGCTTTCTCTGCTGCTTCCATTTCTCACCATCCACTGCAAAAATCCCTTTTCCAAACAAATCAGTTACTATCTCTTGATTACTCTTGCCTTTAGAATACTTGCCAAACTTCGTCTTAAGAATGTGCTCAACATTTCTTGAATCAGTGGTGCATATTATACTCTGGTCTGGAGCTAGAAGTCGGGAAGTAGGGAGTTTCTTGGCGACTTCTGTTTGATAATCATAGAGTCTTTTGAAGCAGAAGAGTTGATGAAACACAGTTCCTACCACTGGTGCATATTTTGGGTTTCTGATTGACTTGTCAGCATAGATCCTTAGTATTAAAACTAAGAAGGAAGTGAAAGAAATGACAGAGAGAGTTCCTATACAGGTGAAGATGGTATAGAGGACATCCATTTTTGTTTCTAGAGTGGAGAAGTGACAACCATATATCTTTATACACACACAGGCAAAGACAAATCTGAAAGTCTGTTCAAATGCCTTTAGGATCTGAACAGCTCTCTTGTCGAATACAGTATAAAACTCAGCGTTATAGTACTGAAAATCCTATAGGTACTAGAGAGGATATGCCCAAGAAGCTTCACCAATCCTTTTTATTCTTAGTAGATTTATCAAAACAGTTTCCATGGAGGGAACTGTTAACTTGGATTCTTGCTGGGTTGGACTGAGAAACATTCAGTCACATCATAGAAAATGAATTGAAAGAAAATTAATGAATAAAGAAAAGAAGATGTACCAATCACGTATTACCT
Organism: Jaltomata sinuosa; assembly: GCA_003996215.1. Lineage (NCBI taxonomy): Eukaryota > Viridiplantae > Streptophyta > Magnoliopsida > Solanales > Solanaceae > Jaltomata > Jaltomata sinuosa. The sequence continues at coordinate 290,218 of QJPP01000001.1, read as the reverse complement.
ACCGTAAGATTTATCTAGCCTGCAACTTCCTCTCCTGTTTTTGCTTATTTGTCCTCACCTCACCAATTGGCACCTTTAATCTCTATACTTTGCTGATTACTATAATTAACCTGACTAACAAGAATACACATAAACTAATCAAGAACCATGCATATTCATTAAAAAGATGTCTCTGTTGAAGACTTTTCTCAAGGTAACATTTAGGAATTGAGGCATAGTTGATTGATTGATAGAGAACTGCAGATTAGGGGCACATGCAGATTCAATTGCAACTTTCTGTGTATCAGAAAATCTTACTCAATTCTCTGTTTTATTGTTAAGTTTTAGGCAAGCGCTCCCTCTCTCTCTCTCTCTCCCACTTCCTTTGTCTTTTTTCCCTGAAAAATCTCTTGAGCTCATCTGTCTGATGGTCTATTTGGTAAAAGTTTGAAGCTGATATTAGTTCCCTGTGAGTTAGGCAGCTGCTGTGCCTTTAATTTTTCTGTGCCGTGTTTGTCCATCCTAGATAATCGTCCTTGGATGGAGGCTCAAGATCAGCCTCATGCAAACCTTTATAGGTCATAATACTATAATCTGATCTAGTTGATCAAATTTTGTGGTCTCGATAATATCAGAAGTTCTTAACTCATTGTGTGTTATCTTTCAGTAACAAGGAAAAAAGAGCATTAAATTGGACTTGGTAGTTTGTTATTATTTCAACTCCTACTTTTTAGTTTGTTATTCAATTTATCGCTAAAAAAACCAAGTTACGAATATGGAATTCAGGGTGTAACATCTCTCACTAATATCAAGTCGTTCCTTACTTTTAATACGAAATCAAGAACTTGATGAAATATTAGCATCCACTTTTTTGTCACAAAGTTGTGAATAGTTGAACTTAGTTCATATGTGATGTGACGCTAATTTACGTCACTTTCGACTCCTTTTTACTAAGAACAATCGTACGTTTTCAAGCAACCATTGTTGTTTTTGATGTTTTTATGTTGTATTTGTAGAAAATGGAAGCAAACACGAAAACGGAAGAAAATACGAGAAAAACGAAGTTCTGCCTAAGGGTGACGGTTTGAGTGACGGTCCGTCACATGTGTGACGGTCCGTCACATAGACGTCGCGTGGAGGCAGCAAAGGAGGCGACACCACTGCCTAGCAGTAACGGTCCAGGCGACGGTCCGTCACTGCCTTGACGGTCCGTCAGCCTGACCGTCAAGCTTAGGCAGTGGCGTGAGGCGGCGACCCGCGTTTTGGGGATTCCTAGCCCGTTTTGGATTTGGTTTCTTTGACTCCTATAAATACCCTATGATAGGTTTATGTAATTAGAATACACCCAATAGTTTTAGAATAGTTTTTAGTCAATTTTTGAGAGCAACAACACGTTTTCGGATTCTTGAATTCGTGTTCGTGAGTTCTTTGTTTTTCTTGTTCTTGGATTATTGAAGATTGGTTTTCATTATATTGTAAGAACTTCTTCTCCTTATTATGAATTCAATTCTCTTCTCTTTTCTTTATAGCATGATTAACTAAAACTCCCGCAACTAGGGTTGTGGGAGCCATGGCAAACGTAGCAATATAGATTCCGGGTAGCGTTGGGTTCGATTTATGTATTGTCACGTTGTTAATCATACATTATGTCACGTTTTCTAGTGGGTTGCAAACATTAGAACATGCCTAGGTTTAATTTGCTTGAGAAAGAGATTAAAACCGGGAAACTTGATTGACAACAAGGATTCGAGACTACCAACTCTCGTCTTAAAGATTAATGCCGTAACTGGATTAATCTACTTGATGTTAGGATTGAGAGCTAAAAAGCACATCTTTTTGAGATCGAGAGAAGATAAAAGGAAATTTGTTTATTTGGTCGAGAGACGTTTAGACGATACAATTGACGCAATCACATCGTGACATTCATATAGAAAGAACCCGGTTAAGCCTAGAATCGACATTGTTACAACGCCATGGTAACCACGTCCCTAGTTCGCATTCTCTCCTACTGATTATTTCTCCTACGTTTATTATTGTTTTGTTTACAATTTGATTACAAAACCCCCCCTTTAGTTACTGGAAACGATTGACAACTAGTCACATACTTCACTAAAGTCTTAATCATCACCATATTCTCTGTGGGATTCGACCCCAACCTTGTTGGGTTATATATTTGACAACGATCGCATACGCTTCTTAAATTGAGGTGTAGTTTGAGCGTTATCAAAAATGGCGCCGTTGCCGGGGAATACGGTTTTTGATTAAGTCTAGTGTGTTCATTTGACTCTTAGTCATAGTTTCCTGCTTTTATTTTTGTTTGTTGTTTTTGTCGTTGACAGGGTACATAGTCTGTGCATGCCAAGTACCCAGAGCTCGGGTGAAACAATACTACCTTACGATCCCGAGCTTGCTAGAACTTTGAGGCGGAATATGGCCACAGAACTAGAGGCAACAAGGCTCGCTGCCGAACTGCAGGCCCAACAAAATCTGAATGCTGGTGGTCTGCAGGATGAGGATCTCGAATTAGATGGAACTGGCGCTACTGGCGCCATTATTGTTCCACCGCTACCGCCCGGAGCCAAGTTCAACATCACTAGCACGATGATCCAGCTGTTGAACTGGAGAGGAGTGTTCCGAGGTGTCGCTAGGGATGATCCAAACCAGCACTTAATGAATTTCGTGGGCATCTGCAAGTCGTTCGAACTGCCAGGAGTGAGTCAGACTGCGATCAGGCTTAGGTTGTTTCCGTTGTCTCTGTCTGATGAGGCAGCGTTGTGGTTGACAGAATTGACCCCCGACTCTATCGCAACGTGGGGAGAGTTGAGAGGAGCTTTCCTAGAAAGGTTCTTTCCTCCCTCTCGGATGATACAGTTGAGGGACGAAATCAGCAACTTCAGGCAGCAACCGCACGAAGCACTGCACGAGACCTGGTTGCGATTTAAGAAGAAGCTGACACAGTGCCCCAACCATCAGCTGAACAACGAATTCTTGATGCAGACATTCTACCGGGCACTAAATTCGGCTACCAAGCCGACATTGGATAACGCAGCAGGTGGAGCGTTTATGGGTCGCACTTTTGCCGACGCCACAGCTATTCTAGACAGGCTCACCAAGACCAACAGGGCCTGGCACACACGAGATTCAGAGGTTGCAGCTAGCACCTATACAGTTGGCATGTCAGCAGAGCAGAGAAGGAAAGAGGAGGAGCGCGACCAAGACATGGCGCATCTTAAAACACAGTTGGATCTCCTGACAAGGCACTTGACGTCAGGAAGTATAGAGAAGGTGCAAGCTGTGGGTTCCCAAGGTATAGAGACTGAGGAGGCCAATTACTTGGGGGGTTTCCAGGCCAATGGCCAGGGAAACCAAGGTCGGAACTATCCAAGAGACAACCACTATGAGAATGGTGGCTACAAAAATCGCGACCAAGGAAGCTGGAGGAACAACACCGATAGAGGTGGGTTGTATATACCACCTGGCAATCGGGACAAAACTGGCAGCGAAACTGAGACGTCCAAACTTGAGAACATGATGGCGAAGATGCTGCTTAAGGTGGAATCAACGGACTCTGGGGTAAAGGCAATACGGAATGAGTTATCAACATTGAGTCTGGTAGTGGAGTCACACTCAACCGCGATCAAGCAACTAGAGCAGCAAGTGGGTCACAGCTCGGCATCTCTAAACCCAAGGAAAATAGGTACTTTGCCGAGCGACACCACTCATCCGCAGAATGATGCAAGCTGTATGGCGATCACCACAAGAAGCGGAAAAGTATTACCGGAATCACATCCGGTAATTCATGCTCAAGATGATAGTGCGGATGATAAAGAGGCGGTAGAGGAGGAAACGCCAAAGCCCGCAGAGAAACGCAAGGAAGCTGAAAAGCTTCCAACTATGATGTTTCGACACCCACCCCCTTTCCCCCAGAGGTTGAAGAAGAAAGCTGACGATAGTAAGTTCCTGAACTTCATGACCATGTTAAAACAGATTTCAATAAACATACCATTGGTGGAAGCTCTGGAACAAATGCCCGGTTATGCCAAGTTCATGAAGGACTTGATCACAAAGAAGAGGACGGTAAGTTTTGAGCCGGAAGACAACCTCCATCACTGCAGCGCTATTTCCTCTAGATCATTAGTGGAAAAGAAAGGAGATCCAGGTGCGTTCACTGTTCCATGTACTATCGGAAAGCTCAACTTCGGAAGAGCTATGTGTGATCTTGGTGCTAGTATCAATTTGATGCCGCTAGCAGTGTATAACAAATTGGGTTTGGGAGCTCCTAAACCAACGTCCATGAGAGTGAGGATGGCTGACCGTTCGGTAAAGCGACCCGTAGGGATCTTGTCTGATGTGCTAATAAAGATCGGTAAGCTTATCTTCCCAGCTGACTTTGTAATTTTGGATTGCGAAGTGGACTTCGAAGTTCCCATAATCTTGGGACGACCATTGTTAGCTACGGCGAGAGTTTTGGTTGACATGGAGAAAAACGAACTGACCTTCCGATTGAACAATGAAATGGTCAAGTTCGATGTGTCTAAATTGATGAAGCAACCAAGTGACATGAGGGTGGTCGCGGTCATCAATGCTATTGAGGAAGAGCCTGCGGATGTGCACCTTGAGGAGAAGTGTTTGGTTGAGACCCGAGCTGCTATGAAGTTGGGATCGAATGGGGTGGTGAGACAGGCAGAAAAAGGCGGTGAAAATAGATCAAAGAAACGAAAACACCGCAAGAGAATCTGCAAAGAAAGAGCGAAGAAGCGGTCACGACTAGCTGCGGAGCCAACAAAAGAAGAAGTTGGACAGCAACATCGAATCAGCAGCGCGTGCAAACACTCCATCGAGTTCTCTTGTTTTGGAGACCCTGGCGGTCTCCAACATCATTCCAGAATCTGAGTCATATCGACTTCACAGGTATTCCTTTATTCTCACAGCTTTTAGTTTTCATATGTATGCATTGGGGACAATGCATGAGTCTAAGTTGAGGGTGTTGGGAAACCTGTGAGTCACCACCGAGGGTTTTTGTTGCCGATTTCTTTTCCCTCCGGTGTGCTATCTAGTAGAACCGGCATGTTTAGGTTGTTAGTTTAATAATTTTTTTTTTTTGGTTTTTAATTTTTGTCTATAGCAAAGCATGCGATTTCTTAGCAAACGAGGCCCCTTTAAAAATTTTATGGTTTTGAGCTTATGTTGAAACAATTGACTGTCTGGATCCTTGAATGTCATTGTGTGAATATGATTAGAATGAGTATGCTTAAGCCGAGCGGTTGTTTGATAGTTGGTAGCGATATAGTTTCTTGGTGCTAAGAGTGTGTGAGATTAATTGTCATAAATTCTTACTCTGTGCATGCATCTAGAACTTGCCCGGTCTATTTTGTTAAGTTTGAAGTTTGGTTGCTTAGGAAAGGATCACAGGCCCTTTTTGTGTGCAGTCCACTTAACCTAAAAGACCGTCCAAATATAAATAACCCCTTTGATCCCTGTTTGAGCCATAATTGACCTTGTTCTTTCAATAACCTGTCACCATTCATGTTTAACTTTGAATCCCTATTTTGGCCCTGGTCCTTCCTTGGACATCGTGCACCTCAACGTAGGCAAACAACCTAAGTTGAGGGTGGCTACTATAGAGGTAAACCCTGTTTTGGCCCTGGTCCTACCAATGGACATTGTGCACCTTGACGTAGGCAATCAGCCTAAGTTGAGGGTGGCTACTACAGTGGTAAAGGAGAAGAAAAAGAGGATGGAGATGATTGTTGTTGAATAGAATGAAAATCCGGGTGTGCGCCTAAGAAAAGAAAAGAAAAAAATAAAGAATGATGAAAAAGATCGAAAAAGAAACAAAAAGAATTCTTTTTGTCAAAAAGGAGGCCGCACCTGTATCTAGAATCAAGGAAATACAAAGGTGAATGAGGATGAATAAAGTGAAGTTATGTGGTGATAAGATGTAAATGGTTCCAAGGAGGGCTTAGTCACTAACCCCTAAATGTATCATACCTGCACCTGAAGCCTCATTACAAGCCGAAACAAGTCCTGTAGTGATCCTGAGTAGCTTTCTGAAGAACCGAAATAGAATAGTAAGGGCAAGCCTATGGTATCGCATGTGCATTGTTTGAAATCGTTTGTGAGGGTGAGCGCTTACCTAGTCCCAAATCTTGTGTGTGGGATTTCTTTGTGGTGAGGGCACCAAGATGTCTATATTGTCTATTGATTGTTAGGATAGCTACGCGTGTGTATGCATAATGTTCTATCATATCGGAATGACATGTTTGGATCCTTGCAAGTTAGTGTTTCATACATTCGTGTGTTACAAGGGAGCATGATTTAATTGAATAAGTTTTGAATGACCATGAAGTGCTATAGACATGAGTTTGTGTTCTTAGTTGAGTCGTTTGATTGTTTTATGTTATGTTGCTTGAGGACAAGCGAACGTTTTAAGTTGAGGGTGTTGATGTGACGCTAATTTACGTCACTTTCGACTCCTTTTTACTAAGAACAATCGTACGTTTTCAAGCAACCATTGTTGTTTTTGATGTTTTATGTTGTATTTGTAGGAAATGGAAGCAAACACGAAAACGGAAGAAAATACGAGAAAAACGAAGTTCTGCCTAAGGGTGACGGTTTGAGTGACGGTCCGTCACATGTGTGACGGTCCGTCACATAGACCGTCGCGTGGAGGCAGCAAAGGAGGCGACACCACTGCCTAGCAGTGACGGTCCAGGCGACGGTCCGTCACTGCCTTGACGGTCCGTCAGCCTGACCGTCAAGCTTAGGGCAGTGGCGTGAGGCGGCGACCCGCGTTTTGGGGATTCCTAGCCCGTTTTGGATTTGGTTTCTTTGACTCCTATAAATACCCTATGATAGGTTTATGTAATTAGAATACACCCAATAGTTTTAGAATAGTTTTTAGTCAATTTTTGAGAGCAACAACACGTTTTCAGATTCTTGAATTCGTGTTCGTGAGTTCTTTGTTTTTCTTGTTCTTGGATTATTGAAGATTGGTTTTCATTATATTGTAAGAACTTCTTCTCCTTATTATGAATTCAATTCTCTTCTCTTTTCTTTATAGCATGATTAACTAAAACTCCCGCAACTAGGGTTGTGGGAGCCATGGCAAACGTAGCAATATAGATTCCGGGTAGCGTTGGGTTCGATTTATGTATTGTCACGTTGTTAATCATACATTATGTCACGTTTTCTAGTGGGTGGCAAACATTAGAACATGCCTAGGTTTAATTTGCTTGAGAAAGAGATTAAAACCGGGAAACTTGATTAACAACAAGGATTCGAGACTACCAACTCTCGTCTTAAAGATTAATGCCGTAACTGGATTAATCTACTTGATGTTAGGATTGAGAGCTAAAAAGCACATCTTTTTGAGATCGAGAGAAGATAAAAGGAAATTTGTTTATTTGGTCGAGAGACGTTTAGACGAGACAATTGACGCAATCACATCGTGACATTCATATAGAAAGAACCCGGTTAAGCCTAGAATCGACATTGTTACAACGCCATGGTAACCACGTCCCTAGTTCGCATTCTCTCCTACTGATTATTTTCTCCTACGTTTATTATTGTTTTGTTTACAATTTGATTACAAAACCCCCCCTTTAGTTACTGGAAACGATTGACAACTAGTCACATACTTCACTAAAGTCTTAATCATCACCATATTCTCTGTGGGATTCGACCCCAACCTTGTTGGGTTATATATTTGACAACGATCGCATACGCTTCTTAAATTGAGGTGTAGTTTGAGCGTTATCACATCCCATACTATTAGAGCGTACACTGAGCACACAACAAAAAGGGTGAAATCTGAGTACAATATGCATGATGATATGATATGATGGAACCAATGATAGTAACCCTGTATGTACCTACCCCCGACGCCTAAAGGCCCAAAAGGTAGGATCCATGGTGGGACGTACTGACTGTACCTCAAATCCACTATATACCCCTCCTCCGGTACACTCAGCATGTATCCCCTGGTCCTGGATTTGCAGGGCCCATAGAGGTCCTCAACCACATACAGTAATGAATGCAAAATCTCAAAGTAGGTCTAGATCAGTAATCAGATGCTCATAGTACATGCCCGGAATCGAACCGGGTCTAATATAGTAGTAGTAATCTCAAAACCCCATTAAAGAGTGCTCGAAGTTTATCCGGGTAAAACTCGGTAATCAAGTCTCCGTAACCCTTGTAAATGGTGCCCGAAGTGTATCCGAGTCTAAATACATAGTAAAAACATGTCTAGCACTCCAGCACAACCGAGTCTAGTATCGGTGTGAAAACTGGTGATAAAATCATCGTAATGTCCTTTTTAATCCAAAAGGTTTTATAAAAATCAGTTCCAAAACTCTTTCATAGTCATTTTACCAAAAATAGGCCCTCAGGGCCATGCAAAGTTTAGAAAATCGGTTATAGTAGGCCCGAAGGCAAAATAGTAGTAAGACATGCAGAAAATCCTTTGCATAAATGATATGCTCGCAGATAATAGATTAGCCCAATGGCTAACAAACAATCCTATCGGCCCTACATAGGCAAAATCATCTCTACAACACAGATATCCAGCCTAAAGTAATATCTCGATGTCTGGGACTCACGGACATTCCCAAATATCCCATCATCTATGGTCCAAAGGCATATATAAAGGCCACACGGGGATGCAAGGGTAATATTACAATACTACAACGAGTACTACAAACAATGTACGAAATAAATGGACCAAAGAGATGCACAAGGTCTAGGGTACCAACCTAGAAAACCAACCCAAGGATAATAATTAATATAGTTATAGCCTATATATACAGAGTCTAGGTAGGAAAGACCGTAACCTACCTGTCGTCCAATGACTAGCTGTCGAAACGACATCATCTAAGTCTAAACTACTCCGAGAAGCCCCAAATTATGATCACACTATCAAAATAATTTTCTACGCGTCAATACGAAGCCAACGATACCCATAATGCTATAAACATAGTCGGGTCAAAATTTGGGTCACAAGCGGGCCCATAGGACCTGCAACCCAAAGTCAGAAATAAAAAATTACCACGGTGTTCCCCACATTTCCAGGAGATCATGACCCAAAATTAAGCGGAAATGGACCATCAATGGGGCTCAAAACAGACCACAATACGAGAATTCCAAAGGGGAAAATAAATGGAAGAAAACGGAAATTAAAGGGTAAACTTACCGGATTTAGAAGTCAATAATCGAACAAGGATCAACAACAAAATAGCCTCCAAGCTGCTGGGATGAACAAGGTGAATATAGAGGTTTTTCGGAGCTATTTTAATGGAGGAAATGTCTTTTGGAAATATTGGAATGAAAGGGAAAAGAGAAGGTTGTTAGCTTATAAATGCTACCACGCCCAGGCGCAGGAGCGCCCAGGCAGCACGCAGGCACCATGGCGGCCACGGAGCATAGGGGTTCTGGTGCTACGATGCTGGCACAGGCACAGGGGCGCTGGCACGCCCAGGCAGGCAGGCATGCAGGTGTAGCACCCAGGCGCAGGCGCGGCCCAGGCACACACCCTGGCGCTACACGAGTAGGCAACAATAATCAAAATATGCCAAGGTAGATTTTTCAAGCGGTGGGCCCCTAGGAATGCATTCGGGATACCGCGAACAAAAATGAGATGAGCTATTCAACTAGAAGCGGTGTTCCAGACTCAACAAAATCAACGAGAATCCTATCGGAGGTTGATGTAAAGAAAATTAGGCCCCGCGCCCAAAATCAACCTTTAGGCCAACTATTCCAAAATGGAACCTAAGGGCCAAAATTAAGTCCGGAAGCCTCGGGACCCAAACCAATGGTCCCTCTAGCCTATACTCAACATTCTAGAGCTAATAGCGCTGGCAGAATTTCCATCCAAGGTCGTCTTCTTCAAATGTTGACTAAAGTCAACCATACAAGCCAAATTGGCCTGAAAACATAGAATGAGAGAGAATTCTAAGCTAAAAAGCTCCCTGATCCCGACCAAAGTTCCAACTAGACCAAAGTCCATGCTCTGGAGCTAACGAAACTGTCGAAATTTAATTCCGAGCATGATTACCAAGACTGAACCGAAGTCAATGATTTCTTTAATTAGGGTTCTAAAATTACAAAACAACCATAAAGACCAAACAGACGGCCCGAGCACCAAACTGTCATTCCCAGCAAGCCAAAAATGACTTTGGACCGCTATAGACAAGCTCTAAAGGTACAAAGAAGGTGAAAACACGAGAATGACCGAAAAGGTAATTACATCATCCACTATTAAAAAGAACTTTCATCCACGAAAGTCAAGAAAGAAGGAAACAACAGAGACTCAAGAACTGCGGCTACAAAGCCCGCACCACTCTCTCAAAAAACCTAGGTAGCCTCCTTGACAGGACGGCACCCAAAAGAACGGAACTAAGAATAGAAACTAAGCTTTAATTCCTAACTAGCCAAGCTAGATTCCAACCTTTAACTTCAGAAACTCGTAAGGCTTATCAACCAAACCGAACCTCAAGAATCTAAATCGGAATGCACCAACATAACACCGAAATCAAAAGAACCAAGGCGATCAGCACACAGAACTCGAATCCTCGATACCCCAACAAATTTCACCCAGAATATAACCCATGACTTATTGATCTGCAAACCCCTTTATACAGACCTAAACACTTACACCATAATCATGAAGCTTCACATAAGTCAAACACTCGATGCACCCTCAAAACATCAACTAACCCACCAGAGATCTATGGTCCTCGCGATGCTCAACCTCGAATGAAGTCAACTCCATACTCAAACTCTATCCAAGCCAAGCTTTAGTCTACTATCCTTAACATCTGGAATACCAACCCGAAGCACATTTTCGAAAACTGCAACACTCTGCCCTGACTGACCATCAACCATCGAACGAATACATTTGCTAAGATCACTCTCGGTATCTGAACGCAACTGAACCAAACATCAGAGACCAACTGCAAGTAGCACACCAGGGTCAAGAATGACATGGATGAACAACCTGTGTCAAAAGAGAACCTCCCAACTGTAGAATGAAACCAACATCATTGAACCGTACCAAGTCTGAATTGGTTAAGAGTGAATGAACTAGGGCAACCTGCCCAAGAAGACCCCAAACCAAAACCTAAACACTACAAGGAGTGTAGTAAGCCTACCACAAAGTCCAAGGCCATCAACTAAACTCCAAACTCTAGAAATACCGATGCTGATCTAAATACTAGAACACCATTCGGATTTAAGATCACTTTACTAGCCTTACCTGAGAAAGAAGTCCACCATGCCGTGAATATAAAGTCCAAAACACCTTGGTAGGCAAAGGAAAAGATGCCTGAAGTCCCAAGTCACCACTTAGCTATTGACAAACTCAAAAATCTTTTAACTCATCACCCACTGGCTCGAAGCATCCACTCTACTATACCGGTACATATATCACCAACTCCACTATCAGATAGCACAGAGGCGGTGGACCTAGGCACTTCAGTGGTGTCTTCTCCTTTTGGCTCCAATTTTTTCCCTTTTGTTCCACTTGTTCCAAATGTCCGCCGAAATATGAATCACCTAAAATATAACCAAAACATGCCACAAGTGATCCCATATGATCTTTAGAAGACACAAAACCATAAGAAAAGAGATATAGATAAGTGGTAAATCCACCACTTATCAACACCCCCAACTTAAGTTCTTGCTTGTCCTTAAGCAATTTGCAACCAAACCACAAAAAGATTCCAACTCCTTTAAACACAAGGTCCATCCACTCATTTTCACAACACACTTGTCAATTTTAAGCACAGTGGATATAATTTTCGATTGGTACTAATAATTAGTCAATCAAAAGCGAAGGCTTAGCACAACAATCCCCTCAATTTCACAAACATTTTCAAGAGTTGCAAGAGAATTACAAATATGACCAAGTGACAACAACCAATCCTCAAGAAGTGACTTAATACTGCTAGTACACCAATCATGCTCATTCGATTCATTTTCAGAAAGTATCAAAATTACCACTATCCTAATTCACATGCCCTCACAAGAAAGAAAGTCCCAAAACACTCTATTTACATCGATAAAACAAGAGATAAATGCATAACACTCACACTCACAAAGAACTTCGAGTACGAACAAGTATCAAACCATAAGTTTGCCCTTATTTTCATTCACCACTAACTCAAACGCGATCGGTTGGGGATCTCAAAGGACTTTTCTAAGAATGTAATATAGGCTTGGGGAAGGGTAGGATAGCATTTTGGATTAGAGTGACTACCTTCTCCTTGAACACTAAACCATTTCAATTTGAAACCAAGGCCACTTTCTTTCTATTTCATGCGCCACAAAGCACTATTTCACTTTTTATCATTCTATTCACCTTGGAGGATTCATTTCCTTTCCTTTCTTCTTTTCCTTTTCTCTTTGCTTTCTTTTCTTTTCTTTTTTCAAATTTTTTCTTCTTTTTGACAATTCTTTTAGGTTTCGACCAACAAACCAAGATTTACTCACTTAGCATTCCTCCAAGGTACTTCTTTATCACCCTCAACTTAGGCTTTTAGCCTTGATTTCACACTTGTAGAGTTCAAGGAGTGACAAGTTCAAAAAAGGGGCACATTTTTAACATGGTTAGGCTTGTCTTAAGGTTGCCAAAGAAGAGGTATTAGGATCAAGAAGGGTGACTAGTGATACAATTTGAGTGTAATGGTGGGCTATAAAGTCTTCGTAGGCTTCCAAAAATCACAAAGAAGGCCTAAGATCATTTCTCTGACCAATCACAATTAAAACTAGTGCTTGAACGACTAACCGGGAAAGTTCTAGATGATACAAGCAAGTACGAGGATTATTCAACAAAACTCACAACACATGGCATGCGAACTATTCAAGGTGGGTCAAATTCACTTAATAAGGACAAATAGAGCCACATTTTGCATCTATGTAATCACTAATTGGTCAAAAGTCATAAAAAGATTAAAGGTATTGTTACCAACATAATTCTTTGCTTTTTAACTATGTCAGAAGAATTTTTGGAGGGGTATGCTCAATTCACATGCAAGACTAATTCTATTAGTACCAATTAAATCATTATCCAAATTATCTCAAAAGATGACGATTTGCCCTTAAGAATGATGTCACTCTATCTATCATAGGGCCAAATCATCTATCTAAATTGATATGGCTACTCAAAATTCACCAACGTACACACCCCAACACACAAGTAATTTCATCTAGCCTAACGGGTACTCAGACTTCGCCTAACTTCAAGCACCAAACAAAGCGACAATTTCCCTTAAGAATGTCATCACTCGATCTATCATTGGGAATCGTCACTCAAAATCAACTATCTCAAAATAAAGAAATACCAAAAATGACTAATCCAACAGATTTCAAACACAACACAAAACCCAACAAGGGCACAATATCCATAAAACAATCCCGGCAAGGGCAAAAACACAATACCTAACATGGGCAACATCACCCCCAACTAAAAAGTAAACCATGGTCCTCAATGCAAAATAAATAAATGAAAAAAAGGGAAATAGTGTGGGGCTCCCTGGAGTCTGCATTTGACTAGCAAACGCTGGAGTATGATACAACATTCTAAGCAGAGGACTATGCCTCATCATCATCCTCCTCATCACTCTCTTCTTTAGATAAGAAATAGTACTCCTCACTATCATCGTCCTTAGCCACTGGAATCTTTTTGTTCGGCTGCCCCTATTTGAAGATAACTTTGATACCTCTCCACATTTTAACCATGAGCTCGTACTTCTTCTTGTTCTTCTTCTTTATAGTCTCAAAATTGTGCTAAAGAGTAGCATGATCCTTGGTAGACTCAATAAAGGCCTGCTCAAGCAAACCTATGGAAGCTGTCACTGCGGCAATGGAATCAGCCTGCTACTTCTGGGCATCTAAGTATCACTGCATCTCCACTTTAGTGAAGAGGTCGGCTGAAGGTGTTGGCTGTGTAGAGCTACTGGGAATCTGCCTCATGATGTCCCGGATAGAGTCTAACTATGAAGTAATTGACCTAAAGGGTCCCTCAGCCTGCGTACCCTAAGGGAAGGGATACAAATTCACCACTATATCAATCTTCCTTTTCTTGCTATGTGGTACACCTTCTTCTCCCTGTACCTTAAATGGATGGTAAGCTTTCTCAGGTGCTACCTAATGATCTCCAGGACGTTCAACCACCCCAGCCAACCGACACAACTCAATAATAAAGGAAGGGAATATCAAAGTAGGGTTGTCCTGAAGCAAATACTCTTTCAGCTCTCAGACTATATAGTGATCGACATTCACGGGAATGCTGTCAAGAATGCAAGCGATCATCCTGGCCTGAAGAGGAGAAACCCCAGATTTATGCCCGGAAGGTGACACACGGCTACAAATAATCTCGAACCACATCCTTTCCTCAGCTGTGAAGATGCTCGATGATATGGACTTTAGTTTTCTTGCCCAACTCACTGTTGCTCCTGGAAGGCACAACTTAGACACTAGCCAAGTGACCTAACACGAATGCTTTTATTGCATAGGCTCAAATGGATGGTTGGCTATCCCATAATGTGCATTAATTTGCTCCGGCCCAAATTTCATGACCTACCCCTTAAAGATGAGTTCTGGGTTGTTGAAGTCCATACGCTTCAAGTTTGCGTAGAACTTCCTCACTCATTCTTCATTTGCCTCACAAGGGTTAGGTATGAAACATGTCCATTTTATAGACACGAAACGCCCATAAAAGTTTGAGAGGCGCTCCACTAAATTCTTCTCAACTATCCCCCTTTCCGACTTTATCTTTTGTCAAGGAGATTGTTGGAGTAACGGCGCTGACAGTCATGGGACATGAACCTCGAGGTATAAAATGGTGCATCCTCAGCTTCCTCCTCAATTTCATCTTCCAATGGTTCATCATCGACACGGTTGTGGTCCATTTTTTTGCTTGAAGTACCTAAAAATGTGGAATCAAGTTAGAAGGTATTTATGAACCTGTTCAGCAATTCAAAACTAAGCATACGGGCCAAAGAAATAATTTTTAAAGCTTTGGGAAGATATGGCTGCACAATTACTTTTTGCAGAAATTCTGCTCAGTTGCCGCACCTGCAGAATTTTTCATCGCAGGTGCAGAGGCACAACGGCGGTCAATCCCAACACACTTGTGCTTCTTTGAGATTTCAGGACTACCGCAGCGGTGACCTGGTCACCACAGGTGTGGCATCGCCCTTGCCCCTTCAGGACTGCACTTGCAGCTTTGTCTTCTTCGACAGAAAATTCCAAGCGGGCAGTTTATCAAACATGATTAAAGCATGCTTTTATGGTAGGAATTGTACTCAGACTTCCAATTCCTTCATTTACTGATGCATACGCACATATAATCATGATTTAAGAGAGATTTTTCCAATTAAAACTCATTCCCCTAAGTGCTTTACTTTGACACAATTGTACATGCTTCAAAAACCAGAAACACACCAAGATTTACCCTTAAAATGGCAGCCTTCAAGTAAAAGAAATTAGAATACATACGTTGAAGATTTATGGAGAGATTGGACTTGAAACCTTGTGTCCTTTTTCTTTCTTGAAGAAGAAAAATCCTCTCCCCTTTTCCTTTGAGATTTCTCTTATTTTGAAATTGTGAGGTGCAGTGTGTGAGAGTGGGAGAAATATAATGAAAGATTACAGAGTTGAGAGGATAGGGGGATGGGAACGGTGTAAAGAGAAGTGGGGAATTTGAAAGGGTTCTTTTCTTCTAATTCTCTGGAAGAGGGGTCGACAGGCATACCTACGCTGGTTTAGCCATAACTGCGTTGCCACCCCTGCATGTGTCTTACTACTGTTGCACTAATTAATGGGTTAGCTACCTGCGCAGCTGTGGTGTTTTTACTGCTCTGGCGCAGGCGCTCCTACGTTAGACATCAGCGCACCTGCGCTAGTGCACCTGTAGGATTTTTCATCGCAGGTGCACCTCACCTGGAAAGTTCAGCCAACCTTTTCTCAGCTACTGATTTTGGGTGCAACGGCTAATGCGACGCGCATAACTTCATGTGCGAAATGCACCAATGTCGAACATTTTGACCTTTTGGCAGCTTCACTATTTTGTGGTGCCATTGCATGTGCGACACACACACTTCTAGGTGTGAAACACCCCCATTTCGCATGTCATTTTAGCACCCTTTTTGGTCCTTGATTGGATTTTTATGAGGCCTCCACTTCTCAACCTGCCCAAATAACTCAAAAAGACTTGAAACTTTATGGATTAGTCAAATATTACAACTAAGGTATTCTAACAAAGAAAGAAAAAAAATTGTAATCCTTCAAATTTTTTGAAATGATGGGTGGCCTCCTATCAAGTGCACAACTTAACGCCGTGGCGCAATGCAACAATTTGATCTCTACTTGGAGGATTTGAACCTTCAACCCAAATTTGAATCAAATTTCTGATGATAATCACGGGGTAAAGGTGAGAACATGAGAAGGCCATTTTCTTGGTGTCAGAATTTGCACTTTTTCTCCTTCAAGTGAGGAAGGTTGCTTTGCCTTCTATCCACGACAAACTTAAAACCGGACAAATCTCAATCCATCCCCCTTCCAAGGTCTTCCAAAAGCTTGATTATTTCGACTTTCGTCCTTTCAACAAAACTTAAGGTTAAAAAGTGGTTGGAGTAAGATTTGAGCATATCCACTCTCAAGTTCGCCTCATTCATAACATCCTCACTTTTGAATGAACTAGAGTCTTTCAAGATGAACCATTGGACTTTGCATTGCAACTCTAGTATCATTCATTTGATTTCGTCATCATGATTCATGTATGGGGTAGTTGGTTGCCACAACACTTTCAACTCATGAGCATACCTTGTGACCTTCTCTTTAATAGGGAACAACTAAAAACTATTACCTACAATCGTGCATGTTTCAACACAAGCATTCACATGGTGTCCAAATTTCGGATAGCAATTTCAGGTAACCCTTCTTTTTGACTTCTCTTGGCATGCCTTTTTAACAATATCTCAAACATTGGTAGCATTCTTTCACGTTGTTCCCCATAGGATTCAAGTTGGTGAGCTCGATTTAACACCCATTCTTGGCTCACAATCTCACCTAATACAAGTTTTTTCTCTTGTAGGGGTTCAAGCACTACTGGTATGAGCTAACTCTCGAGTGATTCCATATTTTTCAAGTCTTCATCATCATCCCCAAAGTGAATTTGATTGAGCTCAATGTTTGAGACGCGTTCATCTGTTCGGCTTATAAGGGCTTCTTCATCAATTTTACCAAGAGGAGTGGACAAATCCTCTACGGACTGCGAGGCACGATTTCTCTTCTCTTCTTCCTTAGCTCTCGTGTCCACAAAGCCTTGCTTTATGGACTTCACACCCTCCTCTAAGATGTCTTGCATGGCCAAGAGAGTTTAAAGCATGGCATATATACCTTCCGGATGGATACCTTCTTTACCAATTTGATCAAGAGGAGTAGACAAATCTGCCATAGATTGCGTGGCACAATTTCTCTCCTCTTCTTCCTTAGCTCTCGTGCCCACAAAGCCTTGGTTTATGGACTTCACATCCTCCTCTATGATGTCTACCGAGGTAAAGAGGGTTTGGAGTTTAGCATGTATGCCTTCTTCGCTTGATAGGTCATGGTTCCTATTAAGATCACAAGCACCACTAGAAACATTATTAGCACAAGAGGCGGGAGGAGGACGGTCATCATTAGGGCAATCACTGCAATGTATGTCATGAACACCACACAAGTAGCAATTGTGCCCATTATAGGAGCGAGAAGGTGAATACTTCCATCTCCTAAGACTAATTTTACAATTACACCAAAGGTGGGGTCCTTCACAATAACAACAAGGATTCTTATACAAGGGTTGCAACCACCAAAATTTCTAACATTCTGAGATGCCATGGAACCAATTATCAAAATAAAACTAAACAAAATAAAAACAAATATTCACAAGTTTGAACTAGAGTAAGTAAACTCAAATTCTAAACTAACTCAATATGCCAAATTGTTCCCAGACAATGGCACCATTTTTGATAATTCTCAAATGTACTCTCCAAGATGGAGGTATCGACGATTGTTAAGCAAAACAAAATTTATATTACTCGATGGGAGTCATAGTCGATCCCACAGAGAACAATGTAATCGTGATTGAGCTAATAATGAATCCAAGCAATTTATTGAAGTTCAATGAGCAAAAAGGAAAGATAACAATAAGGGGTTTAAAACTAAAACAAAGGATAAAATAAAATCAAAGAAGAAGATGGATTTGATCAATGGCTTTCACTTTGCTTTCACCAAGCAAGGGTGTCAAGAGAGAATTTGGAATGGGAATTCAATTCACAAGACTTACACCCAATTAACGCATAGGTAGCCTTGGTTAATAGTATGCTCAATTATCTTTGGACTTATCAAGCATGTATCTCGTGTGTCCTCTCAAACATCCACGAGTAGTAATAAACCAACCAATTTAACTTGGGTAAGTTGGGCTATCTCTATCCCCAACTCTTAGATGGGAGTTTCCGGTAATTAAACTATCTCTAGCCTTGATCTAGAGTGGAAACCCCAAATCCCCACTAATGAACCTTCCCGAATTAAAGAATTCCTCTCTCAAGCAAGAACACAATTAGTATGTTAAGTCATTGTTTGCAACGATCAGCTATATATTTAAAGCATGAAAGATTCAATAAACCCACACATTTTAATCAAGAGAAAGCACAAGATAAGAAGTCTAATACACAAATTAAGTATTATCTCTAATACAAAACCCAAATCTCAATTCAACAAATACACCTACAATTTATCAATTAAGAACAAGAGTTGAAGAAAGGAATTTAAGAATTTTACAATAGAAATCATCTAAATCTTCACTCCTATGGTGTAAGGTGAAGAATTTGGTCTCCAAGCTTGCCAATAAATGTGAATATTATAAAAGATGGCTTCAAAAATGGCTGAGAAGTGTTTTATGTGGATTAGGGTTTCCAAAAGTGTGAAATGACCAATTAGGACCTAAATGGAATCCGTCAGCCGCACCTGCGAAACTTTGACCGCATGTGTGTGACCGCTGTGGCAATGTTCTATCACAGGGGTAGGGCTGCTGTGGCGACATCAATAGTGCAGGTACACCTGCATCAGTATAGCAAGCAAGCCGCAGGTCTGCTCGTTTCTCCGCAACTGCAGGGGCGCTACTGCATCTCAGATGGCGCAGAGGTGGTGGACCTGGGCACTTCAGTGGTGTCTTCTCCTTTTTGCTCCAATTTTGTCCCTTTTGTTCCACTTGTTCCAAATGTCCGCAGAAATACAAATCACCTAAAATATAACCAAAACATGCCATAAGTGATCCCATATCATCATTACAAGACACAAAAGCATAAGAAAAGAGATATAGATAAGTGATAAATCCACCACTTATCAAGAAAAAATGTTCTTTTGAAACGGTTTAGCTTTTATTAGGATTAAAGGAGATAGGGCCAGATTAGGCTTAGGGTTTAGAATTCGGGTTGGTTGGGGTCAAGTAACACATGAATCACTTACCTGGACTGGCGGTTCAAGTGATGATTAGTCACGTGGCTGGCGACTCATCACAGGAGTTGCCAGCTTAACCAATACTTGCGGCTAAGGACACATATTTGGTGGCTTGTGTGACGGCTCATCACACTTGTGATGGTTCATCACGTGATCTATCACACTAAATAGAACCCTGTTGAATTTCACCTTCTTTGATGACTTGACGTGATGACTCGTCACCTCCTTGATGATTATTCACATCATCCGTCACCCTTAATAGAATGGTACCCTTTTAGCTTTCACATGTACCTGTAATTCCTATACACTCTAACAACCCCATCAAACTTATCAAAGAATACAAACTACTTTAGAGGTGATTTTACAACAACAAAATATGGGTTGCCTACTATTTAGCACCCGATTTAACATTGCGGCACAACTCGGGTATCTTAATTACTCAGACTTCATCAAAATATACCACTAACAATACCTTTACCTCCTTTGGGAAGCTGATATACTGCTTTACCTGATGGTCGTTCACTTTGAGATGTTCTCCATCCTTGTTTTCTAACTCAACAACTCCAGACGAAAACACTTGGTTGACTTTGAAAGGCCCGGACCATTTGGACGAGCTTACCTGGGAACAACCTGAACCTTGAGTTGAACAACAACACTAGGTCCCCAAACTTAAATTCCCTCTTCTAAATTCTTCAGACATGATACAACTTCTACCACGACCTAATTTTTCTGGTCATGATGGCACCTACAACCCCCTAGTAGGCGAACCAATTCCCGTAGCCCAGAATGCTTAATAGGGCTACTACCTAACCGCACAATAAGAAGAAATAAGAGGAAGCAGATATAAAATAAAGACAACGTGAAAGCAATAACCTAAATATATAATCTTAAGAAAACTACACCAACCCTAAAGACCTAGTATTGATAGTACATGACCTTCTAATAGAATACAGGTGCTAGAGATAACAAAATAGTAAATACAACTGTCTCTGAATAAACAAAGAGTAACAGTGCCAAGAGATGAGATGCGGTCAAGCCTCGATTAGCAGGAGCTCACCCTAGTCTCGAATACCCAAAAGCTGCACGAGAATCCACACTATCAATGGCGAAAGCTCACATTAATATTTTCACCAAAAAGATGCAGAAGCATAGTATGAGCACCAATTGCTAAGCAATGGGTACCCAGTAGGCATCGTCGGCCGACTGAGCGCATATAAGATATAAAAACAATAACTAGAAAATAATAAAGAAGCAGTCACAAAAGCAATAGAGAAAACACATGGAAATTATCCTAGATAGAAGTCAACTGGAATTACAAACATGCTATGCTAGCCACAAAAGATATATATAATACAGAACACAGGTGAAGGAAATAAGAACACACCTGGAGTCCTTGCAACAACAATATATATAAATAGAGAGTTTATAAAGATGGTGGTATACCGGTTACCTTAGGTAAAAAGGGAAGGAAGGAAATCAAGTAAACATTCTCATGCTAGAAGCAATATACTTAACGAAACCTTACTAAAAACCCAACTTCAAGATAAGAATAGACAGGAATAATTCTTACAAGCACAACCCTAAGATGGAATAAACTACGCCACAAAGAACTGAAAGCCACTACTCCAAACCACGATAAAGGATAGAACCCACTAGCTCACAAGTGCTCAAAAGGCCTCATAAATAGTGCCTAAATTAATATAGGAACCACTAATCCATAAATAATCAAAAGTCCAAATGACTCGTACTATACCAAGATAACATCCACTAAACCACTAATAATCGAAGGCTATAACAAGCTCTCTAATGAGACAAGAGTAATATAATCTACCTAGAGTCCCAACGGGCGCCCATACACCCGAGGAACACAATCAAGTGAAAATAAACCCTCTGGCATCCCATACTATTAGAGCGTACACTGAGCACACAAAAAAAAGGGTGAAATCTGAATACAATATGCATGATGATGTGATATGATGGAACCAGTGATAGTAACACTGTATGTACCTACCCCAGACGCCTAAAGGTCCAGAAGGTAGGATCCATGGTGGGACATACTGAATGTACCTCAACTCCACCATATACCCCTCCTCCGGCACACTCAACACGTATCCCCTGGTCCTGAATTGGCAAGGCCCATGGAGGTCCTCAACCAAATACAATAATGAACGCAAAATCTCAAAGTAGGTCTAGATCAGTAATCAGAAACTCATAGTACGTGCCTGGAATCGAACCGGCTCTAAGATAGTAGTAGTAATCTCAAAACCCCATTAAAGAGTGCTCGAAGTGTATCCGGGTATAACTCGGTAATCAAGTCTCAATAACTCTTATAAAGGGTGCCCGAAGTGTATCCGAGTCTAAATATATAGTAAAAGCATGTCTAGAACTCCAGCACAGCCGAGTCTAGTATCAGTGTGAAAACTAGTGATAAAATCATCATAATGTCCTTTTTACTCCAAAAGGTTTTATAAAAATCAGTTCCAAAACTCTTTCATAGTCATTTTACCAAAAATGGGCCCTCGAGGCCATGTAAAGTTTAGAAAATCGGTTATAGTAGGCCCGAATGCAAAATAGAAGTAAGACATGCATAAAATCCTTTGCATAAATGATATGCTCGCAGATAATAGATTAGCCCAATGACTAACAAACAATCCTATCTTCCCTACATAGGCACAATCAGCTCTACAACACAGATATCTAGCCTAAAGTAATATCTCGATGTCCAGGACTCACGGACATTCCTAAATATCCCATCATCTATGGTCCAGAGGCATATATAAAGGCCACACGGGGATGCAAGGGTAATATTACAATACTACAACGAGTACTACAAACAATGTACGAAATAAATAGACCAAAGAGATGGACAAGGTCTAGGCTACCAACCTAGAAAACCAACCTAAGGATACTAATTAATATAGTTATAGCCTATATATGCAGAGTCTAGGTAGGGAAGACTGTAACCTAACCTGTCATCCAATGACTAGCTGCCGGAATGGCATCATCTAAGTCCAAACTGCTCTGAGAAGCCCTGAATTATGATCACACTATCAAAATAATATTCTACTCATCAATACGAAGCCAACGATACCCACAATACTAGAAACATAGTCGGGTCAAAATCTGGGTCACAAGAGGGCCCATGGGCCCTGCAACCCAAAGTTTGAAATAAAAAATACCACGGTGTTCCCCACATTTTTAGGAGATCATTCCCCAAAATTGAGCGGAAACGGACCATCAATGGGGCTCAAAACAGCCCACAATACAAGAATTCCAAAGGGGAAAATGAATGGAAGAAAACAGAAATTAAAGGGTAAACTTACCGGATTTAGAAGTCAATAATCAAACAAGGATCAACAACAAAATAGCCTCCAAGCTGCTGGGATGAAGAAGGTGAATATAGTGGTTTTTTGGAGCTATTTTAATGGAGGAAATGTCTTTTGGAAATATTGGAATGAAAGGGAAAAGAGAAGGTTGTTAGCTTATAAATGCTGCCACGCCCAGGCAGCACGCTGGCGCCATGGCGGCCACGGAGCGCAGGGGTTCTGGTGCTACGACGCTCGAACAGGCATAGGGGCGCTGGCACCCCCAGGAGGGCAGGCATGTAGGTGTAGCGCCCAGGCGCAGATATGCAGGCGCAGGTGCGGCCCAGGCACACGCCCTGGCGCTATACGAGCAGGAAACAATAATAGAAACATGCCAAGGTAGATTTTTCAAGCGGTGGACCCTTAAGAATGCATTTGGGATCTCGCGAACACAAATGAGATGAGTTATTCTACTAGAAACGATGTTCCAGACTCAACAAAATCAACAAGAATCCTATCAGAGGTTGATGTAAAGAAAAGTAGGCCCCGCGCTCAAAATCAACCTTTAGGCCAACTATTCCAAAATGGAACCTAAGCCAAAATCAAGTCCGGAAGCCTCGGGACCCAAACCATTGGTCCCTCTAGCCTAAACTCAACATTCTAGAGCTAATAGCGCTGGCGGAATTTCCATCCAAGGTCGTCTTCTCCAAATGTTGACCAAAGTCAATCATACAAGCGAAACTAGCCTGAAAACATAGAATGAGAGAGAATTCTAAGCTACAAAGCTCCCAGATCTCGACAAAAGGTCCAACTGGACCAAACTCCATGCTCTGGAGCTAACGGAACTGTCAAACTTTTATTTCGAGCATGCTTACCAAGAATGTTAACCGAAGTCAATGATTTCCTAAATTAAGGTTCTAAAATTGTGAAACAGCCATAAAGACCAAACAGATGGCCGAGGCACCGAACTGTCAGTCCTATCAAGCCAAAAATGACTTTGGGCTGCTATAGGCAAGCTCTAATGGTACAAAGAAGGCGAAAATAAGAGAATGACCGAAAAGGTCATTACATTATCCACTATTAAAAAGAACTTTCATCTGCGAAAGTCAAGAAAGAAGAAAATAGCAGAGACTCAAGAACTGTGGCTACAAAGCCCGCACCACTCTGTCGAAAAACCCAGGTAGCCTCCTCGACAGGACGGCACCCTACAGAACGGAACTAAGTATAGCAACTAAGCTTTAACTCCTTACTAGCCAAGCTAGATTCCAACCTGTAACTTCAAAAACTCCCAAGGCTTATCAACCAAACAGAACCTCAAGAATCTAAATAGGAATGCACCAACATAACACCGAAACCAAAAGAACCAAGGCGATCAGCACACAGAACTCGAATCCTCGATACCCCAACAAAGTTCACCCAGAATATAACTCATGAATTATTGATCCGCAAACCCCTTTATACTGACCTAAACCCTTGCACCATAATCACAAATTGTCACACAAGTCAAACACTCAATCCACCCTCAAAACATCAACTTACCCACCAGAGATCCATGGTTCTCGCGATGCTCAACCTCTAATGAAGTCAACTTTATACTCAAACTCTATCCAAGCCAAGCTCTAGTCAACTATCCTTAACATTTGGAATACCAACCTGAAGCATATTTCTGAAAACTGCAACACTCTGCCCTGACAGACCATCAACCATCGGACAAATACCTTTGCTAAGATCACTCTCGATATCTGAACCCAACTGAACCAACCATAAGAGCCCAACTGCAATTAGCACACCAGGGTCAAGAATGACATGGATGAACACCCTGTGTCAAAAGAGAACCTCCCAACTGTAGAATGAAACCAACATCATTGAACTGTACCAAGTCTGAATTGGTTAAGAGTTAATGAACTAGGGCAACCTGCCCAAGAAGACCCCAAACTAAAACCCAAACTCTACAAAGAGTGTAGTAAGCCTACCACGAAGTCCATGGCCATCAACTAAACTCCAAACTCTAGAAATACCATTGCTTCTCTAAATACTAGAACACCATTCAGATTTAAGATCACTTTACTAGCCTTACCTCAGAAAAAAGTCCACCATACCGTGAATATAAAGTCCAAAACACCTTGGTAGGCTAAGGAAAAGATGGCTAAAGTCCCAAGTCACCACTTAGCTATTGACAAACTCAAAATCCGTTTAACTCATCACCCACTGGCTCGAAGCATCCAATCTACTCTATCGGTACATAAATCACCAACTCCAAAAGTTTTTCAACATACCACAACTCTTGGCCCACACTGGCCAAGTCTGATCAATGCTACAATCCCATACAACAGACAACCTTTCAGAGAATCAATAAAATTAAGACTCCAACTCTTGAAACACCTAAGGCGACCATCGATCTCAAAGTACCATCAGGAGCCAAAGTAGTCCCACGGGTCTCAACCCACACAACCTGATCACATATAACATACACCCGGTGATTCTCGAACTGACGCTGCTGAATCTATCCAACCAAGTTAGAATGAACCTCAACTCTGGAAAGAACTCTACTAGGATCTGACAAGTCTAGCCTAATCAAATGGTTAGCCAAGGGCTGGATGTCCAAAGCCAACGACCAATCCAAAACTGAAGGAGAGAAGTTAAGTTGTCTGCACCTACTGTCTTCCAGCACAAAGATGTTGTAATCAAAGAGAACCTCCCACAAACCATCTGAAGTACATACTAGCCCACGATTCTGAAACCCAACTTTAACTTCCAAACAATGCCTTTATCGAACCCATAAGTAGACCCATACCCTGTCGATAAATGCTATAGGATTTAGAGCCAACTAAGCTCTGAATAGATAATTTGCCCAATCTATAAATGGTACTGAGACTTGGTTCCTCTAAAGAGTATAACGAGGAAACCAAAGTCAATGCAACAAGCTCCCAAAGGTAGGACTAGAAATGGACACTACCTCGGTCTCTTACCGGAAGGAATCGTGAGCTCAAATCTATCAAAGGGAAATTCCACTGCACTCTGTAGTTGGTCGAATCAAGTCACCAACACACCAACCCAACCAAACTCTTAGTCATCACCTCAGTCTGCTACTAGGAACTCATACACACATACAAGGAGTCATCACCCTCTTTTACAACCTAAATGAAACCCTTTTCAAAGATACACTAAACTCCACAAACTCTTTCTCAGAAGACTCTAGAGTTATTCCTTAGCTCCCACAACTCCACTGGAGACACTCGATAAGGCAGGAAAAGAATAGGTCAAATGCCCAACTCAACCTAGATACTATAGTCAAAACTTAACCCCAATTCTATAGTCAAAACTCAGTTGCACTGCAATAGTTGAATCACCACAAGGACACAATCGAAACTCAACCAGAGTACTACAATCAAAACTCAACCCAACCAGAATTGGGGAAAACAATTAAGACAACCCACCCAAATAGGAAATAGAAGAAAACCATGGGAACAACCCATATACCTGCCAATCCCCTAAACCAAATAATAAGGGAAGGTCAATTCTATTTTCCTGAGGAAAGAAAAACCATCCCATGCCCACTGGCATAACCAACACCATTCTTCATAAGAAAAACCTCAATTTCTGGCACATAACCACCAGTATCACACCAAACCAACAGAAGGACTTCTAGCAACCGCTAGATAATAGCCTAGGCACCAACCACCCAAGACCGCTAGTAAAAAGAAATTCAAATTAATTCTAGAACTACAACAAATTCAGAAATAAAGCCAACCTGGAAAAGAGGCTATCAAGACTTACCCATGAGTCACAAATCCGGGTAGTCACCTTTCAAGGATAGCACACCCCATCCACTACTAAAAAGAATAAATCTACCAAGAAATCATATGCATAAACACTATAACTCAAGTAGTAACACAGCTAAACAAGAAACAGGTAGGCATATATACAAATACATAAAAAAGGTGGAATCGTAATGCGAATAATACTAGCACCAACTGAGGGTAACAAAAGTCATACCTGTAGCAACAAAATTTGGAACCTACACCTCTGCCATACTAAGAGGGGTATCAGACTGATGATGTCTATCACTCGATTGAGTGGTCGATGCTAAAGGCTCGACCATCCCTTTTTGGGGACAATCTCTAGAATAGTAACCAATCACCCTATAATTATAACAACCCAACAAATCCCTACTCTAATGCATGGTGCCTGTCAACTATGGATGGATACCCGAACCACTTAGTTGAATGTCATCTCTAACCATTTGGGGACAACCCCTACAATCCTGTTCAATACCTCTCATTGACTGGGGACAACACCTACTACCCAACACACCGCCTCTAGCCAATGGAACTGGAAACTTAGAAGATAACACTTGTTGACCCTGCTGACTAGAAGGTCTGATCGTAGGGCAATCCTTAGAAAAGTTCCCACACTCACCATACTGAAAATAAGTTTTACCAGATGAAGTCTGATAGGAGGATTTTGTTGAACCTGATCAGCCACCACGACCTATACACCCTAAATGTGAACCTCAAAGAACCTGAACTACACCATGTCTACTCTGCTTAACATGCTTAGTACAACCACCCTCTGAAACCCGTGGAGTCACTAAAACTAGCCTATTATATAGAAAGCAATGAAATCGATCCCTACAAGGGAATCCCCTAACTCGAGTCTGAGAACCTCGAAAACTGCCCTGAAAATGGCACCTCATAGAACTACCTCCATATGCCTCACGATATAAACCCTCAATAGACCATGCATGATCAATCATCAGAAGAAAAGTCCCAGCTGTAACCAAGTGCTCTTTCTCCAAATGGAGGGTGAAATCAAACCTCCTATAAAACTCTAAACTTTCTCAAACTCTGTAGGCACAGTCCTATAAATGCACCTAACCACCTCGTGAAACTTTGCCTCATACTCTGAAACTGACATACAACCCTGTTGGAGAACTGGAACCTCAAACCTAACTGAAGCACCACTCGAAGAACCGGGTACTTCTCTAATTGTTACTACTGAAACACCGACCAGATGACTCAAAGTCCTAGCCACGATGTCCTGAAGAACTGGGGTAGCATGAAACCTTATCGGAGGCTGGGCTGGCCCAAAACCCCCTAGTTGATGCGGTAAAATCTCACACTGAAATCCTGGCGCTGACAAAAGCACTGAATCAACAGGCACAGAAACCTCGACATCACCTGCTATCGTACTCGTCTTAGGCATCTGAGAAGGAATGGAACAATAAAGTTTAGAAGTCAGTAGAGCCAGGAGTACACAATAAGGAGCCAAGAATAGGGAACTTTTCCTAATAATGCTTTGTAGCCTCCCGCAGATAGAATATAGAGGTCATCGGACCAATCCGTGAAACTCTACTTAGACACTTGCTCTTGTACCAACGACACCAGAAAACCTAGAGATCTGATACCAGGCTGTCACAACCCGATTTCTCAGGTCATAATGGCACCTACAACCCCCTAGTAGGCGAACCGATTCCCATAGCCCGAAATGGTTAGTAATGGGCTACTACCTAATTAATACGCACAATAAGCAGAAATAAGCGGAAACAGATATAAAATAAATACAATGCAGAAGCAACAACCAGAATATATAATCTTAAGAAAACTACACCAAACCCAAAGACCTGGTATCGATAGTACATGAGCTTTTAATAGAATACAGGTGCTATAGATAACCAAATAGTAAATACAACTATCTTCGAATAGAAAAATAGTAACAGTGCCAAGAGATGAGATGCGGTCAAGCCCCGGTTCGCAGGAGCTCACTCTAGTCTCGAATACACAAAAGTTGCACGAGAATCCACTCTATCAACGGTGAAAGC
The DNA here is from genome assembly GCA_003996215.1 of Jaltomata sinuosa. Taxonomy (NCBI): domain Eukaryota; kingdom Viridiplantae; phylum Streptophyta; class Magnoliopsida; order Solanales; family Solanaceae; genus Jaltomata; species Jaltomata sinuosa. Next base: position 261,616 of record QJPP01000001.1, on the reverse strand, counting down.
TCACACTAATATCTACACCAAAGAGAAGCAGAAGCATAGTATGAGCACCAATTGCTAAGAAACGAGTACCTAATAGGCATCATCGGCCAACTGAGTGCATATAAGATATAAAAATAGTAACTAGCAGATAGCAAAGAAGCAGTCACAAAAGTAATAGAGAAAGCACATGGAAACTAGCACGGATAAAAGTCCATGAATTACAAACATGCTATGCTAGCCACAGAAGATATATATAACACAGAACACAGGTAAAGGAAAGAAGAACGCACCTGGAGTCCTTACAACAACAATATATATAAAGAGAGAGTTTTGAAAAATGGTTATATATCGGTAACCTCAGGTAAAAAGGGAAGGAAGGAAAATAAGTAAACATTCTCATGATAAAAGCAATATACTTAACGAAACCATACTAAATACTCAACTTCAAGATAAGCACAGATAGAAATAAATCTTACAAGCACAACCCGAAGATGGAATAAACTACGCCACAAAGAATCGAAAGCCACTACTCCAAACCATGATAAATGATAGAACCCACTAGCTCACAAGTGCTCAGAAGGCCCCATAAATAGTGCCTCAATCAATATAGGAACCACTAATCCATCGATAATTGAGAGTCCAAATGACTCGTACTATACCAATATAACATCCACTAAACCACCAATAATCGAAGACTATAACAAGCTCTCTAATGAGATAGGAGTAATATAATCTACCTACAGTCTCAATGGGCACCCATACACCCGAGGAACACAATCAAGTGAAAATAAACCCTCCATCATCCCATACTACCGGAGCACATACCGAGCATACAGCAAACAAGGGTGGAATCTGAATACAATATGCATGATGATATGATATGATGGAACTGGTGAGAGTAACCCTATATGTACCTACCCCCGGTGCCTAAAGTCTTAGAAGGTAGGATCCATGTTAAGACGTACCTGCTATACCTCAACTCCATCGTATACCCCTCCTCTGACATACTCGGCACATAGCCCCTGGTCTCAAATCGGCAAGGCCCATAGAGGTCCTTGACCATATTAAGTAATAAAAGTAAAATCTCAAAGTAGGTCAAGATCAGTAATCAGAAACTCATAGTAAGTGCCCGAAATTGAACCTAGTCTAAAATAGTAGTAGTACTTTCAAAACCCCATCAAAGGGTGCCCAAAGTGTATTCGGGTCTAAATCTGTAATCAAGTCTCAATAACCCTTATAAAAGGTGCCAAAAGCATATCCGAGTCTAAATATGTAGTAAAAATATGTCTAGAACTCCGGCACAGCCGAGTCTAGTATCAGTTTGAAAACTGGTGATAAAATCATCGTAATGACCTCTTTACTCTAAGAGGTTTCATAAAAATCAGCTCCAAAACTCTTTCATAGTCATTTTACCGAAAATAGGCCATTGGGGCCATGCAAAGTTTAGAAAATTAGTTATAGTAGGCCCGAAGCCAAAATAGTAGTAAGACATGCAAGAAATCCTTTACATGAATGATATGCTCGCAAATAATAGATTAGCCCAACGGATCATAAACAATCCTATCGGCCCGCACATGCATAATCAGCTCTACAACACAGATATCTTGCCTAAAGTAACATCTTAATGTCCGGGACTCACGAACATTCCCAAATATCCCACCATCTATGGTTCAAAGGCATATACAAAGGCCACACGGGACTGCAATGGTAATATTACAATACTACAACGAGTACTACAAATAACGTACAGAATAAATGGACCAAAGAGAAGGACAATGTCTGGGGTACCAACCTAGAAAACCAACCCAAGGATACTAATTAATAAAGTTATAGCCTATATACATAGAGTCTAAGTAGGGAAGACCGTAACCTACTTGTCATCCAACGATTAGTTGCTAGAACGGCATCGTCCAAGATCAAACTGTTCTGAGAAGCCCTGAATCATGATCACACTATCATAACAATATTTTATGCATCAATACAAAGCCAACAATACCAATAATGCTAGAAACTTAGCCGAGTCAAAATCCGGGTCACAAGCGGGCCCGCGTACCCTGCAACCCGAAGCCAGAAATAAAAAACACCACGGTGTTCCCCACATTCCCGAGAGAACATGCCCAAAAATTAAGGAAAATGGACCATCAATGGGGCTCAAAACAGCCTACAATGCAAGAATTTCAAAGGGGAAAATTAATGGAAGAAAACAGAAACTAAAGGTAAACTTACCGGATTTAGAAGTCAATAATTGAACAAGGATCAACAACAAAATAGCCTCCAAGCTGCTGTGATGAACAAGGTGAATATAGAAGTTTTTGGGAGCTATTTTAATGGAGGAAATGTCTTTTGGAAATATTGGAATAAAGGGGAAAAGAGAAGGCTGCCAGCTTATAAATGCTGCCACACCCAGGCGCAGGAGCGCGCTGGCGCGCAGGGGCCATGGCAACCACGGAGCGCAGGGGCGCTGGATCTACGGTGCTGGAACATGTGCAGGGGCATTGGCATTCCCAGGTGAGCGGGCACACAGGAGCCGGTGCGACCCAGGTGTATGCCCTGGCGCCTCACCAATAGGCAACAACAATAGAAACATACCAAGGCAGATTTTTCAAGCAGTGGACCCCAGGGAATGCATCCGGAGTCCCACGAACACAAACGAGCTGAGCTATTCAACTAGAAACAACATTCTGGACTCAACATAATTGATGCAAAATCTCATCATAGGTCAATTCAACAAAAAGTGGTGTCCCTCCCAAAATCAATCTTTTGGCCAACTATTTCAAAATAGAACCTATGGGCCGAAATCAAGTACAGAAGTCTCAAGACCCGAACCTATGGTCCCTATAGCCTAAGCTCTACATTTCAAAGCTAACAACACTGGCGGAATTCCCATCCAAGGTTGTCTTCTCCAAATGTTGACCAAATTCAACCATACAAGCCCAACTAGCATGAAAACACAGAACGAGAGAGAATTCCAAGATGAAAAGCTCCTAAATCCCTACCAAAGGTCCAACTAGACCAAAGTCCACACTTCAGAGCTAACAGAATTGTCAAAATTTTATTCTAAGTGCGATTACCAAGAATGTTGAACGAAGTCAATGATTTCCTAAGTTAAGGTTCTAAAATGGAAAAATGGCCATAAAGACAAAACAAATGGCCCAATCACCAAACTACCACTCCCATCAAGCTATAAATGACTTGGGGCCACTACAGGCAAGCTCTAATGGTACAAAGAATGCAAAAACATGAGAATGACCAAAAGGGTCATTACAACTTCATTCTCTCTTTGTAGAGGGCGTCCCTCTCATAGGCTCGTTCGTAGCTGGAACTCATCCATTTTATTCAGTTATTCTAGCCTCAAATCTGTAGCATCATTCTAACTAAGGTTAAGCTTTTTGAGCACCCAAAGGGCCTTATACTCAAGCTCCACAGGCAAATGACATGATTTCTCAAAAACCAGTTGGTAAGGAGACATGCCTATCGAGATTTTAAAAGCCGTTTGATAAGCCCATAATGCATTGTCAAGCTTTTACGCCCAATCCTTTTGATTAGCAGTCATCGACTTTGCTAATATCATTTTGATTTCACGATTGGACACTTCTACTTGCCCACTTGTTTTTGGGTGATAAGGGGTAGCTACTTTGTGTTGCTTTACTCCGTACTTAGCCAAAGTTGCAGGGAACACCTTTTTGCAAAAGTTCAACCATCCATCATTTATGATTATGTGAGGAGTACCAAACTGAGAGAATTTTTTTCTTTTCAAGAAGGCATCCACAAATTTACCTACATTATTAGCCAAAGCTACAGCCTCTACCCACTTTGACACATAATCAACTACTACTAAGATGTACTTGTTACCATAAGAACTCACAAATAGGCCTAGGAAGTCGATTCCCCAGAGGTCAAATAACTCAACCTCTAAAACTGTGGACATGGGCAACTCTTGCCTCCTAGATATAGATCCTTGTCATTGGCATTGGTCACATGACTTGACAATTCATGGGCATATTTGTGGATCGTGGGCCACTAATGTCATGACCCAATTTCTCGATCATGATGACACCTACAACCCGCAGTAGGCAAACCAATCCCCGTAGCCCGAAATGGTTAGTAATGGGCTATATTCTAACAATTTAAGTGGAAGAACAGTTTAATAAACGGAAGCAATGGAACAAGATGAAGAAAATAGATAACAGGGATATATATATTTATACGAAAGCTAAACCCAAAATCTGGTATCATAGCGTACAAAAGTCGAATCTACATAAGGAGTACAAGGGGTCCAAAATAACATATACATCATGTCTCCGAAGCTATGAGAGTACAAAATATACAAAGACAAACTAAAGTCAAGCGCCGGTCGCCAAGAGCTCCCCCTCAATCCAGGACGGTCCAAATCTCCAAGCACGAGTCATAGTGATCTAGCAGCAATGGACCACATTAGGATCTGCACCAGAAGATGCAGAGTGTAGTATGAATACCAAATACGAAGCATAAGGTACCCAGTAGGTATCATAGGCCGATTGGGCACATATAAGATAAAAGCGTAGTAACAGACAGAATAGAAACAAGTAGTCACAGAATCTACAAAAGGTACACAGGAACTAGCCCAGAGAAAAGACAACAGGAATAACATACAAGGCTAGCAAGTAGAGTATATACACAACAGGCACAGGTGAAAGTAAGAAATGACGCACCTGGGATCCTTACAATAACAGTATATATATAATAAGTTTTAGAAATGAACGGTATACCGTTAACCTCAAGTATAAAGGAAGGTAGAGGAGGGTAAAGATAGACATGCTCGGAAACATAAGTCAATAGCCAAGCTAATCATGCCAATCTCAAATCCAGGAAATAACAACCTAGCAGTATATAATCTCATAATTATAATCGTAGTAGGGGATAATACTGCGATAAAGTAACAGGAGTCTACCTACAGTTTCCCGGCCGCCCATACAATCGAGGAACACAAACAAGTGAAAACAAGCCCTCCGACCACCTATACAACTAGAGCGTACACTCAGCAAACAGCAAACAAGGGTGGAATCTCAAACAATGAATGATATGATGCATGAAGATCTCAGGGTGAAATGGTAACTCTGTATGTACCCCCCTCCGGTGCTGATCGGGACCCAGCAGGTAGGTTCCATAGAAGGACACTGGTCGTATACCTCTACTCCACCGTATACCCTTCCTCCGGCACGCGCAGCCCCAGACCCCAAGTCCGAAATGGCAAGGTCCATGGAGGTCCCAGACCCCATACTAAAACTCAGTATCGAAACAAATCATTCGGAGTAAGCCCGGGTTCAAGCTAGAGACCCAGTCTCAAATATGCATGCCCAGACCTTGTCCAGGACTAAAGCAGTGGGAAATGTCTCAAAAACCCCTCCAAGGGTGCCCTGGCGTAATCAGGTCTAAAATAGTAGAAAGTCAACTCAGGTGCTCGGTCCAACTGAGGCTAAAACCATCTCAAATCAGTAAGAAAACTCAACTAGCACCTGGCCCTACCGAATCTAGCGTTAATAGTAAAACTAGTGATAGAAATCGTAATTTAACTCTCTTTTACCCCAAGAAGATCCACAAGTTAAGTCAAACCATTTCCAATTCATTTTCATCGAAAACGACCCCTTAGGGCCATGCATAATTTAGAAAATCAGTCCCAGTAGGCCCGAAGCTAAAACCATAGTAAAATGTGGATAAAACCCTTTATATGCATGGAAATGATATGATCAAACAGAAATAGCCGCCCAATAGCTCACAATCAACCTATCGGTCCTACACAGGCTCCAATCGCTCTACAGCACAGATAGCCAGCATAATATCACGATAACGATGCCCGGGGCTCACGAGCACACCTGAATAACCCACCATCTATGGTTTAGAATCAAAACAAGGACACACTGGACCATAAGGGTGATAACATCAACTACAGAGAATACTACACAAAACAGAGGAAAGAAACAAGGCGAATTATGGAAAGCGGTCAAGGTCTGTGGTACCAACCTAATAACCCAACCCAAGGATACCAGCTAGTACAATTTTATCAGATATATGCTAAGTCTAGGGAGTTTAGACCATAACCTACCTGTCGTCCGATGACAAGCTGCTGGGACAACAAAATCCAAGCCCAAATCACTCCGAGAAACCCCAAACGATGATCAAACTATCAAAAACATAAATAAAACATTAAAACAAGTCTAACGATACCTATATCTCTACACTTGTAACCGGGTTGAAATCCGAGTCAAAAGCGGGCCCGCAGGGTACATAACCCGAAACTAAAAATGGGAAGAAGCACGATGACCACAACGGCGCTAAGAAGACATACTCCAAAATTGAGCACAATTGGCCAAGAGAAGGGCGTCAAAACAACCCGTTCAAGAGAAGGCTTAAAGTTGGAATTCCAAGAACAAAATCGGAAATTAGGCAAGGATTACTTACCACAAGAAGAGAAATTGAGCCAAGACGGTGAATTCATCGAACCCACGAACATGCAAGATCAAGAAGGCAACCTCTCTGATAATTTCCAAGCTTTTGGAAATGAGAAACAATGGAGGTTTTAGAAAAGAACAAGAGAAAGCAAGTTGGGGAAGAAGACTTACCAAGAATCAAAGGATCACGAATTATCGATGAACAAATGATTTCACCAAGGCTAGGACTGATATGGAGCAATTTGGTAGAGAGTATATATGTTTTAGAGTTGGAAAAGTTGAGAGAAATGGCTGGAAAAATGAACACTCAGAAATATATAGCTGCTGGAAAATGACCAGCGCCAATGGCGCCATCACAACGCAATCGCGCTGGCCAGCCGAAATAAGCTTGAGCGTGATCGCGCTAGGCCAGCGCCGATGGCGCTGAAGGCCTGGCCTGTAATATTTTCTGCAACGTTTCTAAAACTCCACGAGGCTTTCCGGGCACAATTCGAAACCGATATTCAAAAACCAATAATACTGATAGAGTGTTGACGACGTTCCAGACTCAACAGAATCGATGAAACTTTTATACGAGGTCATTTCATAGAAATGTTGACCAAAGTTAACACTAACTATAAGAACCCAAGGGCTCAAAATGAGCTCGGCTCATCCAGAACCCAAACCAACCACCTACCTAACCCAAACTCAACATTCCGGAGCTGATGGAATCGTCAGATTTCAAATCTGACACTCCGATCATCAAAAGTTGACCAAAGTTACACTTTCAACTCCAAATGGCCTGAAAACAGAGAAAATAGCACCAAACCCACACCGGAAGTTCTCATGCCTCAACTAAAGGTCCAACTAGACCAAACATAATGCTCTGGAGCTAACGGAACTGTCAGAATTCAATTTCGAGCACGTTAGCTAAGAATGTTGACTAAATTCAATGATATTCTAAGTTAAGTCTCTACAATAGGCAAACAGCCAAAACAACCAAACGAACGACCAGGGCACTGAACCACCGGTCCCAGCAAGCTATAAATGACTTGGGGTCGCTATAGGAAAGCTCTAACAGTGCAATGAATATGAAAATGCGAAGATGATCGGAAGGTTCATCACATGACATCCACTATTAAAAAGACTTTCATCCTTGGAAGTTAAGAAGGAAGGGGTACCTGAAGGCTCGAACAACTGCGGATGCTGAGCACGCAACTCACTCTCGGCCTCCCAAGTAGCCTCCTCAACCGAATTATGTCTCCACTGAACTTTCACAACTGGAATCTCCCTAGATCTCAATCTCCTGATATTTGGCCAGAAGAGCTATCGGCTCCTCAACAAAAGATAAAATCTCATCTAACTGACCTAAATCCCAATGCAACACATGAGACTAATCTGGAACATACCGACACAACATCGAGACATGGAAAACTGGGTGAATAGCTGAAAACATCAGAGGCAAAGCTAACATGTAGGCAACACTACCAACCCTCTGGAGAATCTCAAATGGCCCAATAAACCTAGGGCTAAGCTTTCCCTGCCGACCAAATCTCATCACGCCCTTCACGGGCGATACTCGAAGGAAAACTAAGTCACCAACACTGAACTCTAAGGCACGAAGTATACGATCAGCGTAGCTCTTCTGCCTACTATGGGCTGCTTTGACTCTATCCTGAATCAAATGGACTCGGTCCAAGAAATCTCTAAGAAAATCTGTACTCTGTGGTCTGGACTCTAACCCATCAAACCAACCAGTCGGCAATCTGCAATGCCTACCATATGAGGCCTTGAAAAGTGCCATGCCGATGCTCGGATGAAAGCTATTATTATAAGCAAACTCGACCAAAGGCATAAACTGATCCCATGAACCTCTAAAGTCAAGTACACAATCCCGAAGCATGTCCTCTAGGACCTGAATAGTCCTCTTGGACTGGCCATATGTCTGAGGATGAAAAGCAGTACTAAGTTGAACCTCTGTACCCAAATCTTGCTGAATAGCTCTCTAGAACTTAGATGTGAACTGAGTGTCGTGGTCTGAAATGATAGAAGTTGGGACCCCGTGCAACTGAACAACCTCACAAATGTAAATATGCGCTAACCTCTCGATGATGTACGAAGTCTGAACCGACAAGAAATGGTCCGACTTAGTCAGCTGATCCACAATCACCCAAATGGAATCAAAACCCTGAGATGTATGAGGAAAACCAACAATGAAGTCCATAGTAATACCTTACCACTTCCACTCAGGAATGGGAAGTCGCTGCATCAAACCACCTAGTCTCATATGCTCGAACTTCACTCGCTGACAGTTCAAGCACCAAGATACAAACTCTGCTACGTCCCACTTTATTCTTCTCCATCAGTAAAGCTGTCTCAAATCTCTATACATTTTCACCGCGCCAGGATAAATGGAGTATCTAGAATAATGCGCCTCATAAAGTATCAACCGAATCAAATATTTAACCCTCGGAACACAAAGTTGACCACAAAACCTCAGAATACCATCAGAACCCAAAGTAGCCCAGCTGGCCTCACCCCGAATCACCTGATCACGAAGGTCACATAAACTCTGATCCTTGAACTGTCAGCTCTGAATCTGATCAACTAGAGTAGAACAAACCTCAACACTGGTAAGAACTCGACTGGGATTCGATGAATCAATCTTAACTAAGTGGTTAGCCAAGGACTGGATGTCCAAGGCCAACGGTTGCTCAGAAACTAAAAGTGAAGCTAGGATGCCCATACTCACTGCTTTCTGACTCAAGGCATCCGCTACCATGTTTGCCTCGCCCGGATGGTATAGAATAGTGAAATCGTAGTCCTTCAGCAACTCAATCCATCTTCTCTACCTCTAGTTCATCTCTCGCTGACTCGTAATGTACTGAAGACTATGGTGATCGATGAATATCTCACAATGAACTCCATATAAGTTGTGCCTCCAGATCTTGAGCGCGAAGACTACCGCTGCCAACTCCACGTCATGAGTGGGGTAGTTGCGCTCGTGAACCTTCAGCTATATCGATGTGTATGCTATCACTCAGTCCTGATGCATCAACACACAACCAAGACCAACCCCGGAAGAATCACAATATATGGAAAAACTCTGACCCTCGACCGGTAAGGTCAAAACTACAGCTGAAGTCAATAAGGCCTTAAGACTCTGGAAGCTATCCTCGCACTGATCCGACCACTGAAATGGAACATCCTTCCTAGTTAGCATAGTCAAGGGTGCTGTTATGGAAGAAAATCCCCCAATGAACTGTCTATAGTACCCGGCTAAACTAACAAAGCTGCGAACCTTGGTAGGAGTGGTAGGTCTAGGCCAATCACGAACCGCTGAAATCTTACCTGGATCAACTCTAATCCCATCCTTAGACACCACATGCCCTAGGAATGCAACTGACTTAAGCCAAAACTCACACTTTGAGAACTTGGCATAAAGTCGATGATCTCTCAAAGTCTGAAGTATAGTCCTCAAGTACTGCTCATGCTCATCTCTACTCCTCGAGTATATAAGAATGTCATCAATGAAGACTATCATGAACATGTCCAAGTACGGGCTAAGCACCCTGTGCATCAAGTCCATGAAAGTTGCGGGGGCATTAGTTAACCCAAAAGACATCACCAGGAACTCATAATGGCCATAACGTCCCTTGAATGTTGTCTAAGGGATGTCCTCTGCCCTAATCCTCAACTGATGGTAGCCGGACCTCAAATCAATGTTTGAAAACATGGATGAACCTTGAAGCTAATCAAACAAGTCATCAATCCTCGGCATCGAATACCTATTCTTTACTGTCACCTTGTTCAGCTGACGATAATCAATACATATCCGCATCGACCCATCCTTCTTCTTCACAAAGAGAACAGGATCACCCCAAGGCGACACACTCGGTCTAATAAACCCCTTAGCTAACAAATCCTGGAGCTGCTCCTTAAGCTCCCTCAACTCAGCAGGAGCCATACGGTAAGGAAGAATACAAATGGGCCTGGTGCCCAGCTCTAACTCAATGGCAAAATCAACGTCTCTCTCAGGTGGAAGGCCTGGCAGGTTGGTAGGAAACACATCTAGGAAGTCTCTAACCACAAGAATAGACTCAGGAGACGAAGGGTCAACACTAGCATCTCGGACATATGCTAGATAAGCTAGACACCCATGCGAAATCAACTTCCTAGCTCGACGACAAGAGATGATCCCAGATAGTGCGCGGCTGACAGAACCCTGCCACATAACTGGGGATATAGCGGGCACAACTATGGTAATGGTCTTAATATAAAAATGCAAAACTGCACGGTGAGAGGATAAACAGTCCATGCCCAGTATCACATCAAAATCTAACATATCAAGAATCATCAAATCACCTCAAGTCTCCAAACCACCAACAGATATCACACAGGATCTCACAATCTGATCCACTACTAAATAATCTCCTACTAGGGTCGAAACATAAATAGGAACAGATAATGGCTCACTAGCCAACCCCAAATAAGGCACAAAGTAGGCAGATACATATGAACAAGTAGATCCAGGATCAAACAAAGCCATAGCAGACTGGTGGTATATAGAAATCGTACATGTAATCACAGCATCCGAGGCCTTTGCCTCCGGTTTCCCAAGGACCGCATAAAACTAACGATGACCTCCACCAACACGACCACCATCCCTACCACCTGCTCTTCCATGTGGAGCACCACTTCTACCCTGACCACCACCCCTTCGAGCCAGTGGATGAACTAAGCGAATAGGCTGAGCCAGCAGAGCGGCTAGCTGAACTGTACCCTGCTGGGGGCAATCTCTAGCAAAATGACCAATAATACCATAGGTGTAACAAGCCCCTGACGATCTACTCGGTCGGGATGAACTAGTAGAACCCGTATGGCCACCACATCCTTATGCCCCAGAAGTTGTACCCCTCGAAGACAGACCGTTGTAGCCCTGATGGCTTCTCTGACCCTGCTCAAACTGAGTACTACCGGAGGTCTGAAGTGAAGCCTAAACCGGTCAGCTGGGCTGACCCTGGTGCTATTGTGGCTGATAACCCCGGCCCCACTGGCCTGAACCTCTATCACCATGTCTGGAACAACTGTAGCCACTCTGATATCGAGGCCTCTTATCTCTGGCCCTAGTGTCATGACAACGCGAATCCTTTATAGTACGGGCATAGTCTGCAATAGCCTGGAATGACCGACCACTAGCAACCAATATCTCTGCAAGTTCTATAAACTCTCTCTGTAGTCCCCAAACAAAACTACGGATCCTGTCAGACTCGGTAGGCATAATCATCGCCCTAAATAGATCAAGTTGATGGAAACATGTCTTATACTCCGAGACGGTCATAGAATCCTGAGAAAGTCTGGTGAACTTCTCTCTCCGATGCTCCCGGTCACTCTGGGGTAAGAACTTGGCCATAAATGCCTCATAAAACTCGGACCAAGTCAAAGGAAGTGATGTAGAAGGTCTGAAAGCAACCTGTTGCCTCCACCATAACTTTGTTGGGCCCTCCAGATGATAAGTAGTATAGTCAACCCCGTATGTCTCCAACAACCCCAAATGATGCAACATCTCCTCATATGTTGTAATAAAATCATATGGGTCCTGACCCGACGTACCATCAAATCTCGGTGGTGCCAACCTCAAAAATCTACCCAAGGCCTTCTGCTCCTCATCTGTCATAGCTGGGCAAGGAGCAAGAGGCTGTATAGCTAATGGAATCGAAACAACCTCGGCACAGGGAGCCGCAGTAGTAGGCTGCGCTCCTGAACTTTGGACACCCAGGGCTACCCCCTGAGCAGAAGTATATGCTACCTCAGAAGGTCTCTCCCAATCATACACAAAAGTTGAACGAGTAAACCCCGCATATTCGAAGACTGAGATGGGGCTGAAACTGGCACAGAAATTGGTGCTAGAACTGGTGGCACCTGGGCTACCCCCGGGTCTACATGCTACTGCTCAGGGACAAACTCGGGCTCATAATCATACTCAGGCTCTACCTCAACTCTAGTAGCTCTAGTAAGTGCTGCTACTCTAGGACATCCTCTACCCCTGTGACCACCCCAGCCCCTAGCTGGAGTCGGAGGTGTAGGGGCAAGAGGCACTCCTGCGCCAGAAGCTAAAAATCTCATACGAACCATTTGCGGAAGACTAAACCAGAATAAGTGAGATTTCCAGAAACTTCCAACGATACTACATACGAGATAGAAACAAGAAACTCCATTTTTCCTAAGATGTCACTATAGCCTCCCGAAGATTAAGTATGGGCGTCTCTGCCTCGATCCACAGGACTCTACTAGACATTGACTTCTATACTGATGACACTGGTGAACCTAAGGCTCTGATACTAAGCTGTCATGACCCAATTTCTCGTTCATGATGGCACCTATAACCCCCTAGTAGGCGAACCAATCCCCGTAGCCTGGAACGGTTAGTAATGGGTTACATTCTAACAATTTAAGCGAAAAGACATTTTAATAAGTGGAAGCAAGGGAATTAAATGAAGAAAAAAGATAATAGGGATATATATATATACAGAAGCTAAACCCAAAACTTGGTATCATAGTGTACAAGAGCTGAATCTACATAAGGAGTACAAGGGGTCCAAAATAACATATACATCATGTCTCCAAAGCTATGAGAGTACAAAATATACAAAAGACAAACTAAAGTTAAGCTTTGATCTCCAAGAGCTCACCCTTAGTTCGGGATGGTCCAAATCTCCAAGTATGAGTCCCGGCAATCTAGCGGCGATGGCCCACACTAGGATCTGCACCAGAAGATGCAGAGTGTAGTATGAGCACCAAATGTGAAGCATAAGGTACCCAGTAGGTATCATAGGATTGCTCATGCAAAGCATAAGGTACCCAGTAGGTATCATAGGCCTACTGAGCACATATAAGATAAAAGCATAGTAACAAACAGAATAGAAACAATTAGTCATAGAATCTACAAAAGGTACACAAGAACTAGCCCAGAGGGAAGAAAACAGGAATAACACACAAGGCTAGCAAGTAGAGTATATACACAACAGGCACAAGTGAAAGTAAGAAATGATGCACCTGGGATCCTTGCAATAAAAGTATATACATAATAAGTTTTAGAAGTGAACGGTATATCGGTAACCTCAAGTATAAAGGAGAGGAGAGGAGGGTAAAGATACACATACTCAGAAACAGAAGTCAATAGCCAAACTAATCATGCTAATCTCAAATCCAGGAAATAACAACCTAGCAGTATACAATCTCATAATTATAATTGTAGCAGGGGATAATACAAGTCACCCGGCCGCCCAAACAACCGAGGAACGCAAACAAGTGAAAACAAACCCTCTGTCCGCCCATATAACCTAAGCATATACTTACCAAATAGCAAACAAGGGAGGAATCTCAAACAATGAATGATATGATGCATGAAGATCTCAGTGTGAAATGGTAACTCTGTATGTACCCCCTCCAGTGTCGATCGGGCCCAGCAGGGAGGTTCCATGGAAGGACACTGCCCGTATAGCTCTACTCCACCGTATACCTTCCTCTAACACACGTAGCCCCAAGCCCCAGGTCCAGAACGGAAAGGTCAATAGAGGTCCTGGATCCCATACTAAAACTCAGTATCGAAACATATCATCCGGAGTAAGTTTGGGTTCAAGCTAGAGACCCAGTCTCAAATATGCATGCCTAGACCCTGTCCAGGACTAAAGTAGTGGGAAATGTCTAACAAACCCCTCCAAAGGTGACAGGGCGTAACCGGGTCTAAAACAGTAGAAAGTCAACTCAGGTGCTCGGTCCGACTAAGGCTAAAGTCATCTCAATCAGTAAGAAAACTCAAATAGCACCCTGGCCCTGTCGAGTCTAGCGTTAATAGTAAAACTAGTGATAGAAATCATAATTTAACTCTCTTTTACCCCAAGAAGATCCACATGTTAAGTCAAACCATTTCCAATTCATTCTTGTTGAAAACGGGCCCTCAGGGTCATGCACAGTTTAGAAAATCAGACCAAGTAGGCTCAAATCCAAAACCATAGTAAAATGTGGATAAAACCCTTTATATGCATGGAAATGATATGATCAAACACAAATAGCCGCCCGGCAGCTCACAATCAACCTATCGGCCCTGCACAGGCTCCAATCACTCTGCAGCACAGATAGCCAGCATAATATCACGATAACAATGCCCGAGACTCACGAGCACCCCTGAATAACCCACCATCTATGGTCCAGAGTAAAAACAAGGCCACACAGGACCATAAGGGTGATAATATCAACTACAGAGAATACTACACACAACAGAGGAAAGAAACAAGGCGAATCAGGGAAAGCGATCAAGGTCTGTGGTACCAACCAATAACCCACCCCAAGGATGCCAGCTAGTACAATTTTATCCGATATATACTAAGTCTAGGGAGTTTAGACTGTAACCTACCTGTCGTCTGATGACAAGCTGTTGGGACAACAAAATTCAAGCCCGAATCACTCCGAGAAACCCCGAATGATGATCAAACTATCAAAAATATAAATAAAATATTAAGACGAGTCTAACGATACCCATATCTCTACACTTATATCTGGGTCGAAATCTGGGTCAAAAGCAGGCCCACGCGGCCCACAACTCGAAACCAAAAACTAGAAAAAGCATGATGACCACAACGGTGCCAAGAAGACGTGCTCCAAAATTGAGAATAATTGGCCAAGAGGTGGGCATCAAAACAGCCCGCTCAAGAGAAGGCTTAAAGTTGGAATTCCAAGAAAAAAATCGGAACCTAGGCAAGGATTACATACCACAAGGGGAAAAACTGAGCCAAGACAGTGAATTCCTCGAACCCACAAACATGCAAGAGAAAGAAGGAAGCCTCTACGATAATTTCCAAGCTTTTGGAAATGAACAACAATGGAGGTTTTAGAAAAGAACAAGAGAAAGCAAGTTGGGGAAGAAGACTTACCAAGAATCGAAGGATCACAAATTATCGATGAACAAAAGATTTCCCCAAGGCTAGGACTGATATGGAGCAATTTGGTAGAGAGTATATGTGTTTTAGAGTTGGAAAAGTTAAGAGAAATGGCGGGAAAAATGAACACTCAGAAATATATAGCTGCTGGAAAATGGCCAGCGCCAAAGGCTCCATCACAGAGCAATCGCGCTAGCCAGCCGAACCGCGCTTGAGCGCGATCGCGCTAGGCCAGCACCGATGGCGCTGAAGACCTGGCCAGCAATATTTTATGCAACTTATCTAAAACTACACGGGGCTTTTCGGGCACAATCGGAAACCAATATTCAAAAACCAATAATGCTGATAGAGTGGAAACGATGTTTCAGACTCAACGAAATCGATGAAACTTCCGTATGAGGTCATTTAGGAGAAATGTTGACCCAAGTCAACACTAACTAATAAGAACCCAAGGGCTAGAAATGAGCCTGACTCACCCGAAACCCGAACCAACCACCTACCTAACCTAAACTCAACATTTGGAGCTGATGGAATCGTCAAATTTCAAATTTGATGCTCTGATCATCAAAAGCTTACCAAAGTTACACTTTCAACTCCAAATGACTTGAAAACAGAGAAAACAGCACCAAACCCACACTGG
The DNA here is from genome assembly GCA_003996215.1 of Jaltomata sinuosa. NCBI lineage: Eukaryota > Viridiplantae > Streptophyta > Magnoliopsida > Solanales > Solanaceae > Jaltomata > Jaltomata sinuosa. Next base: position 245,651 of record QJPP01000001.1, on the reverse strand, counting down.
AAGTTCTCAGACCTCAACTAAAGGTCCAACTTGACCAAACACAATGCTCCAGAGCTAATGAAACTATCAGAATTCAATTTTGAGCACGTTAGCTAAAAATATTGACTAAAGTCAACGATATTCTAAGTTAAGGTTCTACAATAGACAATCAGCCAAAACAACCAAACGAACAACCAGGGCACCGAACCACTAGTCCCAGTAAGCCATAAATGACTTGGGGTCACTATAGGAAAGCTTTAACAGTGCAATGAATGCAAAAATGTGAAGATGACCGAAAGGGTCATCACAAGTAATGCCTATATTGTAAGATCTTTTGGGCTGTACGTTCGACTGGATGATATCCCTCGACTAGGGAAGAATGACATGGCTAAAAAATGCTCATCATATCTACTTCAGGTACACATCTCCTGATTATGTTGTCAGTACATAATCAGAATAGATAGGGCTCATCCTAGAAGTATTTACTTCCATCATGGAGAAATTTCTTCCTCTGTTGAAAGTTTAGTTCCTCCAGCATTATATCACTGACTAGGTTATTAGAAAAATTAGCATACCATGGTACAAGATCAAATGAAGCGGATAATACTTGTTCATCCGGGAATGAGTCATCAATCTCCAACTCATCTACCACCTTTCCTTCATTTTCTAGTCTGGAAAGATGGTCTGCCACCTGATTTTCACAGCCCTTAAAATCTTTGATTTCAAAGTCAAATTCCTGCAAAAGTAATACCCATCTAATCAATCAAGGTTTGGCTTTTTTCTAGGAAATCTCCTTTTAACTAACCCTAGTTTTTTTATAGAACTAGGAGTTAACTCTGTCAACCATAGTGTTGCCTCATCAGACAAAGACAATGGGAACAACCTAAGCCTGATCGCCGTCTGACTCAGTCCTGGCAACTCAAAGGATTTGCAGAATCTCACAAAGTTCATCAAGTGCATGTTGGGATCATCACCATCCACTCCTCTAAATAGCCTCTTCAGATTCAACAATTGGATCATCCTGCTGGTGATATTAAACTTAGCGTCAGGCGCAAATAGGGGAAGGATAATGGCATCCATAGCACCAACTCCATCCAAGTCAAGATCATCATCATTATCCAAAGCAAACTGCCTTGGCTGTTGTCGACCTCTACCTCTCTATTGCGGCCATTGATCGGCAGGAGCAACATTGTCAACATTGTCAGCATTGTCTGCCGCAACATCATCACCCACAAACGCATCTACTTTAATATCATCATTGTTCTAGTGCTGTTGGGCTGCAGAAAGCCTTGCTGCCTCACGTTGTTGTGCATTCATATTTAGCCTTAGAGTTTTTACAACATCAGGATCATTGGGTAATATTGGGTTACCCGAGTGTCGGGTACTTGGCATGCACAAAGTTATACCCTACAGTCAAAGAAACAACAAATAAACGTAAAAGTAGGAAATATGAATAAGAGTCAAATAAACACACCGGACTTAATAGACAATCGTATTCCCTGGCAATGGCGCCAAAATTTTATATGCCCAAATTACACCATACTTAAGAAGTATAAGGGGTCGTTGTCAAATATAGAACCCAACAAAGGTTGGGGTCGAATCCCATAGGGAATATGGTGAGAATTAAGTCGTTAATAATTTAGATGACTATTAATCAATAATTTCTGGAAAATGGGGGGTTTTATGGTGATCAATCTTTGTCTAGTCTTCAACTAATTCAAGTAACAAATGAAAAGTTTCAATGAGTAAAAATCAATATTAGAGATAAACTAGGGATGCGTTAACTATGGCTTTACAACAAATTTGGGTTAACTTTGGTAATGGATTCACTTCATACAACTAATGTGAGGCAATTGAATACAAATGTATCCCTAAATATTTCTCAACCCAATTAGATGATTTTCCCTTCAATTCTTTCGAACTTGAAAAGATAAAAGTAGAGAATTCAATTTAGCCTCAAGTAGATTAATCTCGCTAGAGCATTACTTATTAGACGGAGGTTAGAAGCTCTGAATCCTTGTTGTTAAATCTTTTTCCCAGTTTTCAACCTCTTATTTCAAGCAAGTCAAAGCTAAGTCTTGTTCTAATATTTGCAACCATTAGAAATCTCTAAAAATTGAAGGATATCAACACAATAGCATATACAATATAAACACAATACCAACTCAACCCTACTTCGTTAATTCACCATGGATCCTACAACCCTAGTTGTGGGAGATTAGCTACTCATGCTTTTAGAAGAAGAGAACATAATAACGTTCATAATAAAGGAAGCATTCTTATAAATAATATGAAAAACACTTCAATTCTCCAAGAACAATGAGCAAAATAAATCTCCAAAACAAGAACAAGAAGTAACATTTGTATCTCTCAAAAATGTGTTAAAAACTATGCAAGAAAGAAGTCTCTATAAAAATACCCTAGGAGTCCTATTTATAGGCAGTTCCAAATAAAATCCGAATTGGTCTAGGAAAGGAAAGACGCATCCAACAAACGGACACCAAAACGGTCCATTTTGGTCAACAACGGACCATTTCCTTGAGCGTTGTAACTTCCCAACTAAAGTTGGTTTCTGGTTTTGGGAATTCCCCTAGGAACGAACCATTTTACATAAGAAAGATTTGTTCCCCTGTCCATTTCTATGAGCGTTGTAACTTCTAAAACTTAGCTCTTCTATGCCCCTAGGAATGGACCATTTTGCATAAGAATAGGTTATTCTCCTATTCGTTCTCCTGTCTATTGTAACTCAAATTATTGTCTCAGCTTTTGTCTTCTTCATTGAATGCAACGGTTATAGCAATGGTTCATTTCAACTCACAACAATCAGTAAAATGTCTCATTTTTGGCCCAACTAAGCTCTCTTGTTGCTTTAAGTCTATCTTTCCTGAAACACAACCAAAACACATAAATTTGCACAATATTTTCTTGAGAACTTACGTCTATTCTTTGGTAAAAGGAGTAAAATGTACCATAAAGTACCGGCACATCAAAACCCTCAACTTAGAACGTTCGCTTATCCTCAAGCAACATGACACAAGACCAAAATAGATGACTCAATAAAAGAACAACACATCATATCTATAGCAATCAAAAACCATTCAACAATTGGCTCAACTTTATCCAACCTCCTGTACTAAAAAAATGTTTGAAAAGCTAGCTAGTAAGGATCCAAACATGTCATTACGATGTGATAGAGTACTCTACATACACACAAAACAGTTATCCCAACATTCAGAAGATGATAAAGAATCTAGGTGCCCTCACCACAAAGAATTCCCCCACACATGATTTGGGACTAAGCAAGGTTACTCACACTCACAAACAATTTCAAACAATGCACATGTGATACCGTAGGATTGCCCTTGCTATTCTATTTCAGTTTTTCAAACAGTTGCTCAAGATCACTACAGGACTTGTTTTGGCTTGTAATGAGGCTTTGGGGGCAGGTACAATACAATATGGGGAATAGTGACTAAACCCTCCTTGGAACCATCGACCCACTATTTTCACTCAAGGTCAATCCATCCACTTTATTCGCCTTTGATTCCGTTATTTCTAGATAGAGGTGCGGCCTACTTAGCTTGACTACTCTTTTTCTTTCTTTTTCACTCTTTTTCATTTTCTTTTCTTCATTTTTCTTTCCTTGGCACACACCTGTACTTTTTATTCTATCAACAACCAATCTTTAAGACAACCCTATTTTTCTTGTCATATACCTCTACCGTAGCCACCCTCAACTTAGGCTAATTGTATGAGTTAAGGTGCACGATGTCCAAGGAGGGACCAGGTGTCACACCTCGAGACTACCCCTGGATGTAACACGGTACTTATTGTCACAAGTGATCACAAGCTAACCCATGGTCTGGCATATCTGAATAATTTCAAGGAAGATACAACTGTGCAGAAAATTGAACTAATTTAAGTATTTAAGTTGGAAAACAATCCAAGCATGTTCTGCATATATGAAAAATATATGAAAACATAATAAGTCTAAAATTAAACTGACAACTCAATAGTTGATTCTAGTTCCATGTCTAAAAGCCTCTAACTGAAGTGAGTTTCTAGAACAAACCCCCAGCTAACTCTAAAAGTCTGAAAACTAGAATGCAATACTGAATTAATAAACATAATTGTCGCCCTCAAACTATAAGGACTCACCACTGAGCTGCTGAGTGGGAACTGGTAAATCATATAAGCATGGTATGGATGTTAAGCATATGAACCTACATCATGGTAAGATATAGCATAAAAGTATGCGTCAGTACTTTGAATGTACTGAGCATGTGGTATATATAATCAAAGTTTTAAATCATGAATACTGACATAGAAGCATATACTGAAACATGGACTGAAGGATAACTGAATGAAAAGACCAAGAAACTGAACATGAATATCATAACATGCTAAGTTAAACTGGATAACTGAATACAAGGTTAATACAATGTTGAGTCTGACTGTGGGAGCAACTATAGATCGACATACCCCAAGATGAGCTAACTGTGGGGCCAACCTGTACCTTGCTAAGTATATAAATATATTTGACGTGGACCCACACTAATGTCTACAAGTTACAAGGGTGACTAGCCTAAAGCTGACAGCTGACCCTTTTTATACCTATGGTGGCACCGTAGTTCTAGGACTTAGGGACTGCTACTAAAGGTCTCAGCCTAAGGCTGACAGCAGAGCCTTCATCCCTTCGTCTGCTCGGTATTAATCCTACTCCCAACTGAGTATAAAGTAATAGATGCAACTGAAAAATTGATATCTCAACTACTGATAATCATCTGAGAATGCAATATAATAATACTGAAAACTGATAGCATTCTGATTCTGAATCATAACTGACTACAATAACTGTTTAGCATGCATGAACTGAAGGTACTGAGAATACACATGATAGGTCTATAAGAAATCTGATTAGATAACTATCCTGGATTTCCAAGAACATTTGAGGAATCATACATATCATAATGGATAGTGAAATACACCAATTGCATAAAATTCAGAAACCCTAGGTCTGAAGAACTACTTGAAAGCTGGAGAACTAGACTGAGTTTAGGGACTCAATGGGTGAAAGGAACCCACTTATGAAATTCCACATACCTGTAAGAAGATTCTACGGAGGAACCTTTGGATTTGAGGTTGAACTTGAAGAAAACCTCCTGCTTGTTCTTGAGAGAAAAATGCTTATTTTTCTCTTAGATTCTTTTAAGTGTCGATTAGTTTAGGAGTAATGAGGGAAAAACCATAAAAACCTCTTTAATTACCCCTAAAAAAACTTAGGGTCAGAGTTAAAAGGACTGGGAAAAGATCGGAATGCCCCCAACTTAAAAACAGAAATTGCAGAATTTCCTTCGCTGGTCGGGATACCTGACGGGCATCGGACCTGCGATGGCCTATCATTCTGGGCATCGGAAAGGACTAGTTGGGTCTGGTGCTCTGGGAAATCCCTACGATGGGTTCTCATGGCTCGTCACATCCGTGATGACTGTGGTGATTTCCCATCGGGACTATGGAGACTGGGATGCGGCACTGGTGGTTTCCCATGGTATGTCCCATGGCCCATCCGACTTTTGACGCCCGTGGGGACTTCTGTTGAGTTGAGGTTGGCTTCCAAAGCCACTGGGCTCTTCCCACAATGACTCTGATGGGCCGTTGAACCTTCGACGTCCGTGGGTCAGCCCGTGGGGCCTGACAGTTGCAGAAGAAATACTGAGTTTTTCTGAGTTTCTTGGTTTTAAATACTGGTCTGAGTTTTGGGGTGTTATAATATCCCCCCTTGGGATCATTCATCCCCAAATGAATACTAACTAAGTTGAGTTTGGAGGGAAAGAGTTGTGATCCCTACCAATTGAATACTAAAAGCTGATATCTGACTTAGTCTAGTTCTAAGGACATGAAAACCTGCTAAATATACTGGAAAAGCTCGAAAAACATGATACTTAGACTGACATGCATATGAGGAAACAGAGGGACTGAAGAGGAACTATTACCTCAAGATGAAACTGAATCAAAAAGAAAGAGGTGAGGGTACTTGGCCATCATGTCTGCTTCTACTTCCCAACTCCCTCAACTGACTGATTCCTCTATAAAACTTTCGTCAAAGCGACTTTCTTATTTCTCAACCTACGAATCTGACGGTCAAGAATCTCCACTGGAACCTCCTCATAAATGAGTCTATCCTTAAGAGCCACACTCTCTAAGGGCACAATCAAAGATGGATCACCAACATACTTCTTTAACAATGAAATGTGAAAGACTGGATGAACCGCTGCTAGTTCTGCTGGCAACTCTAACTCATAAGCCACATTTCTAATCCTTTTCAGAATTTTGTTAGGGCCTACATACCAGGGACTAAGCTTCCTTTTCTTGCCAAATACCATCACACCCTTCATTGGTGACACTTTCAAGAAAACCCAATCATTGACCTCAAACTCTAAGTCTCTTCTCCTCATATCTATATAGGACTTCTGACGACTATGAGTTGTATTTAATCTTTCTCTAATAAGTTGAACTTTCCCCATGGCTTCATGAACCAAATCTGTCCCAATCAAGGTTGTTTCACCCATTTTAAACCAACCAACCAGTGACCTGCATCTATGCCCATAAAGTGCCTCATATGGGGCCATCTGAATACTGGAATAGAAACTGGTATTGTAGGCAAACTCTATGAGAGGTAGCTGATCATCCCAACTACCCTTGAAATTGATCACACAAGCCCTCAACATGTCCTCTAAGATCTGAATGGTACACTCTCCCTTACCATCCATCTACGGATGAAATGTTGTACTGAGATTTACCTGAGTGCCAAGACCTTTCTGAAAAGACTTCTAGAAATGAGTTGTAAACTGAGTTCCTATATCTAAAATGATAGACAAGGGGACCCCATGCAATCTGACTATCTCGTTGATGTACATTCTGGCATACTCCTCTGTTGAATCTGTAGTCTTTATAGCTAGAAAATGGGCTGATTTAGTAACCTTGTCCACTATCAACCAAATGGATTCATGTGCTCTGTGAGTACGAGATAAGCCCGTGATGAAATCCATATTGATCACTTCCCACTTCCAAGTAGGAATGTTAATATCCTGAGTCGCACCTCCTGGTTTCTGATGTTCTACCTTCACCTGTTTACAATTAGGACACTTAGCCACAAAATCTGCAATGTCCCTCTTCATGTTGTTCTACAATAGACTTCCCATAGATAATGCTATATCTTAGTGGCATCGGGATGAATGGAATATCTGGAACTATGGGATTCTGTGAGAATTTGCTGTCTCAATTCATCCACATTAGGAACATATAAACGATCCTGGTGGTAAAGCACACCATCTCCCCCTTAGGAGAAAACCTCTACCCTTTGTTGATGAACTGCACCTTTCAACTAAAGTAATATGGGATCACAATCTAGTTTCTCTTTCACTTCGGCTACTAACAAAGATTGTGACCCATTTTGGACTATCATACCACCATCTGTCATATCCATGAGGCAAACTCCTAAGCAAGCAAGCCTATGAACATCCTTGACCAATTCTTTCTTCTCTTCCTCAACATGTGACACACTACCCATGGACAATCTGCTGAGGGCATCAGCCACTATATTAGCCTTACCGGATGGTAAGGCACATTCATATCATAGTATTTGAGGAACTCGAGCCATCTCCTCTGACAAATATTCAACTCTTTCTGGGTGAACACATATTGGAGGCTCTTATGGTCTGTGAACACATCTACATAAACCTCATACAAGTAGTGCCTCCAAATCTTTAGGGCAAAAAAAATGGTTGCAAGCTCAAGGTCATGAGTCGGGTAATTCTTCTCATGAATCTTAAGTTGTATAGATTCATAAGCTATAAACTTGACACGTTGCATTAAGACACAACCCAAGCCGACTTTGGACGCATTGCAATACACCATAAAATCGTCTAAACCCTCTAGCAGAGTTAGAACAAGAGTTGTAGTCAACCTGGTCTTCAACTCTAGAAAACTCTTCTCACACTCATCTGAACACTGAAACTTAACCTTTTTCTGAGTCAACTTGGTCAATGGGGTAGCTATGGATGAAAATCCTTCAAAAAACCTCCGATAATAACTAGCCAAACCCAAGAAACTTCTAACGCCTGTCATAGAGGTGGGTCTGGGACAGTCCTTTACTGTATTAATCTTTTAAGAGTTAACTCGCACTAGACACCACATGACCATAGAAAGAAACTGATTTCAACCAGAATTCACACTTACTGAACTTGGCGAATAACTAGCGATCTTTGAGAGTTTGCAACACCACTCTAAAATGGTCTGCATACACTTCATCATATTGAGAATATATGAGTATATCATCAATAAAGGCAATGATGAACAAGTCTATATACTGCTTGAACACTCTATTCATCAAATATATGAAAATTGTAAGAGCATTCGTTAGTTCAAATGACATAATTACGAATTTATAGTGACCATACCGAGTTTTGAAGGCTGTCTTCAGAATGTCACAATTCTTGACTTTGAGCTGATGATAGCCTGATCTGAGGTCTATCCTAGAGAAGCAACTAGCACCCTGAAGTTGGTCGAACAAGTCATATCCTGGGAATGGGATACTTATTTTTGATTGTGACCTTGTTCAACTGATGGTAGACGATGCACATCCTGAGAGAACCGTCTTTCTTACGGACGAGAGAAATGGAGTACCCCATGGAGAGATGTTGGGTCTGATGAAATTCTTATCTAGAAGGTCCTTCAACTATTCCTTCGATTCCTTCAGCTCCGCTTGAGCCATTCTGTAAGGAGGAATTAAAATAGGCTGGGTATCTAGAAGGAGATCTATTCTGAAGTCGATTTCCCTTTTGGGAAGATAACTATGGGAAAATCTTTTGGAAATACTTCTGAGAATTCATTCACTACTGGGACTGACTCAAGAGTTGGGGTCTCGGAGTTTGAATCCTTAACCCAAATGAGATAATATGCATACCCTTTTGAAATTATTTTTCTGGCCTTAAGGTAAGAGATGAATCCACCTATAGGCACTAAGGTATTACCCTTACATTCTAAGACTGGCTCGTTTAGAAACTGGAAATGAACAACCCTAGTCCTATAATCAACTGAGGCATAATAGGAATGTAACCAATCCATGCCTAGAATAATATCAAATTCAATCATTTCTAACTCTACAAAATCGGTTGAGGTGACTTTCTGTGAAACTATGATAGGGCAATTTCTGTATACCCGTCTAGCTATAACTGAATCACCACTAGAGTAGAGACTGAGAAGGGTTTTGGGAGGATTTTTGGACGGACACTGAAGTCTACTGCTATATAAGAAGTCACAAAGGAAAGTGTATCTCCAGGATCTAATAGTGCATAAACGTCATTATGAAAAACTTGTAACGTACCCGTGACCACATCGGGAGAATCCTCCTAGTCCTGTCGAGCCTGAAGATCATAGCCTGTTTTGGCACTAACCACCACCCATACCAGACAAGGCACCCTTCTTAGTTGGGCGACCTGTTGGAGCTACTGTAGAACTAGCCTAATTTTGTGGGCGAGCATCCTTGCCCTTCTGAGAAGCTACTGGACAATCCTTCATTCTATGGCCTGGCTTGCCACACCCAAAACAATTTACACTGCCTTTCATACCCTCACCTTGGTGGTTCCTACCACACTTCTTGTAGACTGAACGAGTGTGCCTGCTAGTGACTGTACTTGGGACTTAGAGCCAGGTGCCCTATCACATCGGTCATGTCTTAAATTAGGCAATGGGGCACTAGCAGAAGATAGGGCTGGAGCTAAAGATTTTTTATGGAACCTATCTGAACTCTGCTAAGAATAGCTAAAGTCACATGTTCTATCCCTCTTGCTATCTCCTACCCTCTCTTTGATCTTTTCCTCTTTAATTTACTGCGCATAAGTAACCAAACTGGAGATATCCATCTCTTTTACCAGCATAGCAGGCTTTCACTCCTTGACCACATCATCAGACACACTAGACACAAACTTACTCATGCGAGCCCTAGAGTCAGCTACCATTGCCAGAGCATACATAGATAACTGGGTAAACTTGAGTGCGTACTCCTTCACACTCATATCATTCTGCTTCAAGTTAATGAACTCCTGGACCTTGGCTTCCTTGAGTTCGAGTGGGAAAAGCCTGTCTAGAAATGCAGTCTTGAAGTGGTTCCAATCCACTGGACCTACATTAGCACAATAAGACTCCTTCCACTACTGATACCAAGTGTAAGCCACTACTTTCATCTGGTAAGTGACAGTTTGCACTCTCAACCAGAGTGACACCTATAATCTCTGTCACATTCTGAATGTCATCAAGAAATTCACATTGATCCTTTTTTTACTTGGAACCATGAAACTCAGAAGGGTTCATCCAAGTGAAGTCTCAGATTCTAGTTGCGGCAGAGTTAGTCTGTGGTGGAGCTGGTGCCATAGCCTACTGGTTGACCTGAGCAGTCATGGCCTATGCAAGCACCTAAAAAGCAGCCCTGAATTTGACATAAGTGACTTGCTCATTCAAAGGGTCTGTTGGAGCTGCTGGTGCTTTCTAATTCCCGTTTCTCCTTCCGTTAGCTCTTCTGGGAAGCATTTTTTGTAACGCATAAAGCATGAGTTAGAAGGAGATTAAATAAAGTTCATACTCTATAGCACGAGATGGAAAATAAGGAAGTGAAGTTTTTCCTAATGACGTCTCATAGTTTCTCCCCCATAAGTGTGGAGCGCTTCATACCCATGAAGAAGACTCTACTCGATGCGGCTTTCAAACACCCTAGGACACTTAAACCTGATGCTCTGATACCATATTTTTCACGCCCCAAGACTACCCCCTGGATGTAACATGGTGCTTAGTGTCACAAGTGACCCCAAGCTAACCCATGGTCTGGCATATCTGAATAATTTCAAGGAAGATACAACTCTGCGAAAAACTGAAAAACTGAACTAATTTAAGTATATAAGTTGGAAAACAATCCAAGGATGTTCTGCATATATGAAGAGTATATGAAAACATAATAAGTGTGAAAGTAAACTGACAACTCAATAGCCGATTCTAGTTCCATGTCTGAAAGCCTCTAACTAAAATGAGTTGTTGGGACAAACCCTCAGCTAACTCTAAAAGTCTGAAAACTAGAATGTAATACTGAATGAATAAACATAATTGTCGCCCTCGAACTATAAGGACTCACCACTGAGCTGCTGAGTGAGAATTGGGAAATTGTTCTAAGCGCAGTCTGGATGCTGAGTGCCTGAACCTACATCATGGTAAGATATAGCACAAAAGTATGCATCAGTACTTTGAATGTACTGAGCATTCGGGATATATAATCAAAGTTGTAAATCATGAATACTGACATAAAAGCATATACTGAAACATGGACTGAAGGATAACTGAATGCAATAACCAAGTAACTGAACATGAATATCATAATATGCTAAGATGAACTGAATAACTTAATACAAGGTTAATACAATGTTGAGTCTGACTGTGGGAGCTATTATTAACCAATATACCCTAAGTTGAGCTAACTGTGGGGCCAACATGTAACCCTGGATAGAATGGTGTTCATACCTTGCCAAGGGTACAAACAAATCTGACATGGATCCACTAAACTGATGTCCACAAGGGACAAGATGACCAGCCTAAAGCTGACACCTGACCCCTTTTATACCTATGGTGGCGTCGTAGTTCTGGGACTTAGGTACTGCTACTAAAGGTCTCAGCCTAAGCCTAATAGCAGAGCCTTCATCCATTTATCCGCTCGGTATTAAGCCTACTCCCAACTGAATAAAAAGCAATGGATGCAACTAAAAATTGGATATCTCAACTACTGATAATCATCTGAGAATGTAATATAATAATACTAAAAACTGATAGCATTCTGATTTTGAAGCATAACTGACTATAATATTTTTTTAGCAAGCATGAACTAAAGGTACTGAGATTACAGTTGATAGGGATATAATAAATCTGAGTATATAAATATCCTGGGTTTCCAAGAACATTTAAGGAATCATACATATCATGGATAGTGAAATACACCAATTGCATAAAATTCAGAAACCCTAGGTCTGAAGAACTACTTGAAAGCTGGAAAACTAGACTGAGTTTAGGGACTCAATGGATGAAAGAAACTACTAATGAAATCCCACATACCTGTAAGAAGATTCAATGGAGGAACATTTGGATTTGGGGCTGAACTTGAAGAAAACCTCATGCTTGTTCTTGAGAGGAAAAAGCTTATTTTTCTCTTAGATTCTTCTAAGTGTTAATTAGTTTAGGAGTAATGAGGGAAAAGGCGTAAAAACTCCTTTAATTACCCCCGAAACAACTTAGGGTTGGAGTTAAAAGGATTACAAAAAGACCGAAATGACCCTAACTTAAAAAAAGAAATTATAGAATTTTCTTCGCCAAATGAGCTACCCGACGGGCGTCGGATCTGCGATAGCCCATCGGCCCTGGTGTCAGAAAGGAATAGTTAGGTATGATGCTCTAGGCAATCCCCACGATAAGTTCCCATGGCCTGTCGCATCCGTGATGGCCGTGGTGACTGCCTGCCGGGACTGTAGAGGATAGGATGGGGCAGTGGTGGTTTCCCACGATGTGTCCCACAGCCCGTCGAACTTCTGACGCCCGTGGGGACCTCTGTCGAGCTTAGGTCGGCTACTAGAGCCACTGGTCTCTTCCCATGATGACTCCGACAGGCCGTCAGACCTCCAACGCTTGTGGGTCAGCCCGTGGGGCCTGACAGTTGCAGAAGAAATACTGAGTTTTTTGAGTTTCTGGGATTTAAATGCTGGTCTGAGTTCTGGGGTATTCCACTAGGGCCAAAATATAGATTCAAAGTTAAAAAGGGAAGGTAAAAGGTTATTAAAAGAACAAGGTCAACTTCGGCTCAAAAAGAGATCAAAGGGATTATTTGCATTTCGACGGCTTTTTAGGCTAAGTGGACTGCACACAAAAAGGGCATGTGATCCTTTCCTAAGCAAACTGACTTCAAACTTCATAGAATAGGCCGGGCAAGTTCGAGATGCATGCACAGAGTAAGAATTTATCAAGATAAGCTCACACGCACTTCGCACCAAGAAACCATACCACTGCAAACCATCAAAACTAAAGTTTGGCTTAAGCAAAGTTACTATAATCACATACAATCAATGAGATTCAGGGATCCAGAACATTTAAACATTTCAAACACAAGAACAAAATCAAATTTTTCGGAGGGGGCTCATTTTTATTTCAACTTGAAAAATACCATGATTGCTATAGACACAACTTAACAAAACAAAACTAATCAATTTCAAATAACAACCTAAACATGTCGGTTCTACTAGATAGCACACCGTAGGGAAAATAAACATGGCAACAAAAACCCTTGGTGGTGATAGACTCACAGGTATCCCAACACCCTTAACTTAGACTCATGCATTTTCCCCAATATATACATATGAAAGCTAAAATTGTGAGATAAAGGAATACCTGTGAAGCCCTTAGGCCTCCGAGTCTGGTACGATGTTGGAGACCGTCGGGGTCTCCGAGGCATGAGCAATATCTGGAATGGGTGCAAGCAACATCAGCCAGTTGGGCTCTAAATTTCTTTTGTCTCAGCTCCTCAGCTATTCGAGATAGCTTCTTCACTCTTTCTAACTCCGTTTCTTCGTTGGTTCTCTTATGGTGTTTTCTTTTTCTTGATTTGTTCTCACCGTATTCTACTATGGGTTCCTCTTCCTACGACTCCAAAATCATCATCATAGAAGCTAAGGTATCAACAACAATATTTTCCTCAATATGTACATCCATAGAAGCTTTATTAATAATATTAATAACTAAGACCACCCTTATGTCTCTCGATTACTTCATCGATTGACACACATTGAACTTGACTGACTCATTATTCAGTATGAATATTAATTCATTTCTCTCCATGTCGACCAACACTCTTCTAGTATCTAACAATGGCCATCCCAAAATTATGGGTACTTCAAAGTCTACTTTGCAATCCAAGATTACAAAGTCAGCTGGAAATATAAACTTGCCAACCTTCACTAGCACGTCATACAATATTCCCACTGGTCATTTTACTGAATGGTCAGCCATCAATACCCTAATGGTAGTTGGTTTTGAGGGATCCCAAGACCAATTATTTATAGACTGCTAGCGGCATCATGTTGATGCTAGCACCAAGATCACATAATGCTTTGTCAAAGTTAAACTCCCCGATCGTATAGGGGATAGTAAAAGCACATGAATCCTCCTTCTTTTGGATTAACGACCTCGATAAGATTGCACTACAGTGGTAGAAGTTATCTTTCGGCTCAGAACTCACCAATCTCTTTTTGGTAATCAAGTCCTTCGTGAACTTGGCGTATCCAGGCATTTTCTCAAGAGTATCCACCAGTAGGATGTTCACCGATATTTGCTTGAGCATAGATATGAACTTGTGGAACTTGCCATCTTCCATCTTTTTCTTCACCCGCTGTGGAAATAGAGGAGGGAGCCTAGGTATCAGCCTTGGAAGTTTTTCAACCTCCTTGCTTTTCTCCTTAAGCAATGGAGTAGTATCCTCCACCAAAATAGATTTTTCAGCATCTTCTTTCCAGTTATCACTCTTGCTTGTCTTTGTGGGCACACCCAAATTCTCTTCAACATCAATCTGATCATCTACTATCTCACAGTCATCAGCAACATCATCAATTTGGGTCTAAATTATCAGATGTAGTTCCGATAAAGTTTTACCGCTCCTTGTAGTGATAACCATGCAACTCCCATCATTTCTTGGGTTTTGTATGGTATCACTGGGCAAAGTACCCTTCTTCCGCTGATTTAGAGCTGCCAATAGTTTCCCTATCTGATGCTCTAACTATTTAATAGAAGTGTAGTATGAGCCCACTAATTGATTCAATGAAGATAGCTCACTCTTTATCTTTTTCACCCCAGATTCAATAGATTCCACCTTTAGCAGAACCTTGGTTAATATGTCTTCCAATTTGGGAGTCTCTGAATCATAGCCAGCTCTATCCCGATTTCTAAGTGGTATATTGTCACACCCCGAGGCTACCCCCTAGGCATAACACGGGACCCGAGACCATAAGTTTCCTAAGTTAACCCTTGGTCATAGCATATTCAGATATTAATAGGAAAACATAGCGGAAGCATAAATAGAAAGTTAGGCAACCCAATCCATAAATGATAAAGTCGAGATGAAACATAATTCTAAAGAGAGACCCGAATACTATTTATGTCTGAAAGCCTCTAACTATCATAAGCACTTGATAGGACAATACCCCAACTAACTCAAAAATACAAAGAAAGAACATGAAAGAGACAGATCTAACACTAGTCCTCGGATAATAAGGACTCACCAACAGAAGTTGGGTCTCCGGTGATGTCTAGCCACGAGTCTGAGGGAAAGAGCCTGTATCTGCATCATCAAAGGATGTAGCATGAGAATATGCATCAATACTATAGGATGTACTGAGTATGTGAGATATGCATAAATGTAGTAAAATATACTTAAAACATAGTTAAAACTGAATCCATGCATAATATGAGAAATCATAAGAAATATCATAATTTTAGCAAAGGGTAAGAGATATCATATCATAAGACTTAAAAACATTCATACGGGAGTTTTTCTTAACCAACATAAACCATGATGAGCTACATGGAGTCCACTGTCATACACGCACACCGAAAAAGGTTGTTCTAACCGGTCAAGGTTAGAACCTTATCTATCAAGATCCTGTCATAAGCCACAAAAGGCAACCTATGGTGGCAACTTAGTTCTGGGACTTAGGGGTACGCTAAATCCTAGTCCAAATTAATGTTAAATTCTACTCCCAAAATATACATATAGCTCAACTTATACTTTATGACATATCTAATGCCAAATTTGTTTGAAAAGAATAAGGACATATCTAATGTCATATAATTCACATATCATAAGTCTTAAAGCTTAGCATAGCCATAATTCCAAAACATACTTTTCTTTCTAAATTCATAACTTGAATAATTAGGCATGCAATTTCATAATACATAAGGTCATGTTATCTAAACATGCCAATTTTCACTTGAAAACATGCAATTTAATGAAATTATGCTAGAAATCATCTTTAACGCATGGGCTTTTGAAATCAATTAAGGAACCTCAAATAAATCAAAGATAAGTAATGAGAAACCATGAATTGAAGCTTTAAAACTAAACCCATAAGTTTTCTCCAAATTGGGTAAGAATCTTAATTTCACAATTTCATAAATCAAAGTAAAACATGGAGTTTTGGGCATAAGGGTGAAAGAAATCCCTTATTGAATACTCACATATCTTATTGAAGCTTTCTTGATCTTAAGATGAAAAGAAATGGAGGCTTGAACTTGGAGCTTGAGACTTTGAGCTTGAAGGAGTTTCTTTCCTCTTTTGGTAGATGAATGAGGAGTAATGAAAGACTTAGGCTAATAAGAGTAGAAACCCTACTAAAAGTTGTCAAAACAACCTCACTTAAGGGTTAAAAGGGTGGGTAATTATAGAAATACCCCTAGGATTTAATTAAGGAAAAGCTATTAAAAACCTCAGCTTCAGGTTCCACGGATCCTTTCCACGGACCGTAGAAGTAACCACGATTTTTGGATTCAACTCGTGGTTCCTAAACCCAAAATTCAAGCTGCGGATCAGATTCTATAGTTTAACGGTACGGCTCGTGGAAACTTCCACTGGTCGTAGAAACCATTCGTGGTTTTCTGGAGAACTGACTACCCTCAGTCTGATTTCCATGAGTTGGTTCTATGACCCGTGGAACCATCCACGAATCGTGAAAAACACACTCGTTGTTCTGAAACCAGAGGATGATCTGCAAGACTGGTTTCACAAGTCCTTTCCATGACTCGTGGTTCTATCCACGGCTCGTAGACTTGACTCGTGATCCCTGAAGTTCTGAATTTCGCAGAGTTTCTAAGTTTAAAAACTGAATCAAATTCTAGAAGTTACAATATCTCCCCTTTGGGATCATTCGTCCTTGAATGAAGGCTAAGCAAGGAAAACTGGAGAGAAAATAGCTCAACCAAATAACAAAACATAGAAACTCAAGGATAACATGAAAACTGAGCTTTTTAAATTAAAACATGATTGAACTAACTTTGAAAAACATGAATAAATGCTAGGATCATGAGGTAAACTGATGGAATAGAATCAGAGGGACATACTAAGGAGGAAACTATTACCTCAAGTTGAAACTCAATCAGAAGGAAAGAGATGAGGGTACTTGGCTTTCATGGCTGCTTCCGCTTCCCAAGTAGCTCCCTCAACTAGCTGATTTCTCCAAAGGACCTTCACCGAAGTGACTTCTTTCTTTCTCAACCTTCAAATCTAACGATCAAGAATCTCCATGGGAACTTCCTTATAACTAAGGCTATCTTTCACACTCACATCTTCCAAAGGAACAATCAAGGTTGAATCACCAACACAATTCTTCAACAAAGAACCATGGAAAATCATATGAACCGCTCTAAATCTGATGGAAAATCCAACTCATAAGCAACACTACCAACTCTTCTCAGAATCTGATAAGGACCTATATAGTGGGGACTAAAGTTCCCTTTCTTATGAAATCTCATCACACCCTTCATGGGTGATACCTTCAGAAACACCCGATCATCAACCTCAAACTCTAATTCGCTTCTCCTCACATCTGCTTATGATTTCTGTCAACTCTGAGTGGTCTTCAACCTCTCCCTAATGGTCTGAAATTTCTCCATAGTCTCATAAACCAAATCTGGACCAATCAAAGTTGCCTCACCTACCTCAAACCAACCAATTGTAGATCTACACCTCCGCCCATAAAGTGCCTCAAAAGGAGCCATCTGGATGCTAGAATGGAAGTTATTATTGTAGGCAAACTCGATAAGAGGTAAGTGATCATACCAATTACCTTTGAAATCAATCACACAAGCTCTCAACATATCCTCCAAAGTCTGAATAGTATCCTCTGAATGGTCATCCGTCTGAGGGTGAAAAGTTGTGCTAAGCTTTACCTGAGTATCAAGACCTTTCTGAAATGACTTCCAAAACTGGGATGTAAATTGAGTACCCCTATCTGAAATGATAGACAATGAAACACCATGAAATCTGACAATCTCCCGAATGTAGAGTTTCGCATAATCATCTGTTGAATCCGTAGTCTTAACAGCCAAGAAGTGGTATGACTTAGTCATCCTGTCAACAATCATCCAAATAGAATCATGTTGTTTGCGAGTACGAGGCAAACCTGTAATAAAATCCATATTGATCGCTTCCCATTTCCAAGTAGGAAGATTAATATCCTAAGTCATACCACCCAATCGTTGATGCTCTACCTTCACTTGTTGACAGTTGGGATACTTAGCCACAAATCCTGCTATGTCCCTCTTCATGCCATTCCACAAATACACTTCCCATAGGTCACGGTACATCTTGGTGGCACTAGGGTGAATAGAATACCTGGAGCTATGAGCCTCAGTCAAGATCCGTTGTCTCAACCCATCTACTTTAGGAACACACAATCGAACCTGATATTGAAGCACACCATCTCCCCCTTGGGAGAAAACCTCTACCCTTTGTTGATGGACTGCACCTTTCAGCTAGCACAAAAGGGGGGTCATTGTCTTACTTTTATTTCACTTCAGCTACCAAATCCATAAAAGCTGCAGAAGCATTTGTTAGTCCAAAAGATATAACCACAAATTCATAATGACCATATCGAGTTCTGAAGGCTGTCTTTGGAATGTCACACTCTCCAACATAAAGTTGATAATAACCAGACCTAAGGTCAATCTTGGAGAAGTAACTGGCACCCTGAAGCTGATCAAACAAGTCATCAATCCAAGGAATGGGATACTTATTCTTGATTGTGACCTTGTTCAATTGACGGTAGTCGATACACATTCTGAGGGAACCATCTTTCTTTCACACGAATAAGACTGGAACACCCCATAGAGAGATGCTGGGTTGAATAAAACCCTTATCAAGAAGGTCTTTCAACTGATCCTTCAATTCCTTAAGCTCCACGGGATCCATTCTATAGGATGGAATAGAGATAGGATTCGTATCTAGAAGAAGATCTATTCCAAAGTCGATCTCTTGCTCAGGAGGGACTCCGGGCAAAACTTTGAGAAACGCTTCTGAAAACTCATTCACAATAGGAACTGACTGGAGGGATGGGGTCTCATACTCTGTGTCCATAACCCAAACTATATGTTAGACATAATCCTTAGAAATCATCTTCCTAGCCTTAAGATAAAATATAAAATGACCCTTTGAGGATGGAGGACTACCTTGCCACTTTAAGACAGTTCATTTGGAAACTTGAAACTGACCACTTGAGTACGACAATCAACCGAGGCATAACATGCCTACAACCAATCCATACCAACAATAACATCAAAATCAGTCATCCCCGACTCTACTAGATCCGATGATGTGACTCTATGAAGGACTGAGATAGGGCAATTTTGGTAGATTCTTTTTGCTAGGACTGACTCACCAACTGGAGTAGAAATACAAAATCGTTTTAAGAGCTGATCAGGACTAATTTCAAACTTGTAAGCAACATAAGGGGTCAAAAAAGATAAGGAGGCACCAGGGTCCAATAAAGTGTACACATTGAGAGAGAAAACTTTCAACATACCAGTAACAACGTGCGGTCAACTCTCCTGGTCCTGGCGTGAGGACATGGTATAAAGGCGTTTCTAGCGCTGACCACCAGAACTAGAAGCAGTTCCATGTTGGGTCGGTTGACCACCTTGGGTTGCTAGAGCAGACTGAGTCCTACTACCTCCCTGGCCCTTCTTAGCTAAAGGGAAATCCTTAATCTTGTGTCCAACCTGACCACATCCAAAGCATCCACCTAAACTGGCTAAACACTCACCAATATGAATCTTACCACACTTGTTGCAAGGAGGGTAAGGGGTCCTCTTTGCAACACTCCCCTACAAATAGGAACCAAATCCTCTACCAGTCTGATCATAATGAGGCCTAGGGTCTGGGTAGGAGCACTAGCCAAAGAATGAATGGGCCCTGATGATTTCTTCTAAAACGAAGAGCGATTTATGCCTCCAGACCTCTGATGGCCAAAACCTGAACTCTCATATCTAACCTTCTTGAAGAATTAGACATGCAATTTCATAATACATAAGGTAATGTTATCTAAACATGCCAATTTTCACTTGAAAACATGTAATTCAATAGAATTATGCTAGAAATCATCTTTAATGCATGGGCTTTTGAAATCAATTAAGGAACCTCAAATAAATCATAGATAAGTAATGAGAAACCATTAATTGAAGCTTTAAAATTGAACCCATAAGTTTTTCACAAATTGGGTAAGAACCCTAATTTTATAATTTCATAAATCAAAGTAAAACATAGGGTTTTAGGCATAAGGGTGAAAGGAATCCCTCATTGAATACCCACATACCTTATTGAAGCTTGCTTGATCTTAAGATGAAAAGAAATGGAGGCTTGAATTTAGAGCTTGAGACTTGGAGCATGAAGGAGTTTCTTACCTCTTTTGGTAGATGAATGAAGAGTAATGAAAGACTTAGTCTCATAAGAGTAAAAACCATACTAAAAGTATCCAAAACGACTTCACTTAAGAGTTAAAAGGATGGGTCATTATAGAAATACCCTTGGGATGTAATTAAGGAAAAGCTATTAAAAACCTCGACTTCAGATTCCACGGGTCCTTTCCATGGACCATAGAAGTAACCACGATTTGTGGATTGAACTCGTGGTTCTTGAGCCTAAAATTTAAGTTACAGATAAGATTCTATGATTTAATAGTATGGCTCGTGGAAACTTTCACGAGTCGTAGAAACCATTTGTGGTTTTCTGGAGAACTGACTACCCTCAGACTGATTTCCACGAGTTGGTTCCATGATTTGTGGAACCATCCACGAACCATGAAACTCACTCGTGGTTCTCAAACCTGAGGATGGTCTATAGGACTGGTTTCATGAGTCCTTTCCATGACTCGTGGTTCTATTCATGGCTCGTGGACTTGACTCGTGATCCCTGAAAGTTCTAAATTTTGCAGAGTTTCTAAGTTTAAAAGTTGAATTGATTTCCGTGGTGTTACATATATATAAGCCACCTCTATCATTTTTGTTGTTCCAATTCCCATGCTCACGGTCCTTGTATCTAGACTTGTCATTATAATTATCCTTTTGATAGTTCCGACCTTGGTTTCCTTGGCCATTGGCTGGGAAACCCCCCAAATAATTGGTTTCTTTGTCAGACTCTAACTCGGTTGCTCTACCTTGGGAACCCACAACTTTCACTTTCTCATTCCTCCTACCAACAAATGCTTCATCAGTTGGTCTATTTGTGTCTTCAGATGGGCTATGTCTTGGTCTTGCTCTTCCTCTTTTCTACGCTGCTCAACTGACATAGCAACAACATAAGTACCGCCAGCCACCTCTGAATCTCAGGTATGCCAAGCTCTGTTTGTCTTGGTGAGTCAGTCCAAGATAGTAGTGAGCCTCAATAAAAGTGAGCCCCATGAATACTCCACCTACAGCATTATCCTGTGTTGGCTTGGTAGCCAAATTTTAGGACCTATAGAACGTTTGCATCAAAAATTCATCTCTCAACTGGTGGTTCAGGCACTGAGTCAACTTCTTCTTGAATCGCAACTAGTTTTCATGCAATGCTTCATGCGATTGCTTCCTAAAGTTACTTATCTCGTCCCTCAACTGTAACATTCTGGAGGAAGGAAAGAACCTTTCTAGGAAAGATTATTTCAACTCACCCTAGTTTGTTATAGAATCAGGAGTTAACTTTGTCAACCATAGTGCTGCCTCATCAGACAGAGACAACGGGAACAACCTAAGCCTGATCACCGTCTGATTCACTCCTGGCAGCTCAAAGGATTTGCAGATTCCCACAAAGTTCATCAAGTGCCTGTTGGGATCATCACCAGCCACTTCTCTAATAGCCCCTTCAGATTAAACAATTGGATCATCATGCTGGTGATATTAAACTTAGCGTCAGGCGCTAATGGGGGGAGGACAATGGCACCCATAGCACCAACTCCATGCAAGTCAATATCCTCATCATCATCCAAAGTAAACTGCCTTGGCTATTGTCAGACTTTACCTCTCTGTTACGGCCATTGATTGGCAGGAGCAACATTGTCAACATTGTCTGCCATAACATCATCACCCATAGCAGCATCTACCTCAATATCATCATTATCTAGGTGGTATTTGGTTGTATCAAGCCTTGCTGTCTCACGTTGTTATGTATTCATATTTAGCCTTAAAGTTTTTACAAGCTCAAGATCATAGGGTAAGATTGGGTCACCCGAGCGTCGGGTACTTGGCATGCACAAAGTTGTACCCTACAGTCAAAGAAATAACAAATAAATGTAAAAGCAGGAAATATGACTAAGAGTCAAATAAATACACCGAACTTAATAGACCATATTCCCCGGCAATGGCACTAAAATATGATATGCCTAAATTACACCTCACTTAAGAAGTATAAGCGATCGTTGTCAAATATAGAACCCGACAAAGGTTAGGATCGAATCCCATAAGAAATATGATGAGAATTAAGTCGTTAGTAATTTAGATGACTATTAATCAATAATTTCTGGAAAATGGGGGGGGTTTATGGTGATCAATCTTTGTCTAGTCTTCGACCAATTCAAGTAACAAATGACAAGTTTCAAAGAGTAAATATCAATATTAGAGATGAACTAGGGATGTGTTCACCGTGGCTTTACAATAAATTTGGGTTAACTTTGGTAACGGATTCACTTCGTACAACTAATGTGAGGCAATTGAATATAATTGTACGACTAAACGTTTCTCAACCCAATTAGACAATTTTCCCTTCAATTCTTTCAAACTTGAAAAGATAAAAGTAAAGAATTCAATTTTAGCCTCAAGTAGATTAATCTCACTAGAGCATTACTCATTAGACGGAGGTTAGAAGCTCTGAATCCTCGTTGTTAAACCTTTTTCCTAGTTTTGAACCTCTTATTTCAAGCAAGTCAAACCTAGGGCTTATTCTAATGTTTAAAACCATTAGAAATATGTAAAAATTGAAGGATATCAACACAATAGTATATACAACATGAACCCAATACCAACTCAACCCTACTTCATTAATTAACTATGGATCCCACAACCCTAGTTGTGGGAGATTAGCTACTTATGCTTTTAGAAGAAGAGAATATAATAACATTCATAATAAAGGAAGGATTCTTACAAATAATATGAAAAACACTTCAATTCTCCAAGAATAATGAGCAAAATAAATCTCCAAAACAAGAATAAGAATTAACATTTGTTACTCTCAAAAATATATGTTGGAAAGAAGTCTCTATAAAAATACCCTAGGTGTCCTATTTATAGGCATTTCCAAATAAAATCTGGATTAGTTTAGGAAAGGAAATACGCATCCAACAAACGGACACAAAAATGGTCCATTTTGGTCAACAACGCACGGTTTCCTTGAGCGTTGTAACTTCCTAACTAAAGTTGGTTTCTAATTTTGGGAACGCCCCTAGGAAAGAACCATTTTTCTAAGAACGGTCCATTCCCCTGTCCGCTTTTGTGAGCATTGTAACTTTTACAACTTTTCTCCTCTCTGGTTCTGGGAATGCCCCTAGGAATGGACCATTTTACATAAGAAAGGTCCATTCTCCTATCCATTGTAACTCAAATTTTTGCCTTAGCTTCTGCCTTCTTTATTGAATGCAATGGTTGTAGCAATGATTTGTTTCAACTCACACCGATTAGCAAAATATCTCATTTTTGGCCCAACTAAGCTCTTTTGTTGCTTTAAGTCTATCTTTCCTGAAACACAACCAAAACACATAAATTTGCATAATATTTGCTTGAGAACTTACATCTATTCTTTGGTCAAAGGAGTAAAATATGTCGTAAAATACCGGCATATCAATAAGGGATTAGCAATTTTAGAGAAGTTCTTAATGAAACTCCTGTAGAATTCTGCATGGCCAAGGAAGCTTCTAACACCCTTCACTGAGATTGGTGGAGGCAGTTTTTCAATCACTTCAATTTTGGCTCTATCAACCTAAATACCTTTGACCGATATCTTGTGCCCCAACACAATGCCTTCTTTGACCATAAAGTGGCATTTCTCCCAGTTAAGGACAAGATTTGGTTCTTCACATCTCTATAAAGCTCTACTGAAATTTGTCAAGCAGTCTTCAAAAGCATCACCAACCACCGAGAAATCAGCCTATAACACCCTAGAAACTTTAAGCCAAATTTGAACCGTTCTTCATGTGTTGTTAGACCCGAACTAGACAAATTTTCTATGTTTCTAAGTATTAAGACTTATTCTTAAGTTTTCAAGGTGTATTAGATATGAATAAGGGTCACAAAGAATCTCTAGCTCATAGTTGAGTTGAAAGCTTCCTTACCGATTGAGTTTTAGTGCAAGATTTTTCAAAGGTCAACTTCAAATGATCATAACTCCTAGAATATGAAGAGTTAGGTGACCCAGTACTCACTAAATTAAAGATCTTCAAGTCTTGTTTCCAAAGTCACTGACCGTGCATTGATACTAGTACGGAGTAAAAAATTATCACTATTTTACTAAAATATATTTATCTATCAAAAAGAATGACAGAAACCACGAGAGCCATCTACGGCCCGTGGATCAAACCATGACCCGTGGTTTGAATCCATGAAATCAAACCTGCAGATCCAATTTCGGCCTAAGATTCACGACTTTGATCTATGGGTCAGGGATCAAACCACGAACCGTGGTTTTCACTCGTGGAAATCAGTCCAGAGGCCTGAAAAGTCCCTGGAACCACGACCTTTATTCCACAGACCGTGATTCATCCCACGGGCCATGATTTATGTCCGTGGAAGCCTTTGAAAAAAAATTTAAAGTTTTTAGACTCTTTTCCAAGGGATAGTTTTGTAATTTCTCACTCTTTTAAATCCTAAGTTAAGTCATTTTGGGCATATTAGAAGGGGTTTTATTCCCACTTAGCCTAAGTTCTCTTCTATTCTCTCAATCAAGTACCAAGAGAATAAAAGGATCTCCATTCTACAAGCTTCAAGCTAAGGATTCCATCTTTAAGTCTCCATCCTCAATTCCCAAGTTAGGAAAGCTTCAATTCAGGTATGTGGGAATTCAATAAGGGATTTCTTTCACACTTATTCCCAAAACCCCATGTTTTTACTTTGAGTTATCAAATTGTGAAATTAGGTTCTTACCCAAATTGGAAAAAACTTATGGGTTCAGTTTTAAAGCATCAATTTATGTTTCTCATTACTTATCTATCATTTATTTGAGTTTCTTTAATTAATTTTTAAAGTACATGCATTAAAGATGATTTCTAGCATGATTTCATTGAATTGCATGTTTTTAAGTGAAAATTGGAATGTTTAGATAACATGACCTTATGTATTATGAAATTGCATGCCAAATTCTTCAAGTTATGAATTTAGAAAGAAAGTGTGTCTTGGAATTATGGCTATGCTAAGTTTTAATATTTTTGATTTTGAATTGCATGAAATTAGATATGTCTTTATGCTTTTCAAACAGATCTGGCATTAGATATGTCACAAGTATAAGTTGAGCTATATGTATGTTTTGGGAGTAGTATTTAGCATCGAGCAACGTGGGTTCTAGACAACCCAAGTCGAAAACTACATTGCCACCATAGGCTGCCATCTATGGCTTATGACAGGATCTTGATAGATAAGGTTCTAACCTTGGCCAGTTAGGACAACCTTTTTGGGTGTGGGTGTATGACACTGGACTTCATGCAGCTCATCATGGTTTATGTCGGTTAAGAGAAACTCCTGTATGAATATTTTCAAGATTTTAAGTCATATGATATCCTATTTTGCAGCTTCGCTTATTGTTTTATGACTTACGTTAAAATTTTGATATTTACTTATGATTTCTTCTATTTATGCATGAACTCAGTTTTAAGCATGCTTTCAAGTATACCTTATCATGATTTATGCATATCTCGCATACTCAGTACATTCTATAGTACTGACTGCAGACCTCTTTGTGTTGTATCCTATCATGATGTAGATTCTGTAGCCTGCTCCCAGATTCGCGGCTAGTAGATCAGCAGCACATCCAGCCAACATGGTGAGTCCTCATCCTTCGAGGACTTGGAGTTAGCTTCATTCTAGACTTTTAGTTCCTTCATTCAGTTTTCAGTATTTAGAATTAGCTGGGGGCTTGTCCCAGCAGCTCATCAATAGTAGAGGCTTTCAGACATAGAGTCAGATATTCAGCTGTATTCAAATTTTCATTCTTAGACTTTTATTTATATAACAGATTAAGTTTCTCATTACTTTA
Source organism: Jaltomata sinuosa (assembly GCA_003996215.1). NCBI lineage: Eukaryota > Viridiplantae > Streptophyta > Magnoliopsida > Solanales > Solanaceae > Jaltomata > Jaltomata sinuosa. The sequence goes on along the minus strand of QJPP01000001.1, from coordinate 219,340 downwards.
GTTAAGCTTTGGTTCTTATGCTTTGTTCACCTTTAAGTCATGCTAATATCAGAGGGTTATGATCTTGGGTCCCGTGTTACGTCCAGGGGGGTAGGCTCGAGGCGTAACAAACTTGATATCAGAGCACCAACTTCAAGAGTCCTAGGGTATCTGAAAGCCGCATCAAGTAGAGTCTCTTTCATGGGCGTGAAGCGCACCACACTTATGAGAGAGAGGCTATGAGGTGTCTTAGGAAAAACTTTACTTCTTTCATGTTCAATATCGTGCGATAGAGTTTAACTCTATTTATTCTCCAAATTTATGCGTTGTCCCAATTCCACCTGCTTTACCTCATATTTGAGGTGCCAGAAGTAGTAAATCTCAGATTATCTCTTAGCGAGGTACTCTCAGATTCTCCTTCAAAACCTTGTTACTAATTGTTTTGTAAGAGTGGAAAATGTGTACCTAGATCCTTTGGGAGTGTTGCCACCCGAAAGATGTTGTATTGTAAGCCATTAGTAGTAGAATAAACCTAGAGCCAGAAATATGAAGTCAGATGTATGGTAGCCTAGATGGGAGAATGATAGTTGATTGGAGTATGTATTTAGAGTTGTGTTTTACTAGATGGGTAATGGGATGATACATCCCTTGGTGTGGATTAAAGAGTGGTAAGTTCTTGTGCTAGTATAGACCAGGTATAGGATGTGAACAAAAGGATGATAGTATGAGAGTGAGAATGATATTCTTCTGGTATTTTTTGGTAGGCTTGAGTATGCAAGAGTTTAAGTGATGAGTTGCAGCAAGTGTCAATGTGTAGGCATGAGATATATGTATGTGAGTCAGAGAAGGATAGGTAATTTTGAGCCTCTCGGTATAGGCTTTAACACATTTGGTTTGGTAGGTAGTAGAAAGAGAGAGCTTTGGGAGTTAAAACCATGTAAGCTTGACATGTCTTTCCAAGGGATAGGTTGGAAGTTATTGAGTGTGATATGTACAACCCTTATATGAGATAGAAAGGTTGAGGCCAAGATTTGTAGGTAAGCAGGAGCCTTAGACTATAGAAGGAAGTGTATATTCAGATTAATTCCTAGAGTAATGTTTGCTCTGTTAGAGTAAAATGATCATAGTTCCGTTTATAAGTTAGCGAGAGGTCCACAAACTTAGAATATAGCATTAATCTTAGGGGAAGATGGTGGAATGCAGAATCAGTCAGATTTTGGAGATTCAGGTAGTGGGGCAAAGCTGCTGGAGGATCCCGACGATGGGTTCCCATGGGCCATCGCACCTGCAACGCCCATCGTGGCCGCCCGTTGGGTGGAGGGGACTTGGTTCAGAAGCCGCTGGCTAGTTTCCACAATGCGATGCATGGCCCATCGCGACATCGACTCTCATGGAGGCTACTTGTGGTGACCAACAGCTGTAAAAATTCCTAGATTCTGAGTTGTTTGCTGGTCCAAATCCCGAGGTGTTACAATATCTCCCCCTTGGGATTATTCGTCCTCGAATGAAGACTAAGCGAGGAAAACTAAAGAGAAAACAACCTAACCAAGCAACAAAATAGGAAAACTGAAGGATAAATACGAAACTGAGCTTTTCAATTTAAACATGATAGAACTAACTTCGGAAACATGAATGCATGCTAGGATCATGGGGAAAACTGGCAGAAAAGAGTTGGAGGGACAAACTAAGGAGGAAAATAATACCTCAAGCTGAAACTGGATCGGAAGGAAAGAGATGAGGGTACTTGGCTTTCATGGCTGCTTCTGCTTCCCAAGTAGCTCCCTCAACTAGCTAATTTCTCCAAAGGACCTTCACCTAAGCAACTTCTTTGTTCCTCAACCTCCGAATCTTATGATCAAGAATCTCCACGGGAACTTCCTCATAAGTAAGGCTATTATTCATACTCACCTCTTCCAAAGGAACAATCAAGGTCGGATCACCAACACACTTCTTCAACAAAGAAACATGGAAAATTGGATGAACCACTACTAGATCTGATGGAAAATCCAACTCATAAGAAACACTACCAACTCTCCTTAGAATATGATAAGGACCTATATAGCAGGGACTAAGTTTCCCTTTCTTACCAAATCTCATCACACCCTTCATGGGTGACACTTTCAGAAATACGCAATCATCAACCTCAAACTCCAACTCACTTCTCCTCACATACGCATATGATTTCTGATGACTCTGAGCGGTCTTTAACCTCTCCCTAATAATTTGAACCTTTCTCTATAGTCTCATGAACCGAATCTGGACCAATCAAAGTCGTCTCACCAATAGGAGATGTACACATCCGTCCATAAAGTGCCTCATAAGAAGCCATCTGGATGCTAGAATGGGAGCTATTATTGTACAAAAACTTGATAAGATATAAGTGATCATCCCAATTACCTTTGAAATCAATCACACAGGATCTCAACATATCCTCCAAATTCTAAATAGTACGCTCTGCCTGGCCATCCGTCTGTGGGTGAAAAGTTGTGCTAAGCTTAACCTGAGTACCAAGACCTTTCTGAAATGACTTTCAAAACTGAGATGTATATTGAGTACCCGTATCTAAAATGATAGACAACGTAACACCATGCAATCTGACTATCTCCCGAATGTAGAGTCTGGCATAATCTCCTGCTGAATCTGTAGTCTTAACAGCCAAGAAATGGGATGACTTAGTCATCCGGTCGACAATCACCCAAATAGAATCATGTTGTCTTCGGGTATGAGGCAAACCTTTAATGAAGTCCATATTGGTCGCTTCCCACTTCTAAGTAGGAAGGTCAATATCCTAAGTCATACCACCCGGTCGCTGATGCTCTACCTTCACTTATTGACAGTTGGGACACTTAGCCTCAAAACAGTTGTGACTCATTGGCATCTATCAATGCACCGGTGTCCCAATCTGATATGTTTACATTCCTTCTTGCTGGCCTGCCTTCGGAGTATGAAAGCTTTGTCACTAAGGCAAAGCTTCAACGACCAAAACCAATTATGGCTGAGCTTTGGTCCAGCTCCTCCTATGTCCCTCTTCATGCCATTCCACCAATAGACTTTTCATAGGTCACAGTACATCTTAGTGGCACCAAGGTGAATAGAATACCTGGAGCTATGAGCCTCTATCAAAATCCACTGTCTCAACCCATCTATGTCAGAAACACACAATCGACCCTGATATCAAAGCACACTATCTCCCTCTTGGAAGAAAACCTCTACCCTTTGTTGATGGACTGCACCATTCAGCTGGTGCAAAATAGGATTACTGTCTTGCTTCTCTTTCACTTCAGCTACCAAAGATGATTCAGAACCATTCTTAATAGTAACACCACCTTCTGTCGAATCCATAAGGCGAACTTCTAATCGAGCAAGTTGATGAACATCCTTGGCCAACTCCTTTTTACCGTCCTCAACCGAAGACACACTACCCATAGACAATCTACTAAGTACATCCGCCATAACATTGGCCTTACCCGGATGGTAAAGCACACTCATATCATAATCCTTAAGAAGTTCAAGCCATCTCATTTGATGAAGATTCAATTCCTTTTGTGTGAACACATATTGAAGACTCTTATGATCGGTGAATACATCCACGTGAGTACCATACAAGTAGTTTCTCCAAACCTTCAAAGCAAAAACCACAGCGGCTAACTCAAGATCATGAGTAAGCTAGTTCTTCTCAAGAATATTAAGTTGTCTCAAACCATAAGCAATCACCTTGCCATGCTGCATTAACACACAACCTAAACCAATCCTAGAAGCATAACAATACACAACAAAATCATCTACGCCCTCTGGTAGAGTCAACACTAGAGCTATGGTCAATCTAGTCTTCAATTCCTAAAAGTTCTTCTCACATAGATCAGACCACTGAAATTTCACCTTCTTCTGAGTCAATGGGGTAGCAATGGAAGAAAACCCTTCCACAAATCTCATGTAGTAACCAGCCAAACCCTAAAATCTCCTAATATTAGACAGGGAAGTGGGTTTAGGCCAGTTCTTTACTGCCATGATCGTTTGAGAATCAACTCAAATGGCATATCTAGTCACAATATGACTTAGAAAAGCAACAGACTACATCCAAAACTCACACTTGCTAAACTTAGCAAATAATTATCGATCCTTGAGAGTTTGCAACACCACTCTCAAATAGTCTGCATGCTCCTCCTTACTCCGAGAATAGATAAGGATATCATCAATGAATACAATCACAAACATATCCAAATGCTGCTTGAACACATGGTTCATCAAATCCATAAAGGCTGTAGGAGCATTCGTTAGTCCAAAAGACATAACCACAAATTCATAATGACCATACCGAGTTCTGAAAGCTGTTTTTGGAATGTCACACTCTCCAACATAAAGTTGATGATAACCAGACCTAAGTTCAATCTTGGAGAAGTAACTCGTACCCTGAAGCTTATCAAACAAGTTATCAATCCTAGGAATGGGATACTTATTCTTAATTGTGACCTTGTTCAATTGACGGTAGTCGATACACATTCTGAGGGAACCATCTTTCTTTCACACGACAAAGACTGGAGCACCCTATGGAGAGATGATGGGATGAATAAAACCCTTATCAAGGAGGTCTTTCAATTGATCCTTCAATTCCTTAAGCTCCACGGAAGCCATTCTATAGGATGGAATAGAGATAGGATTCGTATCTGGAAGAAGATCTATTCCAAAGTCGATCTCCTGCTCAGGAGGGACTCCGGGCAAAACTTCAGGAAACACTTCTAGAACCTCATTCACAATAGGAACTGCCTGGAGGGATGGGGTCTCGGACTCTGTGTCCATAACCCAAACTATATGTTAGACATAACCCTTAGAAATCATCTTCCTAGCCTTAAGATAAAATATGAAATGACCCTTTGAGGATGGAGGACTACCTTTCCACTTTAAGACAGTTCATTTGGAAACTTGAAATTGACCACTTGATTACGACAATCAACCGAGGCATAACATGCATACAACCAATCCATACCAAGAATAATATCAAAATTAGTCATCTCCAACTCTACTACATCTGGTGAAGTGACTCTATGAAGGACTGGGATAGGGCAATTTCGGTAGATTCTTTTTTCTAGGACTAACTCACCAACTAGAGTAGAAATACAAAAGGGTTTTAAGAGCTGATCAGGACTAATTTCAAACTTGCAAGCAACATAAGGGGTCAAAAACTATAAGGAGGCACCGGGGTCCAATAAAGTATACACATTGAGAGAGAAAACTTTCAACATACTAGTAACAACGTCTGGTGAACTCTCCTGGTCCTGGCGTGAGGATATGGTATAAAGGAGGTTCTGGCGCTGACCACCAAAACAGGAAGCAGTGCCCTGCTGGGCCGGTCGACCACCTGGGGTTGCTAGAGCAGACTGAGTCCTACTACCTCCCTGCCCCTTCTTAGCTGAAAGGCAATCCTTAATCATGTGTCTAACCTAACCACATCTAAAACATCCCTCTCTACCAGCCAAACACTCACTGAAGTGGCTTCTACCATACTTGTTGCAAGATGGGTAAGGAGTCCCCTTTGCAACACTCCCCTTCAAATAGGTACTAGATCCTCTACCAGTCTGATCATGACAAGGCCTGGGAGACTGGGTAGGATTAATAGTTGAAGAGTGAACGGGTCCTAATGATTTCTTCTGAAATGAAGAGTGATGTCCACCTCCGGACCTATGATGGCCAAAACCTGAACTCTCTGACCTAACCCTCTTGTTCTCCCTTTCCATCTCCCTCAATTTGTCTCTCTTGATCTATTGGGCATGAGTCATAAGTAAGGAAATATTCATGTCACCTAAAAGCATCGCGTACCTACACTCCTTTACCAAATTTGATACTTCATAAATATACTTACTCATCTTATCCCATAGGTCAGCCACCATGGAAGGAACATACCTAGAAAGTTGGGTGAACTTTAACTCGTACTCCTAAACTATCATAGATCCTTGCCTCAAATTCATGAATTCTTTGGCCTTAGCTTGCCTCAATTCCCTCAGAAAGAACCGGTCAACGAAAGCCTTCTCAAAACACTCCCAAATCATAAGGACCACGTCTCTAGCCCTAGTATCTTTCAATTGAGTAAACCAAATATGAGCTACATCCTTGAGTTAATAGGAGGCAAGCTCCACACAATCAACACCACCCAGTTGCATCACACCAAAAATCTTCTTTACCTCGTCCACAAAATTTTGTGGATCCTCACCAACTTTTGAACCACAGAACTCATATGGGTTCATGCGAATGAAATCTCGAACTTGGGTTGCAACTCCACCTTGAGGGTGGGCGGGGATAGGAGCCTGCTGATTGTCCTGAGCGGTCATAGTCTGAGCTAGCATATGAATGGCATTTCTAAACTCCATATTTGTCACCTCGAGGTCTGGAATTAGAGGGTTAGAATTTCGGGCATTGGCCCAATGAGGCATACCCCGGCGAGGAGGCATAATCTAAAATGCATAAAGAACGGATTAGAGGGTTACTAGAGTTAAACTATGTCGCATAATATTGATCAAGAAAGAAGTGAAGTTTTTTCCTAAGACACCTCATAGCTTCTCTCTCATACGTGTGGCTCACTTCATACATATGAAAGAGACTCTACTCGATGCGGCTTTCAGACACCCTAGGACTCTTGAACCTGATGTTCTGATACCAAATTTGTCACTCCCCGAGGCTACCCCCTTGATGTAACACGGGACTCGAGACTCGGGACCATAAGTGCCCCGAGTTAAGCCTTGGCTAAAGCATGACTTAAACAAACATAGATAAACTTAATGGAAGCATTAAACTGAAGAGATAAATAGACTGAGTCATCAACATCTCAATATAACACAACAAAATCTGAAACCCAAATACAGAATCTCTACTATGTTTGATAGCCTCTAAACTGAATAATGAGTTACTGGGATAACACCCCAGCTAACTCTAAATACTACACAAAAACCATAAAGATAGATAACTGATACTAGTCCTCGAAGTATGAAGACTTACTACTCAAAGCTGGGACACCAGCTAAACTCTAGCCATGAATCTGAGGACCCAAACCTGAATCTGCATCATCAAGAGGATGCAGCGCAAGATGTATGTCAGTACTATAGGATGTACTTAGTATGTGAGATATGCAAAATCTGAAGTAAACATGTTGTACATACTTTAAAACTGAAATCATGCTATGATTGTGAAAGCTGGAATGCAAAAGACTCAATGCAATATCATAGGCAAAATATACTTGAAAACCATAAGTAATAATGGAACTTCTGAAATTAGAAAGCAAAGAGTCAATGCATTTAAATAACTAAAATTGTTTCTGTGGAAGGTTCTCTAACCGACATAGACCATGTGAGCTACATGGAATCCAATGTATCCACCTCATCGAGAGGATCCAATATACCTTGCTAGGGTATAAAGGCAAAACTAGTATGATCACAGTGTCTAGTGCCCACAGAGGGGATTTAAAGAACCTACGGTGGCATGTAATTCTGGGAAATACAAGGGGTACGCTCACCTAATCCAACTCGGTGCTCAATACTACTCCCAAAACATACTTATAGCTCAACTTATACTTGTGGCATATCTGATGCCAAATCTGTTTGAAAAGCATAAGGGTATATTTGATACCATGCAATTCACTTAGCTTAGGTAGACATATCTAGATGCCAAACCTTTCTTAAAACATAGAGACATATCTGATGTCAAAAGATTCATACTTCAAAAATCCTTAAAACTTAGCAATACCATAATTCAAAACATATTTTTCTTTCTAAATTCATAACTTGAAGAATTAGGCATGCAATTTCATAATACTTGAGGTCATGTTATCTAAACATGCCAAATTTCACTTGAAAACATGCAATTCAATGAAATCATACTAAAAATCCTTCTTTATATATGGGCTTTTGAAAACACTCAAGGAATCTCAATTAAAACATAGATAAGCAGTGAAAAGTCATGAATTGAAACTTTGATACTGAACCCGTAAGCTTTTCCCAAATTTGGTAAGAACCCTAATTTTATGAATTCATAAATCAAAATGAAAACCATGAGTTTTGGGCATAAGGGTGAAAGAAATCCTTTAATGAATGCCTACATATCTGAATTGAAGCTTTCTATGATAGATTGAAAAGAATGGAAGCTTAAAGATGGAGGTTCTTGCTTGGAGCTTGAGACTTGGAGAAGAGTAACTCTTTCTTCTTTTGGAATAGAATGAATTAGAATGAGAAGAGCTTAGGCTATTAGAAGCCTCCTAAAAATGGTCAAAATGACCTCACTTAAGAGTTAAACAATAGGGGAAAAGACTAGATTACCCCTAACTTAAGATAAAAAGCTGCAGAAGAATTGTTGCCTCACGGGTTGCCCGACGGGCGTCGTTCCCACGACGGCCCATCGGCCAAGGCATCGTGTAAGCTGTCTAAAACTCTGGGGTTCTGGAGTTTTCTGACGATGTGGTCCTATGGGCTGTCTTAGTCACGACGCCCATGGCGTAGCCCATCGGGCACTTGGAAGTTGGGGCAAAGCTGCTGGAGGATCTCGACGATGGGTTCCCATGGGCCGTCGCACCTGCATCATCTGTCGTGGCTGCCCATTGGGTGGAGGGGACTTGGTTCAGTAGCCACTAGCTGGTTCTCACGATGCACCCTATAGCTCGTTGCGATATCAACGCCCGTGTTGGCTACCCATGGTGACCAATAGCTGCAAAAAGTCCTAGATTTCGTGTTTATCTGTTGGTCTAAATCTTGGGGTGGTACAAGTGCAGAGACTTATTTCTATCCTAGCACCTTAAGTATACTTTCCTCATTATAACACCCCATTCATGTCTTGTATTACAGTGCCATGTTCTTAATTTAAATTCACAAACTTCATGCAGATTCATGTTCATACTCAACTCCCAGAACAAATAGAAATTGCTCCAGACAGTGATTCTAATCTTACTCTATGATTCTACGAATTCCAGCTTTACACCATGATACTTGTCATATATGAAAGCTCATGTCTCACACTATACTCAGCTCTATATACTCAGTTCTCAAGATATACCTTAATGGCTAATGAAATCATGCTACATCATGTATATGCTCATACCAGATTTCTCAAATAGTTCTTGCTTGTGATTTCCTTACTCTAACCATGTTTTGTAAGTCCAGGATGTGAGACCCTCATGACCTTTCATTCAACTTCTCATACCTCACCTTGAGTGGCTAGATCAAGCTAAGTGTAAGTCAAGACCAATCAGTATTCCTTCATTCGTGATGCTCATGCGCCCACCCTATTCTCCCAGTGATCTTGGCTTGTGTTGTCATAGCTGTTATTAGAGGAAGCTAAGTAGTAGCCTGGATGGGAAGTAGTAGGTTGTAAGTATGGACGAAAAGTTAGGTGAGGATTATTCATGTGAAATAGTTAGATGAGAAATTTTGGTATGTCTCTTTGTAGAAGTTCTTCAAGTTACAGCAGCTAGATATGCTAGGAAGAGGGGAGAAGTCTTGGATAGTATGAGCTACAAACCATAGGGTGATCATAGTGATAGACTTAAAAGTCGTGATGAAATACATGTGGGATTTCGCTTTGTGCGCCTTGTAACCCATTGATTAGAGCTCAAGGTTAGTTGATTTTTGTGATAAGAAGGAATATCATTCTTGGGAGGTAACTCTAGATGTAAGAGATTTAGTCAAGATAGGCTTGAACATAGTGAAAGCAGGTAGTTAGACTCAAACCTTAGTATTCAGAGGAGTTAGTGTAGTTGAAAGGTGTTTTTAAGCTTATGAGTTTTCAACCGTAGTAATTAAGGCAAGAATAGTATTTTCCTTACTCCTAGCCCAGGGTGCTCATATCTTAAGTCCGGTAGCTTTAGCTTGCATGAATACTAGACTCCTCATATCAGATTAGTTCAGACCTATCGATAATTGTTCCTAAGGCTAGAAGGCCCTATATTCAGTTTAGTCCAAGGTAGTAAGTTCAATTTAAAATAGAATGGTTTTCTCGTATGGTTATCCCTCTCAATTTGATGTCCTTTTCAGTTAACTATGATTTCTAAGAATGCGCTCATTCTTTAAGAGTTTTAGCTGAGACACTACTCTTAATCCAGACCAGTCATCATGTTAGGTATTCAGTTTTATGGCCCATCAGTTATGCTTATGCTCTCTGTATGAATACATGCCCTCTGAAACCATCTCAGTTTATATTTCAGTCAGAAATCAGTTACCATAAAATATTTTAGCTCTTAGAACTCAGTTAATGGGATTGCGACCCTTTTCCCCCTCTAATCTCAACTTAGTAGTCTTCATTCGAGGATGAATGATCCCAAGGGGGAGATATTGTACCACCCCAGATATTCTAAGCCAAATCTGAACCGTTCATTATGTGTAGTTAGACCCGAACTAGATAAATTTTCTATGTATCTAAGTATTAAGACCTATTCTTAAGTTTTGAAGGTGTATTAAATATGAATAAGGGTCATAAAGAACCTCTAGCTCATAGTTGAGTTGAAAGCTTCCTTACCGATTGAGTTTTAGTGTAAGATTTTTCAAGGGTCAACTTCAAACGATTATAACTCCTAGAATATGAAGAGTTAGGTGACCTAGTACCCACCAAATTAAACATCTTCTAGTCTTCTTTCCAACGCCACCAACCGCACATTAATACGAGTCCGAAATAAAATGTTATCAGCATTTTATTAAAATGTATCTGTCTGTCAAAAAGACAGACAGAAACCACGAGAGCCATCTACGGCTCGTGGATCAAACCACGACCCATGGTTTGAATCCATGAAATCAAACCTGCAGATCTGTTTTTGGCCTGAGATTCACGAGTTTGATCCATGGGTCATGGATCAAACCACGAACCATGGTTTCCACTCATGAAAATCAGTCCAGAGGCCTGAAAAGTCCCTTGGAACCACGACCTTTATTCCACGGACCGTGATTCATCCCATGGGCCGTGATTTATATCCGTGGAAGCCTTTGACAAAATTTTCTGAATGTTTTTAGACTCTTTTCCCATGGGTATTTTTATAATTTCTCACTCTTTTAACTCCTAAGTTAAGTCATTTTGGGAAAATTATAAGGGGTTTTATTCCCACTTAGCCTAAGTTCTCTTCCATTCTTTCAATCAAGTTCCAAGAGAAGAAAAGGGTCTCCATTCTCCAAGCTTCAAGCTAAGGATTCCATCTTCAAGTTTTCATCCTCAAGTCCCAAGTTAGGAAAGCTTCAATTCAAGTATATTGGTGTTCAATAAGGAAATTCTTATACTCTTATGCCCAAAACCCCATGTTTTTACTTTGAGTTATCAAATTGTAAAATTAGGGTTCTTACCCAAATTGGAGAAAACTTATGGGTTCAGTTTTAAAGTATTATTTCATGGTTTCTCATTACTTATCTATGATTTATTTGAGGTTCCTTAATTGATTTCAAAAGCTCATGCATTAAAGATGATTTCTAGTCTGATTCCATTAAATTGCATATTTTCAAGTGAAAATTGGCATGTTTAGATAACATGACCTTATGTATTATGAAATTACATGCCAAATTCTTCAAGTTATGAATTTAGAAAGAAAAGTACATTATGGAATTATGGCTATGCTAAGTTTTAAGACTTATGATTTTGAATTGCATGACATTAGATATGTCTTTATGCTTTTCAAACAAATTTGCCATTAGCTATGTCACAAGTATAAGTTGAGCTATATGTATATTTTGGGAGTAGTATTTAGCATTGAGCAACGTGGGTTCTAGACAATATAAGTCCAAAACTATGTTGCCACCATAGGTTGCCCTCTATGGCTTATGACAGGATCTTGATAGATAAGGTTCTAACCTTGGCCGGTTAGGACAACCTTTTTGGGTGTGGGTGTATGACACTAGACTCCATGCAGCTCATCATGGTTTATGTCGGTTAAGAAAAACTCTCCTATGAATGTTTTCAAGCTTTTAAGTTATATGATATCCTATTTTGCAGCTTGGCTTATTGTTTTATGACTTATGTTCAAATTTTGATATTTACTTATAATTTCTTCTATTTATGCATGAACTCAGTTCTAAGCATGCTTTCAAGAATACTTTATCATGATTTATGCATATCTCATATACTCAGTACATTCTATAATACTGACCACATACCTCTCTGTGTTACATCCTATCATGATGTAGATTCTGTAGCCCGCTCCCAGATTCGTGGCTAGTAAATCAACAGCACATCCAGCCATCTTGGTGAGTCCTCCTCCTTCGAGGACTTGGAGTTAGCTTCATTCTAGACTTTTAGTTCCTTCATTCAGTTTTCAGTATTTAGAGCTAGCTAGAGGCTTGTCCCAGCAGCTCGTCAATAGTAGAGGCTTTCAGACATAGAGTCAGATATTCAACTGTATTCAGATTTTCATTCTTAGACTTTTATTTATATAACAGATTAAGTTTCTCATTACTTTAGTTAAGCTTCCGTTCTTATGTTTTGTTCAGCTTTAAGTCATGCTAATGCCAGAGGGTTATCTTGAGATCACTTGTGATCTTAGGTCCCGTGTTACGTCCAGGGGGTAGGCTCGGGGCGTGACACAGCCATAAAGATTTCCTAAGTATACTCCACTATGTCAGAAAAAATTAAGATCATACACCTTTGGAACATTGCAGGAGCATTGCACACACCAAAAGGCATCCGCTTGAAAGCAAAGCTCCCATATGGACATATGAAGGTGGTTTTCTCCTGATCTTTGGGTGCAATGGATATTTGGTTATAGAACAAACAACCATCCAAGAAGTAATACCAATCTCTCCCGGCCAATCGATCAAGCATTTGATCCATGAAAGGAATTGAGAAGTGATCCCGCAGAGTCTAAGAGTTGAGTTTCCAATAGTACATGCAGACCCGCCACCCAGTGATTAGTCTCAATGAAATTAATTTATTCTTCTCATTAGCCACCATAGCCATACCTCCCTTCTTTGGGACATATTGTACCGAACTCACCAATATACTGTCTGATATTGGGTATACTAAACCGGTATCGATCCATTTGAATATCTCCTTCTTCACCACTTCTTGCATTGATGGATTAAGACTTCGTTGATGCTCAGTGGTGGAGTACACCCTTCTTCCAGCTGAATTTTATGGGTGCAAATACCTAGTGGAATTCCAATGATATCTGTGATAGTCTAGCTAAATGCTTTTTTATACCTCCGCAATACAAACAACAGTGCCTCTACGTGCCACTCCACAAGATCAGCAGCTATAATCACGGGCAACGTCTTATGATCACCCAAAAATACATATATGATATGTCCATGGAACTCTTTCAGTTCCAACACTGGTGCTTTCTCTATCGAAGGCTTTGATGGAGGAGTTGATCTATTTTCAGGTCCAAGTCCAATTTCTTTGGAGCATAAGAATATGAATCCATTCATACCAAGGCATTCACCATCTCCTCATAGTCTTCGATGACTTCACCATTGAAGTTCATCATCACAGCCGCTAGCATTTCCACAGCAAACCTCTCCTCAACAGGTACCTCCACTTCAGCTTCAACAATCACATCAATAACCGAGACTACACTCATGTATCTTGGCTGCTTCATTGCTTTGCAAACATTGAACTTGAATACTTTATTGTTTAGTCTAAATGTCAGTAAATTTCTCTCTATGTCAAGCAACACTCTTCAGTGGCTAAAAATAGCCTTCCCAAGATTATGGGTACTTCAAATCCACTTTGCAATCCAAGATTACAAAGTCAGCCAGAAATATAAACTTGCCCACCTTAACTAGCACGTCATATAATATTCTCACTGGCTATTTTACTGAATGGTCGGCCATCAATAGCCTCATGGTAGTCGATTTGGAGGCTCCCAAGCCCAACTATCGATAAATTGCTAGCGGCATCAAATTAATGCTATCTCAAAGGTCACATAGTGCTTTTGCAAAATTAAATTCCCCAATTGTGCAGGGAATCTTGAAGAAATTGCACTACAATGATAGAGATTATCTTCTGGTTCGAAGCTCACCGATCTCTTCTTAGTGATTAAGTCCTTCATGAACTTAGCGTATCTGGGCATTTGCTCAAGGGCATCCACTAATAGGATGTTCACCGATATATGCTTGAGCATGGATATGAACTTGTGTAACTTACCATCTATTACCTTCTTCTTTGCCCGGTGCGGAAAAGGAGGAGGAAGCCTAGATATCTGAGTTGGAAGTTGTTTAACTTCCTTGCTTTTCTCCTTAAGTGTTGAGGCAGTATCCTCCATAAAAGTAGATTTTTCAGCATCTACTTTTGGGTCATCACCTTTACTTGGCTTTGCGGGCACACCCAAATTCTCATCAACATCAATCTCATTATCCACTTTCTCATAATCATTTGCAATATCATTTATCTGAGTCTAAAGTACTGGATGTGGTTCCAGTAGAGCTTACCACTCCTTGTGGTGATAGCCATGCAACTACTATGATTCCTCGGGTTATGTATGGTATCACTGGGAAAAGTCCCATTCTTACGCTAATTTAGAGCCGTCGACATTTGCCCCATCTGATGCTCTAACTGTTTAATTGAAGTAGAGTGTGAGTCCACCAACTGAATCATTGATGACAATTCATTCTTCATCTTCTATAACCCTGATTCAGTAGATTCCACCTTCAACAACACCTTAGCCAACATTGTTTCTATCTTGGAAGTCTTTGCATCGTGGTTAGCTCTATCTCAATTTCTAGGGGGCACATACAAGCCACCCCTATCATTTTTATTTTTCTAATTCCCTTAATCTCGATCCTTGTATCCAACCTTGTCATAATAATTGTCCCTCTGATAGTTTCGGCCTTGGTTTCCTTGGCCATTATCCTAGAAACCCCCCATCTAATTGTACAAATAATTGGTTTCTTCGTTGGACTAGGACTCAACTGCTCTATCCTGTGAACCAATCGCTTTCACTTTTTCAATACCACCTGCCAATAAATGTTTTGTGAGTAGATCCATCTGTGTTTTCAAGTGGGCCATATCTTGATCTCGCTCTTCTTCCTTCCTGCACTGTTTAGCCGACATACCCACGGCATAAGTAATGTTTGCCACCTCTGAGTTCCTAGTATGCCAAGCTCTATTTGTCTTGGTAAGCCGGTCCAAGATTTTTGTCGCTTTACCAAAATTCAGTCCTATAAAAGCTCCACCTATAGCATTATCAAGTGTCAGCTTGGTAGCCTAATTCAGAGACCTGTAGAAAGTCTACATCAAGAACTCATCTCGCACTGATGTTTTGGACATTGAGTTAGCTTCTTCTCAAACCTCAGCCACGTTTCATGCAATGCCTCATGTGGTAGCTTCCTAAAGTTACTGATCTCATCTCTCAACTATAACATTCTGGAGGGCAGAAAGAATCTTTCTAGGAAAGCTCTTTTCAGCTTACTCCAGTTTGTAATGGAGTCAGGTGTCAACTCAGTCAACCATAGTGTTGCCTCATCAGACAAAGAAAATGGAAATAATCTCAATTGAATGGCATTCTGACTCACTCCTGGCACCTCAAAAGACTTGCAGATTCCCATGAAATTCATCAAGTGCCTGTTGGGATCATCAACAACCACTCCTCTAAATAGACCCTTTAAGTTCAGCAATTGAATCATGGTGCTAGTAATATTGAACTTAGCGCCAGGTGCTAACGTGGGAAGAACAATACCCTCAGTAGCACCAACTCCATTAAGGTCAATATCCTCATCATCATTCATAGCAAGAGGGATCTGTTGTTGTCAACCTCTACCCCTTTGTCGCTGCCTTTGATCGACTGGGGAAATATTATCAACATTATCAGCCTCAACATTATCACCCAATGCAGCATTATCCTCAATGTTATCATTGTTCAGGTTTTGTTGATTAGCAGCAAGCCTTGTTGTTTCACGCTGTTGTGCATTCATATTCAGCCTTAAAGTTTTTGTAAGCTCAGGATCATATGGTAATAAGGGTTCACCCAAGCATCGGGCACTTGGCATGCATAAATTTGTACCCTGCAGTCACAGAAACAACAAATCAAAGTAAAATAAGGAAATATGACTAAGAGTCAGATAAACACACTAGACTAAATAGATAACTGTATTCCTCGACAATGGCGCTAAAATTTGATATGCCCAAATTACACTTCCCTTAAGAAGTATAAGCAGTTGTTGTCAAATATACAACCCAACAAAGGTTGGAGTAGAATCCCACAGGGAATATGGTAAGAATTAAGTCGTTAGTAGTTCAAATGACTATTTGTCAATAATTTTTGGAAAAGTGGGGGGTTTTACAATGATCAATCTTGTTTATTTATTGGCTAATTTAAATAGAATATAACAAATTTCAACGAAGAAAAATCAATAGAGAGAGTGAACTAGGAATGTGATCACCGTGGTTTTGTAACAACTTCGGGTCAATATTCATATGGATTCGTCTCATAAAAATAATGAGGAGCAATTGAATTTGTTACTACGTCTAATCGTTGCTTAACCAAATAGATGATTTACTTTTCAATTAATTCGAACTTGAAAAGATAAAATATAAAACTCAATTATTTCTCCAAGTTGATTAACCTTGTTAAAGCGTTACTCATTAGACGGAGGTTAGAAGCCCCAAATCCTTGGTGCTAAATCCTTTTTCTCGGTAGTTTACTTCTTGTTTAAAGCAAGTAAACCTAGGACTTGTTCTAACATTATCAACCATTAGAAATCGTATAAAAATCGTATAAAAATGAAGGATTAACAACGTATTAAGCATACAATATGAACCCAATATCATAAGAACCCTAGATTGCTACTTTATCATGGATCCCACAACCCTAGTTGTGGGATTTTAGCCATTCATAACTAAAGAGATGAAGGAAGTAATAAATTTCATAAACAAAAGAATAATTCTTACAATAATGAACTCCAACACTTTCGTTCTTGGTGAAACCCCAACAAAGATTATCCAGGCAAAAACCCAAAATATTGAAACGTAGTATGTTTTTACGTTTCTTGCATTAAAAACCTAAGAGAAAATATCCAAAATTGAATAATAATAATTCATCCCTAACACTTGGTATTTATAATTGTCCAGGAAATTTAAATCCAAAAATAGAATCGGATTTTTCATCTCCAGCTTGACTAATTGGATGACGATTCATCAGGACTGTGACGACTCGTCAAGTGAGTCATCACAACTTCCAGTGACCTTGTCACTTTTGCTTAAGCTGACGAGTTAGGTGACGACTCGTTAAGGTCGTGACGACTCATCACTTGAATCTTCACCCAATCTAGTAGAGTTACACCTTCTGCCTTGCTTGACTAATAAGGTGACGACTCATCACACATGTGATGATCAGTCAGATGAGTTATCACCCCTTCCAGTAGATATTCTTAGTACAAAAATCCATCATTTTTAGTCTTAGTTTACTTTTCCTGCAATTTAAATATAGACAACATCAAATCTAACAACGGTTGCTCAAAAACTTGCGTCTATTCTAGGTAAAAGGAGTCAAATATGTCGTAGAATACCAGCACATCAGAAATCAGTCCTGCTAGTCATCAAAAAGGCCCTAGAACCATGACAGGTTCTTCATTTTAGTGAAGCATCCACAGACAATGGTTCCCATCCATGGAACTCAGGTCGCGAATTTTTTAGTAGTTTTATTAAATCTTTCCTGGAGTATTCCAGACCTTTCCTACTCTTTAAAAAGGATAAACCACATTGTTTTGACTAGTCTAAGCCTATTTACTAAGCCTAAAACTATCCAAACCCCTCATTCCCTTAGAATTAGATCGACACTTAGCAAAAATAGAGAAAAAGGAACGCTTCTTTCTTCTCCAAAGAAAAAAAGAGGGTTCTCCAACTTCAGTCTTCAAACCTAAGGAGATTCACCATGGGTTTTGCTCTCAGGTATGTGGGAATTCATCAATGGGTTTCCTTTCACCCATTGAGTCCCTAAATTAACTCAAGTTATTCAGTTTCAGTTTAGTTTTTAGAACCTAGGGTTCCTAAAATTTTGGTGAATTTTTTTGTAATTCAGTTTCCCTATTATATATGAATCCTTCTTACATGTTTCTTCGAAGTCTAGCAATATTGTATTTTCAGAACCTTTAAACCCTCATTATGTGATATAATCCTTGAATTTGAGTTGTAACTATGAATTCCATATTTCAGTCAGATTCTAGAATTATTAAGAGTAGTTCAATCTCTTAGGATGGTGGGTTATGAACACCCGATTAGTGTAGGGTTTCATACATTTTCAGTTAGATACTCAGTTATTCAGAATTATATGATTTGAATGCTTTCAGTCTCAATATTATGTTGCATTCTCAAGAATTTAGTATTTTGAGCTATCCAGTATGTTAGTTCATTACATAATCAGTTGGGAGTAGAATTAGAACCAAGCAGATGCGGGGATGGAGGCTCACCCATCAGTTTAGGCTGAAACCTTTAGTAGCAGTCTCTTAGTCCCAGAACTATGGAGCCACCGTAGATTTTAAAGGGTCACCCGTCAGATCAGGCTTGACACCTTAGCCTATTATGGATATCAGATTAGTGGATTCATGCTAGCTAATGTTCATACTCTTGGCAAGGTATAAACACCCTCCCAGCCAAGGTTACAGGTTAGCCCCATAGTTAGCTCATCTTTAGGTATGTCTTTTAATAGTAGCTCCCATGGTTCAAACTCAGTTAGTGCATGACCTTATAGTCAGTTATTCAGATCAGTATTATTTAGTTGCATATTTATCTACTTGGTCATTGCGTCAGTTTACTTATTTCAGTTTTATGTTGCTTGCTCAGTATATTCCAAGTACTGACGCATACTTTTGTGATGTATCCTATCATGATGCAGGTTCAGGTGCTTAGCATCTAGATCATGCTTAGTTTGATTTTCCAGCATTCCCAGCAGCAGAGTTGATGAGTCCTCATATTTTGAGGACAAGATTTATGTTCATTTTTATTCAGTCTTTTATTTTAGTTTTAAGACTATTAGAGTTTGCTGGATAGCTTGGGGTTTGTCCCAGCAACTCATCTCACTAGAGGCTTTCAGACATAGAGTCAGTTTTCAGCTTATGCAGTCGGTTTAGATTTCATACTTCATTTATATATATATACATATTTAGAGATTATTTGTTTAATGTTCCTAGACTTATACTTCTACTTCAGTTTAGCTACCGCACAGATATTGTTTTAATCAGAATATTTAATATATATCAGACTATGGTTAGCTTGGGGTCACTTGAGGCTCTAAGAATTAAATTTCATCAAGAGGGTAACCTCGGGGTATGACAGCCTTATGGCACAATCTGCTTCTACTTGCCCTATGACTCGCACCGTGATCTCTTTTATTTTGCCTTGGGAATCTTCTTTTAAGGGTGTAAACTTCAGAGGGGGTGTATTTTTTACCCCCCCCCCTTCACTGTGGAACTTGCTCTGTGACCCTCTTGCTTCTCCCTAGATGTCAATTTGTAAAATTTGGCTTTTTGAGCTCCATTTTGATCTCCTTTTGTCTTCTTTTATCAAAACTGCATGAAACACCTTACATAAGTGATAAATAATGAAAGTATACATAAACCATTGGTATTAGGCCAAAACAAATCTTAGATATGGGCAAAAAGCAGTGAAAAGAGTGTATATTAGACCCACATTACAACCCCACACTTTAACTTTTGATCATCCTCAAACAACCACCATACTTCTAGTTTAAACTCTCTTCTACTATACAAGTTCAATAGGTCACATACAACTAGATTTTCAAGATATTTTCATGATGCAAACCACTCTCAAACAAAGTGCATTGAATAATTCATAATAAGAGACTTCTATCAAGATGATGTAACCTCTAGAATCGACTCTTTACTTCAATATATTGGGCAAATAAACATCAAGTAATTAAGAAAATAAATTGAATAGTTCACCAAGTTTACATCATCTATGTTCCCTCACTTCAAGAGAGATGCTCCCTACACCACAATATAAAATAATGCCTGGGACATATACAAATAGCAGCAATGCTCACTCTCACAAATGAATTCACATGCATACAAGATATACCATAGGTTTGCCATTAGTGTAATTCTCCATTGATGAAAGTGTAGAAACATAGGATCAAAAAATCTTTTTTTTGTTGTAATGTTGGCTAAAGAACGGGTAGGAAATATTTGGTTAAAAGAGTGATTACTCTTCCTATGCACTTTTAAGTTAAATTTTGTTTTGAACTTTTCAAGTTCTTTTTACCTTGTGATTACCAATTTTTGATGTTTTTTTACATTTTCTTTCTATATTTTATCTCCCCTATTCTTTAAAGACTTACCAAATTTTCACACATTATTAGCAAGGAGAAATATATTCTTTTATATTTTTTCTTTTTAAACACTTTTTATTTTGCTCACCTTACTACACCGACTACTTATATATATGAGAACCTTTCTAACTCTTTTTA
This sequence comes from Jaltomata sinuosa, assembly GCA_003996215.1. Taxonomy (NCBI): domain Eukaryota; kingdom Viridiplantae; phylum Streptophyta; class Magnoliopsida; order Solanales; family Solanaceae; genus Jaltomata; species Jaltomata sinuosa. The sequence goes on along the minus strand of QJPP01000001.1, from coordinate 198,996 downwards.
TTTTCATCGCACACCAATTCTCATTGACTTACCATTATTTTTTCTTTTACTTTTAAAGTGCACTAGAGACTTTTGGCTCAAATTAATTCAAGGCAAATCAAGAAAAGGAAAAGACTAGTTAAGTGACTATCCAATAAATAGGCTAAATAGGTTCAAAGAGGCTAACTATGGATAATGAAAGGGTAGGCAAAAATATAGTCAATAAATTGGTTTAAGCAAAGAAATGCTGAAATCATGTCCAATGAATGTTTACATTGTATCATTTTACACAGACCGGACAAGTTCTAGATATCCATGCAACACATGGAGTATGATAACCTTATCACACAAAATTGACTCCCTATTAACTCTCCTCCTAACACACAATTCAATTCAATGAATATATTATTAAGCCATTTATTATTCTAGAATCAATGTTAGAGCCTACATGTCTTAACTAGATGATTTATTTCTTTATGCACAATATTTTTAAGAGAAATACCTAACACAATCTTAGCATATCTATATTAAGAATCTAGTTTATTAAGGTGTTTAGGTTACCCTACTCTTTTAATCCTAAAAAGAAAGAAATAGTAAAAATTTAAAATGTCCTAAAAAAACTAAGAAAAAATTCTACGACGTATGGTTCAAAGGACTCCCTTGGAAAAGAATCTAAAATAAAAATAAAGGGTTTTATCAACAAAACTAATTATTTATACGACACACTAAATAAAAGCTAGATCATAGAGTATAAAAAACATCCAAAATTTTCCCACCCCACACTTAAAAATTTACACTTTCCCCAGTGCTACAGTCAAATATAGAGGTTTAAGGAATTCCCTAGATGATTATAGGTTGACAATCACTTTTTGTTACAGGATTACTCAGACTTCATCCCAAATATTGGTTCTCTGTGCGACACCCCACACTTAGTCTCAATCATGCTGCTTATTTTTTCTTTCTTCTGTATAGTTGTCTATTAATAGCATAATGTCAGTGTTTGATCCTTCAGTGTTAGCTTGAGATGCTCTGAATTATGCACGTTTGTTTTAATTAAAAGGGCGGGGTAAATTGTTGTAAATGTGTTTTGCTAAAGTGTTCATGTACCTTGCCATAGATTTCCTAGTTCTCTGATGCCTAAGCATCATGTAATTGAGTCTTGTCTTAGTTACTTGAGGACAAGCAAAGATTCTAAGTTGAGGGTGTTGATGTGCTGGGATTTCACAATACTTTTGACGCTTTAAACCAAGGATATATGAGTTCTTAAGGGTATTTTTGTTAGATATGATGTTCTTTTGTGTTTGTATAGGCAAAAGAAGCTCGTGAGAAAAAGTTTGAGTTTTAAGCTGAAATTTTCTAAGTATGGAGCCATAATGAGAGTTGACAGACCGTAGTTCTAAACTACGGACCGTCTTGTGAACCGTAAAACATAATTTGCAAGGAGACAAATCAAAGTGAAAACTATAGCTCATATGACCACCCGTAAAATCAATGGATGGACCGTCTTGTGACTCATAGAAATGGGTTCTACAAGGGTGCAATTTTGGAGTTTCAATCCACGGCTGAATTGATGGACCGTAGACTCAGACTACGGGTTCTCTTGTGATTCGTAGATCAAAGTTCTGAGAGGATGCAAATTAGTCTCAAAACTAAGGTTCAAGTCTACGGATCATCAATATGAATTACAAACTGTAGACAGACCCGTATATACTTGCAATTCCTAGTTTAACTTGGAAATTTGATGGTTGACTCGTGAAGACTACGGACTGTAGTTTTAGTTTATAGTTCATAGAAAGCTGACGCGACCATGTTTTCCTAATCGATTTAGGATAGTATTTTATATCTATAAATACTTTTCTTAGGGTTTCTTTTAATTGTTACTCATTATTTTTTATCGGTTAACACACGTTTGAGAGCTAAAAACGTACATTGATCTTTGTTCTTGGTTTTCTTAGTTACTTTGCTATTATTTTGGATTATTTCATGGTTAATACAAGTTATTTTTTTGTACTCTTCTCTTATAATTTATTTATTATGAATTCTTCTAAGTCTTATGATTTGATTCTTGCAAGCATGAGTAGTTAATCCCCATAACTAGGATTGTGGGAACCATGATGGATTAACGAATGTAGGTTAAACAAGATTGTGATTCTTGAACAATGAATTTACATGTATTGTTAATCTCTTCGCTTTGATTGCTTTTTAGTGGTTTCAACCGTTAGAACTCACCATAAATCTTAATTTGCTTGACAAATAGAAGTAAGGGTTAGGAAAAGAGATTAAAATGGAGATTTGAGACTGCTAACCCTCATCTAATGATTTGAGCTCTCACGAGGAATATTAATCTGAAACCATTAACGAAACTAACACTTAAACTCTTGTAGACCGAAAGGACTTCAAGTAACATTCATCTAGTTAGTTCAAAAGACTTTAGTTGAACTCTAATCGTTAGTTTTGCATGCGTATCACCGGGATAGATCACTAATCACCTAAACCTACTAAGTTATGAAATCATGGAGAACACAAAACTAGTTTCTCCTAGTAATTTGAACACAAACAACAATGAACTCTCTTTCAATTGGTTACTGATAACACATACTACTTGTTACTTTTACTTTTCATGTTAAACCCCCTTTGAAATAAAGACTACCAGATGAATATTCACTACTAATATATTTCTCACCATATTCTTTGTGAGATTCGACCCCAACTCTTGATTGGATTCTATATTTGATAGTGACCACTTTATATCTCTTTTTAGAGGTGTAATTTAGGCATATCAAGGTCAGGGTCAGAGCTACCGCCAATCAAGGGTGTGCAAGTGGACACCTTTCGTCAAAAAAGTATATCATGTATGTAGATATAATTTGCACACCCTTGACAAGGGTAGTGCCTTTGGAGCAATGAAAAAGGGCATTCAAAAGTGCTTGTGAATCGAAGGTTTGAAAATCCATATTTTTCACTTTATTTTTTTTGGCAAAATACTCAAACTTACGGTCATATAATTCAAGCAATTCAGAGAAAACCCCTTCTTAATTGAAACTTTAATATGTGTTCTATTTGTATTAAACATAAAATAATATTTCAAATAAATTTCTACCAAGAGAATTAAGAGGAAAGGATATATACAGTTACACATATATCATTGTATTTTTCATTTCCTCCAGAGTATATTAGGAGGTTTGGACCCAAAAAAATTATAAGAGGTTAATTTTTTCATAGTTTCATGGGTGAATCAGTAGAACTAATTAAGATTTAATGTAAATACCCATTCAGTCATTATTAAAAGGCACCTCGTTATGGGTGAGCTATTCGTGTGAAGAAATGGGTTAGAAAACTTTCGGGTTAGGGAGTTGGAAATATCAGGCTAGGCTAATCTCGCACATATTCTGAGCAAGGTAAGGTCTAGGGTAATTCAGAAAAGGATTGGGTAAAATGTCCTAGGTTGAGCAATTTTTTCTGTTATCTATAGCGTGAAGGAGTTCGTAGGACCTTTTGGAAGTCAATTCGAGTGAATAATACTCTCAATATTGAAATTGATGTGAAAGGGTTGATTCAGAACGTCAAAATTTAAAGTGTGTTGTAAAATAAGCAATTTTGGAGGATTTCTCGAGGTTCTGTTCCGTGTCAACTGCTTAGCAATTGACACTGCACTACAGTGATGACCGCTATAGTAGAGAAATTCCTACTATAGCAGAAGTCAAGGCGGTCAACACCGTTATAGCAGGTAGCTATCATTATAGCGGGCGGCTATAGCTATGGCCATGCCGCTATATCAGGATTGGTCCACATTAGCAAAATAACGGGACCAGAAAACCCAAAAACGGGGTTTATAATTTCATTCTCTCCTCTTTAGTTCCAAACAGGCAAGGGTTGCTCCAAAAAACCTTCTAGGCTGCTCCAAACTTGGGGAGCAATGGAGAGGAAGGATTCCCGCTCGAATGAGGTAAAACCCATGGATTCTAGGTCCACTTTCCATCAGAATTTGCCTCCACAGAGCCAGAAGTTCTTGTTCAGACTTTTGCAGCAGATGCTTGGTGTCCAGGTAGGTGAAAAGCCCAAATTACACCTCCAAAAGAAGCATAAAGCGGTTGTTATTCAAATATAGAACCTAACCAAGGTTAGGGTCGATCCCACAGAGAATATGGTAGGATCTCATTCAACTGTGTGTATTCGCGCTCTTAGCCATCTTATTTCCCTAAAGGGGGGGTTTAAGTAATAGTTAATGTTTGTAAATTATTAAGTAACAAGTAATTAGCAAGTATCAATATTGTTGTAGTTCAGAGAGAAGATGGACTAGGACTATGTTCCCCATGAGTTCATAACGTTGTAGGCGTTGTACTAGCAATATATTCTGGTGCTTAGCATGCAAGATCGGTAAGTTAGGTTCACCTAAATGGTTGGTCCCCTAGATAGATGAATTTCACCACGCAACTTGGTCCGTCTACAGGTGTATACTTCACTAACTCTTACCTTTAATCCCAAATTAGCTATTCCCAGACAAGGTCAAGCTATTAGATGAGAGTTGATAGCCTCAAATCTCCATTGTAACCAACCTTTTTCCCATTCATTACCCCTTGGTCCGGCAAGTAAGAATAATGCGAGTTCTAATGTTGGCCACCGTTAAAAATAAATTAAAGTGAAGGAAAGAACAATACATGCATAAACACCCTCCTAGAATTGCTAAGTACTTTGCCTACTTTGTTAATCCGTCATGGTTCCCACAATCCTAGTTGTGGATTTAGCTACTCATGTTTATAAGTATAAAATCAGAAGTTGTTGAGGCATTCATGATCATATACTTACAATAAGAAGTAAAGAAGTCCGTAAACTTGAATAATTGAAGAAGAATCAAGAATCAATGAACTTGTTAATCTCTCAAAACCAAGAACAAATCAATACCAAGTGTTTTCGAATATGTTTCCTACAAATTATAGAGCATAAAACATAAAAGAAAACCTAGGAAAAGTATTTATAGACATCACAAATCCTATCCTAAACAAACTAGGAGAACTGGAGTACTCAGGGATCACGACTTGGTTGACGACCCTTCATTTAAGATGATGATTCGTAATTTGTTGAGGTCAACTGTGGTCCTGAAGAGTCATAATTGCCTGTTGTGAGAAACCACGAGTCGTGAAATCAATCTATGATTCATTAAATGACTCATGGTTTTAGACTCTATTATTGCACCTCTCTGATCAATAACCACGATTCCAACAGGACGATTCATGGTCTGGAATTATGGTCCGTGGAGTGACTCGTGTTCCTTGCTCTCCATTTTGCATATTTGTAGGTTCACTTGTTCTGTGAGTAACAGGATGAGTCGTGATTTGGAACCATGACTCGTAGACTGACTCATGCTTTTTACCTATATTTTACACTCCTGCTGAATGTTTTCCATGACTGACAGCACGGGTCCGTGGTTCTGAACCATGGGCCGTCAATCCTCCCGTAATCCCTGTAGCCATCACTTTTCAGCATAAATTTTAGCACTTTAGCTATGGAACCTGTTCTCCTGCACACTTAACAAAAACCATTAAATCTACCAACAAAGTGCTAATGAACATGCAATAATCTTAAGTATTAAGCATCGAAAGTGACGTAAATCCATGGTACATCAACACCCTCAACTTAAATGGTTGCTTATCCTCAACCAACAAAAAAAAACTCTCCTAGTACGACGCTTAGGCAAAAGAAAACTAAAAACCATGGCAGTCATATGATTCAAACAGTTCAGCGCACAACAAATACCCCATTCCTTCTTAGTATAAAACAAGTGCACAAGTCACCATTTATCAAGACAACATAAGAGGATCCATGGATGACATTATGCTATCAATTGACAACTTACCATACACAGACGACACTTACACTAATAGTCAACAATCGATGTTACTCTAGTGCCCTCACCATAAAGAAGTCCCAATCACACAGTAAATCAATTAATAGTTGGGACTAAACTAGAACACTCACACTCACAAAGAAGTTCCAGCAATGCATGCATAATACCATAGGCTTGCCCTTATTTTGTATGTCTCAGTTTTTAAACCATTGGACTAGGACCACTATAGGACTTTATCCGGCTTGTAACGTAGGTTCGGGGATGGGTATGGTATAGTTGGGAAGTAGTGAATATGCCCTCCTTGAACTATGCTATTTTTCTTCCACTTTTAGACCAACTTTTTTGTTTTTCCTCCCTTAATTCTTCCTTTTTTCATTAAGTGACAGGTGCGGCTTTTATTTCAAAATCACTTTCTTTTTCATCATATTTTCTTCTCTTTTTTTTATTTTTCTAACACATACGCCACACCAGTTATTTTTATTTACTCCTTTTTAATCACTAACCTTTTCTTTTCATACAACATACTACTCATTTACCCTCACAGTAGTCACCCTCAACTTAGGAGATTCATCTAAGTTGAGGTGCACAATTTCCAAGGAGGGACCAGGGCCAAACTGATGGCTCATAAAAAAATAGGGAAGGTGAATAGGCTAAACAACAAAAAAGGGTCAATTTTGGCTCAAAATCGGGGATCAAGGGATATCGATTCATTTGGATGGTCATTTAGGCTAAGTGGACAATTTTAAAAATGGCCTATGATCCTTTCCTAACCAACTATCCTACAGCCTAGGCAAGACTAATCGGGTAAGTTCTAGATTAGCATACAATGCAAGAACAGTACGAATGTAGCTCACACACACATGGCATAGAGTCAAACAACCAATTTTTAAATTATCAAGTTTAGGCCCTAGCTTAAGCTATTCATCACATCGATAATCATAATGCCAAGCACATATCCATAGCAGTTAGATTATCAAAATGGTGATCATGTCACAAATATTTAGAGGGGTCTCCATTTTTCGATCAAAATCAATTTCAAAATCAGACCAGAGACAAATTAAGCTCCTATTCTTTTTTTACTACACACAACCTATCTAAACATGCTGGTTCAACAGAAATAAAGATCTTCGGGGAAAGAACATAGTAAGAAAACCCAAAGGATTTAGATACCTTAAAAAGATACCCTCTTGGGTTGCCTCCCAAGCAGCGCCTTATTTAACATCGCGGCATGACACGGGTTGTCTTGTCTACTCAGACTTTACCATAGACACCCATCAAAAACACATGAACTAGTAGCCCTACCCTATTAAAAAGATGTGCATTGTCCCCAATGCACTAAAAAATCTAAAACAAGGGAAGCAAGACATACATGTGGCACCTAAGCGCGATCATCATACAGTAGCTAGGCCTGTTGAATCGGTGCCCACTTCTTTCTCACCAACAGAGGCTATCTCGACAGTTCTCTCAACATCAACAGCTGCCCGATCAGCTTATTCAATAGTCTCTCCCACAATGGGGTCTGAAGAAATTTCTTTTGTGGCGCCCATAACACCACTTCCCAAGCCACCAGTACCAATAGCATCAACACAAATCTGTTGGATGGCTAGGGATTCTTTAAGAACCTCCACTTCTTTCTTCTTCCTCTTCTTCTCGGATCTCTCCTTCTTACGCCTCAATAATTTTGGGCTTAATGGGGCATCCTCTCCCTCGTCCTGAACCTTCTTATCTTTTCTCTTCCACTTTTTTATAGGCTCAGTTTTAGGAAGCTTACTGTCATCCTTACCTTCATCATGAGCAGTTCCAGTCATTTCACAAGGAGGGGAATATACAAGCAAGTCAATGAAAGAATTATCCTCCGCAGCCCCAACTGGTAAAATCTGAATATGTGGGATAACTGGCACCTATTGATTTTGGATGGCATCAATGTCAGCTTGAGATTTTGCAAGATCATTAAATATGGCAATAAGGTCCAGAATAGTCAGATTCTACAACTGCTCATTCACCCAAATCTCTATCCCTTCTAAACGGTCATTTATTCTATCAATCGAACTCTAAATGGGGGTAATGGCATCAATTATCTCTTTTCGGATTAATGGTTTCATGGAGTTTGAGAATCATTTAATCTGCTCATCCATATTTAATGCCACTTTAGCTACCTTGCTAAAAATCTTTCTACTGAAAGGGACAGAGGGACCCGACTCATTGGGTGGTATAGACTGAGTTGATGTAGATGGGGCAGGTGCAACGGTTCAAGGAGTGGAAGTAGTTGTAGCAGTCTCATCAAACATAACCAACGTATTTTCTGATACATCTCCACTTGGCTCAAGAAAAATAGTACCTCCAGACGATGCAGGATGGGCTCTACTCCTTACCACAAGATTAGCCATATTCCAAATTAGAGCAATGTCCTAAAAGCCTATAGCCTGTAAGGTTCTATAAAATCCCACAATCTTGGGAACTTCAGCTGCTTGGCATAACTGAGTGACAAGGCAAGGAAATGGGAGGGATGTCGATGCACGCTCCTTGAGTTCCTCCGTGATGATGCGAGCAATAATAATGTCATACCAGTACATAATGGCTACAACCAAAATTTCCCGGTATTGAGTCAATTTATTGTATGCAAATGTCGGTACCAACCGATGTTATACCATGGACCCCCAAAACTTGCCTGCCACACTCAATGATGCCTTTGTTAATTTCAATATCTTGGTTGTTAGCCACGGTGGGTTTCCGTCAGTAATAACTGATGCAAGCCACGTAAGAGGTGTTTGCTTACAGTTGTGTTGCTCCAAGTAAGCATCCAGGTCTAGTTGAGCTGTTGGTGCCACATAGTTTGTGCTATATATAAAGCGCTGGATGGTGCACTTTGAGATGTCAACCTGAATCCCTCGTACTTGCACTCTATCTAATGTTGGCTGCACCTTTGGATTCTTCCCTTTTTCGCACATATTTATCAGGGTGGCAACATATGCAGCATAGAAGTCACGGACTAGAACTGGGTTATAAGGACCACCTTGCTGACTCATCCATTAGAACCCGTAGTGATCATACAGCTCTTTAATGTCGGCCATATCATTCAAAGTAGCAGATCTCACCTCAAGTTCTTTAGGTATACTTTGCCATGGGTTCCCTTTCTCATTTAATGCCAAGCCCTCATGAAATAACCGGGAAGTGCCCTATATGGCCCATCTCATTCTATCCCGAACGCTGGTGGTTTTGCATCTAAATGTAGGAGCAATAGGGATGGGCTCATGAGGTTGAGTTACTGTTGCAGAAGGACTATCATTGCCGGATTTGCTAGCACTCTCGCTAGTATTATGCCTAGCACTCTCTGAGGCTGACCCTAAACTTGTATCTTTCTTTCTGCCCGAGGCTGTATCCTCTCCAAGTTCAGACTCGTCCGTACCGCTCACCTGAGGTGATGATCCAGAATCACCTTCTCCCTCTTCAGACTGAGGAGGGGTAGTTTGTGCCTGCACCTTTGCTCTCTATCTAGTGGTCTGAGGTACTGCATCAGGATTAGCATTTATAGTGTATACTTCCTTGGATCCACTTTTCTCCAACTCAGAGGACTCATCTAGAATTTGTCATTTTTTTGTATTAGCAGCCTCTGAGTCTTGTACTGCTACCTTCTTCGGGTTGCTCTTTATTACATGGTACCTGCGGGGTAAAATTGGTTAGTACAGGTTATCAAAGAAAAACAGAACTCAGATGTTACATGCATAATCCACAGATTGGTCCACGACCAGTAGAAGCAGATCACGACTCGTGAACCAATTCGTTGTTTCAGTCACCATTTCTAGTGTCATAAACTATGACCTACTTGACGGACCGCGGTTCAAAACCACGGATCTGTCCTGTGAGTTGTGTTTCTGATCTTGTGAATAAACATTTTTATAAATTTGGTTTCAGGGACCACGAGTCATATGGCAGGTCATAGTTTGGAACTATGGTTCAACCTGTGAGTCGTGGTTCATTCATCAGAAGCTAACATGTGGGAGATCTATTATACGAGTGAATTTACGGTTCGTGAACTGAATTATGTCTGTAGATTCACTCGTAATCACTGACCAACAAATTTTTTTTGATCAAAAACTCTCTCCTTCTTAAGTTTTAAACAGTTCGTTCAATCCCATAACATAAACCTCCCAAATAACAAATTTTGTGTCTACTACACACTACAAATCTATCACACATTCATCTAGGGTTCAATATTTCTGAGTGTTAGTCAAAATATGAACCCTAGCCTCGGAATGATTGAAGAAAAAGAATTTAGAAAGAGGTATGACTTACCCTTTGTGATCGAGTTCTTTTTCTTGTCAAGGGAGTGGAGTGTTGTGATGAATTTGTACGTGCAATGAGTAGGATTACTTTATTGAATTGATGGGAGAGTTTGAGTTGAATTGGGAGTGAAAGAGGGAGTAATTTTTATTCTTTCCTTTTTAAAAATGGTGGTTTGCCTTAGGTGAAGGGGAGAAGAAGAAGCAAAGCTGGGTTGGGTTATTATTTTAAAATTATTAGCCGACCCACAACTCAGCTTTGGTACTGTACCTGGGACCTATGAGTGAGAACTATAGTTCATTGAATGAAAAAATGACCCGTAGTCTCACTCGTGGTTCTGGTTTCTTGCCTTACCTGCTGCCAAGAATAACAACAGAGATTACTGTCCATTTTTTAAAAGTATGGACCGTCCTGTGGGTCGTAGTCTGTTTCATCAGAGGCTATCAATTTGGTTCCAGGGACCACGAGTTAGTCTATGGTCCATATAACCTGTTCATGGACCATGAACCCATTCGTGATTCTTAGAGATTCTTTTAATGGTATTCTTTTCTTTTCACCTGCACATAAAACAAACATTAGCCGTGGGTTGCCTCCCAAGCAGCGCTTGATTTAACATCGCGGCACAACGCAGGTCACTTAACTACTCAGACTTCATCAAGTTTCCTCATGGGTTGCCTCCTATGTAGTGCCTGATTTAACATCGCGGCACGACGCAGGTTCTTTGGTTACTCAGACGTCACCAAAAGTCCAGACCTCCATAGCTTTTATCTCCTCTGCGAATCCCAAATACACCTTGATTTGCTGACTGTTTGCTTTGAACCTCTTTCCCTCATGATTTTCAAGTTCAACAGTACTATGTGGGAATACTTGTACCACTTTGAATGGTCCAATACACTTGGACTTCAACTTACCAGGAAACAAGCAAAGTCTGGAATTGAATAGTAGGACCAAATCACCCGGATGGAAATCTCGCTTCTCAATCTTCCGGTCGTGATACAGCTTCATCTTTTCTTTGTACAAGGCTGAACTTTCTTAGGCATTAAGGCAAAACTCATCTAACTCATTCAACTGAACAAGCCGCTGAAATAATGGTGCAGACCAGTCTAATTTAACTTTTTCAATCCCCACATAGCCTTATGCTCAAGCTCAACCGGTAGATGACATGCCTTCCCAAACACAAGTTGACAAGGTGACATACCTATTGGTGTCTTGTACGCAGTCTGATATGCCCACAAAGCATCGTCTAGTTTCCTAGACCAATCCGTCCTATTTGCATTCACAGTCTTTGATAGGATTGACTTTATCTCGCGGTTGGAAACCTCAACTTGCCCACTAGTCTGTGGATAGTAAAGGGTTAAAACTTTGTGTTTCACTCCATACTTCTCAAGCAAAGCACGAAACAACTTATTGCAAAAGTGAGATCCTCCATCACTAATAATCGCCCTGGTGTACCAAATCTGGAAAAGATGTTCTTTTTAAAGAGCACTGTGATGCACTTGCCTTCATTAGTGGAAAGCCCAACCACCTCCACCCACTTAGATACGTAGTCGACAGCAACCAATATATACCTCATCCCATTGGAAGTCACAAAAGGACCCATGAAGTTAATACCCCACACATCGAATAGTTCAATCACAAGGATAGGAGTTAGAGAAAGCTCATGCTTCCTTGATATACCACCTTCTTTTTGACATCGATTGTAAGCCTTAGCAAAATCATGGGCGTCCTTGTGAATAGTCGGCCAATAGTAGCCGCATTGCAAGATTTTGTGAGCTGTTTAGATACCACTATGATGCCCCCCAATAGGTGATGAATGGAAAGCCTCTAATATTTCCATCATCTCAGCTTCAGGCACACATCACCGGATCATGGTGTCAGCACATACTAGAAAACAAGAATGGCTCCTCCTATAAGAATTCTAAACATCATACATGAACTTTCTTCACTGGTGGACAGACATATCAGGAAGTACCACATCACTAGACAAATAGTTGGCAAAGTCTGCAAACCATGGAATTAGATCTTGGGAGGACGCCAATACTTGTTCGTCTGGGAACCAATCATCAATCTCTTGCTCATCATTCAACTTCAGCATCACTTCTTCCTCTAATCTTGATAAGTGATCTGCTACCTGATTTTTTGTACGTTTTCGGTCCTTGACCTCAAAGTCAAATTTTTGTAGCAGCAACACCCATCTAATCAATCTAGGCTTAGCATCCTTCTTTTCCATGAGGTACCTAAGAGTTGTATGGTCAATGTGCACAATTACCTTAGTGCCAAGAAAATAAGATCTGAATTTCTTGAATGCAAAGACCACAGCAAGCAGCTCTTGTTATGTCATATTAGAGTTCTTTTGAGCAAGATTAAGTGTTTTTGTAGCATAGTAGATGAGATGAAGAATCTTTTTGAGTCTTTGGCCTAAGACTGCTCCTAGCGCCACTCTACTAGCATCGCATATAACCTCGAAAGGCTGAGACCAATAAGGTGTAACACTAATGGGAGTAGAGATCAACTTTTGCTTGAGGCATTCAAACGCTTTCAGACATGCATAATCAAAAATAAACTCCACCTCCTTCTCCAATAATTTGCACAAGGGATGTGCAATTTTAGAAAAGTCTTTTATGAACCTGCGATAGAAACCAGAATGCCCCAAAAAACTTTGGATACCATTCACAGAGACTGGAGGAGGCAATTTTTCAATCACTTCTATCTTTGCTTTATCGACCTCAATACCCTTTTTGGAAATCTGGTGGCCACTATGCTCTCTTTGACCATAAAGTGACATTTCTCTCAATTCATCACTAAGTTGCACTCCTCACATCTCTTCATCACATAACTCAGATGAGCCAAACAATCATCGAAAGCATCACCAACTACAGAAAAATCATCCATGAACACCTCAATAGTGTCTTTCACCATATCTGAGAAGATCGACATCATACATCGCTAAAATGTTGTGGCACATTGCATAACCCAAATGGCATCCTCTTGAAGGCAAACGTCCCATATGGATAGGTGAAAGTGGTCTTTTCTTGGTCTTTAGGAGCAATCAAGATCTGATTGTATCCTAAATAACTATCAAGAAAACAATACCAGCCTCTACCAGCAAGACGGTCTAACATATGATGCATGAACGACATCAGAAAATGGTCTTTCTTGGTCCAAGCATTCAGCTTTTTGTAGTCCATGCATACACGCCAACCTGTGACAGGCCTCATAAGAATCAACTCATTCTTATCATTAGGAACCACAGTGATTCCACCCTTTTTAGGTACACACTAAACCGGGCTCAACCACTTACTGTCTGCAATAGGGTAAACCACGCTTGCATCTAGCCACTTGATGATCTCCTTCTTGGCAACCTCTTACTTAAGCTAATTCAACCTACACTGGTGCTTAATTCTCGGAACATAATCTGGCTCAAGCTGGATTTTGTGCGTGTAAATTCCAGGCAGAATCCCAATAATGTCAGCAATGGACCAACCAATGGCCCTCTTGAACTTTCTCAGTATAGAAACCAGAGCTTCAACTTGTCCTTCCTCTAAGTCTACAGCAATAATAACTGGCAAGGTCTCATTAGCTTCCAAGAACACATATCAAAGGTGGGAAGGAAGTGATTTGAGCTCCAACACTGGAGGCTTCTCAATAAATGGTCTGGCGGGAGGGGTCTGTCGATTCTTCAGGTCCAAATCAAGCTTCTTCGGGGCATAAGTATAAGACCCCATACCTGCAAATGCTTCTACCATGTCATCATACTCGTCAATGTCATCTTCATCAAAATTCATAATAACAGTTGTAAGTGCTTCAACACCAAGTCTCTCTTCAATAGGCACTACTAGCTGCTCCTTATCAACCACATCTATAACTGATACTAGGTGAATGTCATCATGATGTTTCATAGACTGGCAGACATTGAAAGTTACTACCTCATCATTAAGTCTTAATTTCATCTGCCAAGTCTCCAAGTCAACTAAAGTATGACCAGTGGTAAGGAATGGGTGTCCCAAGATGATGGGCACCTCACAATCTACCTCACAGTCAAGGATCACAAAGTCTGCAGGAAAGATAAAAGTGTCTACTTTCACAAGTACATCATAGAGGATCCCCACAGGCCTTTTCACTGTACGATCTGCCATAAGAAGCCGCATTATAGTAGGTTTGGGGGCTCCCAAGCCCAACCTTTTAAACACTACTAGTGGCATCAAATTAATACTAGCACCCAGATCACACAATTCTTTCGTAAAATAGAAGGCTCCAATCGTGCAAGGGATAGTAAAAGCTCCAGGATCTTCCTTTTCCTGCACCAAAGAACAGGAAGCTATTGCACTACAGTGGTGCAAGTTGTCAGCTGGCTCAAAACTCACAGTTCTCTTCTTCGTCACCTAACCCTTCATGAACTTTGCATACCCAGGCATCTGCTTTAATGCTTCTACCAACGGAATATTCATCGAAAGTTATTTCACCATGTAGATGAACTTACGATATTTACCTTCCTCGGCCTTCTTGATCAATCTCTGTGGGTAAGGTAGAGGAGGTAATGGTATGGGCTTCAAGACCTGTGGAACCTCCATGTTCTTCTCTTTGGAATCTGTGGACTTTTTTATAATTAGACTTTCACTACCACCATTTTCCTCTGAATCAACCAAAAATTTTGCATCATCTTTTTTAGGTTCAGCCAACTTATCAACAATTATGGGAATAAGAGGATCAACAGTCTGTTTCTCGCTTTTCGTAGTCATCGCCATGTAATGCCCATCATTTTTCGAATTTTGGACTATATTATTAGGAAGTGTGCCCTTCTTACGCAAATTCAAAGTTGAAGACATTTGACTTATCTGTTGCTCTATTTGCTTGATGGCGAGTGTCTCTACTTTCTGATTCATGCCTGTTATGTCGGTACGCATCTTCTTCAAATTACCATCAGTCAAATCCATCTTCTGCAACACCTTATCCAACCTCTCTTTAACAGTTGGATAATTAGATTCTACTTCATGGTTACCAGAAGGGACATACAGGCCGCTTTTATCATTCTTGTAGTCATCCTTCTTGTGCCAGTCACCATCCTTGTCTCTACCCCTACTCCTATTTTTATAGCCAGGCTGGTTGTAGTTGTCATCTCTATCTCTGTTCCGACCTTAATTTCCTTGGCTATTGGCTTGGAAACCCGTCACTTAATCATTCATATAAGTAGCTTCTTCATCAGATTTGTGCCCATCCTATCTTGGTGCTTTACCTTGTGAATCTATAGCGTTCACCTTCTCTGCTCCATTATTAAGAATTTATTTTGCAATTAGATCTACAGTTGTTTTTAACCCTGTGAAATCCTGTCTAATCTCATGCAGTTTCTAATAGTGAATGGATTTCCTAATTGCATAGTTCCTACCAAGCTCTCAGCTCCTCTCGTATGCCAGGCCCTGATCGTCTTTGTGACTCTATCAAGTATCTCAGAAGCGTCAATGTAAGTATTTTCCATGAATGCTCCCCCAGTGATTGTATCAGCTACTACTTTGGTGTTTGCATTCAGTGCTCTATAGAAGATCTCTATTAAATGATCTGGAGGGATTATGTGATTCGGTACCTGTTTCTGCTTCTTATTGAACCTGAGCCATGTTTCATATAGTGCCTCAGTGGGTAACTGCTTGAAGTTATAGATTTCCTGCTTGAGCTGCAACATCTTTGATGGAGGAAAGAACCTCTCCGGAAACTATCTTCTCACTTCCATCCATGTGTATATTGAGTTATCAGGTAGTTCCATTAGCTAAAGTGTTGTTTCTCTAGTCAAAGAAAATGGAAAGAACCGCAATTTGATAGCATCTTAGGATACTCCTGGCAGATTGTAAGTTGTACATATCCCCACAAAGTTCACCAAGTGTAAATTTGCACAATCAGTAGCCTTGCTAACAAATAATCCCTTTAGGTTCAGCAACTGGATCATAGTACTTGTAATGTCAAACTTTGTACCATTGGGCAGTGGTGGCAATACTATGGGCCATGTTGTTCCTGTGTCATTGACATTATCATCATTAATATTGTAGCGAGGGTTGTGTCGGGGCTGCTGAATCTGGCGACCCCTATTCCCTCTTAGACCAATCAGATCGTGATGTATATTGCGTCTAGCTGCCACATCTATCGCTACTTGAGCAACCATTGCGGCTTGACGAGCAGCTTTTTGCCTTGCTTGCTCAGTTGCCGTATTTTAATTTACTAAGTCTACGGTAACTTGAGCATCATGTGCGATTTGGGACTCTTCTTCATCCTATTGCTTTTGTTGTTCTTGGACCAACATCCATATTGTGGCCTCTTCCAGTGTTTCGACAACCCCCTCTTTTACCATGTTTATCAGAGTTCATTGGAGTTTGGGGTCGAATAGAATCAGGGGATTTCCTTGACTCCATGTGCTGGGCATGCACAAGTGTGCAACCTGTGGGACAAAACAAAAATAACAAAAAATATAAATCAGGAAATAAGGACTAACAGTCAAATAACACAATTACTCTTAATCCTAAATCGTATTCTCCGGCAACGGCGCCAAAATTTGATACGCCCAAGTTACACCTCCAAAAAAATCATAAAGTGGTCATTGTTCAAATATAGAATCTAACCAAGGTTAGGGTCGATCCCACAGGGAATATGGTAGGATCTTGTTCAACTGTGTGTATTCGCACTCTTAGCCATCTTAGTTTCCTAAAGGGATGTTTAAGTAATAATTAATGTTTGTAAATTATTAAGTAACAAGTAATTAGCAAGTATCAATATTGTTGTAGTTCTGAGAGAAGATGGACTAGGACTGTGTTCCCCATGAGTTCATAACGTTGTAGGCGTTGTACTAGCAATATATTCTGGTGCTTAGCATGCAAGATCGGTAAGTTAGGTTCACCTAAATGGTTGGTCCCCTAGATAGATGAATTTCACCACATAACTTGGTCCGTCTATGGGTGTATACTTTACTAACCCTTACCTTTGATCCCAGATTAGCTATTCTCGGACAAGGTCAAGTTATTAGATGAGGGTTGATAGCCTCAAATCTCCGTTGTAACCAACCCTTTTCCCATTTTTTACCTCCTTGGTCCGTCAAGTAAGAATAAGGTGAATTCTAATGTTGGCCACCGTTAAAAAGCAATCAAAGTGAAGGGAAGAATAATACATGCATAAACAACGTCCTAGAATTGCTAAGTACTTTTCCTACTTTGTTAATCTGTCATGGTTTTCACAATCCTAGTTGTGGATTTAGCTACTCATGTTCATAAGTAAATAATCAGAAGTTGTTGAGGCATTCATGATCATATACTTACAAGAAAAAGTAAAGAAGTTCGTAAACTTGAATAATTAAAGAAGAATCAAGAATTAATGAACTTGTTAATCTCTCAAAACCAAAATAAATCAATACCAAGTGTTTTTGAATATTTTTTTTACAAATTATAGAGCATAAAAAGTAAAAGAAAATCTAGTAAAAGTATCTATAGACATCACAAATCCTATCCTAAACAAACTAGGAGAATTGGAGACGATAGGGATCACGACTTGGTTGACAACCCATCGTTTAAGATGACGGTTTGTAGTTTGCTTAGGTCAATCGTGGTCCTGAAGAGTCATCATTGCCTGTTGTGAGAAACCACGGGAGGAACCATGAGTCGTGAAATCAATCTACGGTTCATCAAATGACTCGTGGTTTTAGACTCTATTATTGCACCTCTCTGATCAATAACCACGATTCTAACATGACAGTTCATGGTCTGGAATTATGGTTCGTGGAGTGACTCGTGTTCCCTGCTCTCCTTTTTGAATGTCTGTAGATTCACCTATTCTACGAGTAATAGGACGGGTCGAGGTTTTGAACCACAACTCGTAGACTGACTCGTGCTTTTCGCCTATATTTTGCACTCCTGCTGAACTTTTTCCACGACTGACAGCATGGGTCCGTGGTTTTGAACCATGAGTTGTCAATCCTCCCGTAATCCTTGTAGCCATCACTTTTTAGTATAAATTTCAGCACTTTGGCTATGGAAGCTGTTCTCTTGCACACTTAACAAATATCATTAAATCTACCAATAAAGTGCTAAAGAACATGCAATAATCCTAAGTAGCATCGAAAGTGATGTAAATCCATGGCATATCAGTAGGCTAGGTTTAACTGAGAAGACTTAGACCTGTAATCCATTTTATATTATTGTTGTTGAATGATGAGAAAATTCATGCCTAGGCCTTCGAGCATGGAGACTAGAGGATTAATTTATGGGTTGTTTGGTTGACTAAGGTGGAGTTATTTATGTCATAAATAATATGTTTCCAATTCATGTCTTATTGTTGATATTAGGATTCTACATCTTGGGGAGACTAGATTCTCGGGTGGGTTCGAGGAACCGGTAATGTTTATGGGTGAATGGATTGCTAGGTCTTAGCAAATTTTCCCTGAGTAGTAAATTAAGAGAAATGGGATGAACAGGAAGGGTTTGAAGCCCTTAATGTCAGGGGATGAATTTCCTGGAATGTGCTTACTTTTCTAAA
Organism: Jaltomata sinuosa; assembly: GCA_003996215.1. NCBI lineage: Eukaryota > Viridiplantae > Streptophyta > Magnoliopsida > Solanales > Solanaceae > Jaltomata > Jaltomata sinuosa. The sequence continues at coordinate 180,386 of QJPP01000001.1, read as the reverse complement.
GGGGTCCAAAATTTGGTGTAAATGACTATATGTATCTAGATGGTAAACCGAGGGTTAGTCTTCGGACACAAGGTTGGGGTTATGAACCAGAGTTGTTGGGTAAGTGATGGTTGTTTGCTTCCCATTTGCGATATATGTGCATTGTAATTATTGCTTAGTATTGTCTACACATTACATGGTTTAAAGAATTAAATGATGAAGGTCTATGATATCCGGTTGTCAATCATGTGAAATGAACGTGTCTTATTACTTGTTGGTTTACAAGTGTGGTTGTGTTCACTATTATTGATTGTTGGATTGTGTATGATAATTGATTGGCTCGGGTACCATGCTTGGTACGGGATACATATATCGGTTGGCTCGGGTACCACACATGGTACAGCTTTTATAAATAATTGGCTCGAGTACCACGCCTAGTATGGGATATCTATCGATTGGCTTGAGTACCACACTTGGTACAGGTTCTATATCGGTTGGCTTGGGTACCATGCCATATACAAGTTCTATTATAGTTGGCTCAAGTATCACGCTTGGTATGGGATTGAGTGTTATATGTGTATTGGTTCCTTGAGTGAACCGGGCTTATTATTATTGATGTTCATTACTTGTTGGTTCCTTGAGTGAACTGGGCTTATCTGTTATTAGTGTTCATTACATGTTGGTTCCTTGAGTGAACCAGATTTATCTGTCAGTGATGTTCATTACATGTTGGTTTTCTGAGAGGGCTGGGACTTAGTATTACTTGACATGCATATTGGTCCTTGAAGGGTCGGGTTGGTCGGCTTAAGTGATAAGGTGGTTTCATCTATAAATCGAGGTTGCATGTTAAATGGCATAGATGATGTCCTAGGGATCCTTGGGAGGTCCGGGTAGCTTGCAAGCGGTGACATAATTATATGTGGTCTGGTTACTTACATAGTTGGGCATGACTTATATGGTTGTTGAGTCTGGTTGGAGACGGGGGGTCTTATTGATAGTCATATGGACTGGGTTGTTGTATATTGTCTAGTAATATTCAGTTAATGTCGTACATTTGAATTTCCCAATTCGACAAGAGAGACAGACTGGGCTAACGGTGATGTCTGGGTTAGGTGGGCACATGATTAAATATTGTAAGGTGTATTGCTTGACGGGTCCAAGATGGGTGGGCTTGGAGGGACTAAAGTTCCTAGAAAGTCAGGTTTGACTGGGTTAGTGGAACAAGGCTATTATTTTATGAGTGCCTGAACCGGCGGGATGTCAAGGGTAAGGAACCTAGGGGGTTGAATACGCAGAACTCGCAGGTAGTCCATTGTTGGGCTAAGGGCTAAGATTCAAGGTGGTTGACTTAGGATCTTAAGCGAGGGTGACAGACCTGCTGACAGGGTTAGTAATGAGAATTGCAGGATCAAAACTGGTAAGGTATTTCTTGTGTTAAGTGTGACTTGGGAAGTCCTAGTGTTATGTGTGACCATTTGGTTATGACCAGGATAGAATAGTGGAAGGGATCCAAGGGGTGGAGTTGACAGCGGAATGGAGTTGACAGCGGAATCAAGTCGACCGATGATGCCTACCAGTACGTGTTATTTGTATTGATACTACTCTTGCTATACCTTTTTGGATATAGCCTGATTGCAGGATCAGTGATGTTTCTTAGGTACAAGATGATGGTGATCTCCAGCAGCTTCCACTCTTCGCTTCATGGTGAAAGTTGTGTCTGTTTTCATATCTTGTATCTTTCCATTAGAAATCTTGTACCTGTTTAGACTAGTTCCTAGGGAGGAATTGTATTCAATGTTGTAAAGGATTTTCACTATACTAATGTTGTAAGTATTTTTCCAGTACTAAAAGGGCTATTTTCTCATGTTTACTTTTGATTTCCGCATTACTTATTGGATCGGGTGATAAGGATTCTCCTATCTAGGTGCTTAGAGTAAGTGTCCGCACGATCGATAATTGGGTCGTGACATTTAAATTATTTGATTATAATTCTCACACATTTCTCTATCAAAACACAAACAATTTAACATAAATCTATTAAAATTAAGAAGTAGCAAAACTGATAGATAGAAAACAACTTCAGATTTAAGTAAAAATCAATAAAATTGGTGTTATTTTTCTTGAATGTGTTTAGTAAAAATCTTGATCCATCCATTAAAAAATTATTATCTCAGCTTATACAATTTACTGTGTATTTTTATAATTAAAAGCAACACAAAATGGAGAATTTTTTTAGTTGATTTGTATTTGTTGGAAACCATTGTTTATGATAAAGTTGGTAGGTTAAACAAACTAAGATGGATGTGAGCCGACTCACTTAAAATTTTTGTTAGTTTGGTGTGTTTTTTAAGGGAAAGGATCCCCTCCATTACTATTTTGTCCATTATTTCTCAATGGTGCATTGGATATATGCCACGTGTACAAGATAAATATTAAAGGTTAGGGTCATTTTCTTTGTTACTTTTTCATAAAATAATACTCTTACACTACACAATATTAAACCAAAAGTATTTATATGTATTAATACTCCTTCAAATTTATTTATATTTTATCGTACATTTTTTAATTATTTTAAAAATAAAATATAAATAAATATTATAAATTATTAGGTTCTAGAAATTAGTTTCATTATTCACATAAGAACATAAGATTTAAATCCACTTTTATGAAAAATATATATATACGGTGTTGAAACAAATAAAAAATTTCTTGAAGAATTATTAACAAAACAACCTCTGCTTTTATGGTTATAAATAATTTACTTTAGGTTTAAATATATTATTTAGTGTAAGAATAAATAAATAAATAAATTCTTGAAGAAATATCAAAGAAAATAATCTTAACCTCTAATATTTATTTTGTACACGTGGCCTACATCTAATGCACCATTGAAAAATAATGGACAAAATAGTAACGGAGGGGATCCTTTTCCGATTTTTGAGTAACTATTTGGATGGGCTTATAACTTTTGATTTACAAACCAAAAATCATAAGTTAGATATTATAACGAATAATTTTTGATTTATTTTTATCTTTTTAGTTTAAAAATAAGTGCTTAAAAATTTTTATTTTATTCAAATATTATAAAAATACTTAAGAATAATTTTAAGTTGAAAATACTTAAAATAAGTGCATTCAAAGTTTCAAACAGGTTGGTATCTTTTCCAATATAGCAAACACCCGTAAAGCCTGAGAAAACCCCCCCAACCCAACTAAGGACCCCACTTACCCTGTCTACCTTGACAACTCTCACCCACCCCACCACGCACCCACCAACTTGAAGTTGAAGGGATCTCTCTGCGCATTGTGATGTGCCAACATTCCCAAACACGTTCCACCAGATTCCTGATTCTTTACATCTCCCTCAATCTTCCCCTACCACCTTTCCAATTTCACTAGTATTTTTTATGCTCATTCCTCAATAAGAAAAAATATGCCCATCTCATTCTACTGCATTTCTTTTCTCTCTTTTGGTTGCTCATTCAGCTTTTTCTTTTTCACTCTCTTGTCCCTCAAAATTAACTCCTCATAGTCAAAGATTAAACTAATAAAGAATCATTTTCCCATTTCTTTTTCTCCTTAAATAACCTTCACTAATTTGTTAAAAGCTGATTGGTCGTGACCATTTTCTGTATGTGCCTAATATCTTCAGCATAAGTTTTCCAAATTAATCTGATTCTGCATTAAATTGTAGACGGTTACTCTCTTTTGTACACCTTTTGTAGCCCATATACTGTAACTTCCTAGTTTTTTTCTAACAAACTTACTGTGCTGCTCTTCTCGTTTCAGCAAGCTGCAAAATCCATATTTGTTGAAAAGCTCCAGTCTTTGATTTCAACTCACAGGTTAAAAGTTTGAAGCTTGGAGTCTATTTTTCTGTAAATCGCTGTTTTAGATTCTGGGTTTTGGAGAAGATATCAATTTTGATAATACTTTTATGGGGCTCAGTAACAGAAGATACTTAGAAGGGAAAGTTTGATGTTAGATTGTTGATAAGATTCGATTTGACAAAATACCTACAAGGGGAAATCGTTGATGGTTAATTAGATGCAATCAAGACTTGTTCAAATGGTGGAGGAGAATAAAGATCCGTTAGTTGTTGGTAGGACTAACCAAACTAGGGCTTTGCCACAAAGGCTGCTACAGTTGCTGATGCTCTTTCTGTTTTTGTGTTTTACTTTTTCTGTTGCTAGTATTTATATGATCAAGTACTTTGGATTTCATAGCATAATTCCTACAGTAAAGCCTAGTTTACAGCCATGTATCGAGGAAGAATCTAAAAACTTAGAGCATTGGATTAATCCTCCGTCCAATTTGCTGCATACTATGACTGATAAAGAGTTGTTATGGAGGGCTTCTATGGTGCCCCGGATAAAGAAGTATCCATTCAAGAGGGTTCCCAAGATTGCATTCATGTTCTTGACTAAGGGACCATTACCATTGGCGCCTATTTGGGATAGGTTTTTTAAGGGGCATCAGGGGTTTTATTCAATTTATATTCATTCATTGCCATCATTTGAGGCTGATTTCCCGACCTCATCAGTGTTCTACAAGAGGCAAATTCCCAGCCAGGTATGTCCCTTCAGATTTGCCCTCCTTTGTACATGTCTTCTGTATCAATCTATATATACCTTTGATGTTTTTCTTGTTTTATGTTTGTTTGTGTGTCTTTTGTGATGAAAGGTGGGCCAGATCTTTTATTACGTCTGTTCATGTAACTTGTTCCTGAAAAAGAGAGATGGCTCACATGTACTAGATTGCATTCTCTTGTTAGCCCAACTCATGCATCCTAAATGAAAGGAACTTCATTCATCCAGATTTCCTTTTTTGTGGTGAGGGAATTATCTATTCTTCATGACCATAAAATCATTCCTAATTAATGTCTTAGTTGGGCTGATGCCATGAAAGGATTTCTGCTCTTTATGATCAGTCCTACCTTTGTTTGTGTCGGACATATCAAAAAAAATGTTTTCCTTTGATATGGCAAACCCATCTCCTAAACCCTCTAAGCACCGGAGACAACAGTGATCCTCTCCCAATTTGCTCCCTTAGTGACCTGAAGCCCTCAAGTTTGGAGGTGGAGGATCAATTCTGCTAGGCTAATTATATACAACAGCAACAACATACCCAGGCTAGGCTAATTATATATATTTTTTAAAATTTCTTTTACTACATTGGAGTTGGGGAGAGAATAAGCTATTTGTATTGTTGTGCTTGTAGTAAGAGATGTATGTTTTGATTTGAAGTTGGGGTAAGCATAGCTACGACTTATGCGAGAAGTGGTAGTTTGCCAGTATACCATGATGGACACTGCGGACATTTTGGATGAAGTGTATATTCATATATTTGTATCTAAGGCGGAGCATGAACAATCAGCTAATATTGTACCATAATGTTAAAGACAGGTTAATGTACCCAAGGGTGTGACCTAGTGGTCAATGAAGTGAGTTAAGAACTGGTCTCATGTTCAAATCCCAATGGAGGCAAAAAGTTCAAGCCTTGGTGGGAAAAGTTTCTTGGTATTTGTGCTGGACGGAGGTAGCAGGTATCCGGGGGAATTAGTCTAGGTGCACACAAGTTGACCTGGACTCCACTGTTATTAAAAAAAAGACATGGTTAATGAATATGTGGTTTTTGTCCTTGTGTTTTCCTCTATGCAAACCATCTGAAGATTGGATTTGGGGACTCATTGTTCCTAGCTTCTTCAAGGAGAGATTTGAACTTTTATGGAAATTCTCTCTACAAGTATCAGTTATCCAGCTGTGGAAGTTGATCACCGGATACAAAGATGATGGCTTGATCTTAAATGTGCGCCATTAGGGGAGGATTGAGTGGGATAATAAATAATGTAGAAGTGCTTGTTTGTTATCAAAACTTCTTAGATCTTATGTCCTGTAGTTCGAACTAGTTAGTGTAGGCCTTTGTTTATGAATAAAAACCTATTGAACAAGTCAACCTTTTTAATTCAGCAGGATATCATTTATGATTTCTCCTCTAATAGACTAGTATGAACTAGCAAGGTCTGTACAGTGGTTCTTGTTGGACAATTACGTTCAACAAGTCATGTAGAGTCTCTTTTCACTGGTCATAGTTTCCTATGAGTTTCCATCTCCTTGCCAAATGGTTGTAAAGTATTCCTAGAAACTGCGTGGATGTTTCTGAACTGGGGGTACTTCCTTTGGTGTTCTTGTGTCACATACATCTGAACCTATGGGAAACCAATTTAAAAAGTAATGGAGTGATGTGGCGTGTTTAAGTCAACTCCCTGTGAATAATATCTCAGGAGCACGTGTGCAGACCTGCAGTCTAATTGTCTATTCAGGTACGCCACTCGGTAGTTGAGCTAGAAGTGGGCGACTTGGCTTCTGGATACTTGAACCAGAGGGTTTGCCCTGTTAAGTTAATGCTGAAAATATTTGATCCAAGTTTCTGCTCAAGTTTTTATGTATGTGCTGTTGGCTGTGCTCTGATAATAAGTAAAGCTCAGGCAACCTCTTATCTCACACTGTTAGCTTCTAAAGTTGTTTTAAATAGTGCTGTGTCAAAGATCGTGTTGCCTGAAAAATCTTTCCCCCCCCCCCCCCCCCCCCCCCCCCCCCCCTCCCCAAGAAGCATGTATTTCTAACATTTGTCAGTCATCTCATCCAAGATATGCCACTGAAGCGTTTGAGCTGCACCTTTTGCAACATATCAGTATCCTTGTGTTTAACACTTCTCGGTTTTAGTTTATATGTTCTGTTTCGCGCATTTCGCTCCAGTGATCTGAGCTGACCTTCTCTTTCCCATAGGTAGTAGGAAAGTGAGCAGGATGATGAAAGCGGAGCTTTCAAAGTGAAAATTTTAAAATATATGAAAAGGCTAATAACTAATCATATTGCATTAGGTTTGGCTGTTAGCTCTTATGCATGAATGTTCTATAGAATAATGTCATGTTAGCATTTGTAATTCCAATAAGTCAAAACAAATAATGTAAGTTATGTTGTAACTAGAACAACATAATGCCTCCAATGCTTTGGTCCAGTGGTAAGAGCTTAGCATAGCACATAATGTGTGGGTTATAGCCTTTTAGGCGCACGTCATGGGTTCGAACCCTGCTTGGGAAGAATGTTTCTTAAGTGGAGAAGGGTAAAAGCTCCCATTATATACCGAGTTTTGAACCGTGTGCTGCTGGCCCTCGGGAATAACTCGGTAATATAAAAAACAGGACTTTTCTATTATAATCAATCATCTGTAATGGTCTGTAAATGTTCAATGAATGATAGTTTGACCTAGTAGCATTTCGTTAATGTAGCTTGCTGCAAAAGCATTGATGAAGATCTTCGGAGAATGGTGCAAAACCTCTTTTTTTTCCTATCACTTTTTTAGTAGTCTTTTAGGCTGAAAGGCAAGTTCTACAAAGTGGCAGTTAAACCGGCTATGTTGTACGGGGTAGAGTGTTGGCCAGTCAAGAACTCTCATGTTCAGAAGTTGAAGGTAGCGGAGATGAGGATGTTGCGATGGATGTGTGGGTTTACTAGGAGGGATAGGATTAGGAATGAGGATATTCGAGACAAGGTGGGAGTGTCTTCAGTAGAAGACAAGATGCGAGAAGTGAGATTGAGGTGGTTCGGACACGTGAACAAGAGATGCAGGGAGGCCCCGGTGAGGAGGTGTGAGAGATTGGCTATGGATGGTTTCAAGAGAGGTAGAGGTAGACCGAAGAAATATTGGCGAGAGGTGATTAGACAAGATTTGGCGCAGTTGCGACTTACCGAGGACATGACCTTAGATAGCAAGGTGTGGAGGGCTCGGATTAGGGTAGCCAGTTAGTAGGTAGGTCTGCTTCATACTAGCAGGTAGGATTGCAGTGTCTTGTGCACTAGTTAGTAGTTGTAGGTCTGCTCTGGTAGTTTCGTGTTCTTCAGTTTTGTTGCTTTCTTAGGGTTTCATGTGGTTCGGGTATAGTACTATTTTGTTATAGTTTACTTCTGTGATTACTGGTTGTCCTTTTACTATGTATATCTCCTGTACTTTTATTCCGACCTCTTATGGTCCTTTTTGGTCTTGAGCCTGGGGTCTAGCGGAAACAGTCTCTTTACTTCATCTGAGGTAAAGGTACGGTCTGCGTACATTCTACCCTCCCCAAACCCCACTTTGTGGGATTACACTGGGTATGTTGTTGTTGTTACTTTTTTAGTAGTCTTGTCTGCTGCTAGTTGGTCATGTCTGCTCTTTTATTCTAGTAGTTATCTCATGTTCTCTCTGGCTGTCTCTTTGGGATGGTTTTACGTCCTTCTATCTTCGCTAGAAACTGCTCTCAGAAATGTGTTCTAATGGAATTGGCTTAGTTGTGAGTAAGTTGCTGATGATGTTGTAACTTCGTTCTTAATAGATGACAGAATGGGGAAAGATGAGTATGTGTGATGCTGAGAGAAGACTCCTTGCAAATGCATTGCTCGACATCTCCAATGAGTGGTTTGTTCTGCTTTCTGAGTCATGCATCCCCCTCTACAATTTCAATGTAATCTACAAGTACATAAGCCAGTCAAAACATAGCTTTGTTGGTGCATTTGATGATCCTGGACCATATGGAAGAGGTCGATATGATGAGAATATGTTACCCGAGGTTAATGTTTCTGAGTGGCGCAAAGGTTCACAATGGTTTGAAATGAGTAGGAAGCTTGCTCTTTACATAGTTGAAGACACAAAATTCTACCCCAAGTTTGCGGAGTTTTGCAGGCCAGCATGTTATGTAGACGAGCACTACTTCCCGACGATGCTGACTATTCATGCATCAAATCTCTTGGCAAACAGAAGTATAACATGGGTTGATTGGTCGAGGGGCGGGGCTCACCCTGCCACTTTTGGTAAATCGGATATCACGGAAGAGTTTATGAAGAGAATGCTGGAAGGACGTAACTGTACGTACAATGACCGAAATACGTCAGTGTGCTATCTTTTTGCAAGGAAGTTTGCTCCAAGTGCTTTGGAACCTCTGTTTCTGCTAGCCCCAAAATACTTAGGTTTCTAGATTATAAAAATCTAATTTTGTTGTATCAGGTAGGTTACTTCCCGACTTCACTTGTGGGATTACACGGGGTATCTTCTTCTTGTTGTTGTTGTCAGGTAGGTTACTCAGTTAAGATAAAGCCATTGCCTGCCTATTCATTTCTCTGCCACCATGTTGAGTTTGTTGTTGGACTGCTTTGCTGATACTTACAGATGATAAGCTACATGAGTCCTAAACCATTTCCAACTTTGAAACTATACTAGACATGTACATGCATCAGAGGTAAATAGTTTAGCCTAATATGTGATTGTCCTTCCATTTATTTCCTCCCATGTATTCTGTGTTGAAAATTTTATGATAGTTAGAGCAAAGAACATGCTCACGGGAAAAAAACTTGCTCAGATCCCATTTGGATTAGTCGATTGAAAGTAATTGATAAATATCAGGTGTCGAAATTGATAAAATGTAGTTGGTGTATTTGGTAAAAAGTGTTGGGGTAAACAAATTTTATTGGTAAAACGACTAACATGTCCTTAATGTTATTTACGAAAAAATATATATGCACAAGGAAAATAAGAAACACGAAATGGAACGAGAGGGAGTTAATATTTTGATAGTTAAAAAATATAACTTTTTTCATTTACAAGATAACCTTCCAAACAACACATGCTTAGTTGATATTCGATTTACTAAAGTTAGTGAGAGACAGCAAAAGATCTTAAAATTGATTTAAATAGGAAGGCAGTACAAGTTAATATCCAGTAACCTTATAATCCCCCAACGGAATCGATTCTAATAAAAATATTCTGGCTTACATGTTTCAAAGTTATTTATATCTAATCATCACCGTTTCTCTTTTTTAGTGTAAATATTCCCATCTATTTATTTCTCTTCATAACGGGCGGTATTCGAACCAAATAAGTCATATGGAGTATAATTTTTTAAAATTAATAATAAATCTGTAGGAAATTGAAATAAAATAAATAAACATAATATCGTAAATCATAAAAAATAAAAAAAGTTAGTTCGTACATATACTTAAAAAAGTTATAATGGAAGACCATTTTGATTTGAGTATGGGTCTATTAGGTAGATGCAGAATAACAATAAAAAATATTCACAGCAAAATAATGGGGATAAAATAGAAAAATAATAATACCAAGAATTTAGGTGAAAACCTTTTTGAATAAGGAAAAAATCACGAGTCAAGAGGAGCAACTGATATCACTATAGCAAAAATATTTACAATTGGTAGTTACGAGTACAATACTCAAAGTGACTACTACACATTCAAAAGAAATAACCTTCTTTTGACTTCTCACTTTACTAAATTATCGTTCTCTCTAATTTTTCCTTCACAGACTATTTTCTTTCAGAATATGGAATACCTCACTGCTCTCTATATTATTCTTTTATTTGTGTTGGTGTGTATTACAAATGAGTTAAAGCTCTCAATTTATAGAGAAAGAAAAGCTTGTCAATGTCATCAATGACATAGGCAAGTGCTAGCAATTTCAACAATTGCAACTGAAAAAATTTTGGCTAATTTTCCGATGACTCGAGTTTATGCATAACGTTCCTCAAGGGATATGTAGTGATAACATTGATGGAATGGCATTAGAAATAAGATCAAAACTTCCTCGCAATCATTACTATCGCTGGAGCTAGTTTCTCCAAGTATGGGTACCTGATTTCTGCGCTTGCCAAAGTTCTGCTAATTGGGGATTGTATACTTTTTTTCTCTTGGACCAGGACGATGTTGATTGGTACCTCTAACATTGCAAGGTATAAGAGTAGGGGCTCGCCTTCTTTTGAGTTTGACCTGATGAACTTGCCAAATATCTTTTCAAATTTCATAGTGCTTGCTGACACTCTAACGTCCAGTCAAAGTTATTCTTTTTCTTGAGAAGAGAGAAGAATTTATGGATTTTTTTTCGAGGATCGAAATATGAACCAAGTTAATGCGGCCAATATTCCAATGATTTGTTGCACTGGTTTTACATTATCAAGGATCTTTGAGATCTCTTTGATCGCTTTAATCTTGTACGGGTTAACCTCGATCCCTCTGTTGGAGACAAGGAATCCCAAAAATTTCCTGACTGACGCCGAAAGTGCATTTTTTGGGATTAGTTTGTTAAACTCGCAGAGTATCTTGAAAGTTTCCTGTAAATGTTTCAAATGGTCCTTTGAAATCCAAACACTTGACTAGTATTTCATTTATATATACTTTTATATTCTTTCTTATTTGTTCCTTGAACATATCGTCGATAGGTTGCTCCAACGTTTTTTAGTCCGAAAGAAATTATGTTATAGCATTAAGTACCACATTTGGTGATAAAAGAAGTTTTCTCTTGATCTTTCGAGTTTTTTTTATTTGATTATAATAAAAATATATATCGAGAAAACTCAGCATGTCGTGGCTTCTTTAGTCAATGTAACATAGAGTACCGCGTCATGACCCCTTTAGCCAAGGTCTCCCTAAACTTTTTGAGCAGAACCGATTTTATATCATTATTTTGTATTGCTCATGTATAAGCAGTTTCATGCTCATGCGGGTTGGAGGTCCCGTCGTACTTCGAGATATCTGGCCTTTTGAACTGCTTAAGAAGAATTTTTAAGGCGATGCTCAGAGAAAATAATAATTATATGTATCTCCTCGAGTTTAGACCTTTCAAGATTAGTGGATCCCCCGAAATCTAATCCATACAGGCATGAGATTCTTTTTCATTTTGATACACCTTACTATCCAATGTTTTCAAGTGCTCTAGGATTTTGGACAAGTCCTCGTTATTGAGAACAGGAGCATTGGTTTCTTCCTGGTCTTTGTCTCCAGCTTAGTAAGATGACTCCGCAGGTGGTGCCTGCGTGCTCAGGATGACCTTATCTTGTAAGCTCATTACGACTTTCTAGTGAGAGTCCAATATAGCAAAAAAATTTACAAAATTAGTCTATGTTGTCTTAGTGGTGCTTTGGTCACTGTTGCTCTCGTCATGATGGGCGTGATTTTAACGTGAACTCTCATGTACATCAGCGATATCGATTAGATCGATTCCTCCATCTGGTGGGTTGTTCAGGACATGGTCAGCGTTTACGTTAATTTGATTTCCAGTTCCAGTCATCTTTTCAGAAGGGTTTCACTTCAAAAAGAAATACAAAATTTTGTTAGTAAGAATGTTAAGTGTAACGACCTGTTCACTCGTTATTAAAGGTACCTCATTATGGGTTGCGAGAATTATTAAAATATGCTATCAAATTAATTTGGAGTGACACGATAAAAAAATTCCAAATTTAAAATTTTACTCAGACTGACATCATCCCGCTATAGCATTGACGTTGTAGCGGCTGGCAAGTCGTTGTAGCAGACTGACAAAATTGATAGCCAAAAATGCGGATTTTTATAATGAACTTCTCCTCCTCAGTTGTAAAAAGATGAGGGTTGCTCCAAAAACTCTCCTAGGCTGCCCTACATCTTGGAAGCACTGGAGAAGAGAGATTTCGGCTTAAATAGGGTAAAATTCATGGATTCCACGCCTAGTTCTCGTCAGAATTCACCTCCACAGAGCCAGAAGTTCGTGTTCAGACTTCTACAGCAGCTGCTTGGCATCCAGGTATGCTAGATTTGACTGAGTAGTTTAGACCTATTTCCGAATGCATAATATGTTATAGATTGATGGAAGATTTCATGCCTAGGCCTTCGGGCATAGAGTCTGGAGAAATAAATGTATTTTTAGTGATGTTGTTAGGGGTGGAGTTTGTTGTTATAAGTAATGCTGGCCTTATTTTGATTATTGGTGTTTACTTTGTGATTGTTAACCCTAGGGTAATCAAATTTTGAGTGGGTTCGTGGAACCGGTAATGTTTAGGTGTAAAGGGATTACTAGATCGTAGTGGATTCCTGGGCTTTGTATGAATGGGGAAAATGGGATAAACAGAGAAGGTACTGAGTTCGTGGTATTAGGGGATGAACTTCCTGTGGATGTATGTGTACTCCTAACTAAGTCTAGTATTCGAGGTATATGAACAAATTTGCTTAATTGGTTAGATTTGGGTTAGTCTTCGGACAGGTCATCAATGTCGGAATAATGAATTAAGTCAGTTGTAGTAGGTGATGATTAACTTGTGACTCAAATTATGTTATGTGTGCATGTTAACTGTTTGTTGGTACTACTTGTATAATACGTGTTTAAGAAATAAGGGAATGAATGTTGAATGATATCTGATTGTCAATCTCATGCAATGAACTTATTTTAAATACTTGTTGGTTTTACAAGTGTGAGTTGTATTCATTGTGATTGTGATTGTGTGATATCTGTGATTCTTCAGTTGGCTTGGGTACCACGACTGGTGCATATTATTGATTGACTCGGGTACCATGTCTGGTATGGAATATCTATCAGTTAGCTCGGGTACCACACCTGGTACAGATTCTATTATGGTTGGCTCGGATACCACACCTGGTACATGTGTGATTGCTCTTCTATGTGTTGGTTCCATGAGTGAATCGAATTTATTCATTGTGATGTATTTATTACATGTTGGTCCACGAGTGACCAAATTGGTGAATTTAAATGATGGAATGGTTCTTCTGTAGATCAGGATTACATGTTAAACACTATAGACTATGTTCTAAAGATCCTTGGATGGTCCGAGTACTTGTAGGTTGTGACATAGTTATAGGTGGTATGTTGTCTTGTGCAGTTGGACATAACTTATTGTTGTAGAGTCAGGGTTTTGACTTGGTTTCTCAGGTTGATGACAGAAAGTCCTGCTTATATTTACTGACTTGGATAATACATATCTATCAATATGGTCTGGAACGTGTTTGGTAGGGTGGTTGAGTCGGGGGCAATGAGAGTTTTACGGGTTGTCCATTAAATCGGCTAAGGGTCAAGGGCCAGAGTTATTGGCATATGATCTTAAGTGAGAGTGGCGGCCCGGCTAACAAGGATAGTTAGCAAATTTGAGTTCGAAATTGAAATCAGTAACGTGTTTCTAGTATTTAGCAAGATGGGTAGTTGGAAAGTCTTAGTGTTATCAGGGGTCAGGTCATGACCAGGACGGAAGGGCGGAATGGTTTGCTAATGGTAGAGTTGGCAGCGAAATAAGGTAGGGAGGCTTGGGATAGAGTGTATGAGTTCATGGGTAATATAGCTAGGTATTAAGGATGTTGATAAAGGACGGGGATTGTATAACTTCAAGTTGTATATTTCTTCTGTATATTTACATAATATTATGTGGTGGATTCAGATCGACTGATGATACCTACCAGTACGTGTTGTTTGTACTGATATTACTCTTTCTACGTCACTTGGTATAGTCTGGTTACATGATCAGTGATGTTTTGTAGGTGATCTATGGCAGCTTCTACTCCTTCTTTTTTTATGGTGGGAGCTGTATCTTGTTTTGCTTTTGTATTTTCTTAGAAGCTCTTGTACCTGTTTAGACTAGTTCCTAGGGAGAGTTTTTCATTGTTTTTTGTAAAGGATTTCATTGTACTCAAAGTTTGTAATTATTTTTAAATATTAAAGACTATTTTCATGATTTCTATTTACTTCCGCATTTACCTGTTTAAATCGGGTGGTAAGGGTTCTCCTCTCTAGGTGTTAGAGTAGGTGTCCGCACGATTCGGTAGTTGAGTCGTAACATTAAGTGACCAAATCAATATCACAATTATCCTCAGCTCTACGGTGGGCACGAAACTATTTATCCTTAAAAGGGTGCATTGAATTTGTTAGCGAAATTTAGACGATAAGAAGTCCTGATTTGATTGGGCGTAGCAAAAATAAAATATAATATTTTAAAGTAAAGTAAATGTAAATACGAGTTGTAAACAAAGTAATGGTCAATGAAGCTGAAGCTGGTCGAGATCATAGGGGATTGTGAGTGACCCGAGGAGAACTTGACTAGAGCTGCTAGGCCAGAACATATTTATAAGCTATTAGATGATAATGAAAATTACAAAACTATAATGAAATCAAAAATAATTGACTCGTGTTCCAAACAATGATGATTGTATTGTTGTTCCCTTTGTTTTCTGTGGCTGTGTGTCTATGATTACATAATTTTATACAGAGGCTCAGCTCTAACGGTCGGACTTTATGTATTAAACCCCTTAATTAACATCTACTTAAATAACATTAAATAATAAAGAAGTAACGGCATGATGCTGTGCAGGGGTCAGGTATGTAATGGCTGCCAACGATTATTACGAGCTAGTTGACTCTTACTTCGGGATAAGATGTCTTTCTAATGTGGTGTATAATCCTTCGTGATATATAAACCTTTGCGGTACTCGATACATGATTTGATTCTAACTGTATCGATTCGCATAATCATGATATATCACTGAATTTCATCTGACTAGTGATATGTGACATGTTTCTGATCCATCTACATGTTAAGGCTATTTTTGCCCTATACAAGACCCTTGGCTTAAATTTTTTTAAAAATAATTTAAAAAAGAAATACATAAATGAAAGCAGTAACAATAATAAAATAATGCAAAACTAAAAATAATATACAACATAAAAGAAAGAACAATAACAAATAAATAATGTGATAATCAAATCACAACCAAACATAGTTGATAACCAAAATCGAAAAGTGAGAAACTACAAAATATCATTGATACTACTGATAAGAAAGAAGGTACATGTACGACTACCAAACATATCTGGTAGAAAAGTGAGAGAACGCTCAACTAATAACTAACTTTGTATTCTAATATGCACCCTCCAAACCTTGCTATCTAATAAATAATAATAATTAAATTTATGTCAAATAAAATAAACAATCACATATACAATAAAATTTCATAAGTGAGATCTAGGGAGTTTAGAGTGTACACAGACATTATTTTTATCTTGGGAGGTAGATGAGTTATTTTTGAAGGATCCTTGGCTCAAGTACAACTAATAAAGTAGCTATGAAAAAAATAACAGTGAAAAAAGTATGATAACTAATAAGAAAAGAAAGTAATAATATTCAGAAAAGGAACAATAACAATAATAAAATAGTATGATAATCGAAACACAATAAACAACATATGGTAACAGATATTAAAGGCAAGAAACTACATGAATAAGTCTAATATATATGACATACAATATGTTCCAAACTACCACCATGCCTAATCCCATCAAAAAGCAAGACAATGTTCAACTATCTACTAACATTCTACCCTAACTCGCGACATTCATACCCTCGTATCTAAGATCATATCTCGATAAGTTAAAGTTGTATCATGTCTTGTCTAATTTTTTCTCAATACTTTTTTGGCGTACCTCTACCTCTCCTCGTACCCATTATATCCAACCTCTCACAACTACTCAAATCATCTCAATCTCGCTTTCCTCATCTTGTCCACCAGAAGTCACTCCTATCTTGTCTCAGATATTTTCATTCACAATCTTGTCTCTCCTAGTATGCCCACATATCCATCTCAACATCCTCATTTTCGCAACTTGCATCTTCTGAACATGAGAGTTCTTGACTGGCCAGCACTCTGCTCCATACAACAAAATTAGTCTAACCATCACTTTGTAGAAATTATCTTTAAATTTTGGTGGTACTTTCCTATCACACAAGACTCTGAAGGCAAACCTCCATTTCATTCATGCCGCATCAATATGATGTGTGACAATATTGTCGATCTTTCCATTTTCTTGGACTAAATATTCAAGATATTTAAAAAATTCTCTCTTGGTGATAGCATGTGTATCAAGCCTCAAATCTACATCCGCCATGCGTTGCATTACTGAATTTGCACTCTAAATATTCTGTTTTGATCCGCTCAACTTGAACCCTTTAAACTGCAAAGTATATATATATATATATATATATATATATATATATATATATATATATGTATATATAAAATCTGAGTTTTCGCTAAGTTGGAGGTTACACTCTGAGTCTGTCACTACCCGCAATATACAATCAATTTTAAAGAACAAAAAATATACTACAGTATTATATTTTAATGTCGTGACTCTCACACACAAAACTAAGTAGGCATTCGGACTTAATTAAGTGATATTTGAAAAATGAAAAAGAGCTTAAATTACCCCTCACCTATTGAAAATGGTATAAAATACCTTCCATCCACCTATTGGCTCTGTTATACCCCTGACATCCACTTTTGAGCTCTAATATGCGCTTCAAGTTAACAGACCACAAATTAAAAATAAAAAAAGGGTCAAAAATAACTTTAAACTATAGGAAAAAGTTTAAAAATATCATCTATCCACTTTTTTGGCTCACTTATACCCTTGATACTAACATTCTCCTTTATATTTTATTTTTTAAAAAATTACTTATTACATGTCATTTTCTTATTGGGTAAATAAAATTCTCACCCCACCAAACTGATGACATGGCAAATAAGATTAACTAAAAATTATATGTCAGTAAATAAAAATAAATATTACTAGTTAAGAACTGAAAAAAGAAATGACTGGAGAAATTTTTTATCATTGAACATTGCTATCACCGCCAAGATAATTAATTATCAATGACTAAAAATATGAAACTAAAAGCTACCGTCACTCCCATCAACCCGTAAAACAACATATCCACAAAACTTTTCATCTATTCCTTTTTATTCAAAAGGCACTGTTATCATCTAAAGCTCAGGACCAATTCACTTGTAATCACACCAGAATTGGTAAGAGCATAATCAACGAGAAAATAATAAAAATAAAAAGTGTTTCAAGTCGTATTTAAGTTCAATTAGTCCGAGAGATTGAAGAATTTGAGATGAGATTTGACATAGGGTACAAGGTTAATGGGTCTATCTCCGGTCATCTCCATTTATTTTGGCAATATATTTTTGTCAACCAATCAATTTTTTTAATTTTCATAACACTATTAAGTATTAAGGTGACACTAGTATGTTTAAATTTTTTGATAAAATTTAATTGTCGGAAGAATTGGTACTTTGTTGGATCTTCACTTCACTTTATCTCTTCTCTTTTTCTAGTTCTTAACTCGTATTTATTTTTATTTGCTGACATATAATTTTTCGTTAATTTTATTTGCCATGTCATCAGCTTGGTAATGTGAGATTTTTATTTTATCCAATAAAAAATGACACGTAATAAATAATTTTTTTAAAAATAAAATAACAGTTAGTTTTAAGGGTATAAGTGAACCAAAAAGTGGATTGGGGGTATATTTAGACCTTTTCTCATAGTTCAAGGGTATTTTGACCCTTTTCTATTTTTAATATGTGATCTGTTAACTTGAAAGGCATTTTAAAGCCTAAAGGTAATGCCAGGGATATAGTAAAGTCAATAGGTGGATGGAGGATATTTGTACCATTTTTAATAGGGAAGGATAATTTATACCCTCTGTATAATGTTTGAAATAAAGTTGAAAAATTATAGTATATGAAAATAAAATTGTATCAAGATATACATTTTAGTTGAAAAGGAGTTATATTTTGAGGAGAGACTTCCTTCACTTGAAAAACTGGTCTAGACTAATTTTCAAACTTGAAACACTTTTTCTTTAAGTAGGAAGTGAAAAATTGACTCAATGTATAACTAACAATTTCCTGAAAGAAAAAAGAATCTTGAAAAGAAAACAAAAAAAGTTATGGCCAAACGGAACTTGCTTGAACTTCGTTCTGGTTAATTTTAACTTCACCTTAGTGGAAAAGCCAAAGGCAATAATTTTGGCAGCAAAATAGATGACACGTACTCCCATATCGGAAGCTTCTCGAAGTGAGCATGTGATACTTTTTGTTGTATTGTATTTCTTCCGTTAATTTTTTTTTTTATTCATAATGAACTTGCATAGGACTATTTCTTGGGTCGTTTGGTTTGAGGGATAAAAATAAATAATCATGGGATAATAAAATAGTTTAGGGATAATTTTTTGATATCTTGTTTGGTTATTAAGTTTGGGATAACTTATCCCACCATTTATACCATAGTGATGGGATAAGTTATCCCATATATATGATAGGATAACTTATCCCAGGATAGTTAATCCCGAGATAACTAATCCTGGGATAACTTGTTCCCAACCAAACGACCCCTAAAGAATAATAAATGAAACATATATTTTCTCCTTCTCATATCAGTTGATCATTTTTCTTTTTTGCACGTATATTAAAAAATTATAAATAAATAAATAATTTTACTAATTCAACCCTTAAAAAACTTCTTTAAAACTGTACAAACAAGTGTGAACACCTTTAAAAAGAATTAATTACATGGATAATATAAGAAATAATTAATTAATATTTTCTTGATTTAGTAAGATGACCAACTAATATGAGACAAAATCTCTCATAGCTAGATTCATCAGTAGCTTTGAAACTAAGAATTGAATGAGGGAAAGTCAATCTAATCTCGGCCTCGCCCATTACATTACAACATTCTTTTCTTGATCACCTGATTTCTATTATATAGAAGAGCCATGAGAGGAACGATCAATGACATTTTAGTAATTTAAATTTTACTTAAGGATAAATTTATAATTGCATAATTAATTATCAAAATAAAATTCTAAAAGAATCCATATATGTCTTTACATTTGTCATGTGCCAATAGGGATATTTTTATAATTTTATTAAAATGAAAAGTTGCTAATGGCTAACTTCTACAAATAATAATAAATGCTAAGCTTGTTTAGACATATTTTAGAAAGAGTATTTTAAACTAATTTAAATAAAATGTGTTTGCATAATTAATTATTTATTCTTAAAAATACTTTTACGGAATATTGTGTAAGCAAATTTTAAGTATTATATTACATAATATGATCGGTACTAAAGTTTGTAAATTGTCTGTTAAAATAGTCTTAAAAATGATGTTTCAATATTTTTTATTTAATTCAATAAAAATATCAAATTTAGTGACTAAAAAAGAAAAAATGTGAAAATATCAAAAAATTATTAATTTGATAATGTATTCATTGAATGATTAAAAATTATTAATTTTTCATTTCCTAATAAACTATTTAACATAAAAAATTTAAAGAAAAAAGTTTAATATTTAAATTCTGAGAAATATTAAAAAACAAACTAAAGAAAAATGAGAAGTTAAGAAATAAAGAACAACAAAAGAAAATGTCAATAAAAGGACTAGGTCAAAAAAATAAAAAAATAAAAAAAATTAAAGAATAAATAAAGGAAAAAATAACTTGAAAAAGGTTTAAAAAGGAAAGCATATATATTGGTTACTTTATGGGATAAGATTCAGATTATTCTTTTACTGCATAAGATTTAGAATTCAGAATCAAAAGATTTTATCAGTGTAATTTAAAATTTGACATTAAGATAATTGTTATATGTAGAAATAAAGTAGCTTTCATGATTATTTTATTGTTGTTAAATTAGAAATTAACTTTTTAATAAATGTTTCAATATTAAAATTTACTAAAATCAAAATAAATAGAAGTACTTTTACTTATCGAAGATAATAATAAAACATATCATAAAATTTATCGACAAAACAAACTACAAACAAATTATGTTTGAGTTGAAGCAATAGCAATTCAGAAGGCTTTGGAACGAGCTTTACAAAATGGTTGATCAAGGATTTATATATTATCAGATGCAAAGCTTATGGTGCAAATGTTACAAAAAGAAAATAACAACATCGTGAGAAATTGATATCACTTGCGAGAATATATGGAGATTGATGAACTCATTCAAGGATATCAACATTTTATATATTCCTCGAACATGAAATGTGCTAGATTATCAATTCTCTATTTCCTTGTTACATAGAATTTCTTGGGATTTAGCTTTTCCAAATTGGGTTATAAATGATGCACTAATGTCATATGAACATTTAAAACAGATTATGAAGTAATATACTAAAGTTGTTTACTGAAAAAATAAATATATAAAATTATATTGGGCCCGTACCACGTGCTTTAAATTATCTAGTATTGAAAGAAAAACAGTCACACCAAAAGAAGAAGGGGGAGCCTACGGCAAGGGTTCCAAACCTAAGCTTAATGTCCCAACGAGCACAGTCAGAAGAAAAATCTTTGGTCAATAGGAATTAGAGAAGAAAGATAGAGTCATTGCCGTTCTAACCGCTGTCAAGAGACGTGAAGTGAGAGCGTGGTTCAAATCACATAGTAGTATAATGACCAATTATTCTGGTAGCTATTGTTGTTGCTTCTTATTTTTCTGGCAGTCATCCCTGCTTATTCTTATGTTTCTTTCTTCTTCTTCTTCATATTTTGATTCTTAAAAAACTGATTGAAAGTGATACTCAATTTTATCATAAACAAATTTCTATATAGTTGAGTGAATTAAAGTGAAAAATCTAAAACTTCATTGTCGGAGTTTTTAACTCACAAATGAATTTTAAATTTGTTGAAAATTTTAATAAATTAATGACTTTGGTTCATTGAGATCGTCATTTTGAAGTTATAGTTAAAATTTGAAGCTATTTGAATTTTTTTTGACTCATTTCATATAAAATTTCAAAGTTAAAGTTCGTAGAAGATCAAACATAATTTTTATATAATTCGTATTACAGTGTAAAAATGTGTATAATTATCTCTTATATATATTATTTTATACTTTTATACAAGATTTATACATTACGTAAAATAAATATATAATATTGTATACCATAAACTATAAATTAGGTAGATGTATATTACTCTCTTCGTTTCTAAATAAGTGATTTTTTTAAATTTGGACACACTATTAAGAAATTATTCATTCTTAGAAAATAAAGAGTATTTTTACTAATTTGCCTTTAATAAATACTTTGAAAAGAATGATTCTTTAGTAGTTTCTTGATTTTGTAAAATTTTTTTTATTTAAAGAAGGGTAAAATTAAAAAAATATTATTAATATCTTTTTGATTATTCAAAATATTATTAGTTTAAAAATAAAATAAAAAAATTAAATAATCACTTATTAAAAAACGAAGAAATTATTAGACTATATATTTTTATATGAATCTCCAAATAAAAGTGAAAGGAGAGGTAATTTATTGGAGTAAAATGGAGAAAAGAAGCAACCACCACATGTTGTTCTTTGACTGAATTAAGTTGACGCTTGTTCTTCCCACGCATTAATGTGTCTTGCTGTTATTGGCTATTATTTCTTCACGCAATAGTACTGAGTTGGCCTTATGCTATGGTGGGTCCCAACCAAACTGTAATTCAACTTTGTGGTCGCCACACTGTGCGTTAAATCATTGTTGCTTTCCTCTAAATTCCTCACCACTTCCAACTTTCCTTACCTAACGCTTGTCTTTCCACCTTCATTCAAATTTCAAATACGCTCTTCATTTTATTTCATCCCACATAGTAGTTGATGTTTCATTGAATATAAAATTTCATTTTAAATAATACTCTCTTAGTTCGAAATTATTTATCATTTATTTTTATTTTTAATTTTTATTTTTATTTATCATTTTTAACATATCAAGAAAAAACAAAATAAAATTTCTTGTTTTACCCTTAATTTATTTACTAAGACTTTTTGAAATCCCAAATGATCAATTTCAATTAGTACCAATTAATAAGGATAATATGGTAAAGTCACTATGCTAATTATTGTTTTCTTAATGGGTGTGCCAAGTCAATAAGTGATAAATAATTTTGAGCGAAGGGAGGATATTATATTTATGTAATTATAAAATATATAATTAAGGGTATATTTGATATTTAGTAAGTGAAGTTTTTTACTAATATTTGGGGAAAAAATAAGAACAACACACGGAATTTGGAAGATCAATAATTGCATCAAGGTTAGGAGATCGGACTGTTTCGAACTTATAATACTGCAACTATACCGTTACTGTTAAGTCATCTGCTCATTGACAAGTTATTGATATTTATAAGAGGAAGAAGACAGAAAATTGAAAGTAGTTCTTTTCATGGGTCTTTGGCCATGAAACAAAAAAAACTTTATTTAAAATTTTAAAAATTGGATGTGAAGTTGGAATTGTGTTTAATCATATTTTTTAACAAAAACTATTTAAAATTTGAATATACTCCTTTTTAAATATGATTTATACCCCCCAAAGTTTTAAGACTAGAAAAATCACTCAACTTGACTAATTTATAACATACAATCAAATTTGTTCTAAAAGTGTAATATCTCAAAATAAATAATCACATAACATCATAGATTAGTATTTATATATGAGCTACTATATACTATTACAAATATTTTTCACTTTATTTGAAAATTTTGAACTCATAATTGAAGTTATGTTTGATTATAATTTTTGTAAATAATATCTGATTGCTTGAATGTAATTTTGTAAATAACACAAAATATAATTTAAAGAGGTTATTTTTATAGAAATAAAAAAATTAAGATAAATTTGAATAAACGAGAATTCTTTTTTTATAAAAGAGAGGATAAAAGTGGAGGGGAGGGATAAAGAGCCAAACTAAAAACAGTGTAACGTAAAACTAATTAAGCAGAGGAATTAGAGATTTTCAAGGCGTCAACGAAGTCTGAAACACGCGATCCAACACTTTGGTAGGCGCGTGGGGTTCAATTTTTTTTTCTTAAAAGTGTGTGCAGAAATTGCATCGGATTCCACTTAAAGGTCGTCGTGGCAACCACACAACTTCCCTTTGAAGAAAATCATTGTAACCGTTAGTGGACCCCACATAAGCAGCTGTCATTTAACTACTCGGCCAGCCTGTAAATCCTGCCCGTACAACCTGGCAACCTGCCCGAATTCTCACTCCCTGCTACTATATATCAAGCTCTCCACTCCGACCTCTACACCGTTGTTGCTTTGCTCCGCCATTTCACATTCTCTTTATATATCTTTACTTTCACGTCTCAGCAGTCAATCATAAATGGCGGTTTGGAAGTCAACTTCCTCAGTCCTTGCAGCTTTTGCTGTAATCGTCACCGTTTGTTCTCTCATCGGAGCTACAGTAGCCGCTGATGCACCTGCACCGGCACCTGCTTCATCCGCCGGATCTATCTCTCCGTCATTCGCCGCCGGCTGTGCTGTCACTGTTTTCACCTTCCTCTTCGGATCTTCCCTCAGGATCTGAAGTTGTGACGATTAAAGATGAGTTGGTCTCTACTGATGCTTCATTGTTTGCATTTCAGTTTTCTTTGTGTTTTATGGTTCTGCAGCGTGTATATGACTATGATATATTAGGAAGTGCTTCGTTTATGTATAGTCGTCTATGTATTTCTTCTCTGTTATGGATTTCTACGCTTTCAGAGTAGCTTTTTGAGATATTATTCTGATATTTTGGACGGCTCCATGTATTGAGTATATTTCCCTCCTTTATTTCACAGATCTACATATGTCCTTCGTTTTAATGTTTCTCTTTAATTTTTGTGAAAAAT
Organism: Jaltomata sinuosa; assembly: GCA_003996215.1. Lineage (NCBI taxonomy): Eukaryota > Viridiplantae > Streptophyta > Magnoliopsida > Solanales > Solanaceae > Jaltomata > Jaltomata sinuosa. The sequence goes on along the minus strand of QJPP01000001.1, from coordinate 156,105 downwards.
AGAGTACTAGAGATTTCGCTTTTGATAAGCACAAGCGATTTTTACTCTGTTTAAATTTAAAAATTAATTATCCTAATTATATTGTACTCTTTTCATCTCAATTTGTTCCATATTTTTAAAACTAAATTAGATTAGGTTAATTCATTTTTAAAATTTAATTGATGAATCCAGAAGTGTGAAGGTATTTAGTTACTATGAAATCAAAAGCCATAAGGCAAATTAAAGACCAAAAATCTCTTAGCAGTTATAATTTTGTTATTTTGAAATTCAACAAGCCAAAAGCCTAAGATGTGAGTTGGAACACATGGAGTTAGTGAAGGACACATAACAGATTAACAATGCCTGGATTGTAATCAAAGATTGTTAAATAATTATAATTTGAATCGCCATTTCAAATTATAATGAATTAAGTGTTGAAAAGTTGAACCACAAGCAATCGTTTCTCTTAACAGTTTTTTTAGTCATTGGCTGAGCACAAAACTAGGTATAGTCTATAAATAGTTTTCAATCAGTTTGCAGTGAAGCTCATTCATTCATTTCCACCTTTTGAATGGAAAAGAAAGTTCATTCGAAAAGACAATTTTAAGCCATGAAACTTACCTTGCACCCACTTGACGATGAAGACGACCAAAAGTTTACTCCCGAAGATTTTGGATTAAATTTTAAAAATTTATTTTTAAATATATATTAATCAATGAGATTTGAAAATCTGATTTGTCAAGTATTTTTAAGTAAAATACATATCCAAACATAATTTTAAAACTTTAAAATTTTAAATTTCAAATTTCAATTTTAAAATTTTAAATTTCAAATTTCAACTTTAAAATTTTAAATTTTAAATTTCAACTTTAAAATTTTAAATTTCAAATTTCAACTTTAAAATTTTAAATTTTAAATTTCAACTTTAAAATTTATGATCAATCGGATCTATAATCTTCACTTTCAAGGGAAAAAGTCAGTGAGGTTTTTACTAACAATCCTGAATATTGTTTTCTAGTTTATTCATTATTTGTAAAGTCAATTTCTCAAATGATCATTGAATTTTTAGAAATATTTTACTAAAGTAACTTTTGATTTTTTTTGTACAATATGGTAATGAACTTATAGAAATATCCTACTAAAGTAACTTTTGAATTTATTTGGATAATATAGTCATCAAACTATGCACATATTTTCAAGAAGGTAAAAATTAACGAAAAATTTAAATTATTAACGGAAGTTTATACATGTATTATTTTAGGTTCCATTTCTAGACTACATATTAACTAATTATATAAGATTTATTTAACTCATTTCAAATAATTTTTTAATAAAATAAATTATATTCATGTAAGTATAGCAAAATAGAGATGCAATTTAGCTTTTTAAAGATATTTAAATTTCAGTATATATCGATCAATGCTTAGCATATTTTTTTTTCTTTATTTTCATAAGCCCTTTGTGAGGGGATCGCTAGGTATAAAGTGTAAGGCCCCACAAATGTGTGGACTAGAGCATGGAGAGAAAAAAGAGGAGAATGATGAACAAAATATAGATACAAAAAAAATTCTCGTTAGGATAGCAACTACTACTATTAGGAAGAAAAACGAGAGACGAAGTAAAATCATTCAACTCAAATGGAGAGCTAATCAGGGAGAATAATCATCAAGTAAAAATCCAATTTAATTTCATGAAAAATAAGCTTATTGTTACGAATAATAAATAAATAGAAGGCAATCCGAGATGTAGTCAAAGAAGTTGTGGGATATATGTGTGTGCGTGTGTTTATTTCTCTTGAAACTGATGTACAAATAAATTGATCTAGAGAAAAAAGTTATTGCTAGATCTTTCAAAAAGCTGATGCAAAACTTTTCAGAAGCTGCCTGCTCAAGTTACTTACAGGTAGTCTTCTTGATTGCAAGCCTCAAGAAGTTGTTGCAACGCTTTTCAAGAGTTGCTTACAAGTTGTCTGTTTGAAAGCTGTTTGTTTGAGCTATTTGCAAGTTGTCTGCTTGATTGCAAGCCTCAAAAAGTGTTGCAACCCTTTTCAGTAAGCTGCTTACAAGCTATCTGCATGAGCCACTTACGTGTTATTTTCTTGATTACAAGCTTTTTCAAGAAGCTGTACGAGTACTTAAATGGACATTTACAATACAATGTATTTATAGCATTTTCGTTGAATGTTCATTAATAAATAATGTGGCTTATTAAAATCTTATTAGGAGAAAACCCCATGAAAAAAATCTCAGTAAAGAAAAAAAGAACACACAATTTGAGAATACACATTTTTAGCTATCTCTTTAAAAATCTTACCATGAAAATTCAATGAGACAAAATTTTGGTTAAGAAAAAAATGCATCAGGTATTTTACTCCCTCTAATTAAAATATCACATAATTCTTAAGCAAGTAGGTCATTTTCTTAGTCCAATATCTCATTTCTTTTTCTCTCGAGTTCGCATAAATTTGACGACATCAAATTAGTCGTACAGGTGTTAGGAGGTATGGGTATTACAATATTTTTATAATATTCATTTAATTTTTCTAATCATATATCTTATGTGAATTTCCTCTTATTATGAAGTGTTCTCCTCCACAAAAAATGTTGTTGGATTTTTATATATGATTTTCTTATTCAAATTTATACACCGATTGAGATTAAATTTTTCATATTTAACATATAATTAGTTATTAGATACATGTGTACAAAACTTATAGTTAACACCTTAGTAACTCTTCAAAATCAACAATTATTTTTTAATTCTTATCATATCTCATGCCTTAGCAATCACAAAGTCATCCGGACTTGAGAAGTATTCATCACACACTGAATTTCAACTCCTATTCTATCCTATCTACCATTTTTATCTGAAGTAATTCATCCACGTGTAAATAATTACATAAATATGTATTATTACTAAAAAATAGCAAAACTTGATTTCTAAAAAAAGACAAAAAAATTGATCTCTGGAGGTCAAAATTGTTTAAAGCCAAAAATATAATAAAACTGACCTCCGTTTAGGTGGCACCAGCGAGATCCAGTAAGGAAGTGTCGCGGTTGCTCCACTCCGCTGCGGTCTCATGAACTGAACTTCGTTGCCTTCCCGCGCGTGGTGGTCAGTGGCGGAGCCAGAAATTTGATTAAGGGTGTTCAAATTTATAAAGTAAATTTTTTTTTTCAATGAGTGAATGCAACGAAAAATTCAAATGGAACTACATATAAGAAGGTACATAAACGCAGCGGAATTGAACCCGCAAATTTGTGGTTAACCCATGTTTTTGATATAAGAAGGTACACAAAATGCTTTAGAGTGGAATCGAACACGACGGGAGACTTAAAATGCACACTCTTCTCCACTGAGCTACAGCACATGCTCGGTACAAGGGTGTTCAAATTATTAAATATACTCATAAACAGAATATTTTACCTACGTATTCGATATAATTTTCCGGCGAAGGGTGTTCGGCTGACCACCCTTGCTATAGGGTAGCTCCGCCCCTGGTGGTGGTAAGTTTCTTTAAAATTTTTTTGCAAAAATCGAACTAATCTTCGGAGATCAATTTTTTTTGCGAAAAATGAATCTGAAAAGTAAGAAAAATCAGTGTCTTAAATCATCTAACAACAAGTCAACAATGATCTAGTGGTAGAAATAATGTATCCTACCACAATGAAGACGGGTATTTGATCCTCGAATATTGCATTTTATAATTGTGTAATTTTAAAAATTGATCTCCAAAGGTCAATTTTTAATACCGACTAGAACTTTACCGATCTCCGATTTGAGGTCGATTTTTTAATCAACTTTTCACAGGACGATTTGTACTATTTAATCTTGTGTTATATTCGTTACTTGTTCTATGTTCAAGTAAAACTAAAAATATGATAAAAATTATGTTTAGATGAAAGTATGATTGTTTGTATTCTGACTAAGAGTACAAAGATCTTTTTAATTATAATTTCGTCTTATCATTTCTTATTTTTCTGACGTTAACTGGAAATTGAAAGTACTAGTACAAGTAGGAATCGTTTGGGCCGAAGTTATTTCAAAACAGTCCTTATTGAAAACAGTAAGGGGTCGTTTGGTAGAGTGTATAAGAATAATGCTGAATAGAGTGTATTAGTAATGCTTGCATTAGTAATGCTTGTATTAGTTATACTTGCATTAGTTATGCTTGCATTATTTCTTATACACTGTTTGATTTAATGTATTAGAATTAACATGTCTTATATAATTTTTATAAAAAAATATTTGTTTACAAAAATATCCTTGACACTTTAATTTTAGTTTTGTACATTTTCTTTGCATCAAAGTTCTTTTATCTTTAAAACTTCACTTACTCATTTTTTTTTTCAAAATGAAAGTAATTGACGGTAGCATTGCTTCAAAAATAATAGAGCATTATTATTATAAAAAAAAAGAGGAAAAAAAAAAAAAAAAAAGGAACTGGGAAACAAAAAAAAAAGGAAACTGAGAACAAACGAAAAAAAGAATTGAGAAAAAATAAAAAAACAAAAAGGAGAAAAATTTGGCAAAGTAAGAGAAAAGAGGCAGAGAGCATATTTTTAAAATTTTAAAATATAATATAGTGGAAAAGAACTTGGAGAAATGTTTTGACTTTCAAGAGAGATTTGAGGGGTAGTAATGTCATTAATCAAGCTAATGCATGTGTTGAAATCCTTTGTATTACTAATGCATCAAAATCTGTGGTATTACTAATGCATGCATTAGTTATACATAGGATAAAAAAGTGTACCAAACAAGGTACTAATAATACACACACCTAATGCATACATTATTTTCTTTAATACACTCTACCAAACGACCCCTAAATACATATGTTGAGGGAGGTAGAATAATGTAGCGATATCCGAGGTTGGCACTCATCAGAAGGCCTTAAGTCTTTGTCAAAGTTTGCTAGCACGTTACATAATTGGCATCCCACTAGATATGCTTAATTTGTGGGCTGTGTAGAGCTTCCGGCAACGACCTACAACGAGAGATAAAATGCGAGTAGACACTTGTATCATGTGTGCAATGTGTGTTAGTACCTGTGAGTCAGTGTCAATTGCAATGGACAAAGGTTTAAATATTGTGCAATATGAAGTCCTAACAGTACAGCTGCCAGTTCACATTCAAACGCGGTTGAGCAACAAAGACTAGTGGTGTATCCATGGTGGTGATGAATATCATCCCCTGCTCTGCCTTTATTTGATAATGGGTCGAAAGGATCATCTTGTTTAGCTTATATATAGTATCTCAAATCAGGGGGGCCATTTGATGTATGTGATGTGGTGTGAGAAAGAATAGGTGGTGTGGAATAAAATAACGTTGATAGATATAGACGAACTCTAGGTGGTGAAAAATATTTTGTTTACGAGTGAGCAAAATATGCCAAAGTATAAACGGGGTGAGAAGTGTGGTAGGATGGGCCATGTTATGGTAAAAAATGAAGGTTTCTCGAAAGTGCATTACGAGAGAAGCCAGAATGGAAGAGGGTACTAGGATTATACGTTATGCTAAAGAAGGACCAGACTTGGTTTACCTCGACACATTCAAAGAAAAGGTGATATATTGTTTCTGACTGAAATTGAGAATAATAACACAAAGTGGTGTTCGCGGTGCGGTGGGCAATGTTAAGAAATTTAGAGTGACAAAAGAAATGATAAGCAAATTTGGTGGAGAACTCTCCCTTGAAATTAGAAAACCAACCAAAGGTATATGATCATGGCATTAGTGAAATACATATAGCATGAATAAGGGCAAAGAGAGTAGGTGTTAGGTAAAAAGGAAGCCCGTTGAGATTCAAGCATTATATTTAATGAGAGTGTCAACAATTTGTGTTTGAAGATGTTCTGGAATTGGTCCAACAAGGAGGCTAATTTAAATTTGAATTGTTTCGTAACCAAATGTCGACCCATAAATTGATCAAAGTTCCGAGGCCAGCAGCCTAACGGGTACCAAGTTTACGAAATCGAATTTTAAAAGCTAAACTTTTTCAAACATGAGAGGCACCGTTGTTGAGAGATGATTTCATATTATAGGTAAAGATAGGTCAGTATATTGATTGAAGGATTCGAGCACAGAGATCATGAGTATTAGTACGAAATGCCAGGCAAGACCAGTACGAAGAGAGATATTTTACCTTGGGATTTTTGGAAGTTGAGGCCCCTTGGATTTTAGGAAGGGTAATTGTATCCCATCCAACAAGGTGGAGGCAACGTTTTTCAGATGTAGAACCCCGAAGGTAATTACGTTGAATGCGATAAATGGGATTCAATTTTTTTATGGAAGCATTATTTGTTGCATCGTATATGTGAGGATTGAAGACAAAGTAGATTGAATGAGTGTGGTGCAGCCGACCATGTTGAGAAAGTTGATTTTCCATCCTTGAAGTTTATTATGCATTCGATCAATAAAAAAATGATAGTCAGAACTTTTTGGACTGGCATGTGTGATAGGTATTTCTAAATATCTGCCAAAATTAGAAGTATGGAGCACATAGAGATATGGGATATTTCAGTTAGCAAATTTTTCTTGTGTTAGCAGAAAAAACTACGCATGATTTATTGTGATTAACCTTTTGACCTGCTAATTTTTCAAAAATATCAAGAACAAATTAAATTGTGTGTGCATTTTGTGGCGTGGCTTCTACAGAGAGGATAAGTCATTAATGAATATAGATGTGATAAGGGGGTCAGACCATGAGATTTTAATTCTTTCTTTCGTGATAAATTGTTGGCACCAGTCCTACATTTTATCTCCGTGGATCGAGGAGAAAAGGGGCTTGGCGGGAAGGGTCCATCATTTATTTTGAACAAATAAATTAATAAGAAGATTGAAAGTTCTCATACAAATAATAAAAAAGATAAGGAGAAAGGGATATTCTTGTCGAATCCCTCGTGAGGGTTTGATGTGCCTAGAATTTAGCACATATTCTCTATCCTTTACTTGATGTTTTATTTGTTCTTATACTTATTTCACTATGTTTTCTTGTATTTTTATGTTAGTTTATTATTTTGTAGGTTTTTGATGTCTAAATGGACAAAAGATGGAAAACACAAAAAATTGCCAGATGTTAGGTATTTACGGTTGCATTTTGGATCATAGATCCATTGACGGATCGTAGAGTCAATCTTGGAAATAATCAGAGAGAATGTAAACCAGGAACCTGCAGAAGATGGTCAAATCACAAAGCATAAGACAGTCACAAAATCATTTGACGACCTGGACTTAACAAAGGATGACCAAACCATAAGGGAACCTCTGAACAAAAAGTGTGACCGTGAAAGTAAATCACGACCACAAAGTGAAATCACGAGGCAAATCTAGAAAAATATAAAAGGCCAATCGATGACAGTGCAAGTAGAACTCAAAGACCGTAAACAGTTAACGGTAGGTTAATTATAAAGCATGTCGGCAGAAGAATTTGATTATCTTAGGATTTCTACTTTTTGATCATTATAAATAGACATATTAGGTTTCAATTATAAAGAGTTAGACAAGTTTTCATAGTTTTGGTTTAGTCACAGTTTTACTACCCAAATTTTCTTAGTTCTTAGTTCTTGAATATAGTCTTCAACATTCATCCAAGACTTTAATATTCATAATAAGTTATGCATTTTTTTAAACTTATATTCTTGTTATTTTACCAGAGTAGCTAGATCCTCAACTGAGGTTGTGAAACCCAATGAGATTGTAGAGTTCATAAAGGTTTTATGTGATTGCATGTTACTAGGGTTGTTAGATATCAAACTTCTTTTTGGTCTTAATTAAAATATTTAATGGTTGCAAATATTATCCTATTCCATATATTTTTATCTACAGACTCAGAAGAGCGGGTTAGAATTTGATAAAAGAAGATTTGTATGAACTCGAGACGTTAGCCCTTATTTGATAAATTTATATTAGAAATAATAATATTTATTTGGCATAATCAATCAATCATATTTTCAATAACTCATATAGCTTTGGAAGCACCATATGTAGATAAATCATTCATGACCTCAGAAGAGGCTGAGTGATAGTACAGGAGACTGAGTGCATAATTATAATCCAAAGTACAAGTAGTGGCATGATTATCAATGAACAAAGTGATCCATTATGGGAACACAATCTTAGTGCTTAAATCTCATAAGTTTTACAAGCATATTTACTTTCTTCAATTTAGTTTAGTTACAATTATTCTCTATAATTTTACAAAATTGAATTTGGTTATAACTTTGGTAGCCGCATTAATAGTAGAACCCTCTCGAAATTCTCCATACTCCCTGTAAATTTGATCACAATCTAGTTAGGTTACTATTATTGTATATGACCGCGTTACATTATTTAATGGTATATCTTGAACGTATCAAAAATTAGCGCCATTATCGGAGAGTATAATTAAACTTTTTTTTACTATCAGTTTCTACTAGATTAAGTCATTCTTTTGCACTATGTTTTTGGTTGTTGTGTATGTGCGACAGGTAACATGGTGAAACCTGAAAAACATATAACTATTGAAAAGAATCTGTAAGATGAAGAAATCACACTCGCAGTCTAGACAGATACAATTGCATACGCTGATGTAATTGTGCAACACCAAGTAGAAAGAGAGGCAACACGAATTAACCCCACTATCTACAGAATCCTCAAGGCTGAGGGGTTATTTCACAAATCCATTAAGAACGATCCTCATCAGCACTTAAGAAACTTTCTACAAGTGAATATGTTCTTGCATGAGTGGTGCCTAATAAGAAAAATAGTAGAGATCAGAATCAGATTCTCTGTTTCAAACAGAAACAAGGAGAGTACTTATTAGATGCCCGAGGAAGGTTTAAACAATTACTGTTAACTGCTAACACCTACTTAGCACAAAATCCATGAAATAATATTACTTGACACATTTTACTTTGGCTTGGACCCTGTTAATCGAGACATAACTAACAGACATGAGACTTCTTAAGGGATAACACTTTTGCCGAAGCTACTAATTAAGTTACTAGATAACTTGGCCATACACAAAATAACATGGAATGCCCAAATCAGATCACTGATGGAAGGTGTCCGAAGGTGTAAATATATGCTCAGAAAGTGTAATTGCAGCGAGAAATCATATGATCATGATCATCCTAACACCTCTTGCTGATAAATAAAACTCCACCATACATCGACGTTAAATCAAGCGCTACTTGGAAGGCAACCTAAAATCTTTCTCTTCATATTTATTTATTTTATTTTATTTCTTTTAATTTTTAGGATATTTTTGCTTCTAACTTGTGTGTGGTTCAACTGTCAAAAGATTAAAAGGAACATGATGATATGATCCTATATGGAAGACTGAAGAATTCAAGAGACAATACATTTGGAGAAACAAGTTTATGAGTAAATGTATGGCTCGTACTTGTGTTTATGACCAATGTACGACTACAAGTAAGAAACAGCTAAAAGGGCCCATGTAAGAGATCCATGGACTGTGAATGAGTCCGCAACCCAATTCATAGTTGTAGATCCAACTAAAATCCAAAATTCCTACATTTACACCTCTCCAATTCAAAAATTAACTGTCCCTTTTTATTATTATTTTCCCATCTTCTAGAAAATTTAACTACAACCACTCTTCATCTTCCTCAAAACTCCTTTACATGCACTAAAGCACTCAAACCAAAAGAGCATGTTCTATATATATTTTTTTTCTCTCTCTCCATTAGTTTGCGCACAACTAAGAGAGATCCATGAGTGTGAAGCTTTATATAGTGCCAACATACCCAAGGATAATGAAGGGAAGGGGCTTAATTTCAAGGATTTTCTAACCCATGGGAGCCACACTAAAATTTGATGTACCTTCTACGAGTAAAATTTAAGAACAAAGGGCTAGAATCCTTGTAGAGTTATGGGTGGTTCATTAAAATTTTGAAATTGAATAATGTAGGTTTTTGCATGTAAAGTTACTGATGAATCTATTAAGGAAAGCCACTTCAATTGTTCATATGTTTAACGCATGGTCATAAGATTTGACTCTCCCTCGCAAAACCCTAAGTCTAAGAGTATTTGCTAAGTGTGAAAAAAAATTCAATACACAAAGAGATTTATAGTTGTGAAGTTATTCACGAACTGCATATCTCAACATAAATAGTCTCAGAGAAGTGAAGTTAGAACCCTTCTGATTTATGGAGAATTTCACAGGCAGGAAGTTATTCACGGTCCATCTGTTCCTTTGCAGAAAAATGCAGAAATGATATTTTAAAGTAGTCTGATATGTGAAGATATCCATGATTATGAGTTATTCATGGCCCGTGCATCACTTCATAGAAAACTTCAGAGGCATGAAAGACAAAAGGAGTTTAGATAGAACCAATCTATAACCAAAGTTATGGTTGTATTTTCAAATCACAGCCTGTGAAATGAATTTATGGAGCAACGCTTAGAAATTTTTACAACTTTGTTTTTCCCCTAAGGGGTAATTATTTGTCACTACATTACATAATTAGGTACTACTAAAGAAGGAAAAATGCTCCTCCAAAAAGACCCAGCCCCACAATAGGTCGGAAGATGAAGAAAAATAGTACCAAACCCAAATAACAAGATGCAAGAGACAACCACCACTAGCAAGAAGGGCATAACAAATTAGCTCCTCTCAGCCTAAAAAGAGGAGCCAGTAAGAGAGTCCACTGCCCAAGGAAATACTTCATCAGATTCTATGCATGAAGACTCTCATCTAAACACTGATTATACTCCAGTTGCATGAGAAAATACTTCCAAAAAGGGTGAGTCTAGGGAAGCTTCAGATGAAGCCATCCAACGGTTCTCCGTAAAAGGCTCTCAAGAATTGTATGAAGATGGTCTAGAGGTAGTCAATGGAAAGATCATGAGAAAATTTACAATGAAGATACAAATAATCTTTAACAGATTGGATGAATACCCAACCATTTTTTCCAAATTGCCGACTCCAGTTTGGAAGCCATTCACTAACTCCCCAAGGACATATTTCCTGACCTTGGTTCAGGAATTATTTGCATTACATGGGGAAAGGATGGAAACCCAAAAGAATATGCCAAGGACATTACTGAGACCCTTTAACTCTATAGTGATCTGAGGAATTGTTGTTAACTTCAACTGTCTGGAAATTAATAAGTTCTACTCTGGGGCTAAGTTTAGAGAGCATGGAGACTCAGCTATATTCGAGCACTATAAAGAGAGTTCAAAACAACAAGGAGGCAGGTATGGTCCACTCATAGCCAAATATTATTCTGAGTGGCTGAAGCTTTAGAAGGCTAGTATAAATAAATGGAAACTGACAATGGAGGCAAAATTTTGGTGAAGCATCATCATGGAATGACTTCACTCGACTAAGTCAGGCAACACTTTGACACAGGATAAAGAAGTTATATCTATACCCATTGTGAGTGGACCTAATTTAATGTAGGGAAACTCATAGCGGGAGGGATCCTGCAGAGATCTATTCAAAATGATACCTCACTTCCTTTTCCTTGCTTGATAACTCAGAAGAGGGTATCCAGCTGAGGCGCCTCTTAATGCCTTTGATCTTAGTGCTGCCCTCCCTCAGTTAGCCATAGATGTTGCCACTTCACTTGGAGCAACTTTTGGGCCCACGCCCCCATCTACCGCTCTACCTGCTACTTCATCCACAGAGTATTCACTAAATACAATCTGGAGAGCTTGGAAATAAAGGTCGAGTATTCTTACTAGCAAACCAAAAAACTAGTCTCATATATACCATGCTTTGTGACCAAGGCGAGTGCCTTGAATCCTTTAAGGAAAGAGGTGAGAAAGAATCATGAGCTCACCACCACCTAGCTCAATAATTTAGATCAAAGGATGAAAGAGCTAGAAAGAAATACCTTGGCCACCGATATTGAAAAGTTGAAAGAGAAGCTGGCCAAAACTATGGCTGATGTTGCTGCACTCCAGAAAAAAAAGCTTATGGACCTGATCTTCATGAATTATTTTGGAAAAGAAAGACTGATTAGCACGCCTAAGGGTTTTTAGCGGAAGAATTCGTCATTTGCGAGCTATAGAAAATCTCGTTCTACACTTCATCAAGACATCATGTATTTCCTCTAAATACCATTTTCCTTTTCCTCAGTCAACCAGCAAAATAATGTATTCAACCACAGATACCCTTTAGCTAGCACATGCTAAAAAGAACAAGTAAATAATTATCTCGTTCTTGACTTTATCTGTAACACAGGTGTGTGCAGCCATCAACATGCCCTTTCACTTTTATCTCGGTCCTACCAATTGTTGGTTTGCTTGTTTCTCCTCTACAGAGTAACCATGGAAATAGAATATTGGAAGAGAATTATGAGACTGAGAAAGTGGGTGATAGTCTGCCTGAATCAGAAGAGGACCAAATTTATTTGACTCGACAAAGGTCTTTATTTGACCAATATGTGCAGCCACAATCCTACAATGATGATGAAATTACTTCTAGTACAAAGCCATAGGTGATGCCACATACAACTCCAATACCAGAAGTAGCTACTACCAGGGGCGGAGCTACAGCCCAGTAAGGGTGTGCAAGCGAACACCCTTCGTTGAAAAATTATACCGTGTATACAGGCAAAAATTATTAAATACCAACATATACTAGAGTTTGCACACCCTTGATATGATTAAGTCCTTTGGCGTAGCGGAAAAGGGCGTTCAATTGCGCCTGAAGGTCAGAGGTTCGATTCTCCTGACTAGTTTACTTTATTTTTTGTCAAAAGACTAAAAACTCAAGGTCATTTAACTCATACAATACAACTGCACAATTCACATCTTTTTTTTAAGATTGTGGGTCCATCTAATCCCACATCTATATTTAACTTTATCTTTAAGAGTCATTAGAGACAATTTGTTAATTCCTTCTTTCATTTTAATTTATTTGTCTGATTTTAACTTGATACGAAGTTTAAGATATAAGGAAAACTTTTGAATCTTATGGTCTTAAATTAAAAATATGTAGAATGTATCAAATTGCGCTCTAATCTTGTGGTTTAAGCATGTCATGTAAAAAGTTAGGATTAAAAATTGAACAAAAAAGAAAAAGATATTCTTTTTGAAATAAACTAAAAATAAGACAAATAAATGGAAACATGGAGAGTATTATTTTCTAAATCTTCTCTAGAAGCTTCACCTTTTTTCTTTCTTGATGACTTGAATCCACAACTTTTAAATTGGAGATCAAGGGAGCAAATCCCCTTTTAGATTAGGAGGTTTGGATCGAAAAAAAGTTACTCATAATTAAGGAACTAATTTTCTTCCATAGTTTCATAGGTGAATCGAGAGAACTAACTAAAATTTAAAACTTTTTCTTAGAATTCTAACATATTTTCTATCAAAACACCAAAAACTTAATATACATCCATTAAAATTAGTAGTAAAATCGATGGACTGAAAACATCTTTTGATATAAGTAAAAATCAATAAACTAATTTTACTTTTTCTTGAATGTGTTTATTGTTTAGTAAAAATTTCGATTCATCTGTAGAAAATTATTATCTCTGATTTTTTTCAAAAAAAATCTTATCCATCTATTAGTTTTACTATGTATTTTTATAACTAAAAGTAACCTAAACTGAAGATTTTTTTTAAATAGATAATTTGAATGCGGTGAAAAATAAATTATTGACATTATTCATTATAAAGTCGCTAGGTTAAGAAAGATGGATGTGAACTCATTCGCTAAAAAATTTTGTTAGCTGCTTTTATAACTATTGCACACCCTTCATCAAATCTCTGGCTCCGCCACTGGCTACTACCACCACCACTAAGACAATAAACACTCTTGCAGTGAAGTGCCAACATGGAGCTTTAGACCCCTCTTGTTCATTATTTTATTTTGATGCATTAGAGACACTACATATTTTTAAGTAGGGGGCGAAACTATCCAAGTTTAGTTTTTTTTTTTGAGTTTTTGTTTATTTGTCTTTATATTTTTAGGGTGTCATTTGTAATTGGATTACCTCCTGGTTTTTCTTAGCCATGGTTCTTTTTGAGAGTTTATTTATATGCTCAACCTAGGCAAAAATAATTCTTTTAAGTTTAGTCCTAGAGTATAAAGTCAGACTTTTCCTAATGACAGATCGGTATAAGACTTTCTCAAGGGAATAAGTCATGTTTTAAGTTTATGTAAAGTAGAGTAAGTCTTGACTTATATGGTGATATTTTTTGTTCAAGGCATGAAACTTATTTTGTTTAAAAAAAATAGACCCCTCAAAAATTATGCATAATCTTCTTTTGCATATATTGACACACATGTCTCTTTTTTGATATTAGAAACATAACTAACTAGTTAGAGTACAAGTTTATGGAGTTAAATAAAATAGCTTAATATAGTACTATATCATTATGTGAGTTATTTTTGGTATTTCTGTGTTTATACATGCAATTTAAAACTTGACTGGTTAGTCATGTCATATGTCAAAGGATAACTTAATTGAGAGATGAACTATAGACCATCTTTGTGGAATAAAAGTCACTATTAGACAATATGAACCATCCAAATGATGTTAATGATATTCCTAGTCTCCCATTTTGAGCTATTAAACTTTTTGTTGGCTAACTGTAACTAAAAATCCACATCCTTTGTTTAAAATATATATTCTTTTGAAATCTATCCCCACTTGATACTAGAAGTAAAATATAAGACATAAAACCTAAGTTGGGGGTGAAGAGTGAAAAAGGAAAAAAATATGATACTTCAAGCCTAAGTTGAGGGTGAAGTAGAAAGTTATATTTAGATCTTGACTTGGTATGAATATAAAATAAAAAAAGAATGAAAGAGAAAAAGTTGAAAAGAATAATTTTATATCTACTTGTTATAATTTGAGCTAAAGAAAGAGATACCAAATTAATAAAAGCATCAGACGAAGGAGAGAAAAGAAGAAAAGGAGGAGTAAAGGCAGAATAAGGAAAAAGGACTGAAAATGTCATAATTGTAGTGTTTAAGGAAGAAGTAGTCATTATTTAACCAACTATGTATTCTATACATCTCCAAGCCGATATTACAAGTTTAGAAAAGTCCTTAAGTAATCTCAATAGAGTCTTTCGATCATGTTGGCAGTAGAAAATAAAGGCAAGCCTATGGTATTTGCATGTATAACATATGAATTATTTGTGAGCGTGAAAGTTTTTCTTCTCTTTAGTCTCTTTGTCCCGCTGTTCTTGTACATATGTGTCCGTTATTTTTAGGACACTTCTTTAGTTTATTGTGAAAGCATTTGAATTAAAATGGCTGAACATCGTCAAAGTCCCTAAACCCTGTCTTTTGCATACATTGTTATAGTTGATAAAGTAAAGTGTCATAGGTTTAGGCTGCATAGTTAGTTGTGTCAATTGAAGGAAAAGCAATTGGTTCTAAAAAAGTTGTGAAAACAAAAAAAGTTCAAAACTTGTTTTAAAAGTGAATTCCAGTAGCAACTTCTTAAAATCATTGTAGGTAAATTACTTTATTTTTCCTGAATATAGTTGTAGTAGAGTCAAGTCTAGTGTTACTTGCTTGAGGACAAGCAAAGACCTTAAGTTAGAGGTGTTAATGTGCCAAGAATTTAGCACATATACTCTATCATTTACTTGATGTTTTAATTGTTCTTATATTTATTCCACTTTATTTTCTTATATTTTTATGTTAGTTTATTGTTTTGTAGATTTTTGATGTCTAAATGTCCAAAAGATGAAAAACACAAAAAATATCAAATTTTAGATGATTTACGATCGCATTTCAGATCAATTGACTGATCATAAAGTCAATCATGAAAATAATCAGAGAAAATATCAACCAGGAACCTGCAGGATATTATTAGATCACAAAAAAAAAAGACGGTCACAAAACTATTTGATGACTTGAACTTAATGAAGGATGACCTTAACTGTAAAGGAACCTGTGAACAAAAAGTATGACCGTAAAAGTAAATCATCACCACAAAGTAAAACCACGAGGCAAACCCAGAAAAACCTAAAGGGTAATCAATAATGGTGCAAGTAGAGCACGGACCATAAACTAGTTTACGATTGTAAAGTGAATCGCAAACATATCGGCAGACAAATTTGATTATTTTAGAATTTTTACTTTTTTACCATTATAAATAGACATATTAGGTTTCTGTTGAAAAGAGTCGGACAAGTTTTCATAGTATTAGTTTAGTTATAGTTTATTGTCCATCTTTTAGTTCTTGAATGAAGTCTTCATCATTCAATCAAACTTTCAATATTCATAGTAAGGTTTGCATTCTTTCGATTAATATTCTTATTGTTTAATCATTAGTATGAGTAAATAAATCCTCTATTGAGGTTAAGAAATCCAGTGAGATTTTAGAGTTCATAAGGTTTTCACGTGATTGCATGTTGCTAGGGTTGTTAGATATCAAAATTCTTTTCATTCTTAATTAAATGGTTTAATGGTTGCAAACATTATCCATGCCATACTATCTTAATCTATAGACTCAAAAAAGTGGGTTATGATTTGGTAAAAGAAAATCTGCATGAATTCGAGGCGTTAACCCTTGTTTGATAAGTTCATATTATGAAAATTAGGATTTACTTGTCATAATTGGTCGTTCATATTTTTTAATAACTTATATAGTTGTGAAAGTATCATATGTAGATAAATAATTTATGACCTTGGAAGAGGCTGAGTGATAGTGCAGGATATTGAGTGCATATGTATAATCTAAGTATATATAGTTGCATGATTATTGACGAATAAAGTGATCCTCTGCGAGGACACAATCTTAGTGTTTTAATCTCATAAGTTTCACAAGTATATTTACTTTCTGCAATTTAGTTTAGACATAATCATTTGCTACAACCTTATAAAATTGAATTTGACTATAAGTCTAGTAGTCACACTGATAGTAGAACCCTCTCGAAGTTCTTCCATGTTCTGTGGATTCAACCACAACCTAGTAGGATCATATTATTGAATATGACCGTGTTACATCATTTGAAGGTGTATCTTAAGCGTATCAGGGTTTGAAGAAAGGAGTCGGTTTACCATTAATAAGTATAGATATGGATAAGGTGGTGATGTGATGTCAGGCTAAAAGTCATGAATTTAAGCTATAGATTGCCTCACATTTTACTTATTTTAATTCGCTTTTGAGCTTACTTTATATGAAATACTCTTACGTAGCTTCTCTTGATGTGTAGGTTGAAGAATGAAGGATTTTGCATGGATTTGGATAGATATTGGAGATTTGAAGTCTAAGTAGGAGCTAAGGACGATGATTTAGAGCATGTCCATAAAAAGTAGATCAAGACGGAGGCAAAATGACAAAAAAAGATTAAAAAAATACACTACAGAAGGGCCCTGGGCGCCGCCCAAGGTGCCCCACTAGTGTAAGAGAACAGTGTGCACGAGTGGGCTATCCCAGTGCACTATGGAACCACCTAGGGCACCACATGGGGCATCGCAGTAGGACAAATCCTAGCCTAGTTTAGTCGAGTTTGGTCCTTTCAACCCAGAACCGACCCAGAACCCCCCAAAACCCTATATAAACTACCCTTAGTCAATTTTTATGGTGAGGACGCATTACGAATGGAAAAAAATACACGAAACTTGGGAGAAATATCTCCACTAAGGTTTTTCTTTCCTTTTTACTATTTTTCATTATTAAATCTCTATTTATTGATGAGCTCTTTACTTTGTAATTAGTTTATGAGTAGCTAAACTCTTGATTCTAGGGTTGTGGTTGAACATGATTGTTGATGTTTGAATGATAATTTAGTTTGATTCGATTTACAGTGTGAAGTTATTTATCTTTTCTTGTGCTCAATTATTTGATAGTTTGATCACCTCTCAAATACTATCTATGGGGTATGAATTGGACTAGGAATAGGGAATTCATATTCGCAATAATAAAATGTAGAGCTTGGTAGTAGAATCCTTAAAAAGGGGAAGGATTCGCTAACATGGATAGAAATATACCCGTTAGCCTTGCTTAATTGATACAAAAGATTAATCACATACACTTAACTATCGACCGATGACCATAGGAATATAAACATTAGGAATAGTCAAATTAATCTTTGGAATATCAACCCATAACTAATAACATCGTGAATATCAACCAACAACTAATAACTTTAGAAATTAATCAGGATAATTATCTGATAAACTCCACTGGATTGTTACTAAACCATAACCCTGGATAGATAATCACCTCTGAAATCACAAAACAATCTAAAAGCATTTTCATATTTGAATACCTACATTGATTTAGTAATTAGTAATCTATCAACCCATTACTATTATTTGTTTACTACTGAATAGTTAAGTACAAACTCACGTTAGTCATCAATTTGTCAATTACCTATGAGATCGATATCAGGACTTACATGTCTTATATTACTTATTAGATCGTGTACACTTGCGTGTACATTAGGACACAATAAGTTTTTGGCGCCATTGCCGGGGAATTTCTAGAAATTGATACTATTTTGAGTCTTATTGAACTATTCAAGCTTTTACTTGGTTTTTGTTTTTGTCCATCATAGGTTACAAGTTAGTACATCCCAACACTTGGAGTCAATGCAGTCTCTTGATTCCCATTGATCCTGAGCTTGATCACACTCTCACAAAGTTGAGAGCAATGACTGATCACCTGAATCCTCCATAAGATGGAGTAGACAGAGCTGCAGTCTAGCCACCTATTCCACTGCACATTCCTGTGTTAAATTTTGCGAGACCAAATCAGCAAAGTACCTCTAATGCAATTATAAAGCCAAATATTATAGGAAATTTCAAGCTAAAGAAAGGTATGGTACATTTAGTGCAAATAAGGGTAAGCCACACGAAGTCCCACGTAAGCACTTGCAAGAATTCATTGAGATTAAGTGATAACTTTCACTACCAAGATGTGCCTGATGAATATATTAAGGTGACATTATTTCTATTCTCACTTATTCGAGAAGTCAAGAAGTGGCTAAAACATGAGCCATGAGGTTCAGTTACTACTTAGGATGCATTGACAGAGAAGTTTCTAAATAAGTTGTTTTTCTCGAGAAGAACCAAAGAACTAAAGGGAAAAATAGCTAGTTTTGTGCAAAAAAACAATTAATAACTACCACAAACATGGGAAAGGTACAAGGGCTATCTTAGAGATTGACGTCATCACCAACAACCTAAGGAGATCATAGCCACAACTTCTTTGAAGGATTGAGACCAGGTTCTAGGTCGCTCCTAAGATGCTACAACTCAAGGAAAAATATTGTCTAACAGCTATGTTGAGATTGAAGCGCTTCTCAACCTTATGTCTGCAGGAAGTAGAGATCACCAAGAACTGACTAGATTGTTCTCCTAAACATTGCAAAAAGTGCCACAAAAGCCAGAATTGGAGGAAGTCACAACTATGAGGGCTGATATAGGAGAGCTTTTCAAGTTGGTAAAGAAGTGTATGACAACCCAAAGACCTAATCAAATGCAGCAAGCTCAAGAAACTAGTGTTATATGTGAACTATGTGGTGATAATCACACTTATGCATATTGCCTTCTAAATCCAGAGTCTGTATTCTATGTAAGGAAACAAAATAGAGGTATAAGTTATCAAGATAATGCCAATGCTTTTAAATACAGAAACCATTCAAACCCTCGTTTGGGAAGTGCTCAGACATAGAAAACCACACAAGTGGGTAGTTCTATGGAAGAAACAATGAAGCAGTTCATGGCCCTTTAACAAAAAACTCAGCAGATCCAAGCTCAAGTGAATATTGAAGCAAAACAGGATATCATAGTTGTGAAAGCACAATTAGACTTGCAAATCACTACAATTTAGAGCAGACCTAAAGAGATAGTAAATATTGTTATGTTGAGAAGTGAAAAAGATCTAAGGAGGGAAACCAATCGGAATGAAAGACAAAAAGAAAATTCAAGAGCACAAGTGACAGAAGAATTAGAAAAAGAGAGTAGTGAACGACTTGAGAAAACCTCTGAAGAGTTGGTAACTAAGCCTCCACTACCATTCCCACAAAGACTTCAGAGGCCAAAAGCTGATAAGACATGTAAGAAGTACCTAAAAGCACTGAAATAGTTTCACTTAAACCTCCTTTGGTGGAATTGCTGGAAGATATGCCAAAATACACCAAGTATTTGAAGGATATAGTTGCTAACAAGAGGCGTTTGATTGAATTTGAATATGTTGCATTCACTGAGGAATGCAATTTGAGAATTAAGAGTAAAATCCTCCAAAAGCTGAAGGCCCCAGGCAGTTTCACAATTCCAATAAGTATTGGAAACTGAGAAGTGGGAAGAGCACTATGTAATCTGGGAGCAAGTATTAATTTGATGCCTACCTCAGTTTTCAAGACTTTGGGACTAGGTGAGCTAAATCCGACCACAATCACTTTGCAACTGGAATATCATTCTTTAATTTATCTTGATGAAATCATTGAAAATGTTTTAGTGAAAGTGGGACCATTTATTCTGCCAGTCAATTACATTATTTTAGACATGAGGTTGGCCAAGAAGTTCCTATTATTATTGGAAGATGTTTTTTAGCTACAGCAGATGCAGTGATTCGTGTGAAGTCTGGAAAATTATCTATGACTATTGGAGAGAAGGAGGAGAAATATAATGTGCTAAGGCTACAAGGCTGCCTTCCCACTATGAGGAACTAAAAGGAATCTCTGAAGGATTCTCACACTTGACTAAAAGTGAAGCGGAGTACTTCCTATTTCAGAATGATCCATCGAAGAACACCTTAATCTATGATGAAAACTTGAATAAAGATGAGAGAGTGGAAGAGTATCTCTACATACTATACACTTGCACATCTATTAGATAAAACCCTCTATTTGAAGATCTAGAAAGACCTTCCAATTGAAAAAAGCCAAAGCCCTCAATTGAGGAAGCACCAAATCTTAAACTTAAACCTTTACCTTCTCATTTAAAATATGCTTTTTTAGGTAGTGATAACACTTTACTTGTAATTCTTTCTGCTGCTTTGACTGATGTGCAGGTTGAAAAGGTGTTAAGGGTGCTCCGTGATAACATAAAAGCTCTAAGATAGTCAATAGCTGATATATGAGGCATCAACAGTTCCTTTTGGATGCATAAGATTGGGCTTCCCATCCTAGTATTGAACAACAATGCAGAATGAATCCCATCATGAAAGAAGTGGTGAAAAAGGAAGTTATTAAATGGCTAGATGCTTATGTAATCTATCCTATCTCAGATAGCCACTGGATGAGCCCACTGCAATACATTCCAAAAAAGGGTGGCATCACAGTGGTTAAATATGAAAAAGGGAAATTAATACCCCTGAGAATAGTCATAGGATGAAGGATATGCATTGACTACAGAAAGATGAACACCACAACACAGAAGGACCACAATCCTTTACCATTCTTGGATTAGATGTTACACCAACTGGCTAGGCACAATTATTATTTTTTCCTCTATAAATACTCTATCTAGAATCAAATCACAATTGCTCCCAAGGACTAAGAAAAAACCACATTCATATGCCCTTATGGTATGTTTGCTTTCCAAGGAATGCCTTTTGGCTTAAATAATGCTCCTGGCATGTTACAAAGATGTATGATGGCAATATTCACTGATATGATAAAGAAATATGTTGAAGTATTTATGGATGATTTCTCAGTGTTTGGGGACTCGTTTAATGAATTCTTAGGGAATTTAGATGCAGTATTGGCTAGATGTGTAGTGACCAACCTAGTGTTAAATTAGGAGAAGTGCCACTTCATGGTTCACGAAGGAATTGTTCTTGGGCATAAGATTTCACAAGAACGGATTAAGGTGGATAAGGAAAAGGTAGAATCTATTGAGAAATTATGACCTCCTTTATCAATAAAAGGGGTGCAGAGTTTCCTAGGCCATGCAGGGTTCTATCAATGATTTATCAAAATTTTCTTCTCCTATGTGAAAGCTGCTAGAAAAAGAGGCCAAGTTCATATTTAGTGAGGCCTGTCTCAAGGCTTTTGACGAGCTAAACTAAATTTGGTGACAACATCTATAATCATCGCACTAGACTAGACATTTCCATTCTTTCTTATATGTGACGCTGGGGATTTTGCTGTGGGGATTTTTCTTGGGCAGAACAGAGATAAGATATTTCACCATATCTACTATGCTAGTAGAACTATTGATGCAGCTCAGAAAAACTACACTGTTATATAGAAAGAACTGCTAGTTGTAGTCTATGTGTTTGACAAGTTTTGCTCTTACTTAGTGAGCACCAAAGTGATTGTCTACATAGATCATACATCGGTGAAGTATTTATTTTCAAAGAAGGACGTCAAACCCAGATTGATTAGATGGATTCTATTCCTATAAGAGTTTGACATAGAGAACTAAAATAGAAGAGGAATAGAGAATCAAGTAGAAGACCACCTATCCAGGCTAGAGAACAGGGAGCATGTAGTAGACTAGAGGATAATCATAGAAACCTTCCCAGATGAACAATTGTTTGGAATTAGTGACCTCGAATCACCATGGTATGCAAATATGGTAAATTTTCTTGTCAGCAATATCTACTTACCTAGGGATACTCAAGGATATAAAAGGAGTATGAGGCACGAAAACAAATTTTATTTTATGGGATGAACCATATCTATACAAAATAGTCTAGACCAACTTATAAGACATGCGTGCTATAAGAAGAGGTTCGAGCCATCATAAAAAGTATTCATTCATCGCCTTACGGGGGGCATCATAGTGGTGATAGAACAGCCGTAAAATTCTACAATCATGCTTTTATTAGCCAACATTATTCAAAGATACTCATGTTTTTGTAAGAGCATGTGATAGTTGTCAAAGAACTGGAAACATATCCCGCCGACAAGAGATGCCCCTAAATGGGATTATGGAGATTGAAGTATTCAATTATTGGAGTATTGACTTTATTGGTTCATTCATCCCATCGGGAGGTAACAAGTATATATTAGTGGTCGTAGACTATGTGTCAAAATGGGTGAAAGCCGTAGCGCTTTCCATAAATGATGCAAATGTTGTGGTGAAATTCTTGGAAAAGAGAATCTTCACACAGTTTGGGACACCATGAGCAATTAAAGTGATGAGTGAACCCACTTTTGTAACAGACTGTTTGGCAAGTTGTTAGCCAAATATAACATGAAACATAAAGTGTCTACTGCATACCATCCAGAAATAAGTGGACAAGAAGAGATATCTAACCAAGAAATCAAGTGAATCTTAAACAAAATGGTTAGTATAAATTGGAAGGATAGGGTTATGAAGCTGGATGATGCTGTATGGGCTTATAGAATAGCTTACAAAATGCCTATAGGGATATCCCCTTATAGGTTGATTTTTGGTAAGGATTGTCATCTACCTGTGGAACTAGTGCATAGAGCTTATTGGGAAGTAACAAAGCTGAACTAGGATATAAAAGCAGCCCAATGAAAGAGACTTCTCCAACTACAAGAGTTAGATGAATTTTGTTGCATCTTTTTGCATACACAAGTGTACGTGGTTTGACAAGTAATATGGTATATGTAAGTCCTGATATTGATCTCACAAAGAATTGACAACTAATTTTTTTTTCCATTCTAACTATTCAGTGATATAAAATAAAGAAATGTGTTTGGTTTAGATTATTAACTACTACTTACTATAATTCTAATACTTAAGATGATTTTAGGTTTTTTGTGATTCAGAGATGATTAGTGATCCAAGATTGCAGAGTTAGAATAATCTAGTTGAGTTATTGGTTAACTAGCTTGATTGATTTCCTGAGTTACTAGTTGCGAATTGATATTTATGATTTTGAACATCTTTCCAAACTGCCTCTAAACCTACTCGACTATTCTTAATGCCTATATTTCTATGGTCATCAGTCGATAGTGAAGTGCATGTGATTAATCTTCTATATCACTAAGCAAGGCTAAGGTATATTCTTATCCTTGTTAGCAAATTATTTTCCTGTAAGAGTTCCAGGATCAAGCTCTACCTTTTCTTATTGCGAACATAAGTTTTATATTCCTAGTCTAACTTACGAACCATAGATAGTACTTGATAATTATCCAGATAATCAAATAATTAAGTTTAAGAAAAGATAAGAAACTCAATAATAGAAATCCAATCAAACTAACTTAATATTCAAACAACAATATTCATATTTATCCACAACCCTAGACACTATGAGTTTAGATACTCATGAATTTATTACAAATGCAATAACTCATGAAGACAAAGATTTGATCATAAAAAGTAAAATGAAAAGAGAAACCTAGGTAGAAAACCCTTGGGTCTCCATCCCTGCGTGTTTTCTCTCTAAAGTGTCGCTACTTTTCTCCCTCAATCGATCCTCTATGTTATTCTATGTTGTTCTCTTGTTATTCCTTTTAAAAATATGAATAGAAGTAGTATTTATAGGGTTTAGGAGGGTTCCGGGTCAGTTCTGGGTCAAAAAGACCATTTACGGTCGAACTAGGCCAAGAAATGGCCTATGACGGCACCCTGTGCAGCACCATAGTGCACAGGGACAGCCCACACTCTTATTTTTCTCCCTTTCACTATGGGGGCACCTTGGGCAGCACCTAGGGCCCTTACGTAATGTATTTTTGCTTTTTTCCATTGTTTCTCCTTTATTAAGCCTCCGTCTTGATCTCCTAATCATAGACATGCTCCAGATCATCATCTTTAGCTCCTACTCCGATTTCAAATGTCTAATATTTCTCTAATATGCTTCAAAACTGTGCAAAATCCTTCATTCTTCAACCTACACATCAAACAAGTTACGTAAGTGTATTTCACATAAATTAAGCTCAAAAGCATCTTAAAACAAGTAAAATATGAGGTAATATATGGCTTAATTTCATGACTTTTAGCCTCACATCAAACTTTATCTAGGAGCTTATGAGAATGCCAAGTTATACAAAGAACAAACGAAGAGATTTCATGATAAGCAAATTCAACATAGGGAATTTGAACCAGGACAATGGGTGCTTCAATATAATTCAAGACTCAAATTATTTGGAGGAAAGTTAATGTCAAAGTGGACTGGTGATGTGGCGTGGTTTTTACGACACTTTCAATGCTTAAAACTTATAATTATTGTACGTTTTTTATCACTTTGTTAATATATATGATGTATTTTTGTGAGTTGTGCAGGAAAATAGAGTCCACAAGCAAATAATCAGAGTTGCACTGAAAATTGGCCAAGTCTAAAAGTATGAGTGAAATGATGGACCGTGGTTCAAAACCAAGGACAAGTGTTGTGAGTCATGAATTGAGATCTGCTGGTGTGCATGTTAAGGCCAAATCCATGAGTCATAAACCCAAACCATAATCAAGTACTGTGACTCGTAGACTGAAGTTCCTGTAGAGTTACAAAGTAAAGTGTTAAACCACGAGTGGATTCACTGGCCGTAGTTCTAAACAACATTCAAGTACTGTGAATCATAGAAAGAGCTCATGCAGACATCCAAATATTGAGGATGGAAGAACGACTGGGTTGACGGTCCGTAGTACCATACTAGGACCCGTACTGTTACTCGTAGTCCATGAACAGAGGCGATGCAAAATTTGGGTCTAAAACCATGGGTCCATCGGTGAACCATAGTTCCACTCCATGACCCGTGGTCCCACCAGTGGAATCGTGCAGCACAGAGGTTGACTTCACCAGGCTATGGTTGACTCTAGAGGACCATGAACTGTCATTCATAATGATGGGTCATGGACCCATCCGTAGACACTGATACGACTATGTTTTCCTAGTCAACTTAGGATAGGATGTGTTGTCTATAAATATTTTTCCTAGGTTTTCTTTTGTATGTTATGCATTATTTCCTATCTCTTACCACCTAGAAACTCAAAGTATTACATTGTTCTTGATTTTGAGAAATTAATTCATCCATTGATTCTTGGTTATTAATATTTCTTTGATAATTCAAGATTTTGGATTTCCTTTATTCATCTCGTAAGTTTGTGATTATGAATTCTTCATCTAATTCTGATTATTTTATTATGAATATGAGTAGCTAAATCTACAACTAGAGTTGTGGAAACCATGACAAATTAACAAAAGTAGGTAAAGTACTTAGTGATTCTAGTATGGTGTTTATGCATGTATTGTTCTTCCTTTTGTATTGATTGCTTTCTAGCAGTTGCAGACATTAAAACTTGCCTTATTCTTACTTGATATACCAAAGAGGTAACAAATGGAAAAAAATATTAACAATGGAGACTCGGGGCTACCAACCATTGTTTAATAGCTTGACCTTGTCCAGAAATAGCTAACTTGAGATCAACGGTAAGGGTTAGTAAAACATACACCCATAGATGGACCAAGTTGCGTGATGATATTCATCTATCTAAGGGACCAACCATTTAGTTAAACATAACTTAACGATCTTACATGCTAGCACCAGAATAGATCACTAGTAGAACGCCTTACTATATTATGAAATTATGGGAAACACAATCCTAGCAAACACTCTCATTGATCAACAACAAAATTAATACTTAATTTGACTTGATTACTTATAATTTACAAACATTATTGGTTACATAATTTCCCCCTTTTTAGAAATAAAATACTAATAGCACGAATAACCACATTGATCTAGGTCCTAGCCATATTCCTCGTGGGATCAATCCTAATCTTGGTTAGGTTCTATATTTGAACAACGGCCGCTTTATACTTCAATTCAGAGGTGTAATTTGGTCGTATCAAATTTTGGTGTCATTTCCAGGGAATACGGTTTAGGATTAGAGCAATCGTGTTTATTTGACTATTAGTCCTTATTTTCTGATTTACTTTTTCTTTTATTTTTCTTTTGTCTTTAGGGTACACACTTGTGTATGCCCAACACATGGACTCAACAAAATTCCCTGATTCCACTTGATCTTGAAATTTAGAGAACTTTGAGAAATATGGCCAAAGATAGAGTTCACAAAACTGTATAAGAGGCCACATCCAGGATGTTGGCTGAGGAATAGGAAAGGGCATGCCAAGAGAAGGAAGCTTGGCTAGAAAAAAAAGCAACACCAAGCTACACTTAAGATCAAGCTAGAAGAGAGGAGGTTGATTGTCAAAATGCATTAAACAAGCACGCTAGACATGACGAGGCAGTCCAATAAAATGCTCTGAATTATCAGTACAGGCAGAGAGGGAACAGGGGATTTCAATAGAAACAATAGAGATATGCCTCTCATTATGATATTGATGATGATGATGCTGACCTGGATAATGCTGGAGTGACTGGTGCCATAGTTCCACCCCCACTACCTACTGGGGAAAGTTTAATATTACAAGCTCCATGATATAGTTGATGAATATGAAGGGAGTTTTTACAGGCAAAGTGACTGATGATGCTAATTTGCACTTGATGAACTTCATGGGGATTTGTAAGGCTTGCAAATTACCTGAGATGATTCAGGATGCTAACAGATGTGGCTATTCCCATTTTCTTTGGCAGATGAAGAAACTCTCTGGAGAGCTCCCAAATGATTCGATCACTACATGGAGGGAATTGAAAAGAGCTTTATTGGAGAGGTTTTTCCCTCCATCCAGGATATTGCAGCTGAAGGATAAAATTTATAACTTCACACAGTTGAACACAGAGGCACTATATGACACCATGATGGATATATTCTATAGGTATTTTAATTCTAACACCAAGGCGGTAGCTGACACATTACTGGTGGTGCATTCATGGACCACACTTATGCAGAGGCATCTGAGATGTTTGACAGAGTTACTAAGATGAACCAAGCTTGGAACATAAGGGAATATAAATTTTTGGATAGAACTATGCTCTTGATATGTCCACAGAACAATATAAGAAAAAAGAGGAGATAGGTCAAGATATAGCTCAGATGAAAACTAATATCAGCCTAATTGCAAAACATGTCATGGTGGCCGGGGCTGAAAAGGTAAAAGCAGTCAGTTCGCAAGGTAAAGCACCTAGGCATAATGAATCTAATTATGATGAGGTGTTGGGTTTTTGAGCCAATACCCAAGGGTCTAATTAAGATACTTGGAACCAAGGTCAAGAGAATCAAGGTCGAAACTACAACAGAGATAACAACTACAACCGGTCAGGATACAAAGACAGGAGCAGAGGAAGAGATAGAGATGGTGACCAAAAGAAGAGGGAAAAATATAAGAATGACAGAAGTGGTTTATACATCCCACTTGGTAACTGTGAAGGAGAGTCCAATTTTTCAAGGATGGAGGACATATTGGCTAAAATGTTAAAAAAGGTGGAAACGACTGACGAGAGACTTATGGAGATTCGTACAGGCATATTAGAAATGAACTAAAAGGTGGATTCACATGCCACGACTATTAAGTAGATTGAGAAATATCTAGGACAAATGTATACAGCCCTGAGTCAATTTCAAAAGGGTACGCTTCCAAGCAACACAATCTAGAATCCAAAAAATAATAGGCAATGAATATCGGTGACTACTCTAAGTGGCAAGCAGACTGCCAACCCTCCTATTCCTATAGTTATTAATGATCTGGCTGATCCTGAGAATGTTGATACTAAAAAGCTAGTTGAATCTGAAGAACAGGTTGTTGATAAGAATCCAATTGAGAAACAACCTCAAGTTAGTGAGAAAAAGCCTGTAGCTACTAAAGGAAAGGAGAAAGAGGTCCCTCAAATCCCAACTCTTATGACACAACCTCCTTCACCTTTCCCATAGATATTGATGAAGATGGATGAAGAATGGAAATATCACAAGTTCATATCAATGTTGAAGCAACTTTTGGTGAACATACCTTTGATTAAAGCACTAGAGCGGATGCCTGGTTATGCTAAGTTTATGAAGGATCTTGTGACAAAGAAAAAGACTGTGAGCTTGGAGCCTGTCGATAATTTACACCATTATAGTGCAATAGTCTCTCGGTCTCTGGTATAGAAGAAGGAAGATACTGGAGCATTTACTATTTCATAGACCATAGGGGCTTTAAACTTTACAAAGGCCTTGTCTGATTTGGGTGCGAGAATTAATCTCATGCCCAGTGTTCAGACAGTTAGGCTTGGGAGCCCCCAAACTGACGTTGATGCAGCCTCTTATGGCAGATCACATGGTAAAGAGGCCTATGGGTATTCTCTATGATGTTCTTGTGAAAGTTGATACATTTATATTTTCAGTGGATTTTGTGATTTTTAACTGTGAGGTTGACTTTAAGGTCCCTATTATATTGGGGTGACCATTCCTTGCCATCGGGAAAACTTTAGTTGACATGGAAATTGAGTAGATGAAGTTTATACTGAATGATAAAGAAGTGACTTTCAATATTTTTCAGTCAATGAAGAACCCTAATGACAAGCATGTGGCCTTAGTTATAGATGTAGTTGATGAGGAGAAACCACTGGTACCTGTTGAGGAGAAACTTGGTATTGAAGCACTTGCAATTGTGATCATGAATTTTGATGGAGAAGACATTAAGGAGTATGATAAGATGGTTGATGCACTCACCGGTATGAGGTCTTACACTTATGCTCCAAAAAAGCTTGATTTAGACTTGAAGAATCGTTCAACCCCACCGACCAAACCTTCTATTGAGGAGCCTCCAGCTTGGAGCTCAAGACTGTCCTATCACATATGCAATATGTTTTCTTGTAGCCAACAACACCTTTCCAGTTATTATTGCTGAAAATTTGGTTGAATGTCAAGTTGAGGCTTTGGTTTTTATTTTGAAGAAATTTAGAAAGGCCATTTGTTGGTCTATTGCTGACATCATTGGTATTCTGCCAGACATATACACTCAAAAAGTCCAACTCGAGATAAATTATATTCCTAGTATCAAGCATCAACATAGGTTGAATCCACCTATGCAAGTGGTCCTCAAGAAGGAAATTATCAAGTGGTTAGATATAGGTATGGTTTATCCTATTACATACAATAAGTGGGTTAACTCGATTTAATGTGGGTCAAAGAATGGTGGAATCATTGTGGTTCTGAATAAAAAGAATGAGCTTATTTTGATGAGGCCAGTCACAGGCTACCGTGTGTACATGGACTACAGAAAGTTGAATACATGGACTGAAAAAGATCATTTCTTGATGACGTTCATGGATCAGATGTTAGACCATCTTGCTGGTAGAGAATATTATTATTTTCTTAATGGTTATTCAGGATACAATCAGATCTTGATTGCTCTTGAAGACCAAGAGAAGACAACTTTCACTTGTCCATATGAGACATTTGCATTCAAGAGGATGCCGTTTGGTTTATGTAATGCACCAGTAACCTTTCAACATTGTATAATCTCGATCTTCTTATACATGGTGGAAGACACTATTGAGGTATTCATGGATGACTTTTATGTGGTAGGTGACTCCTTTGATGACTTCTTAGCCCATTTGAGTTGTATGTTAAAGAGATGTGAAGAGTGCAATTTGGTGCTTAATTGGGAGAAGTGTCACTTCATGGTGAAGAAAGTATAGTGCTTGGCCACCGAATCTCCAAAAAGGGCATTGAGGTTGACAAAGTAAAGATTGAGGTGATTGAAAAATTGCCTCCATCGATTTCTGTGAAAGGTGTTCGAAGCTTTTTGGGGCATGCTGGATTTTATCACAGATTCATAAAGGATTTCTCTAAAATTGTATACCCTTTGTGTAAGTTATTGGAGAAGTATGTGAATTTTGTTTTTGATGATGCATGTCTGAAGGTATTTGTATGCCTTAAGGAAAAATTGATCTCGGCTCCTATCATTGTTTCACCTAACTGGTCCCAACCTTTTGAAGTGATGTGTTATGCTAGTGGAGTGGTTCTTGGTGCTGTCCTAGGCCAAATATGGGAGAAGATTCTCCATCCTATATACTACACTATCAAGGCACTCAATACTGCTTAGAAGAATTATACTGTGATGGAACAAAAGTTGCTTGCAGTGGTGTTTACTTTTGAGTAGTTCAAATCATACTTGGTTGGCATGAAGGTGATTGTGCACACTAACCGTGAAGCCCTTAGGTACCTTATGGACAAGAAGGACGCGTAGCCTAAATTGATTTAGTGGGTACTTCTATTGCAAGAATTTGACTTTAAGGTCAAGGAACAAAAGGGGAATGAGAACCAGGTAGCTGACCGCTTGTCTAAATTGGAAGAAGAGGCGATGCTGAAACTGAAGGATGAGATTGAGATTGATGATACCTTCCCAGATGAGCAAGTATAGGCTGCATCACATGACTTGATTCCATGGTTCATAGACTTTGCAAATTATTTGGTGAGTGATGTGGGGCCTTCTGATTTGTCCTTCCACTAGCGCATGAAGTTTATGTCCGATGTTAGGAAGTTTTTTTGGGAGGAGCCATACTTGTTTCATGTTTGTGCTAATTGGATGGTTCGCAGATGTGTTCCTGAGGTAGAGATGATGAGTATATTGGAGGCATGCCATTCATCCCCTATTGGGGGGCATCATAGTGGTATCCGAAAAGCTCATAAGATCTTTCTATGTGGGTAATATTGGCCAACTCTTCATCAAGATGCCCATGATTATGCAAAGGCTTGTGATCAATATCAAAGGGAAGGTGGCAGATCAAGGAAACATGAGCTTCCTCTTACCCCTATCCTTGTGGTTAAATTGTTTGATAGTTGGGGAATTGACTTTATGGGCCCATTTATAAGCCTGAATGGGATAAAGTACATACTTATGGCTGTTGACTATGTGTCCAAGTAGGTGGAGGCAGTTGCACTTCTCAATAATGGAGGCAAGAGTGTCACAACATTCTTAAAGTGAAATATCTTTTCCAAATTTGGTACACCACGGGCAATCATTAGTAATGGAGGCTCACACTTTTGCAATAGGTTGTTTTAGGCTCTACTTGAGAAGTATGGATTGAGGCATAATGTGGAAACTGCTTACCATCCACAATCTAGTGGGCAAGTTGAGGTTTACAACTGAGAAATAAAGACAATTCTTGCAAAGACTGTGAATGCTAATAGAACAAATTGGTCTAGGAAAGTAGATGATGCTTTGTGGGCCTACCAGACTACCTTCTAGACCCCTATAGGTATGTCCCCTATCAGCTTGTGTTTGAAAAGTCATGTCATCTGCCGGTGGAGCTTGAGCACAAAACCATGTGGCGCTCAAGAAGCTAAATTGAATTAGGGTGATGCATCCTATCAGTGGCTTCGTTATTTAGATAAGATATATGAGTTCTGACCCAAAGCTTATGAGAATCCAGCCTTCTACGAGGAGAAGCTGAAGATGTATCATGACTGAAAGATTGAAAAGAGAGACTTGGCGCCAAGTGATTTGGTTCTACTGTTCAACTCCAAACTTTACTTGTTTCCTGTCAAGCTGAAGTCTAAGTGGATAGGACCATTTCAAGTGGTTCAAGTGTTCCCATATGGTGCGATTGAGCTTGAGAAACATGAAGGTAAATGATTCAAGGTAACTGGTAAACGTGTAAACACTTATTTGGGAATTGCAGAGGAGATTAAGGTTGTGGACATCTGGGCCCTTGGTGAAGGCTGAGTAACCAAGGAACCTGGTCATGCCGTGATGTTAAATCAAGAACTTCATGGGAAGTAACCCATGGGGGTAACTTGATAAAGTCAGAGTAGTCAAATAACCTGCATCATGTTGTGATGTTAAATCAGGAGTTGCTTGGGAGGCAACCCAAGATTAACGTTTGCTGAATTATGTAGGGACACCAAGACAAAAAAGAGAAACAAAAGTATTCAGATGGAGGGAAAGAGTTGATCTACGGGTTGGATAACGGGTCGTAAATGACCTTGATGACCCATGGATTTAACCATAGATGCCTGGAAAAGTTGATCCACAAAAGCAAGTCTGAGAACCACGGTTTGGTTCATGGGCCGTGAACCTATTCAACGTCCCCTAGACTAACATGTAGTTCTCAGTCCCATATGCCAGATCTCAAAAAAGATTCTACCAGTGACAGGATAGTCTATACTTTCAAAATATGGACTGTAAAGTCATCTATAGATGCCGGCTACACTTTCACAAGGAACTCTGATCCATGAGTAGGTCAATGACCCATTGTTCGAATCGACAGACCGTAGTTCTCACTCATGGATCCTAGGTATGGTATTAGCCAAGTCGAGGTTTTTTTTAAAAAAGTTTTAATGAACCCGCCCTAACCCAGTTCTATTTTTCTCTCTCTACCTGGCAACCCTACCAGGTACCATATCTTTTAAAAAGAAAAAGAATCAAATTCTAAACCTTTTCAATCAAATTACTCCCTCCATCACTCCCAAAAGTTTTCCAAAGCAAAATCACACTTGACCGATCAAATTACTTCCTCTGCTTCTCACGACTGCAACTCTTTCATAGTGCACCCACTCTTTTTAATCACCTCTTAAGAAGATCTTGAAAACAAAAGAATAAGTTTAACTCATTCCTAAGTTTTCAATTTATTGTAAGAAAGGTTAGTGTGTAATGGGTTCATGGATACCTACCATGTTGATTTTGTTTTTGAAACTTAAAAGCTGAATTGGCATCTGTGTTTGATAAAGTAGTGCGAGTCATTGAGAACTTTGATCAAGAGTTTAAAAAATTAGTGCAATGGTGTGAAGGAGTGATATTTGGTTGAGTTTGGTGTATTAGAGGGCATTACGACCAAAATTGTGATTCGAAAACGAACTCAGAGGTTGTTCTACCCGCCAACTCTTGACAAAATGCTTATAAAGTCACTTGGGAGAGGTCTGAGTAGTCTTGGGTTGATTCTTGAACGGGAGGATTGTAATTATACAATTTCGAGGATTGTTTTTGTGTTAACATGAAAATTAATTACTGTTGAGATATTATGGTTGGGTCTACGACCCGTGGATTGGTTCTATAATTCATCGACTCACTCGTGGAATTTCATCGGAGAAAGTTAAATCGCAAGTGTCATTCTATAAGTCACAGGATGGATCCGTAGTTCTGAAATACGGCTCATCAAGTGACCTGTGATGCCTAGAAACATTTCACTGTGGGCCTTAATCTGGGACCACGAATGGGACCATGGACCGTGGATTGATTCCATGGGCTGTCAACCCATCTGTGAACTATGCCATGCCCACCTGTGCAAAAGGTGTAAAAAAATTTCCTTTTTCTTTTGTTATTCGTGTCTTGGGTTGTATGCTAACAATTTCTCCTGCAGGTACCATGCCTCCTAAGAACACTCTGAAGAAGGGTGGAGCACAAAAAGTAAAGGAAAGAAGGGAAGGGGCTCATAAATTACAAACTAGACTGATGGACGAGCCCTCTGAACCTAAAGCAAGCAAATCTGAGAAAGTGTACGCCATTGAATTAGATTCATATTTGCAGCCTCGGACCTCGAGGCAAGGAGCAAAGAAAAAGGCTCCACCTCTGGTTGCTTCATAGGTAAGGACCACATCTCCTCAGTCTAAAGAAGGAGAGGATGATTCTGAGTCCTTATCTAGTGAGAGCAGAACCGGAGATTCTAAGCTTGGAGATGCCACTACCTCAGGTAGCAAATACCATACCAATTCAGGATCGATCACTGCCAGTGCTAGTAAGTCCAGCACGAGGAGCCCCAATGCAGTTGAGGTCTAAAATGATGAGCGTATCTGCATTGTCCCGACATTCAAAAGAAAGAATACTGAGGTTCAGGAAAATGTTTGGTGCGTTATTGAAGGGTCTTCCAAACTGTTTCATGAGGGGTTAGAACAGAATCATAAAGGGCACCCAAGGAAGAGTATTTTTGAGGAGGTAGAGATCCGGTCAATAGCCTTGGATGACATGGCAGAAGTTAAAGAGTTGTGCGACCATTATGGATTCAGATGGATGAGCTAGCAGGGTGGAGCCTACAACCCTATTCTTGTTCACGAGTTTTATACTGTTTATGCAGCCACTCTCATCAATTGTGTGAGAATGGAAAAACTCCAAAGAATCTGCCACCATTGGACAGCATACAACTGCGAGGGGTTCCAGTTGATATGGCCCAGACTACTTAACACCGATTGCTTTGCTGGATCTTGACTTTACACTAGGACAACACGGTATCAACAACACCCTACTTGGGTGGCTATCCTCGTTGATCACAGATGGGAACTTGCATTGGTTGATGGTCAAACCACTTTCTATCACAAAGGCATCACTGAGTATGGCTGGTAAGCTTTGGTAATCCATGGTTTGGTATTGGTTGGTCCATACAGCTGCAAATAATACACTTACTCCGGATCCGGCAATCTTGGTTGCTACTATCATGTCTTATCTCGACATCATCATTGCCTGTATCATAGCAGAGAATCTTAAAGAGCAGTCCTTGAGGACCTCCACTTATATTCTATTTCCATGCTTAGTCACTAAGTTATGCCAAGAAGTTGGGATACCCTCCTATGTGAGGATTGACAGGACACTACGTGCTACAATCTTCCAAGACATTACACTTATCCGAGATATGGATAACCCCCAAGGGTAAAGCCCATTCGTCTGCCTCCAAGAGTGCTATTTTTGCTGATCTAGGTGATACTGTTACGATTGATTCCTCAGTGATTTTTGGGGACACATTTTTTTCACCCTTGGACATCAAAACCGCTGAGGCGGGTACATCTACTACTCGTCCAATAGCTCAGGTGACCATAGTTGTCCACTCTTATGAGGCAGTCATCACTGTTATTTTCTCTAGCCAGACTTTCAGCAAAGTGGCTAAGATGGCTTCCTATGTGGATAAGCAGATTAAGCAGTTTTCTGTAGCCATCAAGACACTAATTAGGAAGGAGATTGTTGCTATGCTCGAGCCTATTTAGAGTTTTATTGATAGTGTGAATACTGTTTTGGTTATTGAGGCTACACCAGCTGAAGATGAGGAGGGGAGGAGTCTTTTATTGATGTACTAGTATATTCCCCTACGTGTGCTCCCCTTAAGAGGGATCGAGATGAGGTTGATGATATTGATGTTCCTCAGGCCAAGAAAAAAAAGAGAAGGGAAAGAAAGCTCGCAGAGAGGATGCTGAGTCATAAATAACATCGGTTGAGATAGAAAAGAAAAGAAAGAATGAGGCCCAAAAAGCTCTAAAGGAGGATGCAAAACTGTTACAGAGAACCATGGTGGCCTCTAGGTGTAATGAAGCAGCTAGAGTTGAGGCTGAGAGAGTTATATTTAAGGCCTTTAGAGATGGTACTTTATCAAGCCTGACACCTTCAGGTGCAACCCCTTCTTTAAACCCCATTATGGGAGTGTCTGATATGGGCAGAGAGACTATTACTGCTAATATTAAGAGAGTTGCACCTAAAACAACTGTTTCCACCGTGGGTGCCACACCACCGGGCCTGTTTACTACACCAGACGCTAACACTTAGGCACTACAGGTATGTTCCTGCCTCCCCCACAGTTACCCTTTTTAGTGCATTGGGTACAATGCATGTTTCTTTTTGGTGGGGTAGGGGAAGCTAGTTTGTGTGTATTTTTGATGAGAATCTTGGAAAATTCTAAGTAGTCAATTTACTAGGGTCGTTCCATAACGTTAAATCAGACACTTCTTGGGAGGCAACCTAAGAGGGTACCTTTGAGTATCCACGTCCTTATGGTTTTTTTGCTGTCTTCTTTCCTCGAGGACTTTTACTTTTGTTGAACTAGCATGTTTAAGAGTCTGTTGTGTGTTAGAAAAAGGAAAATAGGAATAATCAGTGCAGTCTATGGCATGGAATTTGATTTGAAAGTGATTATGAAAATAATGGACCCCCTCCAATTTTTGTTTTCCCTGTTAGCTGTTTTGATAGGTTGACCATTATGGATCTTTGCATGAAATTATGTATGTGAATGTAATAAGTATTGCTTAAGCTAGGTCATGAACTTGATACTTAGTAATTGATAGTGGAAACCAACAAGAGATATTATGTTCTACCCTCTGCTTCGAGCCTGGACGAGAGTGAGCTTCCCGATAGTCTCTCTTCCTAGAAATAGAACTCTAACTATCAAATCCGTCCCATCTCCTTACTTGAGATATCTGAGATAGCTCCATAAACTAATAACTTATAATAGATGAGCCCACTATCCTTATGTTCTGAACTTGCTTCTTGATACAATGGGAGGGGCGAAGAATTCTAGTTAACATTGTGCCATGTGTGTGTGAGATGCATTAGTATTGTTCTTACTTTGTGTGTTGTTAGCGACTTCCCACTCACACGCAAGTGTATGTGGTCTTCCAGGTAATATATATTGGTTAGTCAGTATATCGTACCCAAGAGACTTATGACTTAACAAGCGTTCTAACTTATTCGTATATAGCTAGAATAAACAAGTATGAAAGTAACTAAAGTATGAGTTTTTATTAACTAAAGATCTAAAGTAAAATGACAGAATTAAAAGCAAGTAAATAGTGATTGTGGTTCCAAGTTTAGGGAGAATTTTGGGGTTACACCTTTATTGCATAATCATAAGTAGTATTCACTTGAATCGACTTGTTCGTTCACCTAGTTGCTAATTTCGGGGTTGGTTTTACAACTATGGTCTTCTGAGCCTCTAATTGCCTATCCAGAATAGTATCACAACTACATCGTTGAGCAGGGATAAAACATCTTATTTTGAACGCTTTTATATTTCTTCCTGTATAAACCAAACAAGGCATTCTAGGTATATTCCTATCCTAGTCGCAAACCTACCCTTTACATTACAAAAGAGAGGCCTTGCTCCCTATATTCCTCGGCCTATCTTGTTGATCCTTCTCCCGAGTTCACAAAATAATTATGGATTTATCTTAATGGTGGCAAGGCACCAAAATACTAAACACACGAATATAAGAACAACTAGTAATGGCAAATGAACGGATCAATTCAATTTTATACAAAATAATTATGCGTTTGTAGCCGTAACCTCAGAATAAGGGTTCTTAGCCACTCATGCTAATACAAATCACAAATAATGTTTTTTTCATCCAAAGTTATGGGTAGAAAAAGAAAGAAGAAAAGAAACCTAATGGTGAATTCTAATCTCTGCCTTGTGCTCTGAAAATATGATAGAACCCTTACAAAAGACACATAATGTTCCATTTATAGGGCTTGGGAAATAACCCCTTTTACTTCTCGGAGTCAGAATAGGAGAAAGCTAAAATTTCACGTATGGATGGAGGCTGGTGCGCCGCGCCAAGAAGGCGCCAAACTTGGCCTTCGGTAGTTTTGGTGATGGGGCAGCGCCCCACCATAGCACCAGATGTGTCCTTCAATAGTTTGTGGCCTGGGGCAGAGCCCCACCA
This sequence comes from Jaltomata sinuosa, assembly GCA_003996215.1. NCBI lineage: Eukaryota > Viridiplantae > Streptophyta > Magnoliopsida > Solanales > Solanaceae > Jaltomata > Jaltomata sinuosa. Next base: position 118,040 of record QJPP01000001.1, on the reverse strand, counting down.
AGGCACTAGTGTCTCTTTTCTCTATTTGTTTGCTCCCGAGCATTCCGCTAAGTCGCTTCCATGCTTTACTCTTTCGTTTCATCTTTCATTAGTTCGTTTCCTATGTCATGTTACCTGAAAGCATATAATCATGTGTCTTAGTACAACATATAGCAATTCAACTCAAAACACACAATATATAGTAAGGAATGTTCTTAAAACATACGATAAACATGGGTAAAATATGATAAACGGGCATATAAATATGCCCAAGATCACCACCCCACACTTAAACTTTTGTTCGTCCTCGAACAACTCACTACTATTTATACTATGCTTCACCATAAATGCCTAAGAAACTTTCCATCCTCACTTGCAAGCGATTAGACAATTTTAATCACGCTTTCGTAGTTCATTTAGAAAGAAATATCCAACCAACCTTTTTAGCTCTAAGATCTTTCACTTGAAACAAAACATCCTCCATAACCATCGCTTTACCACAATATTGGGCCAACATGTTCATATGTAAACAAATCAAGTAATAACATTACCAAACATATGTCATGAGTGCCCTCACCATTTAGTATTGCCCCTATTTCACTCACACAAGTTGAATTTCAATGGGGCATTTTGAGTCATTAAAGCACTCACTCTCTCAAACGATGTTTCAAACATATCATAACACGCCATAAGCTTGCCCTTAGTGTATCGTGAATTCAACAAAGCAATCACATGGAATCAAAAGAACTTTATTTTGGTTGTAATGTCAGCTTCAGGATGAGTAGGATACTTTTGGGTACATAATGACTCTTTTCCCTATTGCAAATGACACTACCATTTTGCTCTTTTCTTTCTCCTTCTTCCTTCTTTTCCTTTATGCTCACACCTTTTTGCACTACCACTTATTCTCTCTACTTTTCGCCCTTTAGTTGATGCGTACTTGTTGCTAGCCAAACCTTTTTTTTCTTTCGGGCTCCACATCTTTCTTTCACTATATTCACCTTCCCTTTATCTACCCTCCTCCTTTCGTTTCCCTATTTTATTTTTTTCCAATAACTTTCAATTGCATAGTGCATTAGGGACTTTCATTTGGATCAAATTCATAGGGTATCAACAAAGTGGATAGGCTCATTATGCGACTTAAAAAAGAAATAGGCTTTAAGACTCAAAGGGATTCACTAGTGGCAATGTCACGGTGGCACGAACAATCATCAAAGAAATAAGAAAAATGACTTTTCAAGAAAATGCCTTAATCATATCCCACAAATTTCATGCTAACCAAAATTCACACACACACAGGGCAAGTTATGGATGCTACTCTATGCAAGAAACCAATCAAAAACTCACAACACATGGCACCATGATTCACATATCAGAATATTACACTTGCCTTCTCATACATAAACACATTGAGTGACTTTACACAATTAGGCCCGTTTTCTTCATTTTTGAGTCTCGTTAAAGAGCCTATGTGTCTCTCATGAAATTCTCCCTCACTTGCATGGCTTCACGTAAACTACCCATGACGTCTAGCTAATACTCCAAGTGAGATTTCTAAGTTCCAAAGGAAAAGTTCCTAATCCTACAATCCTATGACTAAGTTTTCCTTAAGACGGTCCTCATCCATCCAGGACAAGTCATTACTACTACGACTTACCTGAAAAAAAACTATCCTAAAAACAAAAAATCTACCCGGTTCAATGGGACTATCCTCAGGAAAAGAACCGAAAACAAAAGCCGAAGAACCCAATCAAAAAATAAAAAACCATACTAAGCATAATACCAAACCATCATCCTTAATCAGCAAAAACCGGTCATACAACGCCCACAACACTCAAGATTTAGCAATGAAAATCAAAGAAAGCCTTTTCCTCCACCCCACACTTAAACAGAGCACTGTCCCAATGCTTTAATTAAGTACAAAAGTAAAGAGTGAGAAAAGGAACTCCCTGGTCCTCTATGCGTCGTCCTCATCATCATCAGGAATCAATTCCTGATCCTCATCAGTTGTGGTGTTATCAACTACCATCAAAGATGTGCCCCCATCATCCATCTCATCATCTTCATCATCATTTGTGGCATGCATGGTCGGCTCATCATCATCATCCAGTGGCTCTTGGAATGCTGGACCCATCCTACACATATACATGGCACTATCGGTCAATGGGTACCGGTCGCTCAATCCAGTCATCTCTTCATTAGTTGAGAGTCGATTGCCAATCCTTAACTATAGCTCTAACATTTTGAACATCCAACCCATCCAACTATCATCCCTTGCCTGTCGATCATTATTAGAGAGTACCGGCCCATGTGAAGTGTCTTGGGCCTTGGTCTTTGTAGCATCAACCATCTGACTTACCAAGTAAGGAACCTGGGCCAGGAACACATCATAAATCTCCTCCTCACCATTATCTTTCCATATAAAATGTGTTACCAATCCCTCATAACAGAAATGCCACCTTTTATTATTCTGGAATTTCATCATGTTATGTCTCAGCACCAAAGTCACATTAATCAGCATCCCCTTCATTAACATGTAGACTAGCACCACCCTGTCTCTAGTCACCTCAGATGTATGTTTGCATGGTAGGAGGGTACTACAAATTATTTTCAGCCACACTCTCGCCTCCTGATTGAAATAAGCATATTGCAAAGTGGCATGTCACCCAGTGTCTTTGCTTCTCTCCCAATGGGCTGTCAAATTTACACCATAAAGTGTGTGGAGTATGTCTCGATAAGGTGGTTCCTCTTTCATCTCCAAGTAAGGTGCGGCATCAACATGTGGCATCCCCAAAAACTCATTTAGAACTCGTGTGATGAACCAGAGTACCTTTCCATGAACTTCCACTCGCTGACTTCTACCTTCACCTGTATTCCAATTTGCATAAAACTCCCGTACCATAGTGAGGTTGCACTCACCCTAATCTTTGAAGATGTATTGAATTCCCAATTGGTAAACCATTTTATGAATTTGCAAAAATTCAACCTGTATCGTGCTTTATCCACATGCTCATCTCCGAGGTACTTGACTTTCTTTTGGGACTCAAACCAGTTGACCCCCTGAATCCATACCACTCATTTCTCAAACTTCTGTGGGGGTGCACGCCGGGCTGCCGGAGCTCCAGACCCATATGCTTCTCCTTTGCGGGACCGCTTGCTTCCCGCACCCTCAGTGACAACTTTCTTATCTCTTGGTGGCATTGTACCCGTAGCACACAATTTACACAAATCAACCCAATACAAATAAGACTAGCTAAATTAGTATTTTGATAGGGTCATACTAACCCCACATTTAATTTGCTAGCATGGTGTCTATAGGTTAATGATGTAAGGTACTCAGACTTCCCTCTCTTAACAAAATTTTGTTTTCATCATCATATGAGACCATATTAACCAACCAATTCCCATAATTATATACCAAACAATTCTCATGTAGTCACTACCCAATTTCAAGATTACACATTATTCATGGTCACAACTTCACTCAATGTAGTACAATTGCACCATTTTTCTTGAAGTTTTAGAGTGACCCATCATCTCTTACCTACTTACTTGCTTTCCACAAGTCAACACCCATCAACTAACCAAGAAAGAAAAATTTTGAACTCCTCCATTACTAGTGGATTATACAAAAATAATCTTCTTTTTAGGTGTATTTTTGAGTTTCAAGCTTGAATTCATGGTGGGATTTTTTTTTAAAAGTTCTCCCAACAAGATGAAACTAGCTTATACATGCAAATCTTGATAATGGAAAGCACAAATAAGAAGTAAGCAGTGCTAGAAAGTAAAGGAAGATCTTACCTTGAGAATTGATGGAGGAGTTTCAAGCTTGAATGGAGCAATAATGGAGGGAGAAGAGGAATTTTGAGAGAGAAGGGGAGTGGGGCGGCGCTCCAAAGTGAATAAGTAGAGATCAATAGTGAAAATTAGAGGTTTTTAAAGAATGGGGATTTAAGAATTCCGGGTCTCGAGTCGATTGACCCTTGACCAGCCCCATTTTTTCACTTAAGTTGGATGCCTGGGAAAGGGTGACGCACCATGAAGGCGCCATGTAAGGCCTGCAGATGTTTGGCCATTGGGGCAGCGCGCCAATGACGCGCCAATCTGGGTACATGATTGGGGCAGCACACTCGTAAAGCACCCAACACGCCCCTCGGAAGGTCGGGGCATGTGGGAATGCACCAGTGAAGAGATAATCTGGCATAGGCATGGGGCGCCATGCCAGCATAGCACCAAGGCAGCCTCTCAAAAGCTTGGGCCCTGGGGCGCCGCGCGTATAGTGCGCCAAGCCGCGCCAAGCCCCCAGAGAGTGTTTTTTAAGTTACTTACCTTTCCTAAATATCATCTGTGACCTATAATTTTCCTTCATTTCCCTGCATAACAACAAACCTATTAGAAAACGATGGGTTGCCTCCCACCTAGCGCCTTAGTGTTGGTCGTGGCAAGACACATCTTTTCGTATTCTTATTGTTCTTGTCCTACACTATTACAATATACTCATGGGTTGCCTCCCACGCAATGCCTGATTTAACGTTGTGACATAAAACACCTCAAAAATTACTCATCCAATAGGGTGATTGAGGTTTTCTCCCTGTCCACATGCTCAACCCAATAGTTCTTCACTCTTTAACTGTTAACCAAGAATGTACCCATTTTGTCAGCCTTCTAAAGCTCAACTGCGCCATGCAGTGTAATCCTTACTACCTCGAATGGTCCAGACAACTTGGACTTAAGCTTCCCAGGGAAAAGCTTCAGTCTCGAATTAAATAGGAGGACTCTTTGACCAGGTTCAAATGAGAGAGGAAGGATGTGCTTATCGTTCCACCTCTTTGTATTTTCCTTGTAGAGCTTGGAATTCTTATATGCTTGCAACCTAAACTCATCCAGTTCATTGAGCTGTAACTGCCTCTTCTGCCTGGCTAGTTCTTCATCAAGATTCAGCTTCTTTATAGCCCTGTAGGTTTGGTGTTCCAACTCTACCAGCAGATGACAAGCCTTACCATACACGAGCCGATTAGGAGAAGCTTCAATGGGAGTTTTGTATGCAGTTCTATATGCCCATAACGCATCATCTAGCTTCTCATCCCAATCCTTCCTTTGTGCATTCACAATCTTCTCTAGGATCTGCTTCACTTCCCGATTCGATACCTCAACCTGCCCACTTGTTTGGGGATGATACGCAGTAGCTACTTTGTGATGCACCCCATACTTAGCCAATAGTTTTCTGAACAAGTTAATAGTGAAGTGGGTTCCACCATCACTGGTTATTGCTCATGGAGTTTCGAATCTCATAAATATATGCTTCTTGACAAACTTCACCACCACTTTTGCATCGTTGGTAGGAAGAGCTACAACCTCTACCCACTTAGACACATAATCCACCATAACAAGTATGTACTTATTACCAAAAGAGGGTGGGAAAGGACCCATTGAAGTCAATCCCCTATACGTCAAAGATTTCCACCTTAAGGATGTTCTGCAAAGTCATCTCATGCCTTCTAGAAATAGCTCCAGTCCTCTGGCACTGATCATACCCTTTGGTAAAAATTGTCGCATCCTTGAACGAAGTAGGCGAAGCCTGACTGTAACACCTTCAGTTCTATGCGCTCTCCTCCATGATGTCCCCTATAAGGAGAAGAATGACAACTCTCTAATATCTCCCTTACTTGATTTTCCAGAATGCATCTTCTAATTATTTGATTCGACCCTTGTTTGAACAAGTAGGGCTCTTCCCACATATAGAATCTAGAGTCATGATATAGCTTCTTCTTCTTCTTCTGCTGAGTGTTAGCTTTCGGGGTATACACTCCACTCACCACTAGATTCACAATATCTACATACCATGGTAGCTCAGAAACACTCAAGGCTAGGAGTTGTTCATCTGGAAACTCCTCTCTAATATGACCTTCATTAGGCACATGAAACCAATTCTCAAGTCTGGATAAATGATCCGCTACTTGGTTCTCTGTGCCTTTTCGATCTCTGATCTCTAAATCAAACTCTTGGAGCAGCAAAATCCACCGAATAAGTCTTGGCTTCACATCCTTCTTGCTGAATAAGTAACGGATTGCAGCATGATCCGTATACACAATCACTTTTGTTCCCACAATATAGGAGCAAAATTTATCAAAAGCAAAAACTAGGGCCAACATTTCTTTCTAAGTGACTATGTAATTTGTCTGAGCCACATCAAGCATCTTACTTGCATAGTAGATAGAATGAAATACCTTTTTGACTCTTTGACCCAATGTAGCTCCTATCACAATATCACTGGCATCACACATAAGCTTGAATGGCAGCTCCCAATATGGTGCAATCAAGATAGGAGCTTCAATCAAGGGCTTCTTCAAATCCTCAAACGCCTTCACAGAGTCATAACTAAATTCATACTTCACCTCTTTCTCAAGCAACTTGCACATTGGTCTGGATATCTTGGAGAAGTCTTTAATGAAGCATTTGTAGAATCATGCATGACCAAGAAAACTATGTACACCTCTCACAGAGACTGGAGGTGGTAGTTTCTCAATTACTTCTATCTTCACTCAATCTACTTCCAGCCCCATTTTTTGACACCTTATGGTCAAGTACAATGTCTTCATTGACCATAAATTGGCACTTCTCCTAGGTAAGCACCAAATTTGTCTCCTCACATGTTGCCAATACTTTATCTAGATTCTGAAGACATGCCTGAAACAAATTCCCAAACACCAAGAAATCATCCATGAATACTTCTACAATCTCTTCCACCATGTCAAAGAAGATAGCCATCATACACCTCTGAAATGTAGCCGGCGTATTACAGAGTCCAAAGGTCATATGCTTGAAATCATATGTGCCATAAGGAAAAGTAAACGTCATTTTCTCTTGATCCTCCAGTGCTATAGCTATTTGATTGTAGCCCAAATATCCATCCAAGAAGCAGAAGTACTCCTGTCTAGCTAACCTGTCCAACATCTGATCAATAAATGGAATGTGATAGTGATCTTTCCAGGTAGCTTCATTTAGTTTCCTGTAATCCATGCAAATCCTCCACCCAGTGACTTTACGTGTCAAAATTAGCTCATTCTTCTCATTGGCTATCACAGTCATCCCCCCTTTCTTGGGGAAACATTGAACAGGACTGACCCACTTGCTATCTGAAATGGGGAATACAATACCTAAATCTAGCCACTTGATCACCTCTTTCCACACCATATATTTCATGGGAGGGTTCAATCTTCTCTGATGCTGTGCCATAGGCTTGTAACCTTCCTCCATGTAAATCTTGTGCATGCAAAATAATGGATTGATCCCATGAATATTAGACATCTGCCACCCAATTGCTTCTTTCTCTTTCGCAATACTGCTAGAGCTTCTTTCACTTGTGCTTCATTTAACCCGACTGCGAGGATTACTGACAGTGTATCATCTTCTCCCATATATGCATATTTCAGATGAGGTGGGAGTGGTTTCATCTTTAACTTTGGGGCCTCTTCAATAGATGGTTTTGGAGGGGGTCCCAGAGGTCTATTAAAAGGCTCAAACTCGGTAGTATTAGACAACACCCATGTTGCTTCTAAGCATTGAACCATTTCATGTGCCGCTCCATCTCTATACAAGTTTCTCCCTGTGAGGGCTCTCTTTAATGGATCTTTGGATGTTATGAGTGGTATCCTTGATTCTACGTCCACCAAAGTAGTAGCCGATAAATCCTCATATATTACAAGCAACTTCATTGCCTTGTAAACGTTGAAGACTTCCACCTTGTCATGTGCTCTCATGGTGAGTTGCCCTGCTGTAACATCTATTAATGCTGTGCCTGTAGCCAATAATGGACGTCCCAAAATAAATGGAACTTCCAGGTTTGGTTCAAAATCCAAGATCACAAAATCCACTAGAAAGATCAAAGATCCAATCTGCACTAGTACATTTTTAATAATGCCCTTAGGTCTAGCCAAAGATCTGTCTGCCATCTACAGAAGAATTATAGTGGGGCGAGGACTACACAATCCCATCTTTTTAAAGACAGAAGATGGCATTACGTTGATACTTTCCCCAAGGTCACATAGTGCTCATGCTATAACCTTCTGCCCAATGGTGATCTCAATTGTGAAACTTCCCGGATCCTTCAGTTTGGTTGGCAATCTGTTCTGAATTCTAGAAGTGCATACCTCTGTAAGGGCGACTGTGGCATATTCAGTCAATCGATTCTTGTTTGCCACAATGTCCTTGATGTACTTCGCATATTTTGGGACTCCCTGAAGAACATCTATAAGGGGGAGATTAAGGTGTACCTGCCTCAAGAGGTTAAGAAATTTCTTAAATCCAGCCTCCTCTTTATGTTTGATCAACTTATGAGGGAACGATGGAGAAGGCTTTACAATAATTTCAGCTTCTTTCACCTCTGTCTCTGCACTAGCTTTTGCCTTTCCTGTTACAGCTTCTACTACCTTAGGCTCCGCTTTTTTTGGAGCAAGCTCTTCCAACTCTCTACCACTTTGGGTCATGACTGCATTCACCTACTTAGGATTTGGGTCAGTATCTCCTGGAAGACTACCCTGAGGTCTCATATTTTGTGATCCAGCTATGACCCACTTTCTTTTCTAAGTTTCAGATGATAGTTCTCTGATCTTTCATATCCACTTCATAGCTAGCTTGTCTTTCCATGACCGTCTTCAGCATATCTTCTATGTTATTGGGTAGGGCCGCAGACTTATTGTTTCCAGCAAACTATTGATTATGACCTTGGTTCCTGAATTGATTCTAACCTTGGTTGTTTCCATATGACACATTGTTCCTCAAGTTTGCATTGTATGCATTGCCAAAATTCTGATTTCCACCTCTTTGAGCATACCCTACAAAGTTCACCAAATTTGGATTTTCTGCACAATCTTTTGATAGATGGTCCCTTCCACAAGTCCCGTAAAACTAAAGAGTTGTGGGATGCAATGCATTCACTTGTGCCTGATTATTTCCAAGAGCTAACTTGTTGAGGATCGTAGCTATATTGCTCATCTGATTAGCCATAGATTCTACTTTGGCAAATAAAGCCGTGTTGGAATCTACCTCTAGCAACCCGACAACCTTCTTGGGCGTAGCCCTGCTGGTGTCTGTGTTCCATTTCAGATTACTCTGCACCATCCTTTGTAGAAGGGTGTACAACTGGTCATAGGTCTTCTCTAGTGCTTGCCCATCTGCTGCACAGTCTAGCAGTATCTTCGAATGAGAATCAAGCCTTTTAATGAATGTGTGGACTAACACTTCATTTGTCTGTTGATGATGAGGACAGTCTATAAGAAGGGACTTAAATCTTTCCCACACCTGATAGATATTCTCACAATCTTTCTACTAAAAACTCAATATCTCACTCCTCATCTTAGCTATCTTTCCAGATGGAAAAAAACGCATCAAGAATTTCCTAGCCAAATCATTCCAAGAAGTAATGGAGTTCCGTGGCTTAGCTTTCAACCATCTCCTAGCTCCCCCAGTAGGGAAAACGGAAATAATGTCAGTCTCATATAGTCCTCTGCGACTCCAATCGATCTGAAAGTATCACTGATTTCCAGAAAATTTTGGATGTGCTACTGCGGGTCCTCATGTGATAAGCCTATAAACTGACCATTAGTGTGCAAGAGTTGTACCATATTCTTCTTAAGTTCAAAGCGACCACCCACTGTGGGTTTTCAAATACTGTTGGTGACATTAGTCATGCGTGGGATTGCCACATCTCACATTAGCCTTGGTGCTGCCATTTCTGTGGGAGCAACTTCTAGTTGTTCAACTAAGTGGGCCGGATTATCAACCACCTCCTGAAACTTGATTGGATAAAGTGTTGCAGCCCTTCTCCTTTGGTGAAATAATCATTTAGGTTCAGGGTGTGATTCTACTAAGTCTTTCATCCTTGCCAGTGTGTTAACAATTCAAAGTATATACCTGCAGATTTTTCAAAAGCTAAGATCAAGTTGTCAATACTTTATAATAAAGCCGTATAAGAAAATTTAGAAATTTGCTAATTTCTAAGTCTCCGGCAATGGCACCAAAAACTTGTTAGAGACTTCCCACTCACACGCAAGTGTACGTGATCGTCCAAGTAATATAGTCTGGTTAGTCCGAATATCGTACCCAACAAACTTATGACTTAACAAATGTTCTAACTTATTTGTATACAACTAGAATAAACAAGTATGAAAGTAACTAAAGTATGAGTTTTTATTAACTAAAGATCTAAGGTAAAATGACAGAATTAAAAGCAAGTAAATAATGATTATGATTTCAAGTTTAGAGAGAATTCTGGGGTTACAACTTTATTACACAATCATAAGTAGTATTCACTTGAATCAACTTGTTTGTTTACCTAGTTGCTGATTTCAGGGTTGATTTTACAACTATGGTCTTTCGAGCCTCTAATTGCATATCTAGAATAGCATCACAACTACATAATTGAGCGAGAATGTGACATCTTATTTTGAACGCTTTTATATTTCTTCCCGTATAAACCAAATAAGGTGTTCTAGGTATATTCCTATCCTAGTCATCAACCTACCCTTTATGTTACAAAACAGAGGCCTTGCTCCCTATATTCCTTGGTCTATCTTATTGATCTTTCTCCCGAGTTCACAAAAAAATTATGGATTTATCTTAGTTGTGGCCAAACATCAAAATACTAAACACAGGAATATAAGAACAACTAGTAATGGAAAACGAATGAATCAATCCAACTTTATACTAAATAATCATGCATTTGTAGCCGTAACCCTAGAATAAAGGGGTCTTAGCCACTCATGCTAATCAATATCACAAATAATGTTGTTTTCATCCAAAGTTATGGCTAGGAAAAGGAAGAAGAAAAGAAACCTAATGGTGAATTCTAATCTCTACCTTGTGCTCTGAAAATATGATAGAACCCTTACAAAAGACACACAATGTTCCATTTATAGGGCTTGGGAAATAACCCATTTTCCTTCTTGGAGTCAGAATAGGAGAAACCTAAAATTTCACGTCGGGATGGAGGCTGGCGCGCCATGCCAAAAAGGCGCCAGACTTAGCCTTTGGCAGTTTAGTGATGGGGCAACACCCCACCATAGCGCCAAATGTGTCCTTCAGTAGTTAGTGGACTGGGGCAGCACCCCACCAAGGCATTAGTGCCTTTTTTTCTCTATTTGTTTGCTCCCAAGCATTCCACTAAGTCTCTTCCATTTCATCTTTCATTGGTTGGTTTCCCACATCACGTTAACCGAAAGCATCTAATCATGTATCTTAGTATAACATATAGCAATTCAACTCAAAACACACAATATATAGTAAGAAATTTTCTTAAAACATATGGTAAACATGGGTAAAATATGATAAATGGGCATATAAATATGCCTAAGATCATGTGTCAATCCAGAACATTCCTAGTTGGTCTTGCCTAGGTTGTAGGATAGTTGGTTAGGAAAGAATCATAGGCCATTGTTGAATTTAGTCCACTTAGCCTAAAATGACCGTCCAAATAAAGTTTATATCCCTAATTTTGAGCCTAAATGGACCCTTTTATTGATTAGCCTATTCACCTTTCCAGTTTTTTGTTGAACCTTTAGTTTGGCCCTGGTCCCTCTTTGGACATTGTGCACCTCAACTCAGGCAAATCGCCTAAGTTGACAGTGGCTACTGTAGAGGGAAATGATAAGAAGAATGGTGTATGAAAAGACTAGATTAGTGATAAAAAGGGAAATAATGGGTGTGGGATGTGCTAAAAGAAGAAAGAAAAAGAAAGAAAAAGAAAAGACAAAGAAAAAAAAGAGAAAGTTGAGTAAGAAATGATTGCCGCACCCGTTGCATGATGAACAAGAAAGAAAAAAAATAAAGGGAGAATAAGAGAGGAAATATTGGTATGAAAAGTGTAGTAAAGATAGCGTAATGTCAAGGAGGGAATAGTCACTATTTCTATCTGTACCGTACCCATTCTAAAGCCTACGTTACAAGCTGAGTAAAGTCCTATAGTAATCTTAGTCCAATTGTTTGAAAATCGAGGCATAAAAAATAAGGGCAATCCTATGGTATTGTGCATGCATTGTTTGAACTTCCTTGTGAGAGAGTGTGTATTTGCTTTAGTCCCAATTTGAATGCTTATTGTGTGAATGGGACTTCTTTGTGGTAAGGGCACTAGAGTAACACTGTTGATTACTAATTGTTGGGGTAACTGTCATCTGTATATGTAACCTTGTCTATTGATATCATGATGTCATTCATAGGTTCTCTTATGTTAGCTTGATAAATGGTGTATGTCCACTTGTTTTGCAGTAAGAAAGAAGGGGGTGTCTAACTTGTATGCTGAATTATTAAAAGCTATATGACTGTCGTAGTTTCTTAGTTTTCTTTTGTTTAAGCTTAGTGATAGAATAGTTTTTATTTTGTTGCTTGAGGACAATCAAATGTTTTATGTTGAGGGTGTTGAGGGTGTTGATGTGCCGTGGTTTTACGACACTTTTGATGCCTAAAACTTAGAATTGTTGTATGTTCTTTAGTACTGCATTAGTAGATATGATGTGTTTTTGTGAGTTATGCAGGAAAATAAAGTCTGCAAGCAAAGAACTAGAGTTTGCATTGAAAATTGGCCAAGTCTAAAAGTATGAGTGAAATAATGGGCTGTGGTTTAAAACCACGGACAAGTGTTGTGAGTCATGAATTTTCCCCATGCTGCGGTTCCCTCTGGTCCGTTCCCGGGTTGGGTTAGGGGAACATCCGAGCGATTGCCTTTGCGGATCTAAACGCGCTCACAAGGCGCACAATAAGAATAAGACCAATAGAGACTTCATAAGGGACCATTTGAGCTGCAGATCGTAATGCTCCTAGAGAGGCATATTTCGAATATAGAGGAGTGAAAGTTCCCAACAAAGAAGTACTTTTTCATATCCTTCTATGAACCGTGCAAGTCAATGCCAAATTCACAAGTCTTTCTATGAGTCATGAACCCAAACCACAAAAAAGTACTGTGACTCATAGACTGAAGTTCCTACAGAGTTGTAAAGTAAAGTGTTAAACCACGAGTGGATTCACTGGTCGTAGTTCCAAATGACATGCAAGTACTTTGGACCATAGAAAAATATCCTACAGACATGCAAATATTAATGTTGGAACCACAAGTGGGTTAACGGGTCATAGTTCTATACTACGGACTCGTCCTATTACCCTTTGCCCCTGATAAGAGGAGATGTAAACTTGGGGTCTGAAACCATGGGTCTATCAATGAACTATAGTTCCACTCCATGACCCATGGTCCCACCAGTGGAATACAACAACACAGAGGTTGACTTTAGCAGACTATGGTTGACTCCAGAGGACCATGAACTGTCATTCAGAATCATGAGTCGTGAACCCATACGTAGACACTGACGTGACTATGTATTCCTAGTGAACTTAGGATAGGATTTGTTGTCTATAAATACTTTTCCTACTTTTTGTTTTTTACTATACACATTATTTCCTGTCTCTTATGACTTAGAAACTCAAAGTATTACATTGTTCTTGGTTTTGAGAGATCAATTCATCCATTGATTCTTGGTTATTGATTCTTCTTTGATAATTTAAGATTTCAGATTTCTTTTATTCATCTTGTAAGTTTATGATTATGAATTCTTCAACTAATTCTGATTGTTTTCTTATGAATATGAATAGCTAAATTCACAACTAGGGTTGTAGAAACCATGAAGAATTAACAAAAGTAGGCAAAGTACTTAGTGATTCTAGTATGGTGTTTATGCATGTATTGTTCTTTCTTTCATATTGATTGCTTTCTAGCAGTTGCAAATGTTAGAACTTGTCGTATTCTTACTTGCTGGACCAAAGAGGTAACAAATGGGAAAAAGGATTAACAATAGAGACTCGAGGCTATCAACCCTCATTTAATAGCTTGACCTTGTCCGAAAATAGATAATTTGAGATCAATGATAAGGGTTAATAAAACATACATCCGTAGATAGACCAAGTTGCATCGTGATATTCATGTATATAGGGGACCAACCATTTAGTTGAACATAACTTACTGATCTTGCATGCTAAGCACCAGAATAAATCGCTATTACAATGCCTTACTATATTATAAAATCATGGGAAACACAATCGTAGCCAACTCTCCCACTGATCAACAACAAATTTGATACTTGTTGTGACTTGATTACTTACAATTTGCAAACATTATTAGTTACATAATTTTCTCCCTTTTTGGAAATAAAAGACTAATAGCACGAATAACCATATTGACCTAGATCCTAGCCATATTCCTCGTGGGATTGATTCTAACCTTGGTTAGGTTCTTATTTGATCAACGACTACTTTATACTTCAATTCAAAGGTGTAATTTGGGCATATCAACTGGACTATATGAAATAGTGAGCGTTACACAGTATGATGCTATAGAACTAAGAGCAAATGCATTTGGCAACCGGTTCATGGTCAATGGACACAGAGTTAATAATTACCTTGGAGGGATAACAAAAAAAGAAGGAATTAGTGTAACTTTTAAAGATAGCTGAAAAGGTATCATCGTGCCGCGATGATAAATCAGGCGTTGATTAGTAAGCAACCCAATGTTCATAATTATCTTTAGTTTCATTTACTTTTAGTTTTCCTTTGTTTGTGCTTTTGTATATGCAGATTCATGAAAGTCTGAGTACTTAGAATGGGAAGTTAAGGAGCATAATTGACGCATAAATGTGGGGTGGTTGACCCCTCTTGATAGAATTTTTTTAGAAATACATACTTCTATTTTACCTTATTTGATGCTTCGAGGACAAAACATGTCTTTAAGTGTGGGGTGAGATTTTTGATACTTGTTAAGGGTGAAGTATGCTATAGGAAATAGAGTTTCCTTATTGGCCTTATTTGTTTTTACTCGTTTACTTTATATGAGAAAATTTGAAAATTAGCACAAAAATATTTTTTTTCTTTTGTTCTTTAGAGTTTTTTTAGTTCTTTAGAAGAGAGTACTTTGCCTACCTCTTGGTTTTTCTTTACAGTTCTTTTTTGAGGCCGGGGGAGCTTTGAACTGACTATCTTTTTTATTTTATTTTTATAGGAGTTTTTGTTTCATTTTTAGGAAGAGACTTTAGACTATTGAGTGTTAGGTGGTCTAGTTAAGTGCTATAATTGACTGAATGATGCAAGTTGTGTTTTGAACTTGAAAGCATGTTGTGAAAAGTGAGCAACTTCTTTTGAGACACGTAGGATCTTTTACTTTACTCTTTTTTTAGCTTAAACTTGAACTCTTTGTGGTTTACTAGATTGAGAGTCTGTATGGATCCTTTGTGTGTTGAACATGTGCCATATATGTTAGGTGTTTGTTGATATTTTATCCTTTGCTTTACTTACCCACAATTGATGATCCTAGTTAGACCCTTTGAGCCTTTAGCCTATTCTTTGGTAGCCACGTGTCAAGCTCAATTCTTTTTTTCAATTGACCTTTAATTTGATTAAGAACTCCCAAGCATTTTGATTGAAAAATCAAAGTTAGAAGGAATGAGAATGAAAAAAGGGAAAGAGTTGGAGTGGAAGCATGTAGAAAAGACTAAGGGGTGAAAAATGTGAAAAACAAATCATATAATATTGATACGGAGTAAAAAAAGTGAAAAAGAAAGCAAAAAGAAGGTGTTTGTGTAATGACCCTTCCGGTTATTTACGCGTTTTTGCCTTCTTTGTACTGTTAGAGCTTGCTTGTAGTGGTCTTAAGTTATTTATGGCTTGCTGGAACCAGTAGTTCGGTGTCCGAGCTGTTTGTTTGGTCTTTATGACCGTTTCCCTATTTTAGAACCTTAATTAAGGAAATCATTGACTTCGGTCATCATTCTTTGTAATCATGCTCGGAATTGAATTTTGACAGTTCCGTTAGCTCCAAAGTATATACTTTGGTCTAGATGGACCATTGGTCGGGATCTGAGAGATTTTCAGCTTAGATTTCTCTCTCGTTCTATGTTTTCAGGCTAGTTGGGCTTGCATGATTGACTTTGGTCAACATTCGGAGAAGATGCCCTCGGATGGAAATTCCGTCCATACTGTTAGCTTTGGAATATCAATTTTTGGCTAGAGGGACCTGTGGTGCAGGTCCCGCTTCTGGACTCATTTTGGTCCATGGAGTACCATTTTGGAAAAGTTGGCTTAAAGGTTGATTTTGGCACGGGGTCCACTTTTCATTAAATCAACCTTCTTTGGAATTTTTGTTGATTCCTTTAAGTCTGGAATGCCATTTCTAGTTGAATAACTCAGCTCATTTTTCGTTCACGGGACTCCAGATGCGTTTTTGAGGGTCCGTTCGAGAAATTCCTTATGTTGGATTTGCTGTTGGATGTTGTCATGGCACCAGCATGGACGTCGCCCATGTGTGGGCATGGACACATGGGCGTTAAGGTGCCAGCCTGCCGCCCCTTCCCTAGGCCTTCGCCTGATCATCGCCTGGGCTGCAAGCGCATGGGCGCACAGTGGCTGGTGTGCATGCACACTGGCAAGCGCCTGGCCTACGCATGCGCCTTCTCCCAGCTGCATGTGCATGGGCCTAGCACACAGTGGCCGGCATGCGTGCGCAGTGGCCGGCTCCTGGCAACCTATTTTAGGCCATCTTCTCCCATTTCATTCCAAACACCCAAAAATTATTTTCTTCCATTCTTGTAAGCTTCAAGCTTCCAAAATCTTGTGTGGGCTATTCCAAGTCATTGGGGAGATTATTTCTTGGTTCGGGACCGATTTCTCGACTTCTATTGGTAAGCTTTCTTCGTTAATTTCCTAAATTTCCCTAAATCATTTCTCCATTAAAACTTACACCAAAACCTCCATATTTCATCCTTGTTCATTCCAACAGCTTGGAGGAAATTATATTGTCGATTCTCGATCATTTCTTGGCCCCTAATCCGGTAAGTTACTCTTTAAATTCTAGTTTTTTTCTTCTTAATTTCCCTCTTTGCCTCTTGAGTTTGTGGGCTATTTTGGGGCCCTTCCAGTGGTCAGATTTCACTCAATTTTGGAGCATGCGCTCCTGGAATTGTCAGGATCATTATTGTGAATTCTATTTCCAGTTTTAGATGCAGGCCTTATGAGCCCGCTTTTGACCCAAATTTCGATCCGACTAGAATATTAGCAATATAGGTACCGTTAGCTTTGTATTGATGCATAAAATATTTTATTGATAGTTTGTTCATGATGTATGGATTCTTGGAGTAGTTTGAGATTCGATGATGTTGTTCCATCAGCTAGACGTTGGACGACAGGTAGGTTACGGTCTTCCCTACCTAGACTCTTCTTATATAGGCTATACCTGCATTAATTATTATCCTTGGATTGGTTTTCTAGGTTGGTACCCCAGACCTTGTCCGTCTCTTCAGTCCATCTATTTCTTATATTGTTTGTAGTACTCATTGTAGTATTATAACATTACCTTTGTGGCCCCGTATGGCCTGTGTATATGACTTTGGACCATAGACGGTGTGATGTTGGAAATGTTCGCGAGTCCCGGACATCGAGATGTTACTTTAGGCTGGATACCTATGTTGTAGAGCTGATTGTGCCTGTGTAGGGCCAATAGGATTGTTTGTGATCCATTGGGATAATCTATTATTTGCGAGCATATCATTCATGCAAAGGATTTTCTGCATGTTTTACTACTGATTTGGCTTCGGGCCTACTATAAATGATTTTCTAAACTTTGCATGGCCCCAAGGGCCCCTTTTCAGTAAAATGACTACAAAAGGGTTTTTGGAACTGATTTTTATGAAACCTCTTGGAGTAAAGAGGATATTACAATGATTTTATCACCATTTTTCACACTGATACTAGACTCAGCTGTGCTAGAGTTCTAGACATGTTTTACTATGGATTTAGACCTGGATACCCTTCAGGCACCCTTCTTAAGGGTTATAGAGACTTTGATCACTGATTTAGACCTAAATATATTTCAGGCACCCTTTGATAAGGTTTTGAGATTACTACCACTGTTTTAGACCCGGTTTAATTATAGACACGTACTACGAGGCTTTGATTATTGATCTAAACTTGAATACACTCTGAATAGTTACACTTTGATAATTGCATTCTGTTTTAGTATGTGATCGAGGACCTCTATGGACCTTGCCGATCCGGAGGAGGGGTATATGGTGGATTTAAGGTATATGGTTGTGTCCTTCCATGGATCCTACCTGCTGGGCCTATCGGTACTGGAGGAGGTACATACAGAGTACTATCACACTGGTTCCATCATATCACATCATCATGCATATTGTATTCAGATTCCACGCTTATTTGTTGTTTGCTCAGTGTACGCTCTGGTAGTATGGGATGCTAGAGGGTTTGTTTTCACTTGATTGTGTTCCTCGGTTGTATGAGCAGATGTTGGGATTGTCAGTAGATTATATTACTCCTGTTATATTGTATGCTTGTTATGGCCTTCGCTTATTGGTGGTTTAGTGGTTTCTAGCTTATTGAGGTTGTGATTATTTGGCCTTTGGTCGTTAGTGTATTAGTGAGTCCTTTATTGTTGTGGCACTATTTTGTGGCCTTCTAAGCGATTGTGGTTTACCGGATTCTATCCTTCATCATGGTTCTGATTAGTGGCTTTCGATTCTTTATGGCTTAGTTTATTCCACCCTAGGGTTGCACTTGTGAGATCAATTTCTTTCTGTATTATCTTGAAGTTGGGTTTTTAGCATGATTTCATTAAGTATATTGCTTCTAGCTTGAGTATGTTTAATTATTTCCCTTCTCTCGCTTTGTACTTGAGGTTACCGGCATACCACCATCTTTCTAACTCTCTCTTAGTATATATACTGGTGTTGCAAGGACTCTAGGTGCGTTCTTCTTTCCTTCACTTGTGTTCTGTGTTATATATATCTTCTGTGGCTAGCATAGTATGTTTGTAATGCTTGTTGAGTTTTATCTGTGCTAGTTTCCATGTGCTTTCTCTATTGCTTTTGTGACTGCTTCTTTGCTATATGCTACTTACTGTTTTTATATTTTATATGCGCTCAATCGGCCGATGATGCCTACTGGGTACACGTTGCTTAGCAATTGGTGCTCATACTATACTTCTGCATCTTTCTGGTGCAGATATTAGTGTGAGCTTTCGCTATTGATCGTATGGAGACTCGTGCAGCTTTTGGATATTCGATACTAGGGCGAGCGCCTGACGACTAGGTCTTGACCACATCTCATCTTTTGGTACTGTTACTCTTTATTTATTTAGAGAAATTTGTATATTCTATTTTGTTATCTCTAGCACTTGTATTCTATTAGAAGCTCATGTACTTTTGATACCAAGTCTTTGGGTTGGTGTAGTTTCCTTATGTATATATTGGGGTTGTTGCTTTCGCGTTGTCTTAATCTTATATTTGCTTTCGCTTATTTCTTCTTATTGTGCGTGGTTATTTAGGTAGTAGCCCATTACTAACCATTCCAGACTATGGGGATTGGTTCGCCTACTGGGGAATTGTAGGTGCCATCATGACCTGAGAAATTGGGTCATGACAGTTTGATTTCTCCTTGCTAATAGTGTGTGGACTTGCTTAAAGAGATGGGATAATAAAGAAAGTCTATAGCTGACAAGAGTAGAAGAAGAACGAACTAGTTAATTGAGGAAAAGTTCTTAATAATGTGCTTAGGGAAGATAGTCACTAGTTTAACCAAAATAATTTCTACCCGTCCCTTAACATACATTACAATAATAAAAGTCCTACTTTATCTTAGATCTGATGTTCCTATATTAGTGGAATAGTACACTAAGGGCAAACTTATGGTTCATCGTATGTTGCATGTGAATTTTTTTTGGAGAGTGAGTGTGATTCTATTCATATACCCATTCAAATGATATTGTGCATTCTTTTGAGTGAATATAGGTAACTCTCTTGTTGTGAGAGGCACATGGTTGACAAAAAATAGGTGAAGTGTTTGACATCTTGATTAGGTAATCTATGATTGTTTGCAAATATCATAGAGTCAGTTCTTGAGACTAGGTGGTCTTGAAGTAGTTTCTCATGAGTTTTAAATATGTGAATGAATAAAGCATGTGTGTGGGAAACCTGTCATCTATAGTAGTCGTTGTAGTCTTAGCTTGAGTAATCTTGATTGAATTGGTGTAGTCATAGTAGAGTCATAGTTATAGGGTAGATCTTACTCGAGGACGAGCAAGAGTTCAAGTTTAGAGTTTTTATCTGAGGCTAAAAGTCATGAATTTAAGCTATAGATTGCCTCACGTTTTACTTTTTAATACATTTTTGAGCTTACTTTATATGAAATATGCTTACGTAGCTTGTCTTGGTGTGTAGGCTGAAGAATGAAGGATTTTGCATGGATTTGGAGCATATTGGAGCAATATTGGAGCTTTGAAGTCTGAGTAGGAACTAAGGACGATGATCCGGAGCATGTCCATGAAAAGTAGATTAAGATGGAGGCTTAACAAAGGTGAAACGACAAAAAAATGCACTATGGAAGGGCCCTAGGTGCCGCCCAAGGCTCCCCTGTAGTGTTAGAGACCAGTGTGAAGGAGTGGGTTGTCCTAGTGAATGATGGTGCTTCCTAGGGGGCCGCAGCAGGCCAATCCTGGCCTAGTTCTGCTGGGTTTGGTCTTTTTGATCCAGAACTGATCCGAAACCCGTTAAAACCCTATATAAACTACCCTTAGTTGATTTTTATGGGGAGGACGCATTAGGAAGGGGAAAAAATGCACGAAACTTAGGAGGAACATCTCCACTTAGGTTATTCTTTCCTTTTTACTATTTACCATTATTGAATATCTTTCAATTATTGAATATCTTTCAATTGATGAACTCTTTACTTTGTAATTAGTTTGAGTAGCTAAACTTTACATTCTAGGGTTGTGGTTGAACACGATGGTTGATGTTTGAATGATAATTTAGTTTGATTCGGTTTCCAACATGAAGTTGTTTATCTTTTCTTGTGCTTAATTGTTTGGTAGATTGATCACCACTCAAACACTATCTATGGTGTATGAATTGGACTAGGAATAGGAAATTCATGTCCACAATAATAAAAGGTAGAGCTTGGTTCTGGAACTCTTAAATGAGAGAACAATTCACTAATGTGGATAAGAATATACCCGTTAGGCTTGCTTAATTGATATGGAAGATTAATCACATGCACTTCACTATCGATTGATGATCATAAGAATATAGGCATTAGAAATAGTCAAGTAGGCATAGAGGCAGTTTGGAAATACGCTCAACATCGCATACATCACTTGCAACTAATATCTTTGGGAATCAATTAGGCTAATTATCTCATAAACTCAACTGGATTGTTAATAAACCCCAACCCTGGATAGCTAATGACCTCTAAAACCACAAAACATTCTAAAAAGCATTTTCATATTTGAACACCTACATTGATTTAGTAATTAGTAATCTGTCAACCCATCACTGTTATTTGCTTACTCACAACATAGTTAAGTACAAATTCACATTAGTCATCAATTCCATATAGGAATGATACCAAGACTTACAAGTCCTATATTACTTATTAGATCACGTACACTGTATATGATGCAATGTATAATAAGGTGTACTAGGCGAGGTGGAAAGTTATAATTAGCCAGTGAATAGTGAATGAAAGACCATTCAAGATGGTCAAAGTCTTTCTCTAAATTAAGTTTAATAATCATACTACCTTTTGTGCCTTTTTATGTTGAAAAGAGGTAATCGCTTCTTGTACTATAACAGAGTTATCCGTTGTGTGTCTTCTCGGAATGAAGCTCGCTTGGTAAGGACAAACCATGTCACTAAGAAAAGGTCAAATTGGACAATGATTTTAATAATGATTTTGTAGCTGGTATTGTAGAGTCCTATTTGGTGGTATTGAGTAATATGTTTTAGGTGCTTGATTATGGGAATAAGTATGAGATATGTTTGGTTTAGTTCCCGTGGAAAGGTGGCAGCATGGAAGGTTGTATGAAATGTTTGATGTAAGGTAGCTTCTGTATCTAGCAAGAAATGCTGGAAGAATATTGGATGGAGACCATCCAATACCGAGACTTTTATTGGCTTGAAATAGAATTGCATGATGAATTTCCATAGTTGTGAGCAGAATATCAAGATAACGGGAATCAACAAGCATCAAAGCACTAGGGTAACAGATAGCCTATTAGTTTAATCCAAGTACTAATTCAGTTGTTTAAGGTTGTTGAAAGTAAGATGAAATAGTATCAGCTATAGTAGGTAAATCAAAAGTTTAGTTATCAACAATGTCATTTTGATAGATAATACAACTTTTATATCATCAGTTAATAGTAGAGAGTTTAAAAAAGTGAGTATTGAAATCTCCTTCCAGGAGATGTTGTACCCACGATCTAAGCTTCCAAAAATCTTCTTTGCTATGAAGAATCAAATTAAAGTCCTCAATGTGCAAATGATAATTAGTTTTTTGGTGTAGAGATATCTTTTGGAATCCATAAGGACCTTGTTCTAGTGGAAAACGTTACCAAAGCACGTGTGATTCCTCTTCTTTTTGTTTAAAAGATGAGCGTCGGTGCCTCTATATTAAAATTAAAAGCCATATTTATAAATCCTGGTCTAGAGATAGACCCAGCCCAATAAAGAAATAAAATCTAAATAGGAAAGTAAACGACAACAACACCTTAGTGTTATCTTAGAAAGTGAATGGACAACTCTAGAAAGTTCCTCCATCACCATCGCCTCCATATTCATATTTACGATCATTATGATAGTGATGACTTTGTGTATTTGAGCTCATATTGGAGTATCTTACAGCTTCTTTGACTCAACTATCTTCAAATGTTAGACTCTTAGATCCTCTCTTTCAGCTGTCAAAAGTAAGAGAGCCACCCATTTAAGCTTTAGCTTTTATCTTCACTGTTAATCTTGAATCTGACCAAGTTTTGCTCTTACCAGAAAATTCATCGTCCAGATGCCAACGGATTACTTCTAAGTAACAATATAAAAACTCTAAATTTGTTAGTCCTTGAGCCTTTCATGAAAAAACTTCTAGTACTAACTTAGATCTTAATTTTTCATGTACTCTAAAGTTGTGGTCGATTTCATCACAAGTCACCAAGAGAACTCTCACCAGACACTGTGTAATCATTACCAATGAAGGCTTGCTTCAAACTTTTGGAGGTTAGTTTCTTCAGATGACTAAGTTAGTTGTAGATTCCTTTTCAGTTAGACCCAATTATTGTTAGACCCAGCTCAATAACTTGGAAAAGCTTCTATTAAAACCCCCCAAGGGCTGAAGTTCTAAAGAAGGTTATACCACCTCGGATGAGTTTCTCTAGAGGCTTTGCCAAGAAATAAACTTAAGCCTATGTGTTGTGAACTCTGTACATTATTGGACTATATAAATCTTCTGATTTATTCTTTGTTTTCTGCATTTGTAATATCTTTTAACCTTGGGATCCTCTGTTTGAATGTCATGAGTGTGAGGATCTATTCTTATTCATGAATGTGTAGCCTTTCAATTTGGGGCTTTCCTTTTCATCATCTTGATCCTCATATTTGGTGTTTCTTGTTTTTCTAGAATGATGATGTTTCTTGACTGCATAGGTAATTGATTTGATGAATGGAATGTTCTTGTACCTGTAAAATCAGAACACATATTAGTAAGAAAATCTGCTAGTGTATTCCCTTCTCTGAGTGTATGGTGCATTTGTATTTATCCCTTCTTTGTGGTCCCTTTTATCTTCCTTACAATTATGCAAATACTCTAGGGGCACTCCCATTACCCTTCCACTGTCCTCTTCTGTGCAAAGGATTCAGTCTCCAAAATCAAAGGTAGTAATTATTTCTCCATACAGTACGCCACTCGTATGGCCATTGCTATTGCATGTACTTCAATGCTTGAGGCATCTGTAATTTGTGATGCTAGTGCAAAAACTAGATCTCCTCTATGATCTCTGATGTAGTAGCTTATAGAACTAGGGCTAAGGTTTCCCCTTGAGGCCCTATCAGAGTTTCAATTAAACCAATCTGTGAGGGGAAATATCTAGATCACAGTAATAGCTCTCATCTGAGTCATAAAAATTTCCATGGCTTGAATCAGTGGGGACAAAGACAGGGGAGGTGTGGATCCAATGGTACAAAAGATTAGCTAGGTTATATAAATTCTTACTTATGTCGTGTACCACTCTAGCCCAAGACATAGTACCGCCATGATTTATAACATTCCTTCTCTTCAAAAGCTGCCAACAAATCATTGCAGGTGCAACTTGGTATAGGGTTTTGAGAGTTGTTACACAATAAGTGCTCCACCATTGAGCCACTGCCTATTCTATTTGAACAAAAGACCCCGACACCCTTGCAACTTCAGTAAAATATTTCCATATGCTCCTAGCGAAGACTCTTTTTACAAAGAAGTGACGCAAAGTCTCAACTTTAGTTTAAGGGAAACATCTACATTTTGCCACCGCATGAATCCCATTACTTTGTAGTACTTCATCCACTAGAACTTTGAACATCCATACCCTCCATAGAAAGAAATCAATCTTAAAAGGTACTCCCTTAGTCCATATTTTCTATGAAGCTTTGAGGGATCTTTTCTTTGTCTTAATAGTTGCCAAGCACTGCTCACTGTGAATTTCCTACTACTAGTAGACATCTACCATGGTTGATCTATTGACCTGCATCCTTGCATATGGTCAATGTTTCAAGAACATGACCCACTATGTCTTCTGGAAGCACCTGTTATAGCCTATTCATATTCCACTCCTCCCTATTCATTAGGTACTCAACATCTTTAATATTTTCATCCATAATAAAGTCTTATTCAGTCAGATATGTTATGGAACCTAGATTAGTCCAATTATCCATCCATATATTGGCAAAACCTACCACAAGTTCCCACTAGATATCTTGTTCAATGGTGTCCCTAACATCCAATATTTTTTCTTAAACTTAAGAACCTCCTCTCCACCGTACAACAGTTGGATATCTTTTCTTATAGTATTTTTATTCCATATGTTATCACTCTACAAAGACCTACAGGTTCTGAACTTCCGTCATAATTTTTCAATCATAGCTTTTGAAATATCATATAAAGATTTAAATCTTACTTCCCTTTCCTCTTTTGGGTAGCAAATTTTCAGCCAAGCAGACTAGTGTTTGCTTTTTCCCTCTTCTTTAGTGCTCCAAAAGAATTTATTGAATATTTTGTGTGATTCATAGATTATGAATTTAGAGAGAACCATAATAGACAAAATATACAAAGATATACTTTGTAATAAATTTTTGATAAGAAATACCTTACCCTTAAAAGATAGGTTCTTTCCTTTCTAGTTTTGTAGTCTATCCTTAACTTTCTTGATCAAGTCTTTATAGTGAGCCTTGCTCTTTCTAGTTTGAGTAACGGTACATCCCAAGTAGAGGAAAGGGAATTATCCCCTCACTAAGCATGTACACCCCTGAACTTCAACAACCAAATCATTAGCAACCTTCGTATACATATAGAAAAAGCTTTTGCTCCCATTTACTAATTGTCCAGAGACTTTCTCATAGTCTCTAAGAGTCTTTATATGAAGATGATGGTATCATCTGCATATGTTGGGTGGTTTAAATTCCTACTCCACTTAGGTAGTTATGCCCCTTATAAGAAGCAACCTCAAATAATGCATTAATATCTCTGGACAGTAACTCAGCAACTAAGATGAATAAAGTAGGAGAAAGAGGGTCTCCTTGATTACTCCTCTGGTGGAGTAGAAAAATCCATGGGATTAACCATTAAACAAAATAGAATATCAATTATTGACAAACAACCTCCAAATCATGTTAATGAATATCTCAGCGAATCCCATTTTCCTCATAACTTTAGCTATATAGAACCAATACACTCTATATATGATTTTGTCATGCCTAATTTTATGACCACGTTTGCTAGCTTGCCTCTTAGTCTGATGTCTGTGATCATCTCTTGGCTAGTAGCACATTTTTTATAATGTTCCTTTCTTTGACAAAACCTGATTGATTAGTAAAAATTGGGTTAGGTAGCACACCATCCAATCAAACATGTAGAACCCTAAAAATGATGTTATTGATAAAATTATTTAGGCTGATAGGTCTAAGGTCAGAAAAGGTCTCTATGATCTTTTTTGGAAATAGAACAAGGCTGGTGTGAGTGATGGCTTTAGGCAAAGAATTTCCTCTAAGTAAATCTTGCACAACTTTAAGCACATCCCCTCCTACTACCTCTCAAAAGTGTTGGTAAAACAGGCCTGATAGGCCATTTGGTCTATAAGCACTTGCACAATTAAGACAAAAGACAACTTTTTTGACCTCTTCCATAGCGGGTGATCCACAAAGTCTGATATTGTCCTTTCCAGTTACCATTTCCAGCAAATTCTTTAGAATTGAGAAATCTTCACCTTTCTCTTCTTGTGTAAATTGTTTCTCACAAAATTTAACTACTTCATTGACCAGAAATCCAGCTTCCATGAGAATCTTGCAATCTGTTGATCTGTAGCCTTTCCTCCTTCCTTTCACCATGTTGTGAAATAATCTTTTGTTTCTATCACCCTTTTCAAATCAAGTTATTTAATCTTTCTATCTCCAAAACTCTTCCTCAAAATGCAAATATTTCTTCATCTCTTCTTGATCCTGCTTCAAGACCATTCTATTTTCCTGTGTGGGCTCTTACTCAAACAATTACTCTTTTATTTTGACAATGTCTTCCTTGATGATAAGTTATTTAAAGATGTCCCCAAAAGTTTGTTTTCTCCATTTGGTCAGTACTTTCTTTAGAAGTTTGATTTTGTTTTTAAACTTCTAATAAGCATTAGCTTTCACCTATGTATGCCAGTTCTCTTTAACCACGTTTACCAAAGATTCTTGCTCAATCCAAATGGACAAAGTTCTGAAGGGCTTGATAACATTCTCCTTATGTTCTCCAAATATGATGAACATAGGAGCATGATCAGAACTTGTCCTTGGTAAATGTTCTAACTCAATTCTGAAAAACCATTCTTGAAGCTGTTGATTGATTAATACCTTATCCAATCTTTTGAATATGCAATCTGCCCTTATTCTGCCAGTCCACCATGTATAAGGACTTCCTTTGAAATTTGGTTCTTCCAACTCACAAGAGTTAACACAAAAAAGCAAAATCTTCATACTCTTGGGGATATACAGGTAGCCCCCTAATCTTTTCCTCTTCATTTAAAATAACATTAAAATCACCCCTACCATCCATGGAAGATGTTGATGTGTGCTATTCGATACAAGTTATTCCACAGAGAAAGCATTTCCCCCTCATCACATTTATCTTATACCAAAGTAGTAATCATATATTTTTTAAGGTCCTACAGATACAGTTTTAAAGTGATCTGTTGATCATTGTCACATATATACTCCATTTCTGTATTGTTGTCTACAAAGTATCAGATCTTTCCATTGTAATTTGACCCAGCTATATTCATCTTTAGTATCCTGTTATTAGGGGTAGTCATGGTATGGTATATATCGAATTACCATACCATTCTAAAATTTTTGATACCGTGGTTTTAGTATTATGGTATTTGGTATGGTATATGGTATTTATTTTCAATTTTTTCGGTAATCAGTATTTAAAAATAACATACCAAAATATTAAATACCATAACAAAGTATATAGTTACATAAATAAAAATATAACATATGTATATATTTTTAAAATACTAACAAATATACAACCTTGTATTAGTATAAACTAAATGTTTAGAAGTTAAAACTTTGACTACTCTATTTTAATTAAAATATCTTTTAAATGTAATTGATTAACAAAAGGAGTTGTTTGTACTTTCTTTGGAATATATATTTCTACATGTGTAATTTTTTAGTATGATACAATTGAGAGCTTTTTTTGAAAATTCAAAGTCATAATACTCTATTATACGAGTATATGTTAGTCGAAGTTGAACAAACTATGGTTACCGATTTATCATATCACAAAATACCAAAATAAACTTCAAAATACCGAATTATACCAAATTGATTTAGTATGGTAATGATACAATATTCTTAGAAACCAAATACTGAAGTTATCGTATCGAAGTTTTAATTACCGTACCATACCATACCATACCATGCCCACCCTACCTGTTATAACTCTGGATTTGTCTTGAATCCTGAAATAGTTCCATCAAAGCAATCAGAAAGAACTTGTGGTGCTTGTGCAATATCTATAATCTATAAAATTCTTGTTGAGTCCTTAGTGATCTGATATTCCACATTATGTCCTTCTTTTCTGATATTCCACATTATGTCCTTCTTTATCATTTAGATATGTCAGCAGTGACTCCTCTTTTTTGTGTAACCATGGTGGGTTGTGTATTTTCTCCATATCCTTGTTTCTTTCCTTTTTTTCCCTCTTTTCACTATCTTTGGTGTTAAATCTATCTGTGTAAAGAGTTGTTCCTATTGTTCTGAATTATCTTGCTCTTTGTCCTCTTCTATATTGTCTTGCACCCCCAACATCTTTTTCTCTTTTTATCACTGTGTAAGCTTCAAGGTTATGTAATACTAGGTCATGCAGCTCTTTGATTGGGGAGCCCTGCTTCCCCCCGATAGGTTGAATTTGGTATTGTTTCTTTAATACAATTTTTGTGTGCACTTTTTCTGCTGTATCTTCTCTATTTCTTATGCACTGTGTTAACTTTGGATACCTTCCAATATCCTGCCCTTTTTCTTTCACATGTTGAGTATCCCCTTCTATAGGATAATTTTCTGTTCTATTCTTTCTGATCTATTTTCCGATTGTATCTCCTCATTTGAATTTGTATCATCCTTTGCTTTGATGGCTAAAGGGTCAATAGCTAATGGAGAGGGTGCCATCATAATGTCAGTGCAAGCTACAATTTGCTGCTCTTGATAGTTCAAGGTGATATATATCTCTTCCTTTATTACTTTCTTCTTGTCTACTCCAGCTTCATGTTCTTCATTAGCTATCTCATCGTCCTCCATCATGATATCATTTTCCACATCTACCATGTCTCCCCAATTATATAGGGATACACCTCCTCTATGTGCCTTCTGTTCTCTGGATGTGTTATCATTTAGTGCTATTACCTAAGGGTGGTAATTGGGCGGGTTGGGTTAAATTTTGGTGGGTCAAAATAGGTAAGACAATAATTGGTTCAAGACCCAACCCAATCCAAATTTTCTTGGGTCAAAATGAGTTGGGTCAAAATGGGTTAGGTAACGGTTCATAACCCAACCCGCCCAATTTTTACTAACTTTTAATTACTTTATTTATTCTTTTGTAAATTTTTAGTACCTAATAAAATTATTATTTTTCTTTATCATTACTATATATAACATATAAAATAAAATAAAATAAAGTTTTTTAAAAATATTTTAACAAGATTTCTCATGAGTCGATTCGAGTTACATATCAACCTAATTTTTAATGAGTTGAAATGGGTTGGGTTGAATGGGTTGAGCTAACAAATGAGTGGGTCAATAACCAACCTAAACTTACATGGATTGAGCAGGTTGGGCGGGTAGGGTTTGATTTTGCCACCCCTACTATCACCTATTGTATGTGGCTGCTCTTGTGTCTCCTGGTTCTTTGTAGGATCATGTTTCACTTTCTCCTTCTGACATGGGGTATTGTCCTTGTTAAAGGAGTTGGTAACACATATCTTGTTTCTAGTTTCATCCCTCTGGATATCCTGAGGGTCATTTACATTTTAATCAATCTTATGACTGTCACTTTGATTATCATATTTTCCATCTTCTATATCTCCTCCTATTAGAATGCTAAATTGATTTGAAGTGTTGACCTCATTTTCTGTACACTA
The DNA here is from genome assembly GCA_003996215.1 of Jaltomata sinuosa. NCBI lineage: Eukaryota > Viridiplantae > Streptophyta > Magnoliopsida > Solanales > Solanaceae > Jaltomata > Jaltomata sinuosa. The sequence continues at coordinate 88,333 of QJPP01000001.1, read as the reverse complement.
GACTTTAGTGGAAGTATCACTTAAAAATTTGTCTGAATCCTTTTCCAGTGTGAATCTCCTTGAAGTAGGATTCCATAGTTTTCTAAGTCCAATAACTTTACCAGATGGCATCCTAGTTGCCAGTTGTTTCTCTTTTTCCTTAGTGCTTGCTTTCTCCTGGTTCTCTTCCTTTTCTCTGTCCTCTATGCTATTTCTCAATTCTAGGTGTAATATTCAACACTCCTATTCATTGTGGCCTTGTAACTTGAATTTGTTGCAATACTTAGGAAGTACATCATATTTAATCTTTACTTTGATTAAGTTAGTCTCCTTTGTTACTTCATTCTCAATTTCCATTTGTGCAAACTTTGGCAGTTCTGCAAATAGACCGAATTGCACTTTTACTTTGGCACAACTAGGCATGGTCTTATTAATAATGGTCATATCTAAGTAAAGGGGTTTCCCTAGTGCATCTGTAAGAGAGAATAAAGATTCCTTAACATAAAATATAGGCAGTAGATCTGGGAAGGAGATCCATCTTTTGCATGATAAGCTACTTCATCTTTTGCAACAATGTAATAGGCACTTTTGACAAGACATTCACAAAATCTTCTACTAAACTAAATCTGTCATGACTCAAATGGCCGTGAGTAGCAATCACACAAACCCACTGGTGGAAAAACCATCTAGTCCAAACCTTAACCTTTATACTTAACCAAATTTTAAAAGAGATAATATAAAAAGAAACTTAAACCATAATGAAAGTCGAAAACTGGTACAATTAAGTACGAAATAATTCAACCAACTAATACATCCCCCAAGAACTAAAAGTTATCGTACAAGAACTCTAATTATAAATAATGTCTTAAATATCCAAAATGACCAAAATAAATAATAAAGTTCCATCGTCCGAAAGAAGAAAAATGACTCAAGGATGATCCATGGTAGCCTAAGATGTAGTGCCCACCCTTGGATCAAAATGCAAGCCGCCTAGTCTAGATGAGGTCGCATATGAGCCTCTGGAACATAGTCTGCACTCAACAAAAGTAGAGTGCAGGGTAGTATCAGTACAAACACTATGTACTGGTAGGTATCATAGACCGACTCAGTTTAGAACAAGTATATAATAAAATCAAATAACAATTAAAAGTCACTTCAACACTTACCATATAATTCAGTCAACAGATAGTCATCTCAAGTCAAGTCAACAATATTAGTAACAAGTTCACATAAATCACCAAATATTACCACAACAAGATAAGGGTAAACACTTTCAATTAAACATATCATGTATCTATGTCCACCTAACTTTCATTAATATAATCAATGCCTCTAGTCTCATCTCATCTCACCATACCAATTCACCATATTTGACCATGAAACAAAATAATATAAAAGAAAGGGTGTACACACATGCTAAAGGGTCTTATTTTCGTCCAACTAGCCATGACCTGCAGGGGATACACTAGGGTCCATGTACCCTCCAGAACCATTTCCTATTGGTTCCATATCAATTTATACCACTTTGTGGTACCCGATCCAAAATAAGTAACAATATCAATCCATATTGGCTCGTGGTACCCAATCCAACTACCGAATAAACCTATGGTTCTTAGTCCTATCTCTCAGGATATAACACAGTGCACTAAATCACACATACACTTATTCATTTTAATTCATTAATAAATTTCATGTATACCTAGCTTCTTTATTCAAGTACAATATAAAAACACTCATCATTTCAAACATGTCTAAAGACCAATCACAAATCAAATAATTCAACCACATAAATATACTAAAATAAGTCTACCTCGAGTGAAGAATTCTCGACCTCAAGCTACCTTGCAATAGCTTTGTCCTTCCTCAACACTTTGAAATGTTCAAAGTCTATAAACAACAATTTACAAGAGTAACTAATGATTTAATCTTCATTTCAGACCTTGAGAATTTAACCCACCAATTCTATCCTTAATTGAGGTATGTAGTGTTCCCCAAAGGTCAATTATTCATTAACTAGTCCCACAATATTCATATAATCAACACCCAAAAGGTTTCTAATCAAGTTAACCCCTTTTTAGCTATTTTATGCTAAAGGTCTCATCTTTATGGAATTCAAGGTTCCCCATTAGTCCTAATCATGTTTAGAATTATCAATCTCACGCTAGGAATCATAAAATAACATCCTAGGAATAATTCTAGGAAAAATTACACCTAACCATAAGGTTCTCCACACTTTTCATACTTTCAGGACTCTAAACCCACAATTCCACCATTAATCTTCAATCTAAATGATCTTATAAAGATTAATGATTGATAAACGAAGAGGTTTACATAATAACTTACTCAAATGAAGGAAAATGCCCTAATTCTCAAGAAAATTGCTTATTGGTGCTCTAGAATGCAATTTAGAGTTTGTCAGAACTAACTCTAAAAACTAACTTAAGTTCAGAAAAACTGTCTTATCACTCGTTACGACAGGCTGCGTCTCGCTATGGTGAGCCACTATGGTGGGAATTGGCTTACTATAATGGTCACTTGACCGTTATGGTGGGAACTTGTTTGCTATGGCGAACTTGTCATGATGAGAGTCCACCTCGCTACAGCAATTGAAAAAACTAGAATGTTGGGAGCTCGCTCAAAATTCCTCATTTCGTAACACACTTTGATTTCTAGACATCAAGGATAAAACTCAACATAGTAACCACTATAGTCGGAGTTTTATGAAATCGATTACTACCCCAAAACTTCTATGGGAACCTATAACAGTTGAGTATTCATAAATGGACACCACACAATTACTTAATAAACCACAAGAACCCAACCATCTCTGAGGTATATGTTACACCCCAGAAATCCTAATCCTAGAGCCAGCTTAAAAATCCTAAGTGTGAAACTATTCAGGTGTCAGATAGGATCCACGAGCCAGGGAGTTGTAGAATAGTCCACTGGCCGTGGACTGAGCCCGTGGAATCAGATCAGAGACTAGATGATTTGGTATGAGAACCATGACCAGTGTCTACAGATAGTGGATTGATCCACGACCCGTTGATTGGGTTCCTGGAACTCAGACCTGAGGACTACCATTTCTCTGAGAACCACGAACAAGTTCTACGGACCGTGGAATAATCCATGAGTCGTGAACCCTGTTCATGGAAATCAGACCTGAGACTCTGCAAAAAGTCCAGAAATAACGATAGATTTTCTACGGGCCATAGAAGCATCTACGGACCATAGAACCTATCCGTGAAACCCGAGTCATGAATTTTTCAGCAGATTTCTTTTAGTTTCCCAGGGGGATTTTGGACTTTTCCTATCTCTTTTAAGGCCTAAGATATGTCATTTTGCTTAGTCTAAGTGTAAGTAATAAGTCAAAAACTACCTAAATCTCCCATTCTCCTAAACATCATCTGACACTTAGAAAAATAGAGAAAAAAGCGATGGTTTCTCTCAAGAACAAGCAAGAGGTTTTCTTCAAGCTCAGCCCCAAAAACCTAAAGGTTTCACCATAGAACCTTCTTCCAGGTATGTGGGATTTAATCAATGGGTCCCTTTCACCCATTGATTCCCTAGATTCAGTCTGGTTCTTTAGTTTTCAATTAGTTCTTCAGACCTAGGGTTCCTAAGCCTTATGAAATCATAGCAAATTCAGATTCTATTGTTTGTACGAAAATTATTACATGTTTTCTTGGGAACCTAAGATATCCATATGTACAGAATTCAGTAACCCTAGCATGTATTAATTTCAGTACTCATAATTTATACTTGCTAGTCAAATAATTCAGTCAGTCATGCTTCATGAATTGAATGCCTTCAGTTTTCAGTATTATTGTGCATTCTCAATTATATCAATATTTGAGCTATCCGGTATTTCAGTTTGCATTCATTGCTTATATATTCAGTTCGGAGTAGACTTAGCACCGAGTGGACAAAAGGATGAAGGCTCACCCATCAGTTTAGGCTGAGACCTTTAGTAAAAGTCCCTGAGTCCCAGAACTAATGCCACCATAGGTTCTAAAGGGATCAACCATCAGATTATGCATGACACCCTTGTCCCTTATGGTCATCAGTTTAGTGGATCCACGTCAGATTTATTTGTACCCTTGGCAAGGTATGAACACCCTCCAAGCCAGGATTACAGGTTAGCCCCATAGTTAGCTCAGCTTGGGGTATGTCGATTAATAGTAGCTCCCACAGTTCAGATTCATTACTTGCATTAACCTTGCATTCAGTTTTTCAGTTATTCAGTTCAGCATGTTACAGTACACGATTTAATACTTGGTCAATGCATCCAGTTTATCTCTCAGTTCATGATTCAGTATATATTTCCTTGTTCAGTATTCATGGTTTACAACTTTGCATATATCTCGCATGCTCAGTACATTCAAAGTACTGATGCATACTTTTGTGCTAAATCTTATGATGATATAGGTTCAGGCACCCAGCATCCAGACCGCGCTTAGTGCGATTTTCTAGTCCTTACTCAATAGCTCAGTGGTGAGTCCTCATAGTTCGAGGACAATAGTTATGCTTATTCATTTCAGTCTTATATGTCAATTTTTAGACTTTTAGATTTAGCTGGGGGATTGTCCCAACAATTCACTTCAGTTAGAGGCTTTCAGACATAAAACTAGAATCAACTTTTGGGTTGTCAGTTTTACTTTCAATCTTACTACATTCTTAGATATTTATATATATTCAGATATGCTTGGATATTTTTTTTTCAATCTAATTATTTAAACCAATTTAGCTTCCCCATAGATTGTATTTGATTTAAATATTCCTAGATATGCCAGGCCATGGGTTAGCTTGGGGTCACTCGTGACACTAAGCACCATGTTGCATCTAGGGAGTAGCCTCGAGGCGTGAAAAACTTAGTATCAGAGCACTAGCTTCAAGTGTCCTAGGGTGTTTGAAAGCCGCATTGAGTAGAGTCTTTTTCATGGTGTGAAATGCGCCACACTTATGAGAGAGAGGCTATGAGTTGTTTTTAAGAAAACTTCCCTTCTTTCTATTCTGTCTCGTGCTATAAGTATTAACTCTATCTAATCTCCTTCTAACTCGTGTTCGATGCGTTGCAAAAAATGCCTCCTAGAAGCACTAACGGAAGGAGGAAGGAGAATCAGCAAGCACTAGCATCTCCAGCAGACCCTTTAAATTAGCAAGACACTCATGCCGAATTCGGGCTGCCTTTCAGGTGCTTGCTCAGGCTATGACTACTTAGGTTAATCAGCAAACTATGGTACCAGCCCCGCCACATACTAACTCCATGGTAGGTAGGGTCTGTGACTTCACTCGGATGAACCCTCTAGAGTTCCATGGTTCTAAGTCAAAGAAAGATCCACAGGAATTCTTGGATAACATCCAAAAGGCAATGAAGGTTATGGGTGTCATCCCTATTGAGAGTGTAGACTTAGCCTCTTTTCAGTTGAAGGGAGTGGCTCATGTGTGGTATCAATAATAAAAGGAGTCACGAGGTGCTAATACAGGCCTAGTGGATTGGAATTATTTCCAAACTGCATTTTTGGATAGATTTTTCCCAATTGAACTCATAGAAGCAAGGGTTCAGGAGTTCATTAACTTGAGGAAGAATGATATGAGCGTAAAGGAGTACTCTCTCAAGTTTAATCAATTGTCAAAGTATGCTCCGAGAATGGTTGCTGACTCCAGGGCCCGTATGAGCAAGTTAATATCAGGTGTTTCAGATAATGTGGTCAATGAGTGTAGGACTACTATGCTGGTGAAGGACATGGATATCTCCAGGTTAATAACTTAAGCCCAGCAGATTGAGGAGGGAAAGATAAAAATAAGGGCAAGCAACAACAAGAGGGCTACAACAACTGACTTCAGTTACTCTCAGCAGAGGTCAGATTGTGGTAAGTTCTGCCAGAAATCTTCAACTCCAGCCCCATCTTCTGCCAGTGCCCCAATGCCTAAGTTCAGACAGGATCAATGGGATAGGGCACCAGGCTCTAAGTCCCAAGGTAGAGTTACTAGTGGGTGCACTCATCCAGTTTGCAACAAGTATGGTATGAACCACCAGGGTAAGTGTATGGCAGGTAGTGGAAATTGTTTTAGGCGTGGCAAGCCAGGCCATAAAATGAAAGAGTGTCCAATGACTTCTTAGAAGGGCAGGGATACTCGGCCCCAGAATCAGGTTAACTCCACAGCAGCTCTAGTAGGTCACCCAACTCAGCAGGGTGCCTCATCTAGTGTAGGTGGAGGTTAGTGCCAGAACAGATTATATGCCCTTCGGACTCGATAAGACCAGGAGGATTCTCCTGATGTGGTCACAGGTACGTTATAGGTCCTCTATCTTAATGTTTATGCATTGTTAGACCCCGGGGCTACACTTTCTTTTATAACTCTATATATAGCAGTAAATTTTAGTGTCAGTCCATAAACCCTCCCAGAACTTTTCTCAATCTCTACTCCAGTTGGTGACCCAGTTATAACTAGACGAGTATACAAAAATTACCCTATCACAGTTTCCCAGAAAGTCACCTCAGCCGATCTAGTAGAGTTAGAAAAATGACTGACTTTAATATTATTCTAAGCATGGATTGGATACACTCCTGTAATACCTCAGTCGCTTGTAGAACCAGGACAGTTCAGTTCTAGTTTCCTAATGAGGCAATTGTAGAACCAGGATAGTTCAGTTCTAGTTTTCTAATAAACTAGTCTTAGAATGGAAGGGTAATACCTCAGTGCATGTAGGTCGATTCATCTCATAACTTAAGGCCAGAAAAATGATTTCCAAAGGGTATATATATCACCTTGTTCGGGTTAAGGATACAAATTCAGAGACCCTAACTCTTGAGTCAGTCCCAGTGGTGAATGAATTTCCAGAAGTGTTTCCAGAAGATCTTCCCGGAGTTCCTCTTGAAAGGGAAATCAAATTTGGAATAGATCTCCTTCCAGACACCCAGCCTATCTCAATTCCTCCTTACAGAATGGCTTTAGCTGAACGACCTTCTATATAAGGGCTTTATTAGACCCAGCATCTCTCCATGGGGTGCTCTAGTGCTTTTCATGTGTAAGAAAGATAGTTCTCTCAGGATGTGCATCGACTATCATCAGTTGAACAAAGTCACAATCAAGAACAAATATCCCATCCCAAGGATTGATAACTTGTTCGACCAACTTCAAGGTGCTAGTTGCTTCTCTAAGATCGACCTCAAATCCGGTTATCATCATAACAGAGTTAGAGATAGTAACATTTATGGTCACTATGAATTTGTAGTTATGTCTTTTGGACTAACGAATTCTCCTGCAACTTTTATAGATTTGATAAACAGGGTGTTCAAGTAGTACTTGGACATGTTCTTCATTGTCTTCATTAATGATATACTTGTATATTCTCGAAGCGAAGAGGAGCATGCGAATCATCTAAGTTATACTTCAAACTCTCAAGGATCGTCAGTTATTCGCAAAATTCAGCAAGTGTGAATTTTGGTTAAAGTTAGTTGCCTTCCTTGGTCATGTGGTGTCTAGTGAGGGCATCCGTGTTGATTCACAAAAGATAGAGGCAGTTGAAAACTGGCCTAGACCCACTTCTCTGACAGACATCAAGAGCTTTTTGGGTTTGGCTGGTTACTACAGGAGATTTATTGAAAGATTTTCATCCATAGCTACCCCATTGACCAAATTGACTCAGAAGAAGGTCAAGTTCTAGTGGTCAGATGAATGTGAGAAAAGCTTCTTAGAGTTGAAGACCAGGTTGACTACAACTCTAGTTTTGACTCTACTAGAAGGGTTAGATGGTTTTGTGATTTACTGTGATGCATCTAGAGTTGGCTTGGGTTGTATCTTGATGCAACATGGTAAGGTGATAGCTTATGCCTCCAGACAGCTTAAGATTCATGAGAATAACTACCCGACTCATGACCTTGAGCTTGTAGTAGTTGTTTTTGCCTTAAAATTTTGGAGACAGTACTTGTATGGTGTTCATATAGACTTATTCACAGATCATAAGAGCCTCTAGTATGTGTTCACCTAGAAGGAGTTGAATCTTCATCAGAGAAGATGGCTCGAGTTCCTCAAAGACTATGATATGAATGTGCTCTACCATCTAAGTAAAGCTAATGTTGTGGCTGATGCCCTGAACAGACTGTCTATGGTTAGTGTGTCTCATGTTGAGGAATTAAGGAAAGAATTTGCTAAGGACGTTCATAAGCTTGCTCACTTAGGAGTTTTCCTTATGGACGCAACAGACGACAGTATAGTAGTTCGGAATGGGTCAGAATTTTCTCTAGTAGCTGAGGTGAAGGAGAATCAAGACAGTGATCCCATCTTACTTCAGTTAAAAGGTTTGGTCCATCCGTAGAGGGTATAGGTTTTCTCCCGGGGGAAAGATGGTGTGCTTCGCTACCAGGGTCCTTTATGTGTCCCTAATGTGGGTGATTTGAGGCAGCAAATCCTAATAGAGGCTCATAATTCTAGATATTCTATTCATCCCGGTGCCACCAAGATGTACCGTGACCTATGGAAAGTTTATTGGTGGAATGGCATGAATAGGGACATCACAAATTTTGTGGCCAAGTGTCCCAACTGTCAGCTAGTAAAGGTAGAACATCAGAGACCGGGAGGCGTGACTCAAGAGCTTAGCATTCCTACTTAGAAGTGGGAAGTGATCAATATGGATTTCATTACAGGCTTACCTCGTACTCGCAGACAACATGACTCTATTTGGGTAATTGTGGACAGAGTGACCAAATCAGCGCACTTCTTAGCGGCTAAGACTACAGATTCAGCAGAAGATTATGCTAGACTCTACATCAATGAGATAGTCAAGTTGCATGTGGTTTCCATTTCTATCATCTCGGATAGGGGTACTCAATTTACAGCTCATTTTTTGAGATCCTTTTAGAAAGGTCTTGGTACTTAGGTAAACCTCAGCACAATATTTCATCCGCAGATGGTTGGTCAGGCAGAGTGTACCATTCAGACCTTAGAGGACATGTTGAGAGCTTGTGTGATTGATTTTAAGGGTAGTTGGGATGATCATTTACCTCTCATAGAGTTCTCCTACAATAATAGCTTCTATTCCAGCATTCGGATGGCCCCGTATGAAGCACTTTATGGGCATAAGTGCAAATCACCTATTGGCTGGTTTGAAGTAGGTGAAGCAGCTTTGATTAGGCCAGATTCGGTTCATTAGGCTATAGAGAAAGTTCATCTTATCAGATAAAGGTTGAAGACTACTCAGAGTCATCAGAAGTCCTACGCAGATGTAAGAAGAAGGGACTTAGAATTTGAGATTGATGATTGGGTTTTCCTGAAAGTGTCACCCATGAAGGGTGTGATGAGATTTGGTAAGAAAGAGAAGCTCAGTCCCTAATATATAGGTCCTTACAGAATTCTGAGAAGGATTGGTAATGTGGCTTATGAGTTAGAGTTGCCAGCAAAACTAACAGTGGTTCATCCAGTCTTTCGCATTTCGTTGTTGAAGAAGTGTGTCGGTGATCCAACATCGATTGTGCCCTTAGATAATGTGGATGTGAAGGATAGTCTCACCTATGAAGAGGTTCCAGTTGAGATTCTTGATTTTCAGGTTCGTAGGTTAAGAAATAAGATAGTCGCTTTGGTGAAAGTTTTATGGAGGAATCAGTCAGTCGAGGGAGCTACTTGGGAAGCAGAAGCAGCCATGATGGACAAGTACCCTCACCTCTTTCCCTCTGATCCATCTCCAGCTTGAGGTAATAGTTCCTCTTTAGTTTCTCAGCTTTCTCATGCACCTCAGTCTTGGTATTATGTTTCCTCAGCTATTCCTGCATTTTCAGCATTTTTTCACGTCCTTAGAACTTAATTCAGTCAAATATTAGTTTCTAGTACTCAATGGTAGGGATTGCAGCTCTTTCCCTCCAAATCCAGCTTATTTAGTCTTCATTCGAGGACAAATGATCCCAAGGGGGAGATATTGTAACACCCTAGAAATACTAAGCCTAGAGTCAGCTTAAAAATACTAAGTGTGAAACTATTCAGGTGTCAGCAGGATCCACGGGCCAGATCCATGAGTCGTTGAATAGTCCATGAGCCATGGACTTTGCCTATGGAATCAGATCATAGACCAGATCATTTGGTCTGAGAACCACAACCAGTGTCTACGGATCGTGGATTGATCCACAACCCATGGATTGGTTCCGTGGAACTCAGACCTGAGGCCTACCATTTTTCTGAGAACCACGAATTAGTTCTATGGACCATGGAATGATCCACGAGTCATGAACCCAGTTCGTGGAAATCAGACTTGAGACTCGAAAAAAAGGCCAGAAACCACGACAGGGTTTCTACGGGTCTTAGAAGCATCAATGGACCATAAAACCTGTCCGTGGAACTCGAGTCACGAATTTTTCAGCAGATTTCTTTTATTTTCCCAAGGGTGTTTTAGACATTTCCTATCTCTTTTAAGGCCTAAGCTATGTTGTTTTGCTTAGTATAAGCCTAATTAATAAGTCAAAAACTACCTAAATCTCCCAATCTCCTAAAAATCATCTGACACTTAGAAAAATAGAGAAAAAAAGTAATGGTTTCTCTCAAGAATAAGCAGGAGGTTTTCTTCAAGCTCAGCCCCAAAAACCCAAAGGTTTCACCGTAGAACCTTCTTCCAGGTATGTGGGATTTCATCAATGGGTCCCTTTCACCCATTGAGTCCCTAGATTCAGTATGGTTCTTCAGTTTTCAATTAGTTCTTCAGACCTAGGGTTCCTAAACCTTATGAAATCATTACAAATTCAGATTCTATTGTTTGTATAAAATTCATTACATTTTTTCTTGGGAACCTAGGATAGCCATATGTACAGAATTCAGTAACCCTAGCATGTATTAATTTCAGTACTCATAATTTATACTTGCTAGTCAGATAATTCAGTCAGTCAAGCTTCATAACTTGAATGCCTTCAGTTTTCAGTATTATTGTGCATTCTCAGTTATATCAGTATTTGAGCTATCCAATATTTTAGTTTGCATTCATTGCTTATACATTCAGTTGGGAGTAGACTTAGCACCAAGTGGACGAAGGGATGAAAGCTCACCCGTTAGTTTAGGCTGAGACCTTTAGTAGAAGTTCCTGAGTCCCAGAACTACGGCGCCACCATAGGTTCTAAAGGGGTCACCCGTCAGATTAGGCATGACACCCTTGTCCCTTGTGGACATCAGTTTAGTGGATCCACGTCAGATTTGTTTGTACCCTTGGAAAGGTATGAACACCCTCCCAGCGAGGGTTACAGGTTGGCCCCATAGTTAGCTCAGCTTAGGGTATGTCGGTTAATAGTAGCTCCGACAGTTCAAATTCATTACTTGCATTGACCTTGCATTTAGTCTTTCAGTTATTGAGTTCAGCAAGTTACAGTACACGATTTAATACTTGGTCATTGCATCCAGTTTATCTCTCCATTCATGCTTCAGTATATATTTCCTTGTTCAATATTCATGCTTTAAAGCTTTGCATATATCCCGTATGCTCAGTATATTCAAAGTATTGACGCATACTTTTGTGATACATCTTATCATGATGTAGGTTTAGGCGCCCAGCATCCAGACTGCGCTAAGTGTGACTTTCCAGTCCTTACTCAACAGCTCAGTGGTGAGTCCTTATAGTTCGAGGATAATAGTTATGTTTATTCATTTCAGTCTTATTTGTCAGTTTTTAGACTTTTAGAGTTAGCTGGGGGATTGTCCCAGCAACTCACTTCAGTTAGAGGCTTTCAGACATAGAACTAGAATCAGCTTTTGGGTTGTCAGTTTTACTTTCAGTCTTACTACATTCTTAGATTATATATATTCAGATATTCTTGGATATTTTTTGTTCAATCTAATTATTTAAACCAGTTTAGCTTCCACATAGATTGTATTTGATTTAAATATGCCTAGATATACCAGGCCATTGGTTAGCTTGGGGTCACTCATGACACTAAGCATTGTGTTGCATGTAGGGGGTAGCCTCGGGGAATGACAATATAGAACACTAGCTTTTTTCAAAGCTCACCCTAGTATGAGATTTTATCATTTCTCATCTTAGGGACTTTTCTAGCTGGGTACTTACACCCTAACTTTATATAATGATGGAACATGTTATTACATCAGATACCAATTAAATAATTATTTATACTCTAATGACAACAAGAAGAAAATAAGAGAAAACGAAGATTACCTGAATCAGTGAACAAGTGTGGATACTTGCTATGCATGTCCGCTTTGGTCTCCTAGGTGACCTCCTCAATAGGACGGTTATTTGACTGGACTTTCACAGAAGCAATCTCTTTAGTCCTTAATATTTGGACGTCTCTATCAAGAATAGCAACAGCTTCCTCTTCATAAGAGAGATTTTCATCCAACAGGACTGAATCCTAGCGAAATATGTAGTCACCATCTTTGTGGTACTTTTTAAGCATAGACATATGAAATACAAGATGAACTCCTGACAAACTTAGAGGCAATGCCAATTTATAGTCCACTGGCCCCACACTTTGAAGAATCTTGAAAGGTCCAATATATTTTGGACTCAACTTGCCATGCTTCTCAAACCACATTACACCCTTTATAGGTGAAACCTTGAGCAATACTGGCTCACCTTCCATGAAATATACATCTCGCACCTTTCTATCCATGTACTCCTTTTGCTTGCTTTGAGGTGCTAGGATCTTCTCTTGGATGAACTTTACTCTTTCCATAGAATCCCTTAGAAGATCTATATCCCATGACCTTACCTCAAATGAATCAAAACAGCCAATGGGAGACCTATATATTCTCCCATATAATGCTTCAAATGGAGCCATATCTATGCTTGAATGATAACTACTATTATAGGAAAATTCAGCCAACAATAGATATTGGTCCCAATGACTCCCAAAATCCATCACACACGTGCAGAGAATATCCTCCAATACCTAAATTGTATGCTCAGACTGCCCGTCTGTCTAAGGATGAAAAGTTGTTCTCAGGTCCAACCTAGTATCTAACTCCTCATGTAGGTTTTGCAATAAGCTAGAGGTAAACCGAGTACCCCTATCAGAAATAATTGAGATAGGCATCCCATGCAACCGAACAACTTCCTTGAGGAAAATCTTGGCTAACTTAGCCGCATTGTAAGTCACCTGAACATGAATAAAGTACGCAGACTTCGTCAATCTATCCACAATAACCCATAACAAACCATACTTCCCCAAAGTCTTGGGAAGGCCAACCACAAAATCCATGGCTATTCTCTCCCACTTCCATTCAGGCATGGGCATTCTCTGAAGAGTACCCCCAGGCTTTTGGTGTTCATATTTCACTTGCTGACAGTTTTGATACTTAGCCATGAAATTGACTATGTCTCTTTTTATTTGACCCCACCAATAGTGTTGATGCAAGTCGTGATACATCTTGGTCACACCAGGATGTATAAAATACTTAGAACAATGAGCTTCTGCTAAGATAGTGGAAATTAAGTCATTAACTCGGGCATACAAACTCACCCTTTAAGTCAAAGAGCACCTTCATCATCAATCATGGGCTCCTTGGCCTCACCTTATCATAAATCCTACACAAATTAACATCATCACATTGTTTACCATTAATTTGATCAAGAAATGAGGACCTTGCCTCAACACATGTCAATAATCCACCCCTCTCAGACACTTCAGGTTTCATGAAATTGTTAGCTAGAGTCTAAATGTCTCTAGCCAACAGACATCTAGTAGCTTTCAAATAGGCCAAGCTACCCATACTCTCAGTCTTTCTACTCAACAAATCGTCTACTACATTAGCCTTACCTGGATGGTACAAAATGGTAATGCCATAATCCTTGAGCAACTTCATCCACCTTTGTTGCCTTAAGTTCAAGTCTTTCTGAGGGAAAACATGTTGCAAGCTACGGTGGTCTGTGGACACTTTACAACATACCTCATACAATAATGTCTCCAAATTTTGAGAGCAAACACCACGGCAGCCAGCTCTACATCATGATTAGGATAATTTTTCTCATGCACCTTCAGTTGTCTCAAAGCATAGGTGATCACATTCTTTCCCTGCATCAACACAACACGTAAACCAGATCATGAGGCATCTTAATACACAATGAAGTCCTTACCTTCCACTGGCAAAGAAAGAATCAAAGCAGTAGTCAATAAGGTCTTGAGATTTTTGAAGCTCTCCTCACATTCATCAGACCAAAGAAATGGTACTTCTTTCTGAGTCAAGCGGGTCAGATGGGTGGTAATGGATGGAAACCCCTTCACAAATTATGCGGTAGTAGCTAGCTAACCCCACGAAGCTATGAATCTCGGTCACCAAAGTTGTCCTAGCCCAATTCTTAACTGCCTCAATTTTCTGACATCACCACCTCTTTCAAAACCACATGCCCCAAAAAGGACAAAGAAGACAACCAGAATTCACACTTGGAAAATTTCGCATATAGCTCATTTTCCTTCAACAAACCCAACACAATCCTAAAATGATTTTCATACTCCTCATCACTCTTGGAATATACTAGGATATCATCAATAAACATAACAATGAATGAATCTAGGTAGGGCTTAAATATCATATTCATCAAACTCATAAAAGCATAAGTCAACCCAAAAGACATCACAAGGTCGCATAAAATCAAACCTGCAACACTCGTTGTAGCCCTTTTGCGGCCCAAATGCTAGCCTGGGGAGAGAAAATCAAGATGCAAGGTCATAAATAATTTTGATTCTAATAATAAAGACAACTAAGAAAAGTGAGAATAGATACTAACTCGACGACTAATATGTGCTCTATCATTAAGGAGGCACGAGAAAGAGACAACATCTATCCTCTTTTGATCCTTAGACGTTACTAGAGGTTTTAGATAACTAGCAACCTTTATAGGTTTAGATAAAAGGTTGACTTTCTCGAGGATCGATAAGACAAAAAAGCACCTCCATGATGGATCATGCACATGGGACATGTAGGCTCCAACCAATGCATAAGGGTTGCAAAGGCCAGAGGATGTATGCAACCCTACACTCATAACCATGGTGACCTCAAAGGCGCAAACACAAAGGACTCCGAGAGGAGTAGACTTTTTCTAAACATGATTTTCTTCCTGCAGGACCAAGAGATTTCATTTTCGGAGTACTCGCTGAAAGTTGTGAGTCTTAAGAGCCTCATCTTGGATCGACGCCTTCGAAAGGGGAAAGACCATAATAAAGGTTTACTGAGATACTGAGCTTTCCCTTTTGGATACAAATGGCATATGGGAATGAGAAGTAGCCCAAGTTGAGTGATATATCTTAAAGAATATCCTGTGGTATCATCCTGAGCTATGGTAGGGGAAATAGTTTTTCTACTCTCTCTATAGAGAAGATACACCTCTAGAAGATCATTTGTAATCGAGGCTCTCGAAGCCTTCATTATCGGAAACCACAAATAACACAATAGCCTCAACCGCCTCAAATCAAGAATACCTAACCTGCCATCATTAGCAGTTGGAGAAGCTAGTTTGCCCTTTTTCCTATTAAAGGATTGAGACTCAAATCCCTACAGAGTTCCAACTTAGGTAATGGCTAGACCAGAAGTCCATCTCATACCATCAATATCAATGTGCTAACAAATTTCGGTAGTAGCCATTATAATAGACACCGGTATCAAAATGGATCGACCCTTTGTGAGTCCATCCCTGATTGTGGGCATCATCAAGACTTTTGAAGACAGAATTCTTCCCTCTACCACTAATTTGACAATTCCTCCATGAATAATTCAAAAGTAGAGAAACAAAAGATGGGTCAATGTGAATGTCATACCCCAAACTCGGGGAGGAGGGGGGCACAATTGGAACTTGATGCCAAAACCTAGGCCAAAGCTTATCCTGCTAAACTATTTGCAAATTATGCACAGCAGCCACACATAATCAACGAAACAAACAAGTATATCTAAGCTTAAAAATCAACCTCGACCGGCAAGGCCCCTGTTGATAGCTCTAGAAAGAAAATAGCTACTCCCAATAGTTCATATAAAGTAATAAACAGGTAGCACATGAGTCCTGTTTAGGCCATCGAGGCTTCCATGATATATAGGAAAGAATAAATGATATGCGGGCTATTAAGACCACCATGATCTCGATACAGAAATTAAAAACATGTATATACAATGTAAACTAGGCCAATGAGCTGCTAAACTTCCAATATAATAATAACAGGGCCCAACTGGCTAACAAGCTATAACTAATAGACATACAAGGCCAAAATAACCACCATCGTAGCTATGCAACCCAATAGACTAGCCTACAAGCCTCTATGAATATAATACTTAGAGGGACAGGGCTCCAACCTACCCAAAAGCTATAATCAACAAAAAGGAAAACCTCTAAGACTATGGCTACCCCTGGAAGGAAAGGAGTCAACCAACCTGCTGAAAGCTCGACTATGCTACCCGACAGGTCTATATGATTGTTGCTCAGAACCTACAGGCATGAATGCAGTTCCCCCAGCCAATGGGGTGTCAGTAAAAACTAATATACCGAGCATGTAAGGCAAACTTAAAACTGAAATTGAAGTGTAAGGATTGAACAAAAGGGCATGAGTAAAATAGAAGTACAATACCTTACTTTCCTGCAATAATGAAGCATTTAAACACGTAGAAAATAATAACTTGATATGGCCCCCATAAGCCCAGTAGGTAAAAATAGCACACAATCACTATAAGTCCGAAGGAGTACAAACAGTCGTTAAATACCCATACTGGCCTCCTTACCTGGACCCTAATAATGATCTGATCTGAACTGTCTGACAGTATATTTATCGTGAATCAGTACATCTCTAAGGCTATGCGATACCATGTAAGTGTTGCCTTATAGATACAGCCTGCCCCTTCCATAGGCATGATCTGACGGTCAGTAGGCATGGTCTGTCCATCCCAAAAGCACGGTAATATTAATAAGAATGTAGGCTCTAAAACCTTATAGTGTCATTGTCTGCTGAGGCCAAAACAAGCTCATAGATGACAACAAGATGATAAAAATAACATAATAATATCATGTAATTATAGGTGAACTTTTTACAATTACAACATGCTTTTCTAGGCTTCTAGGTAAGAAATAGAGTGCTACTGATAGTCTTTATATCATATTGTGGATCAAAACTCAATACTATAAGGCCACAAGTCGAATAACGATGTTACACAAGCTATAGCAAGCTTAAGCCATTAGGTCATGCCATAAATTGAAAAGGAAGCCTTAACATATCTTTTAACCGAAGCCCTAAAGGTGTCTCTATGAAGCTTGACCAACCAAGGTAATGCAAACAATTGCTAGAATCGACAAGGCTGCAAGAATAACCCATAGACAACTGATAAAGCGTTAATGTTGTCACTAAGGTCAGCTCTCTCTAACTCAACAAATGACATCATAATCTCAACCAAACCAATAGCTAATAACTACAACAAGAAGCTATCAACATCTCACAAGAGTGGCAAGCTCTAGAGGAAATATAACAAGGTGTACTTCACGGCGCTCAATCCAACAACCATCGTACGTGACTCCAATATGAATCACACCAACCCTCCATTCCCTCAAAAAACTTAACACCATCAATATACAATAATAATAACCCAACTCAATAAGACAAAGGGTCTGTCCGGAGACATAGAATCTAAAATACCACTTTATAGCTCAAAAATCTATAAAACGATACTAGAACATGCAATTGCGAAGGAGGATCGTAGAAGGAAGATTACCTCAAAAAAAAGCTTTGAAATATCAAGCTAAATAGTTTGCCTCTTTGTAGTAACAACAACAGAGAAAAAATCACTAAGAAACTACTACAAGTCATCGAAAAATACAAATATTTGTAACTAGACGGTTAGAATCTTAATTCAAAAAATAGATACCTTGACAATATAACTCCATAGCTACTGCCAAATACTCAATAAACACCTGTTACCTTTATGCCACAACACCTATGGTGATACACCATGAAATCGACCGGGTAAACTATAGCAAAATGACGAGCTTGCGATGTAGAGAAACTTCTGTTAAACTTACGAGTTCAAAGAATCAAAATTCATGGAGAATTTAGGAGCTTTTTTTCTGATTTTCTATGATTTTTGGTTGATTTTTCTGAGTTAAAATGAAGTCAAATCAGCTTATATAAAGCTAAACCGACTTGGGGCTAGGGGGCCCACCTTGACATGCCTGCTTGTGCAGTCTTACAAAAATGTGAATATCTCTCTATTCTGAGTCATATAGATGAACAATTTAGTGCTTGGAAACTAGACTTATAGACCTTTGATTTTATAAGACAGGGGCCTTCTAACTCTTTATAAATTAGGAGTAAATCTTCGAGACATTTGACCCAAATTCTTAGAGAATTTCTTAACGGAATTTACAATAACTTCTGCTAACTTTTATTTTGTAACTTGTTTGACTTCAAAACATAACATGCGACCATTGTGCAATTAAAATACTTCATAAAACATCCTTACTACATATTAAGAACTCTTAGTCTTACTTTCAAAAGTACAAGTTAATCCAATGTTCGAATGTGGGGTGTTATATCCTCCCCCCTTATGGACATTCATCCTCGAATGATAATAATGTACATGGCATCACATGAAATATCACAAGATCTTGTAAAAAAACAAAGTAACATACCTCAAGTACTCAAATGTGGGTCTACTATCTATCTATTCTGAACATTATCTGAAGGAGTGAACAAGTGGAGATATCTAGACTTCATATACTCTTTAGCTTCCCATGCCATCTCCTCGATATTACGATTCTTCCACACCACTTTAACTAAAGCTATATCCTTATTTCGCAATCTCCTAATTCGATGGTCTACTATGATAATTGGGACTTCATTATAAGATAATTCCTCAAAAATCTGAACATCTATTGTTGGTATTATATGTGTTGGATCTCCGATACACTTCCATAACATTGAAATATGAAAGACTTGGTGCACTGCCTCTAACTCTGAAGGCAACTCTAGTTGGTAAGCAACTACCTATCTATTGCACAATACAGTAAGGTCTAATATATCGAGGGTTCAGCTTTCCCTTCCTGCCAAATTGTATAACATCTTCATCGATAAAACCTTCAAAAATTCTCAATCGTCAATATTAAACTCTACGTCTCATTGCCTAATATCGGAATATGATTTCTGGTGGCTCTGAGTTGTCAACAACCGATCTCTAATCAACTTAACCTTTTTCATGACCTGGTGTACTATGTTAAGTTCAAGAAACCCTAACTCGTGAACCCAAACCAACCAAGAGAGGATCGTCATTTTTTCCCACATAAAACCTTGTATGGTACCATACCAATGCTTGAATGATTATTGTTATAATAAGCAAACTCAATAAGTGGCAAGTGATTATCCCAGTTCCCTCTAAAATCTAGCACACATACCCATAACATATCTTCAAGCATCTAGATTATACGTTTGGCTTGGCCGTTGGTCTAAGAATGAGAAGTTGAACTAAGATTAACTTGAGTCCTCAAACCCTTCTATAAGGATCTCCAATATTATGTTGTAAATCGTACTGCTCTATCTAAAATAATCAATACTGGGACACCATGAAGTGTCACTATATCTCTAATGTATAGACCAACATAATCTTCAGCTAGAATGTAGCCTTGACTAGCAAGAAATAGGGCTAATTTTGTCAGCCTATCGATAATTACCCAAATGGAATTGAACTTTCATCACAAACGAGGAAAACATGTGAAAAACATCTACATTTATTGCCTCCCACTTCCATAATGGAATTGCTATCTCCTGAATTAGACCACTGGGATTTTGATATCTACCTTTAACTACTGACAATTTGGGCACTATGCCACAAATTCAGCTATGTCCCTCTTCATTCTCGGCCACCAATAAATCTTTTTAATATCATGATTCATTTTCATGGATCCTGGATGAATAGAATAGAGAGAATGGTGTGCCTCTTCCATAATCTGCTGCTAAAGCTTTGCAATATCTAAAACACATAATCCATCTTAGTATCTGAGGACTCCATCTCCTATTATATCTGTGGCTAATGATTCACGCTGCTCAGCCTTTCCTCTGAGCTACTCTAAGTTGGGATTCTCGTGCTGCCATGCCTTTACCTCAACTACTAGAGATGATATGGTTGAGTCCTGAACTGTGACCCCAGTATCATCAGAGTCTAATAATCTAACCCCCAAGCCAATTAGCTGATGGAGATCCCGGGCCATATCCCATTTCTCAGCTCCCAAATATGATAGATTACCCATTAGTTACGATTGAGGGTATCCGCTACTATATTGGTTTTCCCTTGATGATATAAGATATCTACATCATAATCTTTCAGCAATTCAAGCCATTGGTGCTATCGCATGTTCAACTCCTTCTGTCTAGAAATATACTGGAGGCTCTTATGACCTATATACATATCAACATGAATGCCATACAAGTAATGCCTCCAAAACTTTAGGGCATAAATAAATCCAGCCAACTCTAAATTGTGGGTCGGGTAGTTTTTCTCATGCTTCTTTAACTGTCTAGAAGCATAAGAAATCGTCTTTCTATGATGCATCAAAACACAACCCAGCCTAATGCTTGAAGAGTCACAATACATTGTGTAGCCCTCTGAACCCTCTGGTGAGGTCAGAACTGGTGCTGAAGTCAATCTATCTTTCAGCTCTTGTAAACTTTGCTCGCAGGTTGTGGTCTACTGAAACTTAGCTGCTTTATGAGTCAGCTTTATCAAGGGTGCTGAAAGTGAAGAAAATCCTTCCATAAACCTTCTGTAATACCCTGCTAACCCTAGACAACTATAAACTTCTATTGGGATCGTGGGTCTAAGTCGTCTTCATGGACTTAATATTTTGTAAATCAACCTGAATACCAACATCTAATATAATATTGCCTAAAAGGCAATATAATGCAACCAGAACTCACACTTCGGGAGCTTAGCATACAACCTCTAATCTAAGAGTACCTGAAGCACTACTCGAATGTGGTCTCTATGCTCGATCTCTGAACAAGATATACCATAATATCAGCAATAAACACAATGACAACAAGTCTAAAAAAGGCTTGTATATACTATTTATCAGGTCTATAAATATTGTTGGGGTGTTCGCCTACCCAAAAGACATCAAAAGAAACCCAAAATTGCCATATCAGGCCCTAAAGGTAGTCTTCAGAATGTCACTTGAACAAGTACCTGGTGGTACCATGAACATAAATCAATCTTTGAGAAATATTGGGCATCCTACAGCTAGTCAAAAAAATCCATCAATCTTTGGTAGTGGATATTTGTTCTTTATAGTCACCTTATTCAGTTTTCAGTTGTCTATACACTTCTACAATAAGTTATCTTTCTTCCTTTCAAATAACATTGGTACACCACATGGTGATGCACTAGGCCTGATAAAGCCCATATTTAATAGATCTTTTAGTTGCTCCTTCATTCCTTCAATTCTGCTGGTGCAATTATATATGGGGGAATCGATACTGGCTGGGCATCTTGTAATGTAGCAATAGAAAAGTCAATCTCCCATTCTAGAGGAATACCAGGAAGCTCGTCTGGAAACTCATAAGCCACTAGAATATCCTGAAGAGTCAGTGGCTCAACATCAATAACTTAAACTCGGACAATATGGTAAATGCATCCTTTGGTGATCATTTTCATTGCCTAAACATATAAAATAAACCTGTCTTTCAACGTTGTCGCATTGCCCTTCCACTCTCGAACTACTTCCTTTTGAAAATGGAATCTAACAGTCATCGCTCAGCAAACGACATTAGCATAACAAGGTGCCAGCCAATCCATACACATCATAATATCAAAGTCAAGAATCTCTAGCTCTATCATGACTGCAAAGGCTTGAAGAACAATAATCTCTACCGTACAACCTTGCTAAATCCTCTTGGCAAAAACAGAGTTACCAACTGGGGTAGACACAGTAAAAGGTCACTGCAATAACTCTAGTACTAAATACAAATTCCCAATAATATATGGGGTAACACACAATATTGTGGGCGTAGATCTATCAAAGCATAAACACAGTGGGAGAAACCATTCCATGTACCAGTCGCAACATCTGGCGATGAATCTGAATCAGTGCATAAGTGCAATTCTATCCACTGTCGAAACTAGATGCTCCCTCTTGGCCTCGATCTCTATCTGATGAAATCTGGGACCCATGCTCGACAACATATACTGAGGAATATGATCCTATTGTTGATCCGTCCCTTTGTCTTGAACCTTTCTGGTCCCTTGACGGACAATATATTTTTATATGACCCTCTTGGCCACAAAAATAGCATATTGTAGAGCCTTGATGGCATCTTGTGACATGTGTTCATTGAATGAATCACAATGTGGCATAACTGATCTTAACTGCTCTGGGACCCTATACTGCTGCGAGCCTAATGCTCGTGAGCTTTCACCAGGACTTGACCACCTCTGGTGATCCAACCTTCTACCTTGGGACTGCTATGGTGCCAAGGTTGGGAGCCACCCTAAGTCTCTGTCTGAAACCCGTAGGCCAATCCCTCTTCTGTTGCTCTCTCTCATCCCTCTTAATCGTATACTACTGATATCGAAGTCCCCTATATTCAGTGCAGTGAAATATATCCTTGAAATGACCATATAATTATTATCTGCAGCTTTAGTAAAATCCCAATAACAATCGTAAGCCAAAGAGTTCAACCCTTATGACTCAGCTCTATAGCATTATTTGAGCAAATGAATGGTAACTTCCTAACCAATGTTTGTAGCTTCCTACTTATAAAATGTGGTGCACAACACATTTATAAACAAGACTCCACTAGACACAACTTGCAGACTCCCTATGGTACGACGTTGCTCTGATACTAAGTTTGTCACACCCCAAACTCGGGGGGGTGCAACTGACACCTGATGTCAAAACTTAGGCCAAAGCCAACCCTGCTGAACTATTTCCAAATGGTGCATAGCAGCCACACACAATCAAGGAAACCAATAGGTATATCTTGGCTTAAAAATCAACCTCAGTCGGTAAGGTCCCTGTCAAAAGCTCTAGAAAGAAAACAGCTACTCCCAACAATTCATATAAAGCAATAAGCAGGAAGCACATGAGTCCCATTTGGGCCGTCGAGGCTGCCATGATATCTAGGAAAGAATAAATGCTATGCGGGACATCGAGGCCACCATAATCTCTATACATAAATTGAAAACATGTATATATAATGTAAACTAGGCCAATGAGCCGCTAAACTGCCAACACAACAACAACAGGGCCCAACTAGATAACAAGCTACAACTAATAGACATATAAGGCCAAAATGGCCACCATCGTAGATATGTAACCCAATAGACTAGTCTGCAAGCCTCTATGAATATAATACTTGGTGGGATAGGGCCCCAACCTACCCAAAAGCTATAAACAACAAAAAAGAAAATCTTTGAGACTTTGGCGACCCCTGGAAGGAAAGGAGTCAACCAACCCACTGAAAGCTCAGCTATGCCACCCAATAGGTCTGTATGGTCGTCGCTCTGAACTTGCAAGTATGAATGCAGTGCCCACAGGCAATGGGGAATCAGTACAAACTAATGTACCTAGCATGTAGGGAAAACTGAACATTGAAACTGAAGTGTAAGGACTTAACAAAAGGGCAGGAGTAAAACTGAAGTATAATACCTTACTTTCCTGCAATAATGAAATATTTAAACATGTAGAAAATAATAACCCAACCTGGCCCCCACAAGCCCAGTAGGTACAAATAGCACAAATCACTATAAGTCCTAAGGAGTATAAACAATCACTAAATACCCATATTGGCCCCCTTACCTAGACCCCAATAATGATCTAATCTAAACTATTTGACTTTACATATATCGTGAATTAGTACAACTCTGAGGCTCTGTGATACCATATAAGTGTTGCCCCGTATGTACAATATGCCCGTTTCATAGTACAGTCTACCCGACCCATAGGCATGGTCTCCCCGGCCTTAAGGCGCGAAAATATAATGTAATTATTGCCTCGTAGGTACAGTCTGCTCATCCCATAGGTACGGTCTGCCCGTCCTGGAGGCATAGTAATATAATATAGCTGCTGCCCCATAGGTACAGCCTGTATGTCCCATAGGTACGATCTTCTTGGCCAGAGCACGGTAATATAATGTAACTGCTACCTCATAGGTATAGTATGCATATCCCATAGGTACAGTCTACCCATCCCAAAGGCACAGTAATAGTAATCAAAATGTAGGCTCCAAAACCCTGGAGTGTCAGTGTCTGATGAGGCCAAAACAAGCTCATAGGCAGCAGCAAGACGATAAAAATAACATAATAATATCATGTAATCACAGGTGACCTTAATACAATCATAACATGCTTTTCTATACTGCTAGGTAAGGATTAGAGTGTTGCTGATAGTCGTTATATCATGTTGTGGAAAAAAAACTCAATACTACAAGGCCACAAGTTGAATAACGATGTTACACAAGCTATAGCAAGCTTAAACCTTTAGTTCATGCCAAAAATTGAAAAGGAAGACTTAATATACCTTTTAACCAAAGCCCAAAAGTTGTCTCTATGAAACTTGGTCAATCAAGGTAATGCAACAATTGCTAGAATCACCAAGGCTGTAAGAACGACCCACCGACAACTAATAAAGCGTTAACGTTGTCACTATGGCCAGCCCTCTCTAACTCAATAAATGAAATCATAGTCTCTACCAAACTATTATCTAATAACCATAACAAGAAGCTATCAGTATCTCACAAAAGCAGCGAGCTCTCGAGGAAATATAACAAGGTGTACTTCACGCTGCTCAATCCAACAACCATCGTATGTGACTCCAATAAGAATCACACCAACCCTCCAGTCCCTCCAACAACTTAACACCATCAATATACAATAATAACAACACAACACAATAAGACAAAAGTATTGCTCGGAGCCATGGAATCTAAAATACCACTTCATGGCTCGAAAATCTATAAAATAATACTAGAACATAAAATTATGAAGGAGGATCATAGGAGGAAGATTACCTCAAAAAAAAGCTTTGAAATATCAAGCTAAAATTTGCCTCCTTTCAATATCAATAACAGAGCAAAATCACCAAGAAACTATAAGTCATCAGAAAATACAACTTTTTGTAACTAGACGTTTAGAATCTTGATTCAACAAATAGATAAGTGTATGAGATTCTTAACTTGACAATATAACTCCATAGCTACTTCCAAATACTCAATAAACACCTTCTACCTTGATGCCACAACACCTATGGTGATACGCCATAAAATCGATGGGGAAAACTATACCAAAATGATGAGCTACCAATGTAGAGCAACTTCCGTTAAACTTTTTAGTTCAAAGAATCAACATTCATGGAGAATTTAGGGGCTTTTCTTATGATTTTCAGATGATTTTTCTGAGTTAAAATGAACTCAAATCAGCTTATATAAAGCTAAATCGACTTGGGGCTAGGAGGCCTACCTTGACGTGCCTGCTTGTGAAGTCTTACGAAAACGCGAATATCACTCTATTCTGAAGTCATATGGATGAACGATTTAGTACTTTGAAAACTAGACTTGTAGATCTTTGATTTGGTAGGTCGGGAACCTTCTAATTCTTTATAGATTAGGAGAAAATCTTCGAGACATTTGACCCAAATTTTCAGAGAATTTCTTAACGAAATTTACAATAACTTCTGCCGACTTTTATTTTGCAACTTGCTTGACTTCAAAACTTAACATATGATCATTAAGAAATTGAAATACTTTTTAAAATATCCTACCTACATATTAAGAACTCTTAGTATTACCCCCAAAAGTATGAATTAATCCAATATTCAAATGGGCGGGTGTTACAGTGAATGATTATTTCATTACGAAGACCAAAGCTCGAAGACAAGCCACAACTCTCCAAAACTCAGGCCTAAGTTTTCTTAGACATAGGTCAAAAGTCTGGTAAAATAACATGATTACCTCATCAATTGACGGATTGATGAGACCCATAGAGAATGGTAAAGTATTGACAAATGTGTAGCCATGTTTGGGAGATGTAATACTCTCGGAGCCTTTAGGGAAAGCACCCAAAATTTGTTTTACGGCCAATTGCACTCGCGTTGAATGATGGGAATGTTAGTTTCTTTTATCAAGGAGGCATAATCACCAGTCGCACTACCTCTGGTCCTGGAGTAGTTGTATGGAAGAATTTTGAAATCATCATTGAAGAAAAAAGCTCCGGGGACAATGTTATCGCCGCTAGGTTTTGGAGTTACATCATCGCTCTTACTGCCTCTATTTTTTGAACCGCCCCTAGGACCAAAAGTTATGATGAAATTAGAATACGATAAAGACATGGTGCAGCTAGGTGAAGAGGAATGACAAAAGCAAAGGTTGAAAGATATCTTAAAACCAGAAAAGTCTAAGAATCTTAAGAAAGCTTGAAGATGTCGAACTAAATTTGAAGGAAATCGTGAATAATTCAAATGGATAGAAAAATTCCTAGATTAATAGGTGTTCGTAGAATGGGCTCTCTATTGCCTGGGGCGATGCGCTAACATCAGACCAACGGACAAAAGACATGTGGCATAAGAAATTAATAAGGTGGGGTCAATGTTTTCTTAAGATTTAGAGTGAACTCGGGATAGTAGACTTGCCAAAGTGCATCGTTGCATGACAAATTTCTTTGTTTTCCACTTCCCAACCACGACTGACACTATAATAAAAAATTGGAAGGACTATCTGTATTGGGTAAAATTGGCTAAACCACATCGTGTTATTAAGAAAAGGACACATGATGGTAGGATCTGATGAGAGAAAAGAGTCTTCAAGATTAATCCCTCAAAGGAGCATCCTCGGAAATAGAATAAAGGTCCTTACCAAGAACACGTGAAGGATAAAGTGCCAAAGAGGAAGGACATGTGTCCCAATGACGTGGATAAAGAGACAAAAAGGACAAATACAAGGGGAGATCGTATAGATTGCCTAAGCATGGCAGGAATATTGCCTAGCACCACTATTGAGATTACCACGTGACCTATGAACATTAGTCTTAGTATTTTAGGGGTTGAGTGGAGCTCTTTTAATGGCTGATACCCTACTCTTGTAACCTATAAATAGTTTATTTCACTCTTTTGTAAAGAAGGACTCGAATTCTGAAGAAATATAAGAACAATACGAGCTCCAAGTTACTTTACTTATTTGATCTGCATCCTTTAAGCTTTTCTCGAATGTTGTCGGAGTTAAGACCCACATCTTCGGATCAAGTTCTGGCAACAACAAAGAAGCTTAAAGCTTCATACGCTTCACTCTCTTACTCGTTTCACTTATTTTTACTTATTAATCTAACAATATTCAACTACTAGTAACCAGATATAACAAGCTAAAGTAACAACGCGTGTCCTTGACCTCGTACAAATTCAAATGTACCATTTTTCCAATTAACACTTTTAAATTCACATAATTATCAATATCCAATTTTTTCTTAGCAGTTCGGAATATATTTTAACCTATTGAATTATACTATTTGACCCATTTTGATTTATAATTTGATGAGTAAATTCAAATCAATTGGCAAGCCAACTCAATAATAGAGAGGAAATTTCAAAAACAATAAACTTGAGGGCGGAATTGAGCCCTCCTTAGCTACACTTTGCCTAATTATAATCCATAGCTACTATTTGAGATGCTAAACAAAAAACAATCTCTCTCGCCTCTCTCCTCAATCTCACTCGTCTCTCTCCCTGTTTCTCGCTCTTTCTCTCTCTCTTTCTCTTTCTCTCTCTCTTTCTCTTTCTCTCTCCCTTTTTATATTTTATATTTTCACCCTCCCCCCCCCTCTTTTTTTTTCTCTTTGTTTCTTTTTTTCTCTCTTTGTATTTGTATTTTCATCTCTCCCTCGTTCTTTATATTTTGTATTTTTCACTTCTCTTTCTCTCTATTTGTATTTTGTATTATTACACACACACCCCTCTCTCTCTCTTCCTCTTTGTATTTTGTATTTTCACTTCTCTCTCTCTCTCTCTCTCTCTCTTTCTCTCTCTCTCTTTCTCTCTCTCCTTTTTTGTATTTTATATTTTCACCTCTCTCTATCTGTATTTTATATCAACAAATACAAGTGTACTTGTACATGATAGACTCAAGAAAATATAAATTATGCATATAATTATTTATATATAAATATAAATGATAAGTTTGTATATACTCACTGCAGAATCATCCAAATACAAATGATAAATTTGTATCAAATGATATATCTAATGATGTATATGGAAGATTTAAGCAGATACAAATGACGCATTTCCATTTGTTCAACTAATACAATTGTATATGTTCCTTGTGTATTCACTCTATATCAAGTATATCAATGAATACAATTGTATCAAGTGTATCAACGAGTACAATTATATTAAGTTGTATCAATGTATACAATTTGTATCAACGAGCAAGTATATCAACGAATACAATTTGTATCAACGAATACAATTATATCAATTTGTATCAATGAATTTAATTGTGTCAATTTGATTCAACGAATACAAGTGTATCAATCAATACAATTTGTATCAACGAATATAATTGTATTAAGTTGTATCAACGAATATAATTGCATCAATTGTATTTGTTTCTTGTGTATTCACTGTATATCAAGTGTATCAACGAATATAATTGTATCAAGTTATATCAACGAATACAATTATAAAATTTTGTATAATTGAGAATCCTAAGGAGTTGTGGAAAATTCAAACACTATATTGGAAGAATTTTTTTGAAAAAAAAAATTAGCCAAGCATATATAGTTTTTTTTGTAAAATAGCCAAGAGAGAATGAGAAAGAGAAAGCGAGCGAAAGAGAGAGATAGAATAAACGAGAGAAGGAGAAAGAGAGAGAGAGAGAGTTTTTTTTAAAAAAATAGCCAAGAGATAAAGAGAAAGAGAGAGAGAGAGAGGAGATGCAGCGAGAGAGAGCTAGGACAGGAGAGATGGAGCGAGAGAGAGAGGGAGAGAGGGAAGAGAGGCGAGCTTCATTGGGAGAGAGGAGAGAAGAAAGCGAGATTGGGAGCAAGAGAAGAGAGATGCTATAAAAGTAAAGTGTAGTTATAAATAACAATCTATCTATCTATATATATATATATATATATAAAGGAAGGTTATAAGGGTGGTGATGTAGCATGCTTCTAAAGCCAGTATTGACATTTATTTATTTTTGTGGGTTTTTTGGGCTTTTTTGAATTTTAATTCTTTTCTTTTAATTTTTTCGTTTGTTTTTCTTATTAAACCCATTATTGTCGTTTGATGTTACCAAGCACACATAGCAACAGAAATAGTAAATGGTGCCGTTTCATAAAAGCCCTCGATCTTCCCCTTTTCCCCTCACCAACAACTATCAACCCATCTTCTCAAAAAATCTACAACCAAACTGTAACTACACAATCCCATACATACACAAATTTGTATTTATACATTCATTGTTTTATTGTTTTTAGTTTCAGTTGAGATATTGAGAGAAGAACATAAGGAATTGTGCGTCAAACAGCTTGTGGGTTTGGTAAGGGAAGGTGGAATAAGACCATTTAGATATGTGGTTGAAGATCCGAAAAACGGCAAAGTATTTTGCTATTGCTGAAGCCGTGGAAGCGTTGACATGTCACTTGGCATCAACATGGGTATTCAGTACAAAAAGCAATTTCTTTTCCTCCTCACCACTGCCTTGTATTTATTTTTGACACATTTTTACTATTGAGGTCTGGAATTGCAATTATATCTGAAAATTGAGTTACAGTAGGACTGTAATTTATATCTGAAATTAGAAATAAAAATACATATTCATAATGCTAATTTTGGGTTTTAGCTAGCCTCTATTTTGTTTTGTTTGTTTGTTTGCTTTTGGGGAGGAGTTAGAGGTGTGTGTAATTTAGCCACTTAGGTGTAGTTGGTATGAATTAGTTTGGTGCTCAGTGAGAATATTTATTGAATTTTTCACCCCATCGGAAAAACAAAACTTCTTTAACAGAGGAGAAGAATTCACCCGATGTGCTATTGCAAGCGAAAAACTTAAAATTTTTCAATTATGATGGCAACATATGCTAAGAAGAAATCAGTGCAGTAGAAGAAGTTTACTCTCCTTGAAAAATATCAGAAGGTATGAACCTACTTTTGAACTTTTTCCAGTTTGATGTTCATTTGTTAGCAATCCCTTATGTTGTATTTCTGAAGAACACTTAAGTATTTATGTTTTAGGGATATGCTTTTCCTCTTCATCTTCGAATTTCACAGGATATTTGTCGTGCCATTCATGATTCTAGAAGGTATAAAAATTTGATAGCTCTTTTCTTAATTGATTTTGAAATGCATGTTCTCTTTGTAATCTTTGTAATTTTTGGTGTCAAATTCCAAATTTCCTCAACGGACATTTTCTGAGAGATCGCAGCTTTTGGAGATTTGAGAGTGCTGCTCTTAGGGTATCGTTCAGAGGATTTTTCGTTCTTCTCCTTCATCCTCCATCGCCGCTGACTGAATGAACTAAAAGGTATGGTAAAGAGTTATTGAACCCTTGGATCTTGTGTTTATTGATTATGCAGATTCATTGACTATTATGTGTCAATTTGATAGTAGACAATGGTATTAAGAGGAATGAGAATTTTTCAAAAATCAGATTTGTGAACTATTTTGATTACGACGTGACTAAAATCTCATTTATACTACAACAATTTAATCATGCTACTCGGGCTAAGCTTGAAGCATGTAGTCTTTAAGGGGATTTCATTTGGGTGGTATTTCGGAAGGATAATTGACAAATTAAAATGAAAAAAAAAGTCCATGTCATATCATCGAAAATGTTAACTTGCATTTGCTTAAGATGGATTACTCATTTTCCTTTTTGCACGGCAAGTGGTTCTCTGTTGATTCTTGTCGAACTATTCTTATGTTCATCCAAAGTTTATTAGGAGGTTCGAGATTTTTCTGCGTCTTTCCATGGTTAGATATTGTAAAATTCTTCTTTATTTTAATTGCAATTTCTTTTGCAGAATCAAATATTGAGAGCTCTCTCAATGTCCTGCTACAACACTTTCGATGAACAAGGAAGGTGAGAGTGCTCTATATGATCACTTCTATTTAAGTAAAGCTTATATCTATTTCCCCCTCCATCAGTTTAGCCAATTCAGACATGTGCTTAAAAGTTCACTTGAAATATTTGTATAGCTTAAGGTTAGTAGTAAAATGAAATAGATATAAATATAGTGAAATGCATATAGAGGATTCCTATTACCTAAGTGATCAATTTGGGATTTTCTTGATTGGTTGATCATAAGCGACCAATTTGAAATTGTCTTAATTGGTTGACCAATTGATTGATTATATTTTGTATAGTACAAGAGATGGTAAGGAAGCATTTTATAGTTGGACAGTCAATTGATGGTTAAGCTAAGTGTCTCAATATCTTGGTGTATAATCTTCATGTGCAACTGAAAAATAGTAGGAATTAGGTTGTTGAAACCTTCCCGAGATTGGCTTAATTGATATGTATTGAAAAACATTAGTTGTTTTCTTGCCACGTTTTCTTAGTTGTGAGCAAAAAAATCTGAATCATGTGACCTGATGTAATTTGATAGGATGTAGCGGCAAGCAAAGAGATCACAAATAGAATTGTTTCAGCAAATGAGGGATTTATTGATGTTAAGAACACACTTTTGATCATATGAGAAGTGACGCGACACTCTCTATAACTAGAATACATATTTTCTTTTTTCTCTATTTTTTTGCTGCTATATACAAAAAATCAAAATATCACCTTTCAAATTATCTTAATTACACCTCCTTCTCTTCATCTTCGTTCTCTCATCTCTCTTCCCTAACACTAGATTTTTATGCACCATAGTTTTTAATTCCTGCAATTCTATTCCATTGAAAGTCCTATATCGGTATTTTCATATTTGGTGTTTCCCGGAGAATATATAGAATTAAAAGTAGTCTGATTTTCTTGGCCTCTGCTTTCTCTTTCTCTTGTGCGTTTTTGGTAAGCAAGTTCTTCAAGAGGGAGAAACATAGAAAAAGTTATCTGCAGTCATGTCTATCTATCAATATCTTCTCTCCGTTGATGAGCTCCTTTCAGATTCATTCCCCTACACAGATCACGAGGATGGAGTGCCCTTGGGAAGCACAAGGTAAGTGCCATTGTTCAGTGATCATTGATGTAAATATCAGGGCAAATCCATCTGCTACAGATGCGGATGAAGACGAAGGTAATGAGGATCAAACAGGCAAGGTTGCCGATATTGTTTACTGCTTCAGGCTTCAAGAGCAAACTTCCTCTGACAAGAAGCAGTTTGTTGGAAACATTAAGAAATAGATCCAGAACCCAATGCCCAAGTTAGATGCAGATAAGCAAGAAGCTTCAAAGAAGAATATTAAAGAAGCAACCAAGTTCCTTTTTTCAAAGCTTAGTGACCTTCAATCATTTGTCGGTGAGAGATGGTTGATCAATGATACTAGAATGGTGTTTACACACTACAAGGATTGCGCCACCGATCCACCTTTTGTAAAACTTGCACATGGAATGAAAAAGGTCAAGTGTTAAGGAGTGAGTATGTTCTAAACCATGAGCTTTGTAAGTTTAAGGTGAAGATGTTTTCTGATTTTTGATGAGATTTTTACACCATTAATTATCGTCTGCAGTTCAATTTTCAATTTCGTAGTACAAACTTATATAGTAATTTATATGTGAGTTATATGTACGGATTGATTGATTGATTGATTGATTGATTGAAGAATCAATACATATCCTATGATGTTATCCAAGTCATTTTAGCATGTTGCTTTTTAGCGATGGTTAAACGTTTGGCTATAAATCTTCTAAAATCGCCAGTGTGTTCCTCAAAGATTTATGCACCACAGTCCTTTAGATCAAAGAACAGGAGGAAAAAATCAATTCCATCCTTATTTGCAAAGTGAGAGAAGTTCTTCATCTTGGGCATTTTTGGAGGCACCGCATATGTTAAGATTAATCTAAATGAGAACCACTACACTTATGATGTGAGTGATTTTTTAACAGATTGCTTTTCTCCTTTATTTTATGAGATTTCTAAGTTAACTAGTTTTGTTTGCAGCGCATTTGTAGCACAAGTGGCTTGGACCATTGTTCCACATTTATTTAGGTTACATCACAAGTATTTTACCTCAATTATTTATACAACAACATATCCAATATATTCTCACAATTGAAGTTTAGGGAAGTTGGAGTTACGCAGACCTTAACTCTATCTTTGTAGGGTAGAGAGGTGATTTCGACAGATGAGGGCTCAAAAAAACGTTTATCGTTTTTCAGAAAATGATTTGAATGAAATGCAAGAATAAAGCAATGATGAAGATATTAGAGAAAGATATTGATAGTATAAATATTAACATAAATAAGGTAGAATGATTTAAAATTTACTGATGTTCTTTGGACCGCGCGAAGCGCGGCTAGGTTTACTAGTTTTTATAAAGTGTAGCTATGTATAGTAAATACATAGCTATATTTTTGCTAACCCATGTAGTTTTTCCATAAGTAAATCATTATTTCAATTCATTCAAATTTGAGCCGGTGTAACTGGTTCTTATGATGAATATTTATGTTTTAAAAATATTTGAGTATACCTTTTATATAATAAAGTTTTTTGCAACAAAAGTATGAAGAATACAAAAAAGACTTGGATAGTTTATGAATAAATTTATATTTTTTATAATTACTTATAAAAATATTCTATTTCTCTTATTTCAACCTTGGCATATAAAACCAATAATATTATGTTAAATATTGGATCATAGTATTCCTTTCACCATAGAAATAAAATCATTTGCACCTTATGCTTTTTTCTATACCACATTCTATAATTTTATCCAAGCCTATGGAACATGTTCCTGTGCATGTTAGGAGTTAGTTGGGTGATGCCTGAGACAACCCTGGAGTTGATGAAGCAATGGCCAGGAATTGGCAAAAGAGGGAGAGATGAAGAGTGGTGAAAGACAATACCAACTTGTATATGGTGGATCTTGTGGAGAGAAAGGAATGATAGGTGCTTTGAATATTAGAAAATCAACATATAGAAGATTAAGATGGAAGTGTATAAGCCTTCTTTTTTTTGGTGTAAACAAGATTTGGTAGGGGGAGACAGTAGACTTAGTAGATTTCATAGGAAACTTGTAAAAATACCCAAATGGGGGTGTGCCCACCACTCTGTGGGATGATGAATTTTGTGTGAATACAAAGTTACCCTTCTCAAAAAAAAAAAAAAAGTAGGTTAAGAATTTTAGTAAGTAGAGAAGAAGCTAGGACTATCATATCCACAATTTAGCTTTTGTTAATTCCAAATGTTAATCAAAATTAAAACGTCAAAAGAACTTTTTTTTTCGAATATAATGGCTATAAAATATGACTCAAAAATAAAAACGTCAAAAAACTTTGTTTCAGAATATAATGGGCTATAAATAAGTTAGATTCTAAAGGCAACTACAAAATTAATTGTATTTAAAGTTTTTCAAATGTTGAGGAAAAATGTTAAAAGTTTAGCATTAGAACGATAATATTCTACCCGAACAAACAACCAAATTTACTTTTAAGAAAATCATTAATGATTAACTTGAATGAAATAATATTAAATTTATAATTACAGTAAATAAATTTTCTTTTACTTTTAGTCATGAGATTGTAGTTTATGAGATAATGGATTGAAAGTCTCTTGTTAGCTGAAAATTTAAAATTATTCCTCCTAATAGTGAGATGGTATTGGAATCGGAGAAGGGCCTAAATTACTCTTCAATTATTGAAAATGGTATAAATATACCCATCTTTTACTTTTAGGCTCTAAAATACCATTTTCATCCACCTTTGGGCTCTAAAATACCCTTCTCATACACCTTTGGACCCTATTTTGTCATTTTCCTTAAAAGACCCTTTAGAAAAAATGATTAGGATTTTCAATTAATATGTGACAGTATTTTGTTGGTTGAAATTTTAATTAATCAACACATATTAGTTGTCACGACCCAACTATCGGACTGTGCGGGCACCTTCTCTAAGCACATAGATAGGAGAACCCTTATCACCCGATCCAACAGAAAATGCGGAAATTAAAAGTAAACATGACAAAATAGCCCTTTTAATACTGGAAAAACACTTACAATATTCAGAACAGTAAAACCTTTACAACTTGAATACAACCCTCCCTAGGAACTAGTGTAAACAGGTACAAGAGCTATAAGGAGAAATACAAAGTATGAAAAGAAGACACAGCTTCCATCATGAAAATGAAGAGTAGAAGATGTTTGAGATCACCGTCGCCCTGTACCTAAGAAACATCACTGATTCTGCAACCAGACTATACCTAAAAAGGTATAGCAAGAGTAGTATCAGTACAAACAACACGTACTGGTAGGCATCATCGGTCGACTCAAATTCATCGCAAACCATCATATAAGAAATCAAAAAAAATATGCAATAAGTTACAAGAATCCAGTCTTTCATCATCCACCTTTACCCTCCCCCCCCCCCAATGATATTAACACTAAGGACTTAAACATCCTGTCCCAAGCCTTCTTACCCTACTCCGCTGCCAACTCCACATTTTGGAGACTCTACGACGTAATCCCTAGGACTTCTCAAGTCACATACTATACTAGGACATTTTCGATCACACTTAACACTAGGACTTCCCAAGTCACACTTATACAAAGACTTCTCAAGTCACACTTGCACCCTGACTTTCCAAGTCACACTTAATACTAATCTGACAATTAAGTTCAGACCGGACTACCATCCCTTGTTGATGTCAATCGCTCTGACTCTACAACCAGAAGTATGCCCAACAACACAATAATTAGACCACATATGTTTATGCTACCATTTACAAGTACCTGGACCGCCCAAGAATCCTAGGACAACACCTAAGTGTTCAACATGCAAACCTGGTCTATACTAAGACCAACCCCACATTCAAGTACAATCACTCGGCCTCTCATGGGCCATTATGCAACAATCACACTTCAAGAATACAACTCAATCCACTCATGAAACCATCATCAAAATACAATCAACAAGTATAAATAAAATTGTACCAAGCGTGATACCCGAGCCAACCATTATAGAATCTGTACCAGGCATGGTACCCGAGTCAATCGATAAGTATCCTGTACCATGCGTGGTACTCGAGTCAACCGATAAGTATCCCGTACTATGCAAGGTACCCGAGCCAATCGAATATCATACATAATTTAACAAGTCAACAATTAATGAACAAAATCACACTTGTAAACCAACAAGCAACCAAATCAAGTTCATTTCACATGATTGACACCCGAATACTTAGACATTCATAATTCCATTTCCTAAGCATGCAAGCACATACAATACTAAGCGACAGTTACATGAACACACATTGCATTTGGAAAAACAATAGCCATTACCTACCCCACAACCTGATTCATATCCCCAACATTGATATCATGTCTGAAGACTAATGCCCGATTTACCCTCTAGACACATATATAGTCGCAATATCAATTCTGGGACCCTTCTTTAAAGACAAACACAGTTCAGGAAAAACATCCCCTAACATTGAGGTCCCAATCCTTCATATTCATTTCATTCCCTTTAATGGAATTATTCGAAAGCTCGCTATAACTCAGCCACTTATTTATTCACAACATTTTCAGTTCCCGAAACCTGCCCAAATCTAGTTCCCTAGAATATGACATCCACACAAATTAACAACACCCAAAATGAAGCACGTTGCCCCGACACCATCATTCTCTATTCAATCAACCAGCCATATAATATAATATCCCTCTAGACTTCGTGCCCGAAAACCTAGACATGAATTCTCCTATCAATCTACAACAATAATATGTAAGAAAATACGGGTCTACAACCATTCAATTAAACCTAGCCCACCTGGGCGCCAAGCATCAGCTGCAGAGGTCTGAACACTATACTTTGGCTCCGTGAAAGCGATCCCTGATGAAGAACGAGTCTGGAATCCATGGTTTCGCCCTCCCTTAGCGGAAATCTCCTCTCCCCATTGCTCCCAAGCATTAGAGCAGTCTAGGAGGGTTTTTGGAGAAACCTTCGTCTGTTTTTCAACTGAGAAGGAGAGTCTAAAATATAAATTGCATATTCTAGCTACTGCCTCCGTCATACCGCTATAGCGGCCGGCTGACCGCTACAGCGACAGTGCTATACCAACAACATACCCAGTATATTCCCACAAAGTGGTAATAATTTCCTCTATAGCGGGATGACGTCAGCTCACTAATTTCCAAAAATTTGAATTTTCATGTCATCCCCACTAAATAAAAATGCAATCTAATCGTTCTCGAAATACGCGATGAAGTAATTTTTAAAATAACTACGGAACATGTTGGTACATCAACCCACAAACCCAATTTGAATTTCGGATTTGGCTCCTCTCCATTTATCATTTCTCCATTTTTTTAAGTTCTTATTCAAATGAGAGACACACGTCATAAATTTAAATTAATGATTGAGATTTAGTCAATTAATGATAAGGCTTAATCATGATTAGAATAATAGATATTTTATATATTTGCTCCAAAATATAAGACAATCCAACAATTCTAGCCACTAAATTTATTTTTAATTATATTATTATTTATTTTGTCAAATATTCAAATATCTGATTTTTATATTAGTTTCAATATAGGAAAAAAGTTATACTAAATTCTAGTAGTAATTTTTTTTAAAGCGGGAGGACTTCTCTTTTAACATTGAATTTCCTTTTCAGCATCCAAAATTAGGCTAAAAATAATCTGAGTAAAAAAAATAAAAGTAAAAATGATGCAGGACAAAATTTACTCAATGCAAGTAAGAATTGTTTTTATATTTAGGAAAGATATCTTGTACAACTAAAATTGTGAGATTAAAATAGTATTTTGAAAGTAAATATATGGAAGTAATTAATTATTTTAACCATAGCTAAGACTTATTTTTAATTTACTAAATCTCAATCATTAATTTAAGTCTATGACATATGTCTCTAATCTAAATAATAACTTGGAAAAAATGGAGAGATGAGAAATGAAGAGAAGCTAAATTCGGAATCCGAATTGAGTTTGTGGGTTAATATATTTTGATTAATAAAAATTTCAACCAGGAAAATACTATTACATATTAAATGAAAATCCTAATCATTTTTTCTAAAGGATCTATTAAGGGAAAGGGTAAAATAGGACTCAAAGGTTGATGAGAAGAGTATTTTAGAGCTCAAAGGTGGATGAAAAATGCATTTTAAAGCCCAAAAATAAAAGAAGGGTATATTTATATCATTTTCAATATTTGAAAGGAAATTTAGACTTTTTTTCGTATTGAAATTTGGGAAAACAATTTAAAAAATAGGGGAATGAGATTGGTGCAGGAGCCGGTTCTACTACATGTCGTATTTATAGACAATCTCAATTAGTTTTCAGATATAGATATGAGTTTTACACCTGTCCCTTCAAATCATGACCTTTTTCCAGACATATAAAATACTTTCTCTATTCAAATTTATATGGGACAATTTAGATTTCGAGAGTCATAATGTAATTTTAATTGTAAATTTTGATACGAAATTTTTATATTTTTCTAAATAAAATTTATATATTTAAAAATTACATAAAAGATATTATAAGTCATAATAATTAATAATTCAAGATATTAAAAAAATTTAGTATGAAAAATTATGATTAAAGTAAAATTTGTTTGAATCTCGAAATTTGAAAGATGTCACATAAATTAAGACAAAAAAATAGTGAAATAAACCAACAAACAATAAAATAAGCCGACAAATCAAGGGGAAAAGTTAGCTGGACATATTAGGAGTTAAAAGAAAATGTAGTGGTTGTTTCGTCTGTTCATGAAAAGGTCCACCTTTCAAGCTCAGTGTCCAATACAATAGAGTATTATTATTTATTGTAAATTCCAAAAAGGCCCTTGCCTGGTCGGCAAGCTGGACAACGGGAAGCTCGTGAACTCCCCCTTATATATAAGTACACTAGTAAAGGATAGTTCGTGCTAAGCACGGGCCCAATATTTAAATAATAAGAATAAATTTTATTTTTTATATTCAATAAAAAAATAGGTTTGAATTTTAATTATTTATATCTCAATAATTAAAATATATTATTTCATCCGTTCTTTTTTAGTTGTCATAGTTTTCTTTTTAAGTTATGTTTGAATTTTAATTATTTATATCTCAATAATCAAAATATATTACTCACTCCGTTCTTTTTTAGTTGTCATGGTTTTTGTTTTTAAGAGTCAAACGATATAAACTTTGACTAACATTTAAAATGTTATTTTTATCATATTGATATGAAAAAAATTATAATTTGTAGTATATTTCGTATAATTTTTGATTATATAAATTTTAATATAAAATATTAAATTTTACTTTTACGTGGCAAAGCTTACTGACAAATGAATAGCACGTGTCCATTTAACCTTTTTGATCCCTAATATTAATTTCAATGTAAAAAAATAAATAGTGAAGTCAAGTTAAAATTTTATAAAATGGCTATTTATATAGCAAGTAGCAAGCAATAAAAATGTAAAGGGATGAGCTTTTTCGGCCGACAAGCAGAACGATCGAAAGCTCCTCAAATTGTCGCTTATATATAAGTACTAATACTAGTACTAATTATAAGTATCAAATTAAACTATATTATTTAATATCAAATCAAATTATGTCTAGTACAATTAATTTATCTTAAATTTCATTCTAATTTAAAATAGAATTAAATTATTTTAATTAATATCGAGTTAAACTATGTCGGAATAAACCATATCAAACAAAGTCAAAATGAGAGCACTATTTTACATTATCTTCCACCCTACACTCTCGTTTAATTTGATAGGACGTATTAGAGAAAATAATATTTGTATTAATTTTAATATTATTTAATTTCTTGTTTGATAATATTTTTAATCTATGTATAACTAATATTTATATTATTATTATTATACATAGTAATGACATTAACAATACCAAAATTATTAATGTATAAATAAGAATAATTAGAAACAAAACTGTTCCTAAAGTCCCTCTGAGTCTACAAAGCTAACAATTATGGACGATATTTTTATAAGCACACAACTTTAAAAAAATATGCAAGAACGTTAGTATTTCCATTAAAGGTAGCTACTATTAGGGGTATCAATGGTACGGTTGGGACGGTTATTTTATAAAATTTATATTATACTAATTTTTCAGTTATTTTATCTTATATAATCAAAATCAGACTTTTTCAAAACCGTCCCATCATCTAGGTTTTTCTTTGATATCAGTACGATTCGATTAATATTTGGTATCTTTTAATAAAATATTAAAAAAATTAGAACACGCTATCGCGTATACTTGTTTATGACTTTGGCAAAAAAAAATTAGACATTTTTATTGTTTAATAAAAAATGATGAATCAAGAAAACAAGAATAGAGATTCATTTCACTATTTTACGGTACTGAAACATGTCTTTGATCAATCTAGAGTATGCCACGGGTACACCCCTAGCCTCCAAGCACCTCCAAAGAACCTCCCTGGGAACTCTGTCATAAGCCTTCTCTAGCCCCGGTGATGGATGTGTTGACGCGGCAAATTCAAGGCGAGGTGCCCTAGTGTATGTTATTTGCAGACGACGTAGTTCTGATCGAGGAGACCTGCGAGGGAGTTAATGACAAGCTGGAGCTTTGGAGACAAACTCTGGAGTTTAAAGGGTTTAGGTTGAGCAGAACCAAGACGGAGTATGTGGAGTGCAAGTTCAGTAAGGTGTCACCTGTGACAGATGTGGAAGTGAGACTTGACACGCATGTTATTTAGAAGAGTGGTAGCTTCAAGTACCTAGGGTCTATTATCCAGGGTAATGGGGTGATTGACGAGGATGTTACACATCGTATTGGTGCAGGGTGAATGAAGTGGAGGCTCACATCCGCGGTCTTGTGCGATAAGAAGGTGCCTCCCAAACTGAAAGGCAAGTTCTACAGAGCAGCAATTAGACCAGCTATGTTGTATGGGGCGGAATGTTGGCCGGTCAAGAACTCTCACATCCAGAAGATAAAGGTAGCGGAGATGAGGATGTTGCGCTGGATGTGTGGGTTTACTAGGAGAGATAGAATTAGGAATGTGGATATCCGATACAAGGTGGGAGTGTCTTCAGTGGAAGACAAGATGCGAGAAGTGAGGTTGAGATGGTTCGGGCATATAAGGAGGAGATGTGCGGAGGCCCCTGTGCGGTGGTGTGAGAGGCTGGCTATGGATGGTTTTAAGAGAGGTCGAGGTAGACCAAAGAAATATTGGAGAGAAGTGATTAGGCGGGATTTGTTGCAGTTGCAACTCACCGAGGACATGGCCTTAGATAGGAAGGGGTGGAAGGCACGGATTAGGGTAGAAGGTTAGTAGGTAGATTGGCTTCATAGTAGGGAGGAGTGCAGTGTCTTGTTCCCATTTTTAGTAGTGTTAGGACTAAACTTGTAGTTGTTGTTTCATCTGCGTCTGATACTTGCTTCTTGTAGTGGTTCGTGTAGTTATATTGTCGTATTATTTTATTATAGTATAGTTTTTGTGGCTTATCTGTGTTTTGTTTATTGGCTTTATATCTTGGACTCTCTTTATGCCATTTTTTGGGTCTTCTTTTGAACCGAGGGTCTATCGGAAACAACCTCTTTACTTCACCCTGGGGTAAAGGTACGGTCTGCGTATATTCTACCCTCCCCAGACCCCACTATGTGCAAATATACTGGGTATGTTGTTGTTGTTGTTGTATTTTACGATAGTGTAAAACAATAGTAAGTAAAAAAAAATATAATTTAGATCACACGAGCGAGAAAAAATCAATCAATA
This sequence comes from Jaltomata sinuosa, assembly GCA_003996215.1. Lineage (NCBI taxonomy): Eukaryota > Viridiplantae > Streptophyta > Magnoliopsida > Solanales > Solanaceae > Jaltomata > Jaltomata sinuosa. Next base: position 46,569 of record QJPP01000001.1, on the reverse strand, counting down.
TGAAACACAAGAACTGAGTCTACTTAAATTAAGTATTCAATGAAAGAAATTTAAATCATAAGAGAGGAAAAATATCTAATAACTTATAGCTTGTTATCCAAGATCGTTGAAAAAATCTTGTAGCTTACTAGTTACCATTCGAGAGTCAAGATGCTAGAATTAATTTAGTTTCGATCAAAGTAGTATAATAAGTTTCAGTGTTAAGACTTTGTGTGGTAATTATATTGTCGCTTGTAGTCGCTTTCAGCTCCTCGGGTCTAAAGCAAAAATATTTAAATTTAATCTATAAAATATATTTTACACATGTATTAGTTGGTATAATTTGATATTTTTTTGATTAATTTTTATAAATTAAAAATCTACCTAATTATTCGATACGGTTAGAAATTTATATAAAAACCATCAGTTTTAGTTAAAAAAATTTAAAAGTTGGTACAGTTATAAGTTTATATAAAAATCGATAATTTTATTACAACAACAATAACATACCCAGTGTAGTCCCACAAAGTGAAATCTGAGGAGGGTGTAGTGTACGCAGTCCATACCATTATCTCAGAGGCAAGGTAGAGAGGTTGTTTTCGATAGACCCCCGGCTCATGACAAAAATAGGCTAGAAGAGACATAATAAAAGAGCACGAAATAAAAAGTAGTAACAAAACCAACAGATAATAACATAAATAAGACTCCTACAAAATAATATTGTAATCGATCTACTCAAAATAACAAACAACACCAAAACTCCAAGAACAAGAAACTACAAGTGAAATGCTATGACTACTAGTACAGACCACAAAACACAGCACGCCTACCTACTAGCTAGTAAGAAAGCGCTCCCTCCTACTATCTCTCTATCCTAATACACGTCTGATATGTATTCTACATACTTATTTAACTCTTAATCTTATGTTTTTGCTAATATAATGTGGAAAAATAGTGCAATTGACACGAATTACTTCTATTTTGCAGGCTTATGTGATTTAAAAGTGTTCGAAAAGGATTCGAATGAAAATAAGTCAAAATGGAGCTAATTGGAGTTGTTGATCACTGGCAGTAAATTGTTCTTCGCGATCGCGAGCTACAGTGCAGGCGATCGCGATCAATCAAAAGTCAAAGCCTCGTGACTGCGAGGAAAATGCCATACGACCGCGATAAAACATAAGTCAAAGCTTCGCAATCGCAAGGTAATATCACACGACCGTGAGGAAGGAATTAATAGACCATCGCGATCGCAAAGAATACTCACGCGACCACTATGAAAAAAATCAGCAGCTACAGGGCAGATTTGGAAAATCACACTTTTAGAATCCCCAATTATATCAAGCATATCCCAGCGTTTTGGAGAGATATTCTGGATTATTCAATACTGTTCATCAACTAATTCATCCTTAGCCTTAGATTGAACAACTTTTGTCTAGCTTGGAGAGCAAGTTCATCATCCAACACCATTTGAGTAAAGATTGGAAACTTTTATTGTGAAATCTTTAGTTCCTTTCTTAAACTCTTGCTTTGTATTGCTAAATTCATAGGTGTGTTGGTTGATTTGAGATTTGGATATTGTGTTAGAGATAAATAATATTTGAGTTTGATTTCTTATCTTGTGCTTTTATAATTTATTATATACTTTCTAGTTTATGAATTGGGTCTTTGATTTTCTAATTAATCTTGTGCTTGAATTGATTCTGAAGGGAGTAATCAAACCTTGGACTTGCCCCTTTTACCTTGATTTGGCTTGAAAGATTGAATTAAGGTGGGAAAAGGTTAATTGGCACTAACTTGAGGCTTTAACCCTGATTTAAGGAATTGGCTAGAAATAGTGATTCTAGTGTTTCCATAATTGGAATAGCTTTGTTAACACTTGGCTGGGTTCGAGAGAACCGATTGAGAAATATTTCTCAATGGTCGAGAGATGTTGGTAGAAAATTAATATTTCAAGGCTTGTTTCATTTGACCCATGATTAATCTAGCAATTAGTTGATAAACTTGTAATGGATCGTTTAGATTTGAAGTAAATCTCATTCCCAAATCTCCCTTGTGATCCTTGCGTTGGGAAGATTGGTCAACTTCGCACTTGTAATATCGTTCATATCTTTAAACAACAAAACCCCCCAATCCATTTTATTTCTTTTTGCTCATTGAACTTAAATAAGTTGCTTTAATTTTTTATTATCTCAATAGTCTTTATATTGTTCTTTGTGAGATCGACCTCGACACTCGTTGGGTTACTTATTTGTTTTGCTCTGACGATCGTTACCACCTCCTTCGAGAGAGTGCTTTTGAGCGTCATCAAAAATGGCATTGTTGCCGGGGAATAATTTAGCGCATTGAGTTAGTTTGGAATTTGAGTTTACTTATTTTAGTTCAATCTTATGAATATTTGTTTTTGTTTTAGTTAGCTTTATTTTTGTTGTTCATGATTCTATGGCATCTAATTATGTTCGAAAAGCTCATGGGTTTGGTAGTCACAACCCTTATTTTAATAATCCATTTCCATATTGTGGAGGAGTCCACTTTTGGTGAGATTGTCAAATCAGCCCTAGGAGAGGGAGGTATTCACCTTCTAGATCCTATGATGGGTATAATTGCAATCTATGTGGTGGTCGAGGTGGTCATTGGAGTGATTGTCCTAATATTCATGCTTTCCCCCTCCTCTTGTGCTTACAATGGTGCTAGTGGTGCTTGCAATCTTGCTAGAAATCATACCTTGGCACATGATGAACAAAGTACCCATTACAAGAGTGTGGTAGCAATGCTCCAAACTCTCTTGGACAAAGAAGAAAGCATAGAGGAAGACTTAAAATGCATGAAGCAAGGCTTCTTGGATGAAAGAGCTAAGAAGGAAGAGGAGATAAATCGTGCAAAATAATCCATGGTAGATTTGTCCACTCCTCTTGATCATATTGGTAAAGAAGAACCTCCAAGCTTAATAAATGAGCATGTCTTGAACATTGGGGTCAATAAAATTCACTTTGGGGATGATGGTGAAGATCTTCAATATATGGAATTACCCGTGAATGAGATTGCACTGGTTGTGCTTGAATCCTAACAAGAAGAAAAACTCGATCTAGATGAGATTGTGAGCCAAAAATGGTTGTTAAATCAAGATCACCAACTTGAAGCCTATGGGGAACAACGTGAAAGAATCCTATCAATGTTCGAGAAATTACTCAAAAGGCATGCCAAGAGAAGTCAAAAATAGGTATTACTTTAAACTACTATCCGAAATTTGCACACCAAATTGAGTGCTCATAATGAAACATTCATGATCGTGGAAATTAGTTTTGAGTTATTTCTCATTGAAGAGGAGGACACATGGAATTCTCAGGCATTAAAGGTGTTGTGGCAACCAACCATCCCATATATAAATCAAGATGTCAAGATCAAAAGAATGATACTAGAGTTTCAAAGCAAAGTCTAACGTTTCATTTTGAAAGACTCTAGTTCATTCGAAAGTAAGGATGTCAAGAATGAGGAAACTTTGAGAGTAGAGACACCCAAATCTCACTCCAACCATTTTTCAACATTAAATTTGGTTGAATGGATGAAGGTCGAAGTAATCAAACTTATGGAGGACTTTGGAAGGGGGAAGGATCAAAGTGTATTCGTCTTGAGGTTTGTTATTGATAGAAGGCAAAACGACCTTCCTCACTTGAAGGTGAAAAAGTGCAAAATGCGACACCAAGGGAATTTCCTTCTTATGTTCTTACCTTCACCCCGTGATTGTCACCAGAAGTTTCATTCAAAATTAGGTCGAAGGTTCAAATCTTCCAAGTGGAGATCTAGATGATGATATGAATTGCATCGCGCCGCGATATTAAATTGAGCGCTTGATAGGAGGCAACCCATCGTTTAAAAAAATTCTTTTATTTTACTTCATTATTTGGTGTTATTTTTATTTGTTTTAGGTGTGCAAAAGAAAGGTGAAAAGGACCCAAGTGTTGAAGACTACTAAACACACATGCGAAACATGTACATTTTGCACCTGGAGGTTTGCGGATCGCACATGCCATCTCATGAGAAAACCAGTGAGCAGCCACAAAGACCAACACATGCAAAATAAATGTGTTTCGCACCTGGAGGTTTGCGCGTCGCACAAGCCATCGCACGTGAAAATAGTGCATTGTGCAAAATTTTGAAAATTCAGCATTCACTAAAGCATCACGATCACATTCCCTGACCATCACGATCACGACGAAGTAAAATCTCAGTCACTCTTCACGACTGCGTGGATCTATCGTGATCATATGGGGTTAAGAGATTTTAATTCATCACGATCGCGTGAAAAGGCCATGCAATCGCGAGGAACTGGACAGTCTCCAAGTATTAAACTTCAAAAATAAACATTTCACAAAGCAAAAATTGGTCCTTAAACTTGGCTAATCGTCTCTCCTCAAGCACAAAAATAAGAATTCCTCCATCGAGTTTTCAAATTCCATAGTGTCCTTGCCTTGCAACTCCATAGGTATGGGTCCCTTCTCCTATTGTCTTCGTGATGTAATGACCGAGTCCGTTATTATGAGTAAACTTTTCGTGCCAAGTTTTGGGTCAGAAAACTACCAAGTTTGGGAGTTAGAAATTCTGAGCTAGGCTAGCCTAGGATGAATTCTGAGCAAGGGATAGTCTAGGGAAATCCAAGTAAGGATTGGGTAATGTGTCTTGTAGTGAGTTAGTTTTTCCATTAGCTAAGACATAGAGGATCCCGGAGGACTTTTCAGAAATAAATTCAAGTAAGTATAACTCATGGTATCGAGGTTGACGTGAAAGGGTTATTCCAGAACATCGGAGATTTAAGGTGTGTTGTAGAATGGGCACTTTTTTGGGATTTTCCAAGTTTTTTCCCATGACGAGCGTGGTCACTGCGCCATAGAGATGACCACTATAGCGGTAAAATATCTGATATAGCAGAAGTCAACTTTGGTCAGCACCACCATAGCGATCGGCACCGCTATAGCGGCGGTGCTATAGCGGTGTACGGACCGCTATAGCAGACTGAGTCGGGATTTAATGCAGAAACTTCCCCAGAATGTTCACTTTTTGTCAAGAATGTTTTGGAGAAGGGCAAGGGAGATTTTCGGGGACCTTACTCGTGTTTCACCATTTTTCATCCCAAAGGTAAGGTTTCTACTCCTCTAACTCAGTACTATCTTTCCTACTTTGTAGAATTGCTAGTAATGAACTTGGGAAAAGGTTTGGGTTGACCTAAAAATAATAGAATCTAGGGAAGAAGAGGATTCTAGGGAATAAAAGTTCTTGGGTCCTAAATATTCTTGTTGGGTTATGATCATTTAGCTATAATTCTCTAAAACTATCCATAAAAATGATAGACTTAGGCGAATTAATGGTGGGAAAGCCCGGGAATGGGTGGAATGATCACAGTTTAGCCTGGAGATTAGGATTTTGTATAATCCAGGTATTTAGTAGGCCATGTGGATTGATTTTAGTGTCTTGTAATTATTTTTAGACCAAGAACAAGCACAGGCTTCGGAACACAGGAAGGCTCTGGTCCAGTAGAACTTTTATATAATTTGAGGTAGGTGATGGTTATTGTTTCCCAATATGCAATATGTGTTCATGTACTATCGCTTAGTATTGTGTGATTTTGCATGCTTAAGAAATGTGATTATGAATGTCTACTTATTCGGTTATCAGTCTTGTAAAATGAACTTGTTTTGTTGCTTGTTGGTTTACAAGTATGCTTTGTTCGTAGTTTGTTGATTGATTGGATTTTGTGTGATATTCGGTTGGCTCAGGTACCACGCCTGGTACAAGGTACATATTGTTTGGCTCGGGTACCACGCCTGGTATGGGATACTTATCGATTGGATGGGGTACCATGCCTGGTACGGAATTCAGAATGGTTGGCTCGGATACCACGCCTGGTACGGGTTTGATTTATTTGCATTAATTATATTCTTTTAATGATTCCATGAGTGAACCGGGTTGTATTCATGAATTATGATTATTGCTTATGGTTCATGAGAGGCCGGTTGATTCTATTTTTATGTGAGGTTGGTCTTAGTGTAGACCGGGATTGCATGTTGAAAACTTAAATGGTGTCCTGAGGACCCTCGGTGGATCTGGGTTATGTGAAAGAGATATATGATTTTGTCATTGGTTGTTAGTTGGTTATATGTGGTTGATAAGTTAAGGAAGATACTTGTAGTCTAGTTATATTGTTGACTTGTATTACATGTTTACTTCACTTTACTCAGCTTTAGTTTACTGTTCATATTTTGTTTATTGAAGCTGGCCGATGATCCTACTAGTACGCGATGGTTGTGTACTGATTCTGCACTTGCCTTTCTTTTTATAAGTACAGGGCATCTTTCGGCGGCTGAAGCGCGACCTCACTTATAGATTCGGCAAATTCAGGATTCATGGGTGAGTTGTTTGTCCAGGCTACCTTGTTTCCATCTATGACTGGTTATAGCCCACTTGTTTTGAGCTTAAACTATCTTTTCGCTTTTGGGGTTGCATCCCCGTATTCTAGATGATTGGTAGAAGGTTTTGGTATGGTGACTTTCAGGTTCTAGGGAGGTTTTCCATAGATTCTTATATTATTAGTGTTTTAAGATTGCAATGTTAGTTTCTTTTATGCAAACTGGTTTTGAGCTGTTAGATTCTACTAAGTTCTGGGTTAATATTGTTTCGCTCATCCGGGGGTTTTGGGTGGGTGCCACTCACGATGTGTTGGGTCATGACAAAGATGGTATCAAAACCTAGGTTCATTGATCTCGTCGTACCAAAATGAGTCTAGTAGAGTCTTACAGAATAGTACGGAGACGTCTGTACTTTTCTTCGAGAGATTATAGGACTTTAGGAAAACTATCTTTTCTTTCTTCCTTGGTGCTATAACTTGATTCCAATTGGTATCTGGTGATACAAATTGGTATCTAACTCCTTTCACTCTTGTTCATAGATGGTTAATACGAGAAATAATGGAGCGAGACCAGCAGTCCCAACAGCGGGCCTAGCTGTCAAAAGTAGAGGAAGGGGCAGGGGCAGGGGACGAGGTAGAGCAGCACCCGCCAGGGGTGGATCTCAAGAAGCTGCAGGTGCACGAGAGGCCACCCCTCCCCCACCTCATGATTAGGTTTAAGAGGAAGTTGAGGTTGTTCTTGAGGAGGGCGCAGAACAATCGGAGGCGTCACCAGCTGGAGGTGCAGGCCTTCCCTCTATCACGCCCAAAGCATTTCAGAAGGTGTGGAGCTTTCTTAGTGGACTGGTTAGTACAGGGGACACCCCCTTGGGTAATACAGATCAGATTTTGGGCACACAACCAGCGGTTGTAGCGGCTCCTAGGATGGATGCGGCATCGCGTACTGATGAGTTCTTCCGTCATATGTTAGGACCGATTATGACAGAGAATGAACACGAGATGCTGACAAAGTTCTTAAAGCTGAAACCTCCTACGTTTCAGGGCACTGAGAAGAAAGATGCTTATGAGTTTATCTTGGACTGTTACGAGAGGCTGCACAAGCTGGGCATTATGCAACAGCATAGGGTTGAGTTTGTCACGTTTTAGCTGCAGGGTGATGCTAAGCAATGGTGGAGGTATCATGTGGAATGTCGGCCGTCGACTTTGCCTCTGCTGACTTGGACAGAGTTTCATGCTCTCTTCCTAGAGAAGTATGTTCCCCGTACCTTGAGGGATCATAAGAAGGAAGAGTTTGTGGCTTTTGAGTAGGGTAACATGTCAGTTTTAGCATGTGAGGCCAAGTTTCATGCCTTGTCTCATTTTGCTACTCAGTTGTTGGGCACCAAAGAGGAGAGGATTCAGTTGTTTGTGAAAGGTTTGAATACTGAATTACAAGTGTTGTCCGTGCACATGACTTCAGCAGGGAAGAGCTTCAATGAGGTCACAGACTGTAAAGAAGTTAGAAGGGGTCAGGCAGGTTAGGCAGGCTAAAGTGTTAGCCAAAAAGTCTCGAAATGATGGAAATTTCAGTGTTTCATACTCCAGGGTCCACAATCAGCAAGTGTATTCCACTCATCCAATTAGTCAGCCTTGGCCGCTTCTACAGGTGGTTATCCAGGAGCCAGACAGTTTTCAGCTCCTAGAGGCCAGGAGGCTTCCAACACTTCTACCAACAGGCCCACTCTTGACCGTGGATGTTTTCATTGTGGTGATCTAGGTCACTTCAAGAGGGAGGTCCCTCACAGACAGATGGGTAATCAGACTCAACAGCAGTCTAAGGTTGTGGTTCCAGCAGGTAGAGGTGGTCATACTAGAGGTCGTCCATAGGGTGGCCGAGGTAAGTTCCAGGAAAGTTCGGGAGACAGAGAAAATGGTGGTGCGGGCAGGGGAGTGGCAAAGCCATCCAGGGAAGTTGCTCGGATTGATGATCGAGCTCACTGTTATACTTTTCCATGGAAGTCTGAGGCTGAGGCATCAGACGCAGTGGTCACAGGTATTATTCTTGTCTGTGATAGGATGACTTCTGTACTATTTGACCTAGGTTCTACTTACTCTTATGTGTCTGTAAATTTTGCCTTGGTCTGGAGTTGATTTGTGATGTCCTTGATTTCCCTATCCATGTTTCTACCCCGATTGGAGAGTCTATGATAGTGACTCATGTTTATCGTACTTATCCTGTGGTGTTTGTGAGGTTGCGAACTTGGGTAGATTTGGTCATTCTGGACATTTTAGACTTTGATGTTATTTTGGGCATGACTTGGTTGTCTCCTTATCATGCAGTATTGAATTGTAATACTAATATTGTGGCTTTAGAAATTTTGAGTAAGGATAGGCTAGAGTGGGAAGGTGTGTACAAGCCTAAGCCCGCTAAGATCATATCATTTGTATGGGCTAGAAAGCTAGTAAGGAGAGGTTGTTTGGCCTTCTTAGCTCATCTCGGGGATGATAATGTGGAGTTCCCTTCGATTGAGTCAGTTTCGATTGTTTTGGAGTTTCAGGAGGTGTTTTCGGTGGACCTACCTGGTATGCCTCCGGATAGGGATATTGATTTTTGTATAGATTTGGAGCTGAGCACTCGCCTAATTTCTATTCCTCCATATCATATGGCTCTGACAGAGTTGAGGGAACTTAAAACTCAGCTTCAGGAACTCCTAGATAAGGGTTTTATCTGTCTCAGTGCTTCACCTTGGGGTTCCCCAGTTTTATTTGTGAAAAAAGAAGGATGGTAGTATACGGATGTGCATAGACTACAAGAAATTGAATAAGGTTACCATCTGAAACAAATACCCTTTACCCCGTATAGATGATCTATTTGACCAGCTTCACGGTGTATCTGTGTTTTCAAAAATTGACATAAGGTCAGGGTACCATCAATTACAGATTAGGTCTAAGGACATCCCTAAGACTGCTTTTCTGACTCGGTATAGGCATTACGAGCTCCTAGTGATGTCGTTTGGGTTAAACAATGTGTCGGTAGCATTCATGAGTTTATAGAATAGGGTATTCAAAGATTATCTTGATTCGTTCGTAATTGTGTTTATAGATGACATCTTGATCTACTCCAAGAGTAGGGAGGAGCATGATGAGCATCTCCGCATTGTGTTGGATATTTTGAGGCACCAGAAGCTATATGAAAAATTTTCTAAGTGTGAATTTTGGTTGACATCAGTCGCTTTTCTTGGGCATGTAGTGTCAGAAAAAGGGGTGATGGTGGATCCCTAGCAGATTGAGGCAGTTAAGAGTTGGGTCCGGCCTATCTCTGTGACTGAGGTGAGGAGTTTTGTGGAGCTTGCAGGATACTACCGTAGATTTGTCAATGATTTTGCTTCCATCGCTACTCACTTAACGAGATTGACTCAGAAAGAGGTACCGTTTATGTGGTCCGACAAGTGTGAGGAGAGCTTCCAAAAGCTCAAGACACTTCTTACTACAACTCCCATTCTATCATTGCCGGTTGAAGGTAAGGATTTCGTTTTATATTGTGATGCTTCATATTCGGGTTTGGGTGTTGTGTTAATGCAGGACATGAATGTTATAGCTTATGCTTCAAGGCAGTTGAATCCTCATGAGAAAAATTATCCAACCCATATTTTGGAGTTGGCAGCGGTGGTTTTTGCACTCAAAATTTGGAGACACTATATCTATTGTGTCAAGTGTGAACTGTTCACCGATCTTCACAATCTGCAACATCTATTCACTCAGAAGGACTTGAATCTGAGGCAGAGAAGGTGTATGGAGTTGTTAAAAGATTATGATGTGACTATCTAGTATCATTCGAGTAAGGCTAATATAGTGGCAGACGCATTGAGCCAGAAAACAGTCAGCATGGGCAGTTTGGCTTATTTGGGGGTGTCCAAACGACCATTGACAAAGGAGATTCGGGCTCTAGAATCTAAGTTCACGCAACTGGGCATCTCAGAACAGGGTGGGGTGGTGGCGAGCATTAAGGTCAAATCCACTTTTATAGAAGAAATAAAGACCAAGCAGTTTCAGGATCCACAATTGAGCAAGCTTCGGAGCAAGGTAATATTTGGAGAGTCCAGGGATGCCACGTTGGACTCTGGTGGGGTGATGAATTTTATAGGAAGGATTTATGTTCCTCGGGTAGATGACATAATCCAGAAGGTATTGGCAGAGGCTCACAGTTCATAGTATTCGATTCATCCGGGCGTAACCAAGATGTACAAGGACTTGAGGAAACTTTATTAGTGGTCTGGGATGAAAAGGGACATAGCTCGATTCGTGTCCAAGTGTCAGAATTGTCAGCAGGTCAAGTATGAGCACCAAAGGCCTGCAAGACTACTTCAAAGATTGCCCCTTCCCAAATGGAAGTGGGAAAGGATAGCCATGGATTTTCGTGGTGGGACTTCCCAAGACTTTGGAAAAGTATGACTCTATTTGGGTCATTATGAACAGGCTGAGCAAGTCAGCTCATTTCATTCTGTCATAGTGGACTATAATTCGCAGCAGTTGGCTAAGATCTATATCAAGGAGATTGTGAGACTGCATGGGGTACCATTGTACATCATTTCATACAGGGGTACGCAGTTTACCTCTAAGTTCTGGGGCAAGTTACATGAAGAGTTGGGCACTCAATTCACTTTCAGCATAACATTCCATCCTCAGAAAGATGGTTAGTCGAAGAGGACAATTCAGATGTTGGAAGACATGCTGAGAGCATATGTGATTGACTTTAGGGGTCATGGGGACCAGTTTTTACCATTGTGTGAGTTCTCATACAACAATAGCTACCACTTCAGCATCGACATAGCACCATTTGAGGCCCTGTATGGGAGAGGATGTAGATCACCCATAAGGTGGTTTGAGGTAGGTGATATGAAGCCTCTGGGCATAGACTTAGTAAGGGAAGTGCAGGAAAAAATAAGGGGCATTCAGACCAAGTTGCTAGCAGCTCAGAGCAGGCAGAAGCAGTACGCGGACCGCAAGGTAAGAGACATGGATTTTCAGGTTGGTGAGCAAGTATTATTGAAAGTGTCAGCAATGAAAGGGGTTATGCATTTCGGCAAGAAGGGCGAGCTCAGCCCTCGGTATATCGGTCTATTTGAGGTTCTAGAAATTGTAGGGCCGGTGGCTTACAGGTTAGCACTGTCGCCCAGTTTATTAGGAGTACATCCAGTCTTTCATGTGGATGGGGAATACATTGTTAAATGGGATGAGATATTACTAGAAAAGGATCTTCAGTACGAAGAGGAATCGATTATGATTCTTGATCGCGATGTCCGGAAGTTGAGGACAAAGGAGATCAAATCTTTGAAAGTTCAATGGAGGCATCATCTGGTTGAGGAAGACACTTGGGAAACTGAGAGGGACATGCGGGACAAGTACCCTCACTTCTTTGAGGAATTAGGTACTATACTTTTCCCTTTTTTATTTTATCTTTCAGGTTTCGATCATTCTAGGATGAATGATGGGTAAATTGGTATATGTTGTAACAACCGGGTCCATCGTTATGGGTAAACTTTTCGTGCCAAATTTTAGGTAAAAAAACTTTTGGGTTTAGGAGTTGGAAATTCTGATCTAGGGTAGTCTCGGATGGGTTCTGAGCAAGGGATGGTTTAGAGCAATCTGGGTAAGGATTGGGTAATTTGTCTTGTAGTGAGCTAGTTTTTCTGTTATCTAAGACATAGAGGAGTCCAGGAGACTTTTAAAAAGTGAATTTGGGTAAGTAGTACTCCCAGTATCGAGGTTGACGTGAAGGGGTTATTTCAGAACGTCGGGGATTTAAGGTGTGTTATAAAATAGGTACTTTTCTGGGATTTTCTGAGTTTCTTCTTGTGACGAGCATGGTCATTGCGCCATAGCGACGATCGCTATAGTGGTAAAATGTCTTCTATAGTAGAAGTCAACTTTGGTCAGCACCGCCAGAGCGGCCGGTACCACTATAGTGGCAGTGCTATAGCAGAGTACGGACCGCTATGGTGGACTAATTCGGGATTTAATGTAGAAACTTCCCCAAAATGTTCAGTTTTTATCAAGAACATTTTGGAGAAGGGCAAGGGCAATTTTGGGCGAACCTTACTTATTTTTCACCATTTTTGTTCTTAAAAGTAAGGTTTCTACTCCCTTAACTCAGTACTATCTTTCCTATATTGTAGAATTGCTAGTTATGAACTTGGGGAAAGGTTTGGGTTGACCTAGGAATGGTAGAATCTAGGGAAGAAAGGGATTTTAGGGCATAGAAGTTCTTGGGTATGGGTTGACCTAGGAATGGTAGAATTCATGGAAAAAAGGGATTCTAGGGCATAGAAGTTCTTGGGTCCTAAATATTCTTGTTAGTTTATGATCATTTAGCCATAATTCTCAAAAAGTATCCGTAAATATGATAGACTTAGGTGAATAAATGGTGGGAAAGCCTGGGAATGGGTGGAATGATCACAGTTTGGCCTGGGATTCGGATTTTGCATAATTTGGGTATTTAGTAGGCCAAGTAGACTGATTTTAGTGTCTTGTAATTATTTTTAGACCAAGATCAAGCACAGGCTTCAGAACACATAAAGGCTCCGTTCCAGTAGAGCTTTTGTGTAATTCGAGGTAGGTGATGGTTATTGTTTTCCAATATGCAATATGTGTTCATGTACTATCACTTAGTATTGTGTGAGTTTTCATGCTTAGGGAATAATATTATGATTATCTACTTATCCGGTTATCAGTCTTGTAAAATGAACTTGTTTTGTTGCTTGTTGGTTTACAAGTATGCTTTGTTCATGTTGATTGCTTGAATTTTGTGTGACATTTTGTTGGCTCGGGTACCACACCTGGTACATGTTACATATTGGTTGGCTTGGGTACCACGCCTAGCATGAGATACTTATCAGTTGGCTCGGGTATCACGCCTGGTATGAGATTTATAATGGTTGGCTTGGGTACCACACCTGGTATGGGTTTTATTTATTTGCATTTATTGTATTCTTTTGATGGTTCCGTGAGTGGACCGGGTTGTATGCATGAATTGTGATTATTGCATATGGTCCATAAGAGGCCAGGTGATTATATTTTTATGTGAGGTTGGTCTTAGTGTAGACCAGGATTGCATGTTGAAAACATAGGTGGTTTTCTAGGGACCCTCGGTGGGTCTGGGTTGTGTGTATGGGATATATGATTTTGTCATTGGTTGTGAATTGGTTATATGATAAGTTAAGGAAGAGACTTATAGTCTAGTTATATTGCTGACGTGTATTACATGTTTACTTTGCTTTACTCAGCCTTTGTTTATTGTTCATATTTTGTTTATTGGAGCTGGCCAATGATCCTACCAGTACACAGTGGTTGTGTACTGATTCTGCACTTGCATTTCTTTTTGTGAACACAGGACATCTTTCGGCGGCTGAAGCGCGACCTAACTTGTAGATTCGGCAAATTCAGGATTCAAGGGTGAGTTGTTCTTCTAGGCTACCTTGTTTTCGTCCATGACTGGTTATAGGCCACTTATTTTCAGCTTAAACTCTCTTTTTGCTTTAGGGGTTGCATCCCCGTATTTTACAAGATTGGTAGAAGGTTTTGGTACGGTGAATTTCAGGTTCTAGGGAGGTTTTCCACAGATTCTTATATTATTAGTGTTTTGAGATTGAAATGTTAGTTTCTTTTATGCAAACTGGTTTTGAGCTGTTAGATTCTACTAAGTGCTGGGTTAATAATGGTTCGCTCATCCGGGATTTTTGGGTAGGTACCACTCACGACAGGTTAGGTTGTGACACTTGAAATTGCTTCTTACTGTGCAAAAATCAGTGGCTTCAAATGCCAAAGTGGTTGTAACTGTTTGTTTTCTAAAGAGTGTGAATCATGTGCTTTAGCTAGTAATATTTTGGGTAAGGTTAGCTGAGAGAATGAGGGTTGATGATATGTTGTTATTGGGCTAAAATTTGGCCCCAATAGGGTGTGAAAATGGTGAAACAGAAGGGTGCACAACACCTGTTTAACGAAATGCCAGAGTGAAAAATTCTGGGCAAAGCAGAAGACTCGCGATCGCGATGCCTGATTCCACGATCGCGATGCCTGATTCTGCTATCGCCATGAGCAAAATTTTCTGAAACAAAAAAAAGGTCTTCGCGATCGCGATGAAAAATCCCGCAATCGCGATGACCAGTTGTTGGCAGTTTCACTGGCAGTCCAAAATAGTACCTTTGCCCAGCTCTATTCGGAATCATTTTGGCCCATTTATTTTGCCAAATCATGTCCTAACACGTTGTTTTACATGTCTATATTAGTGTTTGACATTTTTACTCGTTGTGTTGGTACTTATAGCTTGAAAATGGCTCCGGCATCCAATGAAATTGCATAAGATGATATCAACTAAGTAGCGGAAGAGGAGTACTTAAATGCTTCTAATTATATGATCGTCACTTGATGAGAAACATCACAAGGGAGCGAGGTATTTTGTTGGATGGCCTGAAAGATAAATGGGTTGACTTCCATGGAAAGTTGGTCACAAGTGGGTGGATGTGCTTTGCCGCCAAGCCTATCAAGGTAAAGTTTGCTATAGTTCGGGAATTCTATGCTAATGTAGCCGAGATAGACTTTGCTAATGACTTGGTTGTCACTATTCGGGGAAAGCTAGTTTGATTTGACCTAGAGTTGATTAATTCCTACTACAACCTCCCAAATGCCAATAATGCAACATTCAAAGCATAGGCCAAGGAATTGAGGGCTGATTAGTTTGTGCAAAAGCTACGTGATGGAACGGTTCCACAATGGGTTGCTTTGAATATGAGGATTGAGTCTTCTGAGTTTACCCTTGAAGCCCGAATATGGCTTTCTATCATTTGTGCCCGAATCATGCCATCCAAAAATGAGTCTGATGTGACACCAAAGAAAGCAGTTGTTATTTGTGCTATGATGGAGGGCCTTCTTGTAAATGTCGGGCAGTTGATTGTGCAAGAGATTCAACAAGTTATGCTTGAAGGTAGCAAAAACTTATTCTTTCCTTCCTTAATCACATACTTATGCTACCAAGCCAGAGTTAAGAAAAGGGATGGTAAAAATGAAAGAAATCCTGGAAAGATGATTCATCCATTAAAGAATAGGGAGCGGGGAAAGCACTAAAGAAGTGGGTCTAGCGAGGCACTTGAGTTAGCATCTACTGCAGAGGCTATTAGGCCACTCAGAATTGGTCCCCCAATACTCTGCCACATCTCCAGCCAGGTATATGGCATGGATGCTCAGATTTTCCAAATTATATCTAGCCTACCTTCAGGCCCGGGAGAGAGTCCGTCTACACATGCACCTGGTCTAGCATATTCTACTACTTCTAGCGGTCCTACACTAGTTAGTGTAGCACGATAGAAACAATATGTCAAGGAAAGGTTGTCAAAGGTAGAGAGGCGCCAGAAGAAGCAAAGGGACCATGGTAGGAAGCAAAGCAAATTTCTCATAAAGATGATGAGAACTTTGAGGAAATTATGCAGATCTGAGGAGGAGGAGGAGGAGGCTGACGATGATGAGGCAGACTGGGTCCTTCCTGGTACTAGTATCTCCAGTTCTGAGTTATACCCTTCAGGGATCCCCCTCAAACTTATCTCTTATTTTGATGCAATGAGGGCACTGTACTATTTTAGTTGGGGCTGGCGTGTTAGGATCGCACTTTATTTAGCTTGTTTTATTTGTTTTGGATATTATTGTGTCCTTGCCGAGCTTGTTTTGATGTTTAGATATTGGTGCACCCTTGTCGAGTTTATTTTGATATTGTATGCCCTTGTCGGGGTTTGGAGTTGCTATGGATGAATTTGATGGTTTTGTTCTTTAGTTTTCTTTGCTTTTAGCTTCTTTAATTTCTTTTATAGTTGCCTTTTGAGTGACGATTCTCAATGATAAATCGAGTGACGACATTCTTAAGTGAAATCGTCACTTTGTTGGATGTTTTGGGGCCAGGGGAAGTTTGAGTACCCGTTAGGCTAGGTTAACTTGCCTACTTACCACCTTGTACATGTGAGCCACAAATATTGATGTGCGAAATGCATGTGCTTCGCACATGCTGGGCAGAAGGGCCACCTACACTGCCTTGCATGTGCATTGGCACATGCGATCTGCATATTGGCACATGAAAAATGTGTGTGCAAGTGTAGTGAAGTTTGTGTTTTGGGTTGTGTGTTCTGCTGAAGTCTGAGTAACCATGTCAATTTGGATATATCATTTAGCCCGATGATGGATCTTAAGGGTAAATTGTCATCTTTTGAGATATTGGAGAACATTGACTTATTTGATACTAATGGAGTTAGTCTCGCATGTGCATTAAGTTAGAGCATACCCCTCTGAAAATTTTTGTGAAAAGTTGCATGGCAAAGAATGATGTTAGTGACAACTCCTTTAATCTTTTTGTGACTCTTAACTCATTAGTGGTGATAATTGAAAATGTAAAATGTGACTCTATTTATTCTTATTTAGGAAGTGAAATTGACCCATCTTGAATAGTTCACATGCCATGTATGGTGAGATTTTATTGAATAATTCTTGTACTTGCTTTGTCAACTAGAATTTTCCTGGTTAGTCATTCAATGCTAGTCTTGATTTCATTTGGTTGGAGAAATGATCTTAGGCCTTCTTTGTGATTGTTGGAAGCCTACTGAGCCTTAGAAGCCTACCATTGCACTAAATGTGTCACTAGTGACCCCATTTGAGCTTAATACCTTTTCTTTGTTTAGTGACCCCATTTGAGCTTAATACCTTTTCTTTGGGAACCTCATTACAAGCCTTGGACCATTTTTGAAAAATAATCCCTCTTTTGAACCTCCCCTCATTGAACTCAAAAAATGTGATTTTGAGGCTAAAAGCCTAAGTTTGGTGGTAATTGAAAACCTCTTTGGAGGAAATGAGCAATACATGGTGGTTGATGGCAAGAATTAAAATAAATTGTCGAAAGAAAGGATTAAGTTGAAAAAAATACAAAAATGAGAAGAGAAATAAAATTAAAGGACACCTCCAAGGTGAATAGAATGATAAGAATTGGGGAATCAAATGAATTAAGTGAAATAGTGCTTTGTGTTGCATGAAAATGGAAAAGAAAATGGCTTTGGTTTCAAATTAAAAAAGGTGTATAGTGTTCAAGAAGGATGTAGTCACTTTAATCCAAAATACTTATCATATCCTTCCTCAAGCTTGTATTACAAGCTTAGAAAAGTCCTTTAAGATCTTCAACCGGTTGTTTTTAAGTTAGTGGCAAACGAAAATAACGGCAAGCTTATGGTTTGATACTTGTTGGTACTTGAAATTCTTTGTGAGTGTGAGTGGTTGTCCATTTGTCCCTAGTGATAACCTTGTGCATAGTGTATTTTGGGACTTTCGTTCTTGTGAGGGCATGTGAACTAGGATAGTTGGTGATGTTGATGAATTTCAAAAATGAGTAAAATGAGCATGCTTGGTAAACTAGTGGTTTTGAGTCACTTCTTGAGGAATTGATGGTTGTCAATTGATTGTTTTGTAGTCCCATTGCATTCTTAAAAAGTGGTGTTTTGAATAAAGGGGATTGTTTAGATAAAGTTAACATATGATCGACTAATCATTAGTACCAACCAAAGTTATGTGTTTGTGCTTGAAGTGAGTCTCTGTGATTTGTAGTGATGTCATTGCACTTGTGTTTGTGTCTTTTGAATTAGAGTTTTGAGTTTGCTTGAGGAAAAGCAATAGTTCAAGATTGGGGGTTTGATAAATTGGTATTCTACCTACTTATTTAACTCTTAATCTTATGCTTTTGCTAATAGAATATGGAAAAATAGTATAATTAACACAGATTACTTCTATTTTGCAGGCTTATATGATTTTGAAGTGTTCGAGAAGGATTCGGATGAAAACAAGTCAAAATGGAGCTAATTGGAGTTGCTGATCACTAGCAGTAAATTGTTCTTCGCGACCACGAGCTACAGTGCACGCGATCATGATCAACCGAAAGTCAAAGCCTTGCGAACGCAAGGAAAATACCATGCGACCGCGATGAACCAGAAGTTAAATCATCGTGATCGCGAGGTAATGTCAAGCAACTGCGGGGAAAGAATTAACAGACCATCGTGATCGCGAAGAATACTCACGCGACTACGATGAAGAAAATCAGCAGCTATAAGGCAGATTTGAAAAATCACACTTTTGGAAACCCCGATCCACATAAAGCATATCCCAGCTGTTTGGAGAGATATTCTGGATTATTCACTACTGTTCATCAACCAATTCATCCTTAGCCTTAGAGTGACCAACTTTTTTCTAGCTTGGAGAGCAAGTTCATCATCCAAGACCATTGGAGTAAAGATTAGAAGCTTTTATTGCGAAATCTTTAGTTCCTTTCTTAAACTCTTGTTTTGTATTGCTAAATTCATAGGTGTGTTGGTTCATTTGAGATTTGGATATTGTGTTAGATATAAACAATATTTGGGTTTGATTTCTTATCTTGTGCTTTTTCAATTTATTAAATACTTTCGAGCTTATGAATTGGGTCTTTGATTTTCTAATTAATCTTGTATTTGAATTAATTCTAAAGGGAGTGATCAACCCTTGGAATTGCCCCTTTTACCTTGATTTGGCTTGAAAGAGTGAATTAAGGTGGGGAAAGGTTAATTAGCACTAACTTGAGGCTTTAACCTTCATTTAAGAAATTGGCTAAAAATAGTGATTCTAGTATTGCCATAATTGGAATAGCTTTGTTAACATTTGGCTGGGTTTGAGAGAACCAGTTGAAAAATATTTGCCAATGGTCGAGAAATGTTGGTAGATAATTAAGATTCCAAGGCTTATTTCATTTGACTCATGATTAATCTAGCAAGTAGTTGATAAACTTGTAATGGATCATATAGATTTGAAGTAAATCCCATTCTCAAATCTCCCTTGCGATCCGTGCATTGGGAAGATTGGTCAACTTCGCACTTGCAATATCGTTCATATTTTTAAACAACAAAACTCCCCAATCCATTTTATTTCTTTTTGCTCATTGAACTTTAAGTTACTTTAATTTTTTATTATCTCAATAGCCTTTACATTATTTTTTTTGGGATCGACCCCGACACTCATTGGGTTACTTATTTGTTTTGCTCTGACAATCACTACCACCTCCTTCGAGAGA
This sequence comes from Jaltomata sinuosa, assembly GCA_003996215.1. Classification (NCBI taxonomy): domain Eukaryota; kingdom Viridiplantae; phylum Streptophyta; class Magnoliopsida; order Solanales; family Solanaceae; genus Jaltomata; species Jaltomata sinuosa. The sequence goes on along the minus strand of QJPP01000001.1, from coordinate 27,097 downwards.
GTGCTTTTGAGCATCATCAACATCCTCCATACCTTTCTATCTAGGGCCATGTTCTCGGTAATTTAGAACTGCTTCATGTCCTGTCTAATCACCTCCCTCCAATATTTCTTCGGTCTACCTCTATCTCTCCTAAAACCATCCATAGACAACTTCTCACACCTCTGCATTGAGCATCTGTGCACCTCCTCATCACATGTCCGAACCATCTCAACCTTACTTTTTACATCCTATATACCACCAAAATTATGCCTACCATGTCTCGGATAACCTCATTTCTAATTCTATTTCTCCTAGTAAACTCGCATATCCATCGCAACATCCTCATCTCTGCCACCTTCATCTTTTGGATGCAAGAGTTCTTGATAGGTCAAAACTCTACCCCATATAATATCGTTGGTCTAACCTCCACTCTGTAGAACTTTCCTTTAAGTCTAAGGGGCACCTTCTTATCATACAAGATGCCTGATGTGAGTCTCCATTTCATCCACCCTGCACCAATACAGTGGGTGACATCCTCATCAATCTCTCCATTACCTTGGATAACAAGCCCAGGAACTTGAAACTACCTCTCTTTCGAATGGCCTGAGAATCAAGCCTCACTACCACATCATCCTCAGGAGTCACCGCACTGAACTTACACTCCAAATATTAAGTCTTGGTCCTTCTCAATCTAAATCCTTTTGTAACACCCCGAAATTTGATTCAGCTTTTAAACTTAGAATCTCTGAATTTTCTTATCTTTCCAGGGATTACGGGTCCAAACCATGGACCATAGTTTGAATCACGAGCCGCAGAATGAACCTGTGGTCTTAGTCTACAGGATTAGTCTCTGGTCTGAGAACCGAGAGTGCACTCTATGGACCGTAGTTCATTCTACGGATCGTATTGTTCACTCGTGGAATCAAACTTGAGGGTTGCATGTTCCCCTTTGGCCAGGAACCACGAGAAGTAACCACGGACCATGATTCAATCTACGGTCCGTAGTCCTTACCCGTGGTCCCTGAAATTGAGTTTTTAACAGTTTTTTCTAAACTAAATCCCAGGGGTATTTCTATAATTACCCACCCTTTTAACTGTTAAGTGTGGTCGTTTTGGCCGTTTTTAGTAGGGTTTTTACTCCTATTAGCCTAAGTTTCTCATTATTCCTCATTCATCTACCAAAAGAGGAAAAGAACTCATTCAAGCTCCAAGTCTCAAGCTCCAAGTTCAAGCCTCCATTTATTTTTTATCGTAGATCAAGCAAGCTTCGATAAGGTATGTATTCAATAAGGGAATTATTTCACCCTTATGCCCAAAACCCCATGTTTTTACTTTGAGTTATCAAATTGTGAAATTAGGGTTCTTACTCAAATTGGAGAAAATTTATGGGTTCAGTTTTAAAGAATCAATTCATGGTTTCTCATTACTTATCTATGATTTATTTGAGCTTCCTTAATTGATTTCAAAAGCTCATGCATTAAAGATGATTTCTAGCATGATTCCATTGAATTGCATATTTTCAAGTGAAAATTAGCATGTTTAGATAACATGACCTTATGTACTTATGAAATTGCATGCCTAATTCTTCAAGTTATTAATTTAGAAAGAAAAGTATGTTTTGGAATTATGGCTATCCTAAGTTTTAAGACTTATGATTTTGAATTGCATGACATTAGATACATCTTTATGCTTTTCAAACAGATTTGGCATTAGATATGTCACAAGTATAAGTTGAGCTATATGTATGTTTTTGGAGTAGTATTTAGCACCGAGCGATGAGGGTTCTAGATAACCCAAGTCCAAAACTACATTATCAACGTAGGTTAAGAGGGTCCTCGTTAGTTGAGAGTATCTCCTCATGAAGAAGGGTCCTCGTTAGTTGAGAGTGTCCCCTTATGAAAGTGGTTCTATTGTATGATATGTATAGTACCCCATACCTTGGCAATGTTCGGGGTAGCTTTTCTAACTAGGGTGATAAAGTTAGATTCTATGTAGCTTACATGGTCTATTGTCGGTTATAAGAAACTCCCATATGAAGGTTTTAAGCATTAAGTTATTCTATTTTATGCTTGAACTCAACCTATGGTATTTATTTATGATTTCTCTTTTATGCATGATCTCAGTTTTATTTATGTTGAAAGCATGTTTTTACCTTACTTATGCATATCTCATGTATTCTGTACATCCTGTAGTACTGACGCATATTTTGTGTTGCATCCTTTTGATAATGCAGATTCAAGCTCTCTTCCTCAGGCTCATGGCTAGACGATTTCGTATATTCAGATCTTGTTGGTGAGTCCTCATCCTCCGAGGACTAGTATTAGTCTAGTTATTTTGCTTGTCTTCCTTTTAGACTTTTGAGTTAGTCGGGTCTTGTCCCATCAACTCTTTATGACAATTTAGAGGCTTCAGACATAGCTAGACCTGTACTCTGTGTTTTGGATTTTGTATTTCTTAGACCTTGTCCCTATTTAGTTATGGTTGCCTGTCTTTTAGTATGCTTTCGCTAAGTTTCCCTATATTTATCTGAGTTATGCTATGACCAAAGGTCAACTTGAGGCACTTGTGGTCCCAGGTCCCATGTAACATCTAGAGGGTAGCCTCGGGGAATGAAAACTTGTAATCAGAGCCTCAGGTTCAAGAGTGCTAGGGTATCTGAAAGTCACATCGAGTAGAGTCTCTTTCATGTGTGTTAAGCACGCCATACTTATGAGAGGAAAGCTACGAGGTGTCTTAGGAAAAACTTCACTTCTTTCATGATCAATATCGTGCGACAGAGTTTAACTCTATTACTTCTCTAATCCATTCTTTATGCGTTTCAGATTATGCCTCATCGTCGTGCCATGCCTCGTCGAGCTACTCGAAATGCTAACCCTTTGAGTCCCGACCTCGAGGTCACTAATTCGGAGTTGGAAAATGTCATTCATATCCTAGCTCAGACTATGGTTGCTCAGGCCAATCAACAGGCTCCTATCCTCGCCCACCCTCAAGATGGAGTAGCAACCTGAGTTTGAGAATTCATTCGCATAAACCCACGTGAGTTCTGGGTTCAAAAGTTGGTGAAGATCTGCAAAATTTCATGAATGAGGTAAAGAATATCTTTGGTGTGATGCAAGTGGTTGGTGTTGATAGTATTGAGCTAGCTTCCTATCAACTCAAGGACGTGGCTCATATTTGGGTCACTCAGTGGAAAGATGCTAGGGGTAAGGATGTGGTCCCTATGACTTGGGAATGCTTTGAGAGAGATTTTCTTGACCGGTTCTTCTCGAGGGAATTGAGGCAAGCTAAGGACGAAGATTTTGTGAATTTGAGGCACGGTTCTATGTCGGTTTAGGAGTATGGATTGAAGTTTACCCAGATTTCTAGGTATGCTCCTTCTATGGTGGCTGAACCATGGGATGAGATGAGTAAGTACATTTATGGAGTATCAGATTTGGTAAAGAAGGAGTGTAAGTCTGCGATTCTTTTGGGAGACATTGATATTTATCGACTTATGACTCATCCCCATCAGATTGAGGGAGACAAGTTGAGGGAGATGGCAAGGGAGAACAAGAGGGTTAGATCATAGGGTTCAGGTTTTGGCCATCAGAGGTCTGGAGGTGGACATCGCTCTTCGTTTCAGAAGAAATCATCAGGGCTTATTCATTCTTCAGCAAGTGCTCCTACATAGGCCCCCAGGCCTCATCATGATCAGGAGGGTAGAGGATCTGGTTCCTATTCGCAGGGGAGTGTTACAAAGGGGACCCCTTACCCTTCTTGGAACAAGTGTGGTAGGAGTCATCTTGGTAAGTGTTTAGCTGGTTCAGGTGGATGCTTTGAATGTGGTCAGGTTGGACACAAGCTCAGAGATTGTCCTTCATCTAAGAAGGGACAAGGAAGTAGTAGGACTCTGTCTTCCCCAGAAGCCTTAGGAGGTCGATCAGCCCAGCAGGGCACTGCTTCTAGTTCTGTGGTCAGCACCAGAACCGCCTTTATGCCATGTCCTCTCGCCAGGACCAGAAGAGTTCACCGTACATTGTTACTGGTATGTTGAAAGTCTTCTCTCTCGATGTGTATGCTTTATTGGACCCTGGTGCCTCCTTATCTTTTCTGACCCTTTATGTTGCTTGCAAGTTCAAAATTTGCCCTGAACAGTTTTTAGAACCCTTTTGTGTTTCTACTCATGTTGGTGAGTCAGTCCTAGCCAAGAGAATCTACCAAAATTTCCCTATCTCAGTCCTTCATAGAGTCACATCAGTGGATCTAGTAGAGTTGGAGATGACTGATTTTGATGTTATTCTTGGTATGGATTGGTTGTATACATGCTATGCCTCAGTTCATTGTCGTACTCGAGTTGTTAGTTTCAAGTTTCCAAATGAACCTGTCTTAGAGTGGCAAGGTAGTCTTCCATCCTCAAAGGGTCGCTTCATATCTTACCTCAAGGCTAGGAAGACGATTTCTAATAGTTATGTTTATCATATAGTTTGGGTTATGGACACGGAGTCTGAGACCTCATCTCTCCAGTCAGTCCCTGTTGTGGATGAGTTTCTTGAAGTTTCCCAAGGATTTACCCAGAGTCCCTCTCGAGCGGGAGATTGACTTTGGGATAGACCAGACACGCATCTTATCTCTATTCCTCCTTACAGGATGGCTCCCGCGGAACTTATGGAATTGAAGGATCAGTTGAAAGACCTCCTTGATAAGGGTTTTGTTTGACCCAGCATCTCTCCATGGGGTGCTCCAATCTTATTCGTGCAAAAGAAGGATGGTTCCCTCAGAATGTGTATCGACTACCTTCAGTTGAACAAGGTCACAATCAAGAGCAAGTATCCCATTCCTAGGATTGATGACTTGTTCGATCATCTTCTGAGTTCCAGTTACTTCTCCAAGATCGACCTTAGATCCGATTATCATCAGCTCTGTGTTCGAGAGTGTGACATTCCGAAGACGGCCTTCTGAACTCGGTACGGTCATTATGAATTTGTGGTTATGTCTTTTGGTCTAACGAATGCTCCTGTAGCTTTTATAGATTTGATGAACCATGTGTTCAAACAGTATTTGGATATGTTCGTGATTGTATTCATTGATAATATTCTTATCTATTCTCGGAGTAAGGAAGAGCATGTGAACTATTTGAGAGTGGTGTTGCAAACTCTCAAGGATCGACGGTTATTTTGCTAAGTTTAGCATGTGTGAGTTTTGGATGAAGTATGTTGCTTCTTTGGGTCATATTGTGACTAGAGATGGTATTCGAGTTGATTCTCAAAAGATTGAGGCAGTAAAGAACTGGCCTAGACCCACTTCACCGTCTGATATTAGAAGCTTTTTGAGTTTGGCTGGTTACTACAGGAGATTTGTGGAAGGATTTTCTTCCATTACTGCCCCATTGACTCGATTGACTCCGAAGAAGGTTAAATTTCAGTAGTCTGATCTATGTGAGAAGAACTTTCAGGAATTGAAGACTAGGTTGACCACAGCTCCAGTGTTGGCTATACCCGAGGGCTTAGATGACTTTGTTGTGTATTGTGATGCTCCTAGGATTAGTTTGGGTTGTGTATTGATGCAGTATGGTAAGGTGATAGCTTATGCTTCGAGACAGCTTAAGATTCATGAGAAGAATTACCCTACTTATAATTTTGAGTTGGCAGCCGTGGTTTTTGCTTTAAATATTTGGAGACACTACTTGTATGGTGTTCATGTGGATGTATTCATCGATCATAAGAGTTTTCTGTAATGACCCAACGCGTCGTGAGTGGCACCCACCCAACCCCCGAATGAGCGAACCAATAGAGTCTCACTCTTTGCCTAGACTAACAGCCTAAAACCAGCAAGCATAAATATAAACTAGCAATCAGGGTAACCAAACTAATCATTAATATAATCCTGCGGAAATTCCCACCTAGGAACTGAAAATCATCGTACCAAACATCAATACCAAATCTACAATACGGGGATGCAACCCTTAAAGATAAACTGAAATAGTTTTAAGTCTGAACAATTGGACTGAAACTCTAAAGATAACCCAAGGTAGCTCGAATCAAGCAACTCACCCTTGAAAGTCAAAAATCGTCGGTGCTAGATGTGAGGTCGCGTCTCAGTCGCTGGTAGATTTCATGTACTCACCAAAAGAAAGATAAGTGCAGTATCAGTACACCACCACTGTGTACTGGTAGGATCATCAGCCAGTTTTCAAGTAAACAGTATATAATTAGTACAACAATATCAAGTAAGGAGTATGGCAAACATGCAACAATAATCACAGGCACATCTAGACTACAGGTCTATACCTAGCTTGTTACCGCATGAATCCATATCTTACAGTTCAAATCCATAAATATGTAACCATAACTGTCCTTTTCGTCTAGCCCGAACCCACCCTGGAATCCCCTCTAGACAACACTAAAGGTAATTGTTCAACCCGGCCTAAACCAAGACCAACACAACAATTATACAACAGTTCCCGGTCACTCAAGGACCATCAACAATAACACCTTTAACTAGACAACCCGGCCCACTCACGGAACCAATACTAAGTATTACATCTAGTAAAACAACCCAGTCCACTCACAGAACCAATAACAACCAATGCAATACAATAGTCAATGAAACAATGCAAGATGCAATAAAGTAAACCCGTACCAGGCATGGTACCCGTGCCAACTGAATAATATACCCATACCAGGCGTGGTACCCATGCCAACCATTATGTTATACCCATACCAGGCATGGTACCCGAGCCAACCGAATATCAACAACCACAGTCAATATATGAACACACACAACTTGTAAAACCAACAGACTGTAACATGAACCTAGACATTCCACACAAATTCCCTAAGCAATATAATGCATACAATCACTTAGACATGAGTACATCAATATACACATTTACAGAAAATCATAAGCCATCACCTATCTCAAAATGTTCCAAGCTCAATTCGACCTGAGCTTTTTCGAGTTCTGGATTCCTCTCTCGTTCTTGGTCTAAAAATAACACATAATGCATATAATTAACACGCAAGGTCTGCACATTACCCAGATTATACCAAATCCCCAAACCCCAGGCCATCCATGATCATCCCACCCTCTTCCCGGGCTTTTCCACCGTTAATTGTCCTAGTTCTATCATTTTTACGGATAAAAATAGGGAATTAAACAACCTATGATCATTTTAATGTACTTCTATCAATGTCCAAGAATACACATGCTTGGAATCCCCTTCCTTCCGTAAATTCCACCATCTCTAGGTTATTCTAAATTTTCCCCAAATTCCCTCCTAGCAATTCTACTGTATAGAAAATGTAATACAAAGATTGGGGAACGAAAACCTTACCTTAGGTTAAGAATTTTGACAGAAGAATGAAGAAAATCGCTTGGAAATCGCCCAGCCCTTCTCCAAAACAAACTTGTGAAAACTGAATGTTTTGGGAGCTATTTCTGCATTAAAAACTCATCGGCCCGCTATAGCACTCCCCGCTCCGCTATAGAGGTCCCATTATAGCGGTAGGCTGCCGCTATAGCGATCTTAAGTGGTTTGACCGCCTTTTGACCACCGCTATAGCGGTAATTTCTACCTCTATAGCGGTGTCCACTATCGCGCGTGACAGCGCTCGTCACAGACAGAAAGTCCAGAACTTTGCCAATTTTGGTCATTTCACAACACACTTGTTTCCCCCGACGTCTCGAAACAACCCCTTCACGTCAAACGCAATTTTGGAAGTTCTACTTACCCAAATGCAATTCCAAAAAGTCCCCCGGACTCCTTTATGTCTTGGCTACATGGAAAACTAGCTCACTATAAGACACCTAAATCCATTTTTACCTGAATTTCCCCAGACTCTATCTCGCTCCAAAACTGGCCGAGGCTAGCCTAGCCCAGAATTTCAAACTCCTAAACCTGGAGTTTTCTAACTCTAAAACTTGGCACGATTGGTCTACCCATAATGACGGACCCGGTCGTTACATATTCAGTATATGTTCACTCAAAAGGAATTGAATCTTCATCAAAGGAGATGGATTGAGCTTCTTAAGGACTATGATATGAGTGTGCTTTACCATCCGGGTAAGGCCAATATTGTGGCAGATGCACTTAGTAGGTTGTCCATGGATAGTGCATCTTCGGTTGAAGACAGAAAAAAGGAATTGGCCAAGGATGTTCATCGACTTGCTCGATTGGGAGTTCGCCTTATGGATTCGACAGAAGGTGGTGTTATTGTTCAGAATGGTTTCAAATCATATTTGGTAGCTGAAGTGAAAGAAAATCAAGAATTGACCCTATTTTGCACCAGCTGAAGGGTGCAGTCCATCAACAAAAGGTAGAGGTTTTCTCCCAAGGGAGAGGTGGTGTGCTTCGATATCAGGGTCGATTGTCTGTTCCTAACATAGATGGGTTGAGACAACGGATTTTGACAGAAGCTCATAGCTCCAGGTATTCTATTCACCCCTGTGACACTAAGATGTACCGTGACCTACGGGAAGTCTTTTGGTAGAACGGCATGAAGAGGGACATAGCAGGTTTTGTGGCTAAGTGTCCCAACTGTCAGCAAGTAAAGGTAAAGCATCAACGATCGGGTGGTATGACTCAAGATATTGATCTTCCTACTTGGAAGTGGGAAGCGATCAATATAGACTTCATTATTGGTTTGCCTCGTACTCGAAGGCAACATGATTCTATTGGGGTGATTGTTGACAGGATGACTAAGTTATCCCACTTCTTGGCTGTTAAGACTACGGATTCAGCAGATGATTATGCCAGACTCTACATTCCGGAGATAGTTAGATTGCATGGTGTTCCATTGTCTATCATTTCAGATAAGGGTACTCAGTTTACATGCCAGTTTTGGAAGTCATTTCAGAAAGGTCTTGGTACTCAGGTAAAGCTTAGCACAGCTTTTCACCCACAGACAGATGGCCAGGCAGAGCGTACTATTCAGACTTTAGAGGATATGTTGAGAGCTTGTGTGATTGATTTCAAAGGTAATTGGGATGATCACTTACCTCTTATCGAGTTCGCCTATAACAACGGCTTCCATTCTAGCATCCAGATGGCTCCCTATGAAGCACTTTATAGATGGAGGTGTAGATCTCTTATTGGTTGGTTTGAGGTAGGTAAGGCATCTTTGATTGGCCCAGATTCAGTTCATGAGACCATGGAGAAAGTTCAAATCATTAGGGAAATGTTGAAAACCACTCAGAGTCAATAGAAATCATATGCAGATGTGAGGAGAAGAGAGTTGGAGTCTGAGGAGAAGGTGTCTTCCGATTCAATTTCAGCTTGAGGTAATAGTTTCCTCCTTAGTATGTCCCTCCGATTCTATTTCATCAGTTTCCCTCATGATCCTTGCATGCATTCATGTTTTTCAAAGTTAGTTCAATCATATTTTAAGTTAAAAAGCTCAGTTTTCATGTTTATCCTTGAGTTTTTATGTTTTGTTGGTTGGTTGGGTTATTTTCTCCTTAGTTTTCCTTGCTTAGCCTTCATTCGAGGACGAATGATCCTAAGGGGGAGATATTGTAACACTCCAGAATTTGATTCATGTTTTAAACTTAGAATCTTTGAATTTTATTAGCTTTCCAGGGATTACGGGTCCAAACCACAGACCGTGGTTTGAACCACGAGCCGTGGAATGAACTCCTAGTCTTAGTCTGCAGGATTAGCCTCTAGTCTGAGAACCACAAATGCACTCTACGTACCGTAGTTTATTCTACAGACCGTACTGTTCACTCATGGAATCAAACCTGAGGGCTGCCTGTTCCCCAGGAACCACGAGTGGCTTCTACGGACCATAGTTTGAACTATGGACTATTCTGTTGACTCGTGGAACCTGATCTGCAGCTAGGAACTTTGTCTAGGAACCACGAGAGGTAACCACGGACCGTGATTCAGTCTACGGTCCGTAGTCCTTACCCGTGGTCCCTGAAACTAAGTTTTTAACAGCTTTATCTAAATTAAATCCCAAAGGTATTTCTATAACTATCCACCCTTTAACTCTTAAGTGAGGTCGTTTTGACCACTTTTAATAGGTTTTTTACTCCTATTAGCCTAAGTCTCTCATTATTCCTCATTCATCTACCAAAAGAGGAAAAGAACTCCTTCAAGCTCCAAGTCTCAAGCTCCAAGTTCAAGCCTCCATTTTTTTTCATCTTAGATCAAGCAAGCTTCAATAAAGTATGTGGGTATTCAATAAGGGAATTCTTTCACCCTTATGCCCAAAATCCCATGTTTGTACTTTGAGTTATCAAATTTTGAAATTAGGGTTCATACCAAATTGGAGAAAACTTATGGGTTCAGTTTTAAAGCATCAATTCATGATTTCTCATTACTTATCTATGATTTATTTGAGGTTTCCTTAATTGTTTTCAAAAGCCCATGCATTAAAGATTATTTCTAGCATGATTCCATTGAATTGCATGTTTTCAAGTGAAAATTAGCATGTTTAGATAATATGACCTTATGTATTTATGAAATTGCATGCCTAATTCTTCAAGTTATGAATTTAGAAAGAAAAGTATGTTTTGAAATTATGGCTATGCTAAACTTTTAGACTTATAATTTTGAATTGCATGACATTAGATACGTCTTTATGCTTTTCAAACAGATTTGGCATTAGATATGTCACAAGTATAAGTTGAGCTATATGTATATTTTGGAAGTAGTATTTAGCACCGAGCGATGAGGGTTCTTGATAACCCAAGTCCAAAACTACATTGACAGCGTAGGTTAAGAGGGTCCTCGTTAGTTGAGAGTGTCTCCTCGTGAAGAAGGGTCCTCATTAGTTGAGAGTGTCCCCTTATGAAAGTGGTTCCACGCTATGATATGTATAGTATCCCGTACCTTGGCAAGGTTCGGGGTAGCTTTTCCAACTAGGGTGATATAGTTTTATTCCATGTAGCTCACATGGTCTATTATAGGTTATAAGAAACTCCCATATGAAGGTTTTAAGTATTAAGCTATTTTATTTCATGCTTGAACTCAACGTATGGTATTTATTTATTTCATGCTTGAACTCAACGTATGGTATTTATTTATGATATCTCTTTTATGCATGATCTCAGTTTTAATTATATTTCAAGCATGCTTTTACATTACTTATGCATATCTCATGTATTCAGTATATCCTGTAGTACTGATGCATATTTTGTGTTGCATCCTCTTGATGATGCAGATTCAAGCTCTCTTCTTCAGACTCGTGGCTAGACGATGCCGGATATTCAGATCTTGTTGGTGAGTCCTCATCCTCCGAGGACCAGTATTAGTCTAGTTATTTTGCTTGTCTTCCTTTTAGATTTCTGAGTTAGTTGGGGTCTTATCCCATTAACTCTTTATGACAGTTTAGAGGCTTCAGACATAGACTTGTACTTCGTATTTTGGATTTGGTATTTCTTAGACCTTGTCCCTATTTAGTTATGGTTGCCTATCTTCTTTTAGTATTCTTCCGCTATGTTTCCTTATATTTATCTGAGTTATGCTATGATCAAGGATCAACTTGGGGCACTTGTGGTCCCAAGTCCCGTGTTACGTCTAGGGGTACCCTCGGGGAGTGACACCTTTAGACTCCATGGTCTGTCTCCAAATCTCCAACTTAGCATTTACTCCCCCGCGAGTTTTGTCAATCAAAACTACGTCATCTGCAAACAACATACACCTAGGCACCTTACCTTGAATTTATCGCGTTAAAACATTCATCACCAAGGTAAATAAAAAAGGGCTAAGGGTTGACCCCTAGTGCAACCCCATCAATTTTATTAAAAAAATAAAAATTGGTTTGATCAAATTCGATTCGATTGGTTAATACGATTTTTTTAAAATCATTGACACCCCTAACTTCTATATTAAAAACTTCCAGTTAAAATGTTAAGCAAGTGGGAAATTCGATTAATCAACAATAATCGTATTTTTTTTTCATTACCTTTTTACTATTTTGGATTTTCACTTCCTTTTCTTGGTTTAGGAATGTTGAAGAAAAAAGAAGCTTTTGGTTATCGATTATATTCTTTATTTCTCATTTTTTATCACATTTTTTTTCAAAAGCAAAATTGGTTAGTAAATAACTAAAAGTAAGGACAAGAAATGTATATGAATGACTAAACATTTGTAATCTTTTAATTGATGCCGGGGTTAAAAAAACATCAAGAAAAAGTACATTTGATATTAAGGAATACCAAAAGCTCAAGGTACAATAGAAACAGTTAGTGTTGTTGAAAGGCTTGGTATCTAAGTATCAATTTATCTTGTGGTTAGCTATACGAAGGAGACTAACAAAAGTGGATAGACTACAAAAGTAGAGAATACACATTGAAAAAATGTGTATTATGTGATACTAATATGGAAGAGATCTAAATCACTTATTCTTTCAATGCCCTTACTCTTAATTTATCTTGAGCAACTCAATAGAACAATTGGCAACTGAAAGTTGAGATACTATGACTTGGACAGAGGACTATAAACAAAAATTTCATTTATACTACTTTTAAAATATCCTTCATAAATATTGTCTACCATAAATGAAACGAAAAAAATGTAAGAAGATTTCAAAGGAAACATAAGACTAAGGAAGATAGAGTGAGAGATACAATTATGAGGTTACACATAGTTGGCCAAAAATGTAAATGAAAAGGAATACTAGATAGTTTTAACAGTTTTCAATGTTTGATTTGATTAAATGAAAATAGTTAGTGTTATTGAAAGGATTAAGCATCAATTAATCCTTTAGTTAGCTATACGAAGACGACTAACAATAATGGATAGGCTACAAAAGTGAAAAATATAAGTTGCAAAGTAATGTGTATTATGTAATACTAATATGAAAGTAGATCTAGATCACTTATTCTTTCAATACACTTACTCTTAATTTATCTGGAGCACTATAATTGCATGGACTGGACTCAACAAAATAATTAAAAATTAAAATGTAGAGATAATATGATTTGGACAGAGGAATACAAGCAGAAGTTTCATTCACACTACTCTTGGAATATCCTTCGCAACTGCTTTCTACCATACACAGAATGAAAGAATGTAAGAAAATTTTAGAGAAAACATAGAACTAAGAAAAATAAAGTTAGAGATATAGTTATGGTGTTACACATAGTTGGCCAAAAATATAAATAGAAAGGAGTACTAGATAGTCATAACAGTTTTCAATGATAGACTTGGTTCAATGAAAACAGTTAATGATGTTGAAAGACTTGGTACCTAAGAGCCAATTTATCATGTGGTTGGTTAATTATATAAAGGCTACTAGCAATAGTGGATAGGGTACAAAAATAAAAATTATAATTTGCATAGAAATGTGTGTTATGTGATACTAATATGAAAGAAGATCTAGATCGCTTATTCTTTCAATTCCATTACTCTCAATTCATCTGGAGCACTATAATTGCATAGACTGAACTCAACAAAATAATTGTTAACTGAAAAGTTGAGATACTATGATTTGGATAGAGGACTACATGTAGAAATATCATTTACACTACTCTTAGAATATCCTCCACAATTGTTGTCTACCATACATGAAATAAAAGAAATGCTAGATGGTTTCAAAAATATATATAAAACTAAGAAAGACATAGGTAGATATATAGTTATAATGTTATACATAGTTTGCCAAAAATATAAATGAAAAGCAGTACTAGATAATCTTAACAGTTTTTAATGTTAGATTTGGTTCAATGAAAACAGTTATTATTGTTGAAAGGCTTGATACCTAAGCATCAATTTATCTTGTAGTTAGCTATACGAAGACGACTAGCAATAGTGGATAGGCTACAAAATTTGAGAATACAATTATAAAAAAATATGTGTTATGTGATACTAATATTGAAGAAGATCTAGATCACTTGTTCTTACAATGCCCTGACTCTCAATTCATCTGGAGCACTATAATTATGTGGACTGAACTCAATAGAACAATTGACAACTACGATGTTCATATATAATGATTTGGATAGAGGATTATAAGCAGAAACATCATTTACATTGCTCTTGAAATATCCTTCACGAGTATTGTCTATCATACGTGAGATGAAAAAAATGCAAGAAGATCTCAAAGAAAATATAGAACTAAGGAAGACAAAGTTAGAGATATAGTTATGATGTTAAACATAGTTGTCCAAAAATGTAGATAGAAAGGAATACTAGATAGTCTTAACAGTTTTCAATATTAGATTTGGTTCAATGAAAACAGTTAATGATGTTGAGAGGCTTGGGATCTAAGCATCAGTTTATCTTTTAGTTAGCTATATAAAGGCAACTAGCAACATTGGATAGGCTACAAAAGTGAAGAATACAAGTTGCAAAGAAATATGTGTTATCTGATACTAATATGGAAAAAGATCTAATGTCCTTACTCTTAATATATCTGGAACACTATAATTGTATGGACTTAACTCAATAGAACAATTGAGACTTGAAAAGTTGAGATACTATGAGTTGGACAGAGGACTACAAATATAAAGATCATTTACATTGCTTTTGAAACATCCTTCGCAACTGTTATCTACCATACATGGAATGAAAGAAATGCAAGAAGATTTCAAAGTAAACATAAAACTAAGAAAGATATAGTTATTATGTTACACATAGCTTACCAAAAAAGGTAAATGAAAAGGAGTACTAGATAGTTTTTAACAATTTTCAATGTTAGATTTAGTTTAATGAAAATAGTTAGTGTTGTTGAAAGGCGGATTTTCACTATATAATGGTTCTAATTGTTCTTGAATAATTTTTAGTTTATCTATAGCAAATATGATTAGTTCTATCCTATGTGACACACCCCAGTCATCAAGAAATTCAGTAACAATAAAAGAAATAGAGCCAAATCACTATTATATAACCGGAATATTAGAACAAAGAAAATTCATTATAATAATAAACACAGGACAAGAGGAAAATTATATAACAAGAGAATTAGTAACAGAAGAAGAAATAAATTCTATAGAACACCCGGAATTACCAAAAGAATTTGCAGCATTCAGAGAATCAGTAGAAAAAGAAATAATCATTGGCGGAATACCAATGGTAATAAAATTTAAAATATATCACGGAGATAAAAACATCATATTAGGAATAAAATGGTTAGAAGATATGAAACCATATAATTTAGAAAACACACAGTTAACCGTTACTTATAAAAATAAGAAAGTCATAATAAAACGGACAATGTAAGAGAAAAATGAAAATCTACATACTTGCTAAAATAATAGTAGAAAATTACTATAACAGATATTATACCCCAATGATAGATACAGGAGCAGAAGCTAATATGTGTAAACATAATTGTCTACCAGATGAAAAATGGGAAAAATTAACTACACCAATAGTAGTAACAGGATTTAATAATGAAGGAAGCATGATAAATCATAAAGCAAGAAATGTAAAATTACAAATATGGGATAAAATATTAACTATAGAAGAAATATATAGTTATGAATTCACAAATAAGGATATACTTCTAGGAATGCCTTTTCTAGAAAAACTATATCCACATATAATAACAAAGACACACTGGTGGTTTACGACACCATGTAAACACAAAGTAGGAGCTAAAAGAGTATATAATAAAACCAGAAAAACTGCCCCATGGATAAAAGGAAGTGAGAAAATTACTCAGAAATTAGAAAATATAAAAACAAATGAACATAGGATAGAACTAATCATATTTGCTATAGATAAACTAAAAATTATTCAAGAACAATTAGAACCATTATATAGTGAAAATCCCTTAAAAGAATGGGAAAAACATAAAACTAAAGTAAAAATAGAATTAATTGATGAAAATAGTATAATTACCCAGAAACCTTTAAAATATAATTTTGATGATTTAGATGAATTCAAAATGCACATAAAAGAATTGTTAGAAAACAAATATACACAAGAAAGTAATAGTAAACATACAAGCCCAGCATTTATAGTAAACAAACATAGCGAACAAAAAAGAGGAAAAAGTAGAATGGTTATTGATTATAGAAACTTAAATGCTAAAACTAAAACATACAATTATCCAATACCCAATAAGATATTAAAAATAAGACAAGTCCAAGGATACAATTATTTTAGTAAGTTTGATTGTAAATCAGGCTTTTACCATCTTAAGCTAGAAGAAGAATCTAAAAAATTAACAGCATTCACAGTACCTCAAGGATTTTATGAATGGAATGTATTACCTTTTGGATATAAAAATGCACCAGGTAGATATCAGCATTTTATAGATAATTATTTTAACCAATTAGAAAATTGTATAGTATATATAGATGATATACTTTTGTATTCAAAAACGCAAGATGAACATATAAAACTACTAGAAAAATTCATACATATTGTTACATATTCAGGAATTAGCCTAAGTAAGAAAAAAGCTGAAATAATGAAAAACCAAATAGAATTCTTAGGAATAGAAATAGATAAAAATGGCATAAAAATGCAGCCACATATAGTACAGAAAATAATAAATTCTGATGAACAAATAGATACAAAGAAGAAATTACAATCATTTTTAGGACTAGTAAATCAAGTAAGAGAATATATACCAAAATTGGCAGAAAATCTAAAACCATTACACAAAAAATTAAAAAAGGATGTAGAATACCACTTTGATAATAAAGACCAGGAACAGATAAGGAAGATAAAATTACTATGTAAAAACCTACCAAAACTATGCTTTCCAGAAGAAAATAGAAAATTTGTCTATATAGTAGAATCCGATGCAAGTGAAATTAGCTATGGAGGAGTATTAAAATACAGGTACGATAAAGAAAAAATAGAGCATCATTGTAGATATTATTCAGGTACATTTACAAATCCCGAAATAAAATGAGAAATAAATAGAAAAGAACTATATTCAATATACAAATGTTTATTAGCTTTTGAACCATATATTGTATATAATAAATTTGTTATTAGAACAGATAATACGCAGGTAAAATGGTGGTTGACAAAAAAAAGTACAGGATTCAGTTACAACCAAGGAGATACGAAGACTCGTATTGAATATATTGAACTTCACATTTACAATTGAAGTAATTTGTACTAACAAAAATATAATCGCAGATTACATATCAAGACAAAGCTACTCAGACTGAGGAAACTACCACTATGGAAGATTTACTCAAAGTTATGACGACTCTTTGTAAAGAGGTCGATAGTATAAATAAAGAGATACAACAAATCAAAGCTAGTCAGCAGCATGACAATAAGAATGCGGAGCTATGTCGATCGGAAGACACAAAACTTCCAGAGCTACAAGGTGACGTTGGGAAACACCTAAAAACCCATAATAATTTACTTCATGCAGGTGTATCTACAAGCAGATCATCTATAAAGGAAGAAAGAAGATATGTCAATACAAATTTAAATAAACTATTTGAAACACCATATACTCCAAAAACCAAAAAACCCCATTTATACCACCACAAGTAAATACATACAAAGACAGTTTGGACCAAGATAAAAAGACCTACAACCATATTACCAGAGCATACATAGAAAATATTTATAAAATACAAACCTTTCTAAATAAAAACCCCAGATCAAAAACTACCACCAATTCAGAAGAAGACTATATTACCCAGAGTCTACAAGGATACAACAAGCTAATTGCATTACCAAGAACAAATGCAAATCTAGTAGCGACTTGCTACAATTATGGATTACTAAATACCGTATATACAAAAATAGGAGACGAGATAGCTACACTGCCAGAGTTACATAAAGCATTTATGCAATATAAGAGAATAACTAAAGGTACATTATTTTATATAAGAGTATATTCAGCACCAGCGGAGATATTATATGATGAAATTAAGCCGGTGATTCAAGTCATAAAGATAGGATTAACTAGAGATATGATCATCCCAGAAAAGATAGAAGAGCAGGAAGAGATAACCAGAGCTGAGATACCAGAGTTTTATGCTGGAAAAAGAATTATTGGAATAGCTACGATTTTGAATGAGTTATCATCAAATTATTTAAATAAAAATCCTATTTGGAGTTATTATGCAAGGGAGTAAACCATGATCTACTCAACTTGCAGAGAAGAAAGAGTAGCAGATATGGAAGAAATAAGACAATGGGCACTTAGCCTATTAAGACCGGAACAACAACCATTGACAAGAGCTATTAGAAGAGATTTTATATCAACAGATTTAATGACAAGATATTGCAAGATAATCAATCACAAATAGCCAGATCATCAATGTTCAAGATGCCAAGGAGAAGATAATGTGATCCCAGACGTACAGCTGGAATAAAAAGATAATACGCAGATTCCGCGAAGATAAGAATCAACAGATATGTAAATTATGATATGTAAATTATTTTTAAACATCTGTAAGTCATAGTAGTTTGGTATTATGTAAAGGTGTAAAGTAAAAATAGTAAAAGTAGTTTAGAATTTTGTGGAGGTGTAAAGTAGAAATAGTAAGTAGTTTAGAATTTTGTGGAGTTGTAAAGTAGGAATAGTATAAAAACATGTGTAAAATAGAGATAGGAGAGATAGAAGAGGAAAAAGACATGTATAGAAATCCTCTTATAAATAGATAGCCATTATGGCAAAAGGAGGTAAGACTTTCTACACGGAGAGCAACCTTCTTTGAAAACAAAAATATTCTCAGAAATAATATAAAATTTC
Organism: Jaltomata sinuosa; assembly: GCA_003996215.1. Taxonomy (NCBI): domain Eukaryota; kingdom Viridiplantae; phylum Streptophyta; class Magnoliopsida; order Solanales; family Solanaceae; genus Jaltomata; species Jaltomata sinuosa. Next base: position 8,513 of record QJPP01000001.1, on the reverse strand, counting down.
TAGCAATATGGAGCAAGAAGATACTACCAAGGTATATCCATTTATTTCGTTTATACCTAGTTCCTCTTCAATTGGTTCTTCTATTTGCAATTTTTCTTTAAAATTTTCTATTTCCGTTTTTAATTTTGTCTCAATTTCTTTTTCTTTTTGTTTTGCCGCATATAATTCTTTTAACTTGGTTAATTCTTTTTCTAATGCTATTATCCTATCATTTTTTATTTCTTCAATTTGTTGTATTTCTTGTTTTGCTTGCTGTTTAATGATAGTTATCTCATTTTTCCGGTCTATTTCTTCATTTTCTCTAGCAAGTCTTACCATTGCCGTCAAACTATCTTCTAGTCTCAAAGATTCTTTTTCTAACATTAGACTTAGATTATCTCCTATTTTTTTATATCGTCGTCCTAAATTTGAAAATATAATCTTTATTTTTAATCCGTCGTGATTTTCATATGTTTTTTCGTCTATAGCAAATTCTTCTTTATTCATTTATAAATTATGTTGTACTTTGTATTCTAAACTATCTATTTGTAATTGTAAGTAAAATATAGTTTTCCTTTGTGCTTTGATAGATTCTTTACAAACTCCTGCAACTATATTATAATTAAGTCTATTTTGCCTGTGTTTTAATTCTTGTCTTTTTACTATAATTATTTCATTGAGATTTTTTCTGTATTCGTTACTATCAGTCATTGTTTCTTTAAGTATTTGATATATTTATATTCTATTTTAGATATTTTACCTATTAATTTATTTAATTTGTCGTTATCAGTCTTTGTAATATTAAGTTGTTTATATTTCGGATATAGATTTTTTAATTGTCTTTTTAATTTTCTTATCTTTCTTCTAGTATGTTTCAAATCATCCATAGCTCTGATACCAAACTGGGGGGGGTCCTACCATTTTGTTATTTTCTTATAATTATTGTCGCGTAGCGGAATTAATCTTATTGTTTCTTTTATGTTTTTCGGTATTTTATATCTTGGGTTCTTTGATACATTTCTATCCTAAATAATGGGTCTGTCTTTTTCTTATATTATAATTTATTCTTATTAGTTGGATATAATGATGTATTCTAGATCCAATTGTAGTTAAGGTTGTGTCTAATTCTCTTAAATCTTGGTGGAGTAATTTTCTTTGTTTTTTACTTAGTTTTTTATTTTCTGAAATTTGTTTTAAATATACCTGTTTCTTTTTTACCAGAGTCTCGTAGTACTCAGAGTATAATTCTTTTAAGGTTTTGGCGTACCAGTATATTTCTTGGGTTAAAATTACGTCTTTTTCGTACTTCCTTTTAAAATTCTTTTTAGCTATTCTATTAGTAGTTTTCTCGGTAATATTATGATGTATAAAGAGTATTTCTAGAGTTTCCATATTTATTATTAATCTGAATCTGTTATTTCTAGGTCTGAATATATTTCCCAATCGTCATCTATATTTAATCTTTCTAGATCTATTCCATACCATTGGGATTTTTCATTAAATATCTTTTCCCATATAATTCTTTTTAATTCTACTATCTTTATATCTTTTAATGCATATAAAACTAATGCTTTATAATTATTTCTTATTTTATTATGCAAATAGGTAGTCATAGTAATACCATCCATATTTATGTTCATGCTTTGCTTTTATCAATTAATTCCCTCATACCATAGCATGTTAATAACATTATATTCGATTATTACAGACTAGATTATTTTAAACCATATTCCCTTGTTAGTTAACACCGTACTTTCAAAGGTACTTTCCCCTCCTAGATAATGCCACTCTGTCTACTCCCCTCACGGCTTCCTTGCCTTGGTTTCGACCTACGGACATTATTTTCGGATTGTTTCCCCTTTTTCCTCATGTTAACAAACTCAAAAATATGATTCAAATAATTCTAGTAAATAATAACGAATATAAACTTATTTAATCATGCTATGATACTTAGGAATTAATAAGTTTAGCTATGCATAATTATAAATGGATATACCTATCTTATTGTTTCTTTTATATTTTTCGGTATTTTATATCTTGGGTTCTTTGATACATTTCTATCCTAAATAATAGGTCTGTCTTTTTCTTATATTATAATTTATTCTTATTAGTTGGATATAATGATGTATTCTAGATCCAGTTGTAATTAATGTTGTGTCTAATTCCTTTAAATCTTGGTGGAGTAATCTTCTTTGTTTTTTACTTAGTTTTTTATTTTCTGAAATTTGTTCTAAATATACCTGTTTCTTTTCTATCAGAGTCTCGTAGTACTCAGAGTATAATTCTTTTAAAGTTTTGGCGTACCAGTATATTTCTTGGGTTAAAATTACGTCTTTTTCGTGCTTCTTTTTAGAATTCTTTTTAGCTATTCTATTAGTAGTTTTTTCGGTAATATTATGATGTATAAAGAGTATTTCTAGAGTTTCCATATTTATTATTAATCTGAATCTGTTATTTCTAGATCTGAATATATTTCCCAATCGTCATCTATATTTAATCTTTCTAGATCTATTCCATACCATTGGGATTTTTCATTAAATATCTTTTCCCATATAATTCTTTTTATTTCTACTATCTTTATATCTTTTAATGCATATAAAACTAATGCTTTATAATTATTTCTTATTTTATTATGCAAATAGGTAGTCATAGTAATACCATCCATATTTATGTTCATGCTTTGCTTTTATCAATTAATTCCCTCATACCATAGCATGTTAATAACATTATATTCGATAATTACAGACTAGATTATTTTAAACCATATTCCCTTGTTAGTTAACACCGTACTTTCAAAGGTACTTTCCCCTCCTAGATAATGCCACTCTGTCTACTCCCCTCACGGCTTCCTTGCCTTGGTTTCGACCTCCGGACATTATTTTCGGATTGTTTCCCCTTTTTCCTCATGTAAAAAAAAAAAAAAATATGATTCAAATAATTCTAGTAAATAATAACGAATATAAACTTATTTAATCATGCTATGATACTTAGGAATTAATAAGTTTAGCTATGCATAATTATAAATGGATATACCTTGGTAGTATCTTCTTGCTCCATATTGCTAGAAATTTTTATCTTATTTCTGAGAATATTTTTGTTTTCAAAGAAGGTTGCTCTCCGTGTAGAAAGTCTTACCTCCTTTTGCCATAATGGCTATCTATTTATAAGAGGATTTCTATACATGTCTTTTTCCTCTTCTATCTCTCCTAACTCTATTTTACACATGTTTTTATACTATTCCTACTTTACAACTCCACAAAATTCTAAACTACTTACTATTTCTACTTTACACCTCCACAAAATTCTAAACTACTTACTATTTCTACTTTACACCTCCACAAAATTCTAAACTACTTTTACTATTTTTACTTTACACCTTTACATAATACCAAACTACTATGACTTACAGATGTTTAAAAATAATTTACATATCATAATTTACATATCTGTTGATTCTTATCTTCGCGGAATCTGCGTATTATCTTTTTATTCCAGCTGTACGTCTGGGATCACATTATCTTCTCCTTGGCATCTTGAACATTGATGATCTGGCTATTTGTGATTGATTATCTTGCAATATCTTGTCATTAAATCTGTTGATATAAAATCTCTTCTAATAGCTCTTGTCAATGGTTGTTGTTCCGGTCTTAATAGGCTAAGTGCCCATTGTCTTATTTCTTCCATATCTGCTACTCTTTCTTCTCTGCAAGTTGAGTAGATCATGGTTTGCTCCGGCCTTTTATTTCTATATAGGGATTTATATCTTTTAAATTTTCCTCTTTTTCTATTCTTTTTGTAGTAGCTATCTACACATCCAAATTGGGGTGCTATCCTATCTTTACAACATGATAGGTTTTGTATTATGGATTTTTTCATCCTTCTTTTTTCTTTATATTTTTCACATATACTTGAATACCAATTTTGTAAAAATCTTACCATTGCTCCTAGTGTATCTTGTAATCCTGCTGTATCCCAGTCTTTTATTATTCTAGAACTAAATGGTTCTGGTAATTTTGTAAAATATAATTTTCTTACTTCTTTTGCTTCTTCTGGCGTATATTGTCCTTTGTAATAATATTCTCTAAATACACATGTATATTCGTCTATATGACACATATTACATATTGCTAATTTTAGCATTAAATTTCTGTTTAGTTGTTTATCCTTATTTTGTTCTTCTGTTTCTGTGGTTGTACTACTAAACTCATTTCGTATTGCTACTTCATATTTTTTTAAAATATCAATAGAAGTAGTTGCTGTTTTATCATCTATAGTTTTGTTATTTCTTAGTGTATTTATATAATCTTCTGATAAATTGAGTAACCATAATTTTACCGTTCCTAAAAGTGTTCGTTCTATATATCCTGGTGTTTCTGCTATGCTTATTTTATTATCTATTAGCTGTTTTGCTATATATCCTATCCATAGTTAAATTGCTTTATTTATGTCTGTTACGCAGTCTAATTCTAAGAAATTACTATTCTGATTAGTTGATTTTGGAGTCCATTTTCTATTTATTCTTTTATCCCATAAACTGTTTTGTCTATCGGATTGCTCATAACTTACTGTATAGTATACTGGATTCAACACTTTTGGGTTTTTAACTCCTGATGTACTAGCTTCTTGTTCTTTTTCTTTTTCAACATCTCCTGCATTTATCTCAATTTCCTCATCTATTTTTTCTAGATTTGTTATCATTTCTGTATAAGTTTCGCTTATTTCTGAATTTTGTTCTGTCTGATTATCATTTATTTCGTTTATACCTAGTTCCTCTTCAATTGGTTCTTCTATTTGCAATTTTTCTTTAAAATTTTCTATTTCCGTTTTTAATTTTGTCTCAATTTCTTTTTCTTTTTGTTTTGCCGCATATAATTCTTTTAACTTGGTTAATTCTTTTTCTAATGCTATTATCCTATCATTTTTTATTTCTTCAATTTGTTGTATTTCTTGTTTTGCTTGCTGTTTAATGATAGTTATCTCATTTTTCCGGTCTATTTCTTCATTTTCTCTAGCAAGTCTTACCATTGCCGTCAAACTATCTTCTAGTCTCAAAGATTCTTTTTCTAACATTAGACTTAGATTATCTCCTATTTTTTTATATCGTCGTTCTAAATTTGAAAATATAATCTTTATTTTTAATCCGTCGTGATTTTCATATGTTTTTTCGTCTATAGCAAATTCTTCTTTATTCAGTTATAAATTATGTTGTAATTTGTATTCTAAACTATCTATTTGTAATTGTAAGTAAAATATAGTTTTCCTTTGTGCTTTGATAGATTCTTTACAAACTCCTGCAACTATATTATAATTAAGTCTATTTTGCCTGTGTTTTAATTCTTGTCTTTTTACTATAATTATTTCATTGAGATTTTTTCTGTATTCGTTACTATCAGTCATTGTTTCTTTAAGTATTTGATATATTTATATTCTATTTTAGATATTTTATCTATTAATTTATTTAATTTGTCGTTATCAGTCTTTGTAATATTAAGTTGTTTATATGGATAGGATATATAGCAAAACAGCTAATAGATAATAAAATAAGCATAGCAGAAACACCAGGATATATAGAACGAACACTTTTAGGAACGGTAAAATTATGGTTACTCAATTTATCAGAAGATTATATAAATACACTAAGAAATAACAAAACTATAGATGATAAAACAGCAACTACTTCTATTGATATTTTAAAAAAATATGAAGTAGCAATACGAAATGAGTTTAGTAGTACAACCACAGAAACAGAAGAACAAAATAAGGATAAACAACTAAACAGAAATTTAATGCTAAAATTAGCAATATGTAATATGTGTCATATAGACGAATATACATGTGTATTTAGAGAATATTATTACAAAGGAAAATATACGCCAGAAGAAGCAAAAGAAGTAAGAAAATTATATTTTACAAAATTACCAGAACCATTTAGTTCTAGAATAATAAAAGACTGGGATACAGCAGGATTACAAGATACACTAGGAGCAATGGTAAGATTTTTACAAAATTGGTATTCAAGTATATGTGAAAAATATAAAGAAAAAAGAAGGATGGAAAAATCCATAATACAAAACCTATCATGTTGTAAAGATAGGATAGCACCCCAATTTGGATGTGTAGATAGCTACTACAAAAAGAATAGAAAAAGAGGAAAATTTAAAAGATATAAATCCCTATATAGAAATAAAAGGCCTAGACAAAGATATTATGTAAAAAATTATAATAATAAAAGACCATTTAAACCGAAAAAGAAAATAACAGAATGTACGTGTTATAACTGTGGAAAATTAGGACACTTAGCTAGAGATTGTAGATTGCCTAAAAATCCTAAGAAAAAACAAATAGCAGAAATAATAATAAATAATGAAGAATACATGGAATTAAAATATTTAGACTATGAACTAAGCGATGATGATAGTATATATGAATTATCTGAAAATGAACTAAATGAAGAATTAGAAAAAGAAGAATCAGACGATAATGAATGAAGAAGAAGTACAAATAATAAATAAAGAAGAACATGTAAATGAAGAATCCTCAGAAAAGAAAGTAATATTTGATGTAAATATATTTGAACAAATAAAAGGAAAAGAATTGGATTTGAGTGTAGAAAAAATATTCAAATTACCAATACTAAAAAATATATTTAAAAGACAAAAGGAAGAATACTATGTGGTAAGTCAGAAAGAACATATAATAGACTGTAAATATACTAGAGGAAAAGCAAGAATTCCTATAATAAATAAGAGAATAATAAACAAAGAAATACAAGCAATTCAAGCTAAAGAACCAATAAGATATGTACATCTAGGAGGAACAGAAATATTAATAAAGGCATGTTTTAGAGAAGGCATAGACACACGTATAGAAATATATTTAGCAGATGATAGAATAATTGAACCTATAGAAAAAAGCATAATAAGTGCAGTAAAAGGAAATTTAATATACCAGAAGTTTAAATTCATAATAAGTGCTAACTATTCAGTAGCAATAAATGACAGTAATATAGATAAATCATTAGTACTATATTGAAAAATGACAGGTATTGAACTAGCCCCAGGTAGTAAAGTATTTACAGCAAGATGTAAAAATTTATACGTCTTAACAACAAAACATAAAATAACAGCAAAGAATAAAATTAATAGAATAAAAATAGAAAACCCATTTGAACAAATTATCTCAGTAATAGATAACAATGATTATAGCTACAAATAAATAGACATAGAAGAAAACTTAGAAATAGTAAGTGATAGAATAAGTACTTCCAAAAGGAAAAGTTGTAGTGACACACCCTAGTCATCAAGAAATTCAGTAACAATAAAAGAAATAGAGCCAAATCACTATTATATAACCGGAATATTAGAACAAAGAAAATTCATTATAATAATAAACACAGGACAAGAGGAAAATTATATAACAAGAGAATTAGTAACAGAAGAAGAAATAAATTCTATAGAACACCCGGAATTACCAAAAGAATTTACAGCATTCAGAGAATCAGTAGAAAAAGAAATAATCATTGGCGGAATACCAATGGTAATAAAATTTAAAATATATATATCACGAAGATAAAAACATCATATTAGGAATAAAATGGTTAGAAGATATGAAACCATATAATTTAGAAAACACACAGTTAACCGTTACTTTGTCACGACCCGATTTCTCGGTCATGATGGCACCTACAACCCCCGGTAGGTGAACCAATCCCTGTAGCCCAGAACAGTTAGTAATGGGCTACTATCCAACAAATAAGAGAACAAGACGAATAAAATAGATAATAGGTATATAAATATATACATATGCGGAAACTAAACCAAACCCCAAGACCTGATATCATAGTACAGAGCCCAACTACATACATGGAGTGCAAATAAACCAAAAGAATATATACAGATATCTCTGAATGGTAATAGAGTACATGAAGCAAAAGATAAACTAAAGCTAAGCTCCGATCGCCAAGAGCTCACCCTCAGCCTGAAGTAGTCTTCAACAGATCTCCAAGCACGAATCACAGCGGTCTAACGGCGATAGCCACGCTAGGATCTGCACCCAAAGATGCAGAGGGTAGGGGTGAGCACCAAATGCGAAGCATAAGGTACCCAGTAGGTATCATAGGCCGACTGGGCACATATAAGATAAAAGAGCAGTAATAGACAGAATAGAAGCAATCAGTCACAGAAATCAACGAAAGGTACACAGGAACTAGCCCAGAGGGAAACCAACAGGACCACATATGAGGCTAGTAAGCAGAATATACACACCAAAGGCACAAGTGAAAGTAAGAAATAACGCACCTGGGGTCCTTGTAATAACAGTGTATATAAAATAAGTTTACGAAATGGACGGTATACCGGTAACCTCAAGTGTAAGAAGAAGAGAGGAAGAGTAATAATAAGCATGCTCAGAGACATGAATCAAACTCAACTAATCATACCAACCTCATACTTATCCATAATAGAGAACAATTCTGTAAGTAAAAAGCAAAAGTCTACCTACAGTCCCCCGGCCGCCCATACAACCGAGGAACACAA